>CM060079.1:7510249-8710249 GCA_030533445.1 Cyprinodon diabolis
CAATTCACAACAAATGTCATCTCAAGGCACTTTCCAGTTCACCAGATCATATAGTCAAATTGATTCATAGTTTTTTAAGTAAAACCAGTTGATTGCAACGACTCATTGACTCGAATGCAATCTCTCACACTAAGCATGCTTGTAGTGACAGTGGAGAGAAAAAACTCCATTATAACGGGAAGCAACCTCCAGCAGAACCAGGCTCAGTTTGAGCGGCCATCTGCCGAGGCCGACTGGGGTTCAAGGAGACAGAAGCAGAGATACAAAAAGCAGCTGCAGACGAGACAAAGCTACTATGAGAAAAAGCAGAGAGAGCATAAGGTTAGGGATTGAACTAACAGATTTTGCAGAGTGGGAGAATAGAGATAGAGTGAAGCAGAATGTCCCTATCGCGCTGGAAGAACGACATTGGACCCTATGCAGAGCTCACTTCTCCTCAAGGGACCGTCTGCAAGTTGCAAAATAATCAGAGAGAAATATTCAAAAGGGTCACCAAGGAGAGGTGCATTATTATCAAATTCATTTCATATGTATCTCTTCTCATGTCTTTCATAACACATTTATTGTATTCGAAAATAATACTTTATTGAGGAATTTCCCAAAGCCTAAATAACAAATGGCACCTCTATTTTATTATAAGAATAAGTACAAAATGAGCAATAATTACCCTATAGATCATTGTAGTGCCTCCAAACTTGTAAAATAAATAGATAACTTCATCTGGATCATCCTACAACTGTTACTTTGGGAGGATAGGCCAAACTGTATTTTTGGAGATTTTTTCATTGTTATAAGCTTAAAATCGCCAATAATTACACTATAGACCATTATAGTGCCACTAAACTTGTAGCACACATAGATAACCTCATCTAGTTCATACTACAACTCTTACTTTCAGAATATATGCTAAACTCTATTTTTGAGGTTTTTTCATTGTTATTACAAGCAGGCCAGGTGTGCAATCTCTGCAACAGTAAACAACAGCACTGAGCGTTGTGTGCACTGCACAAAGTATACCTGTCACAAATGCAGGAAGGACTCACCTTGGGTTTGTGGAAACTGCTAAATGGGACAATTGTAGCTTCATATGTAGTGCTTTTCCTTGGGTGAAATTAATGTTACTCCAGTACTGAAATCATACTGTTTGTCATTCTCTGAGCTGAAATGCTGAATGACGTGAAAAGGCGAGACAAGACAAAATACAATTATTCTCTACGTTGTTATTTCACATAGTGAGCTTTGCAATATAAAGGAGTCTGTCGGTGAATGGAAAATATAAATAGGCTCTGCCTTGCCTTGTTGGAAAAGCATGGCTATGACCTGTTCTCAGCTCTGGAACTAGGACCCGTATGATATCTGGTTGTTCAATAGGTTTGCCTAAATACAAGATTTAGATATGACTTATCATCAATATATTCCTGCAAAAAGGTCTGATGTTGCAGGGGCAAGTAATGAAAGGTGCTGGGGGAAAAAATGCTCTTGTTCTAATGCCAGTTTGTTTCAGCCTTTATCCAGTGTCATGTAGAAGGGCTGGTCATAACGCAGCTCATTTGCATTAGAACAAGGACAGTTAGCAAGGTAGAGTGAATATACAAACTTGAAGAGGGGAGGGAAGCTTGCAGGAAAACTGACATTCTCTGGGACTTCTAATGCTAAGCACCTGATCTCTGTAAAACACAAATACACTACATCATATTATCTGAAAGATCCTTCCATTATGTGCACATACATGTTAGTGCCAGGTCTTGATAGAGCAATAGAACAATGGCTATTTTCTTGTCTTCTCAAATGTCACTATATTGATAAGGCTTGGAATGTTTTCACCTTTGATTAACAGAGCAGCATTCTAGGTGTTTGTATATATATATATATATACACACACACACATATATATATATATATATATATATATATATATATATATATATATATATATATATATATATATATATATATATATATATAATTTTTTATTATGAATGTTGCTAATTTTTTAAGTGTGTTTCAGGGAAAGTCACACTATAATTCCAACCTGTCAAATATAGACTGATTACATAAAACTTCAATGTTAACCTGTGATTTCTCAGTCAGATTGTCCTGCCTGCCACTGCCTAGTTGGTTTTAGTTATTATGAAACTCTTATAGAATAAGAAACTACGATGTGTTCTTTTGCCATATACATTTATAGATGCAGAAAAATTTACTTGCACATTAAACCTTAAAAGAGGTTCCTTGGTAATGTTAACTCAAATGTTCAAAGGGTCGACCCTTAAACTTGAGTCTGAGAAGCTGGACATTCAGCCCCCGAAGCCCCCTAAAGACCCTCTGCTGCAGCTGGTCTCCCTACAGAAGGCATCCGGCTTCTGGCAGCTTGATGCAGATCTGGCCGCTGTGTTTGGAAAGAACAAAGAGGAGGTGAAGAAGTCAAAGCCAATATCGGTGGGTCACTCTCAAAATAAGGAACAATAAATTGTACATAATTTCCCCACATTAATACATTTAAGAGTTACATTAAAGAGTTTGAGTGCAAGAAATGAACATTCGTAGTTTAGGGGACATGGGTTTGGGTCAATCTCCAGTGGTGTTGGGAAGAGGCAGAGAAAATGGATAGTTGGATCCAGGACCCTGATGCTGTAAGAAGACAAACTAATCACCATGTTTCATGGTTAAGCTTGGGCTCAGAATAAAGATGGAACACATCAAATATGCTAAGCAATAGTTACTTAGTTTCCACCAAACAGCACCAAGTCAGTTAAATAGCTTAATATGGTGTCTCATTAAAGAAAGCAGAATTATGACATCTTTCCTTTTCCTATCCTGTTTTGACTGTCCCTGTGAATTAGGTCAACAATGAGGTGTGGGCCTCCATTCTGGCTCTGATATGGCTTCATGGGTTCAAGATGGATGCCAAAGAGGAGTGGGAGCTTCTCACAATGAAGACTGCTTCATGGATCAAGGCTCAGAATGGTAATACAGATAATCAGCAGGAAATGATGGGTTAGGGTTAGGGTTTGGGTTAAAAAAAACTGTCTGGAAAGAGAAGGATTAAGTCAGCAACAAATTTTGCAAGTTCTCCTACTTAGAAAGATGAGAGAGGCCTGCAATTTTTTATCATAGATACACTTTAACTGTGGGGGGAATAACATGTAATGAAACATTCAGGAAATCACATCCATATTATGATTTTTAAAGATTTTTTATTTTATTATAATCAAAAGTAAGTATGGGATCAACCATAGACAAGCACGATGTGTGGCCTTCATAGTCCTGTAACATGACAATGATCCCAGACTGTTAGTCTGTGCAATAAAGGGCTAGCTCTGTATAAAACATTTCAAGGTTCTTTATTGGACTTGCCAATCTTCTGACCTCAACACCATTAAAACTTGAGGGAGTTGAAAGGCCATGTTTCCCAGTAACAACCCCAAAACATCAGTGCTCTAGAGGAGATCTGCTTGGATGAATAGGCACAAATATCTGTTACATGTCTGCAAACCAGGTGAACCTTTGTCACTGCCAACAAGGGTTCTGCTACAAAGTATTGGGTTGAAACTTGCTAAGGGCTAAGGACTTAAAATCCTACAATTTGATTTCCTGTATTAAATTGTAGTTAAAGTGTACGTATGATTAAAAGTACAGATCTTGCTCATCTTTCTAAATCAGAGATCTTGCGCAATCAGTGGCTGTCTAAATACTTTTTTGCCACACAGTAAGTTACAGTGTGTGGCTATGTCTCAGTAATTCTATTTTCTATTTTTTTTTTCTTCAGCTCCATGTGTACCAGAGTGTGTTGAAGCCGGAAATACATTGTTGGGTTGCAGCGTGAAGAAAGAAGTCCTTGGGATTTGAGGTTTTCCAAACAGGCTTTAGCTTTACTATGATTTTAAGCCCTGACAGGAACACTTAAACAGGAAAACAGGAAGATTGAAGAGATGTGTCCTAATAAAATCCTATAAATATCTTACTGCATTTATTAGGTGTTTAATATACAGCGGACATCTAATAAAATTATCTCACATTTTAATGGAACTATATCGCATAAACTGTCTCAATCATACTGTATCTCATTCTAACTTTATTTTAAACGGCTTACTGAGTGTGGTAAAGTAATTAAAGATGAAATGGTCTCAGTTGTATAAATGATGTTCCTTGTTAAACAAATGGATCATTTTCCTCTACACAGTATTGATAGCTTAAGGTAGACCATATTATAAAGTATTTAAACTGTATGATATCTTCTGTATAATATTGTGTCTGGTTTTCTTATTCAGTATAAACGGAGGAAGAAAACAGCACACTTAAATACCGCTTCACAGCAAAAAGGTCAGAGAGACTTCCTTTTAAATCTACTCCTACAGAAAGCACAGATAGTGGGCAGTGACAGACCGGGCTTTGTGTTAAAGGGAAGTGAGGACAATTAATAGTCCTTCTAGACTAAATTCAAATGGCTATTTTTAAAGCCACCTAAAGACCTCTTGAGAGCATTCCTTATTTCTAACTTTTTTAAAACATTTTATCTGTATTCCATTTAAAGCAAAAAAAGCATTGCCTACAACCAGTCCCTGATCGGTTGCCATGTTGCGATTTCATAGAAAAGTTCAGCTCGTTTAAACTTCAGCGATCACCGCTCAAACTCTCTCCATGCGGTGCTGTTGCTTAGCAACAACTCAGCTCTTTCTGTTAGCATGAAAGTGGAAGCAGAGCGGTCACTGCTCTAACTCTTCAGTGCCCTTCCCCGCGCAGTATGCATAGGAATTCTCTGTGAATCCACTGCACTTGCCCTTGGCTCTGCCTCCCCACTGACATTGTCTCTGAAAGGGGTCCCCAGTTTGTCTCCCGATTCTGGAGGGAGTTTTGTGCTTTGTTAGGGGTCAGCCTCCTGTCAGGTTTACACCCCCAAATAGAAGGTCAGACAGAGAGGGCCAACCAGGAGATCCAGACTTAAGATCCACATCCTCTGTGAGGCTGATCCCCAACAAGTGAGCCAGTCAACTTCACTGGGTCGAGCATGCCATCAAATCTGCTCCGTTTAGCCACCGGTTTCACCATACAGGAGAAGGAGTCCAGGGTTCTTCTGTCATAATCCTGGTGCTGATGGTTGATTTTTTTGTTCCATTTCCCCCCAACTGTTGAAGCGCTGTTGAACCTGCAGTTGAACCACTCGCATTGCTTTGAGGGTGGTAAGGAGTTGTGTGGGTCTTCTCGATATTATAAATTTTAATGAGCTGCTGGACAAGAATACTTTCGACACTATTTCCCTCATCTGACTAAATACGACCCTGAGGGCAAAATGGCTGAAACCAATGCTTGCTCTCTGATCTTTAGTTGTAATAGTTTGAGTAAGTTTTGAAAAGACACCAGTATACAATAAAATAAACAATTACAATAAAAAAGTACAATAAAATCTTTGGCCAACGTTTCATGTGGCCGGAATGCTTTGACTGGCCTTAATATGTAGCGGGAAAAACACCCAATCTGGCAACACCAGCTACCAGTGTCGTAGCCTACAGCCGCGTGCGTCATCAAAACAAAATGCAGCGCGGAAGCCACAGCAGCATGGAGGCGACCGTGGATGCGACAAAGCAGCAGTATGATCACTTAAAAAAGTTTTATGACCAGGTGGTCGGTGAGGATGATGGCAACAATCTTACATTTCTCAGCAAACTTTGCCCGCCGGCTTTCAGCAAAAAAATCCGCACTTCAGTAACCTTAAATTCCTACCTCAGCCTGGTCCCTCAGTTTGTGTTAGTAAAATGTTCTTGAGGGTTTTACTATTCATGTAACTTGTTTGTTTATCCTGCCTGGTATAATTTTCCAGGATTCCAGTATTCCTTTTTAGTATGTATTGAAATGGAATTTCAAATGGAAAAAATTATTAAAATAAAAAAAAAACATTTGCACCTTAAAGACTACTTTCCTGTTTTTCTTTTAATAATTCCTCATAAAAAAGACCATTCAAGCAGCACATTTTTCCTGATGTTTTTGAGAATATACTGTAGGGGTGAAAGCTGCAGCTGCTACTAGTGTGAAGTGAATGGACAGCAACAAAGCGTTAAAGCAACAATGGGGAAATGCTGTCGACACAATGCTAATGTAAATCTTGGTTGGATAAGGATTCAAAACTGGATATGAAGATGAAATCTGACGCACAGTTTCAGAGTTACAACTGATAAAATAATTGCTGTCTGTGGTTCTACAGTAGGCTATGGTGTAATTGAGCAATATTTGAAAAAAAAAAGAACTATGAACTAGTTCATTTTTTGGAACTGTGAACTTAGTTCAAAATTTTGAACTATAAACTGAACTAGTTCATTTTAAAATGTGTGAACTGAACTTTGAACTAGTTCACGTAGAAAGAGAACTTTCCCAACACTGGCTCTTTGTCACTGTACATATTTGGCCAGAGGCATATAGAGGGAACACGTAGGAAAGCTTTTTCTAACCCATCATGGACACAGCAAAGAACCTGCTCCTGTAGACACTTGAGTAACACCACCTGCTAAACCTCGCCGTCCCCAATCTTCTTGGTGAATACAAAGATAAAGTATTGACTCTTCCTTCCTGCCTGGGTTGCCCCAACTGACAAATCAACTCTCTAACTGTGTCTCCTTATCATCTGGCATAATGCCCTCCCTCCAATACTTCAGAAAATGGCCTATGGTGGAATCCTGAAACTGCAAAATAGAGGGATCACCCATATCTAGAGCAGGGAGTGTCCATATCTGCCTGGGCACCACAAAATTCGCTTTCACCCTCAGAAAGTACATTAAGGTGGAACGGAGCCTCTGCATTTGCATTTTGAGGGCCAGGGTGGTGATTTGATTTCCAAATCAAATGAAGCTAATTCCAAAGCCCTCCTCTGTTCCACTGTGCCTAGTTTTGGTGTTTTCAAATGGCATAGAGTATATTTAACGAATTAAAAATCAGCATGGTCCGAATAAAGAAAATCATCAACCAGTAAAGGTCCGGAGATTTTTTTAAATTATTATCTGTTACTTTAAACAGAATTTAACACTGAAATAAAACGAGTCAGCCCACTGCTCCCCAAGGGGGTGGGTTAAATGCAGAGGTAAATTTCTCCAATGCAAGATCGATAAAGTTCTATTATTATTATCAACATACAGAATACCCTCACCAATTTTTTTTTCTTTTTTTTGAAGGAATTAAAGGCTATTTTAAATGACAGCCACACTGCAGCAGATTGGTTCCAAAAAATATATACTTTTGAAGGTTGAGATGCATTTCCCAGAGTACTTTATATGGACAACAGAGAACAAATAGAGACCCTTCAGGCCATGCAGATTTGGGAGGGAGATTACAATGAGAGCTCTCCAGCCGAGCTTTTAATTTTTGTTTTTGAGAGAAATTACTAAGACACGTTCTGCTCTGTCATTATTGATGTGCAAAATATCAAGGTTTTTGCAAGATTTCAGGAACAATTACTACACCTTGTGGCAGTTTTTTTTTTTATTAAAGTTATCACAGGCAATGTAACTGCAAACACTTTGTCTACCTTTGCATCTTTTGGCATCTTCATGGCCAGGGATTTCTACTGTAAGAAGGAAACGTGTATTTTTAAGTGATTTTTTTTATGGTAACATATGAAGCTGTCTTTATACCCTAGCACCAAGTGCTATTTCGAATTCTTGCTGGTGTGTATGTGAATGTATGTGTGCCCATTTTGGCTCTGATACTTAAAAAGGAAAGAGATGTTTCCTGGTTTTGCAAGGATGTCTTGTCTCCATATCCTACGTGAAGGTTACCAGTTAAGATCTTGTTTTCGCCAAGATTCGTACGTGACCTCCAGCATGTATCACTAATGTTTCTTTATAATTACTTATATATTTAATTACTTCCCCCCTGTAGTTCATTGAAGATAAAATATTAGTTTGGCATTACAAAGTGGTATAAATGATATCTGAGATGGACTAACTAAATACACATAAATGTTCAGTTTAAATGTAAAAAACGAAGTGTTAATGTTAACGACACAGCTTAATACGGGTGTACATTGGGAGATATAAACCTTTAAATGAAACCATTAATTAATCATCATTAGGTATCATGATTAATGATTAAAAATCAAAGTGAATATTACTGAATTAGAGAAATTACCTGTGAAGGATAGGTACTCAAAACAAACATCCAGTTATTTAAACCTGGTCGTCAGAAGTCAATCAGTCAATAGTCATCTAAACAGCCACCTATTGTAAACACAATGTAAAATAATAGCAAAGTAGTACACGTAATTATGCAAATTAATGGCATGTTACAATCTTCAGTATTTGAAGAAAACAAGAATAATCGATGCTTGTGAGGTCTTCTTTTCTGTTGAAAACAAAAATCAAAAATATAGTTCTTTCACTTCCAGCGCTTGTCCCTGGCTTTTAAAAGGCATGAACACAGCGGCACGGGTTCACGCCTTCAGCATTCTTGCAGTCTTATGCCTGGGGTCACAGGTTTTTTGAAGCCATCCCCTCAGTAAGACAGAAAAATAACAATTAGTGTCCTTATCAGCAAATATCGGCTATAATATTGGTATAGCTTGTTAATATATCATATTCTTATCACTCCAATCCTCCCATTGTACTACATAGTGTTGGACTTATCTAATTCTATTATCTTAATTCTAGAGAGGACTCCCCCCGTGATGCTTTCATCTGGTCCTCGGTGGTCCGTCTGCTGCTCTTGAAACCAAATCTAGAGATGTAACGTATCTTCACTTGTTTTACCATGAGTCCAGTTTCTGTATTCAAGATTCAAATTGAAATAAGAAAACTTATGATTCCAGTAATGTCCCATTGTCATTTGGTTTATCTTTTCCCTGATCTGCAATTAGAAACATTTCCAAACATCCTGCAATAATTTGTCAAATTAAAATCTCAGAGAATTAACCTTTCTGATAATAATGAAATAAATCATGTAATACGATTGTAGGACTTCAGATTGGACCTCAGGCTAAAACAACAAACAAAATAGTCTATCTTTTTTTAAATCATCTTACCTGTTCAAAGAAACATGAAATAAAATACAATCATCTTGCCTTCCTAAAATAACAAAAACAGGAGGAAACTTTACTCGACAAAAATGGTAGTCCAATCCTACAGTGCAATCATTGTTACAGCTTCGAACCGTTCCACATTAATTTTAGGAGTCTTGTCATTTAAATATTTGTTAACACAGCTGAGTAGGTGACATAAATACAATCAAGCTTTATCACATTTTCTGCTCCTCTACAAGGTCCTTCTCATCACAGAGTTCCTGGGTCCTGTTTTTGCTTGAAGAGCATGTATTCCATCAACTCTCCAATTATGACACCAGGAAAGAATAACATGAGTAAAATAATCCTTTGCATCTACAATGCAACCCTTAAAAAGGTTGCTCTCCAATAGCAACTAAATTATAAAAGAAAAGACAATAAATAATATAATCAAACCACTCTCAGCTTTCTGGCTTTCATCTTAGACTCCATAGTGTACCTAGGCTCAACCATTTTGTCACAGGGTGGAAGCATCATCCAGGGGCAATTTGGTGGTATTTAACCTGAAAAATAAACACTGCAAATACTGTCTATTATTATTATCTTAGTAGTCTTCTAGTCATTTTTTGACCAGGGTTTTCATGCATAAGTCTAGTAAGAAAAGGTAAAGATTATAGCAGTATCATAAAAATGAGAACATAAGCAAAAAATCCTTTTTCCTCTTTATATGAACATTTATAAAGACATCTAGATTTATAATTTATTGGATAGATTAATTCAATTTTTCAATTCAGTTTATTTATATAGCGCCAAATTCACAACACATGTCATCTCAAGACACTTTACAGTTCAACCAGATCATACAGTGAAATTGATTCAAAGTTTTCTATCTAAGGAAAACCAGTTGATTGCATTGACTCATTGACTCAAATACAATCCCTCACAATAAGCATGCTTGTAGCAACAGTGGAGAGGAAAAACTCCCTTTTAACAGGAAGAAACCTCCAGCAGAACCAGGCTCAGTGTGAGCGGCCATTTGCCGAGGCCGACTGGGGTTCAAGGAGACAGAAGCAGACTATGCACCTAGATCACATAATCTGACATTGATGTCATATTCCTGAATTAACTACTTGAGGTGCTTTGCCATTTGTAAACCCTGTTGTTTTATTCAGTAGTCTACTGTTAGAAATGTACATGTCTGACAATCTGCATTACTTATTGGAGACAGAAATCATGAACTTTTTCATCTTATTGGTCTACAGTTGTGATTTTTAAATGAAAGAAATCCCTACTGTTGCAAACCCTTGTAGATACATTTTAACTTTTCCTATTATAATGTTAATGCTATTGTCAAATGTTATCTGGCTCCATACTGATAGCTAGGAATTTAAATTAAGTTGTGCACACACATTTCAGCATTGTTTGTCCTACTCTGCCAAATTATGCTCCTACTGTCGACAGCAACACCTATCCGCAATAGGTGAAGATCTTTTCCTTACCAGGAGCTGCAGAATCAAGTTTTGTGTCTACTCTGACTTTAATTATTCCTGTAGTTCTCTGTCAAGCTATGCAACGAGAAAAGAAACAAAAAAATAAATAAAATGGTTCTTTTCCTGTGGGCTTTGAATGAGCGTTTATTAAGGCAGTGCACGGATGTTGTTTAATCAGACCATTTCCCGTCCCACCTAACAGCAGAGAGAGAGAAGGACAGAAAAGAAACGTCTTTTGAAACACAAAGATATTTGAGTAAGTATTAATATACTTTATTGGACTGGCTTTGAGCTAGAAGAGTTGGTGTTTTAAGCTTTTTGTCATCTGCATTTTGAATTCTGATCTGTTTCTATATTAATCTTCAGTGCAGTTAACAGTTTTTATTTTACGCTTCACATAGAATCATCTAACATAATCTAAAGCATAACTAAGGTCTTACATCTCTTAAAAAAATCGGTTCTCTACTTCTAGAACCCGATCTCATTCTTTTGTTGTTTCAACATTATTAGTTTGTTTCCTCAAAAAAGATAACTTGCTTAAAAACTGAGTCAAATACGTGTTACTTTCACTTTTAGGATATTAGAGTTTAGTTAAAATCCAAGTAACATTTTTTACAAAAACATTTCAAACATTACTCTATTTCTGTATGTTATTGTTGAGCAAATAGCTAATCCTTACCCTAGGGAGGAGAACATCTCACTTCAATAAACATCCTGGATTATTATTGTGATACCAATCTGAATCCCGATGCCTTAGTTTCACTGAACATTTTTCTGGAGATACATCATGTGCACCATTTAAGGATTCATAGAATCTCTAATTTAAGGAAATTTATTGTCTTTTAATACTGCATAGGCTTCTGTAGATTTTGACCTTTTTAGTTTATTTTATGTTCTAGGCAGTCTTAAGTTTGTGCTTTTCTGATGTATTTACTTTTAGCAACTTTTTTTTTACATCATATAATAGTTGTATTCCATATAGTTTACAGGTAAACATGTTAATTTTACATGCTACTTTGTGGCTTGATAATCACTAGGAGGTTCTTGGCTCAACGGATGTTATTGATGTGGGAGGTGAATGAGAGAGACTCTCAAAAATGATACCTAGGCTCTTGACCTGAGTAGAGGGGGAGGCAGTGGGACTATCAATTGAGAGAAACTCTCAGTTTTGGTTAAAACTTGGTTCCCAACAACTGTTTTATTGCAATTTAGCTTAAGGGTATTAGAGATGAACCAGGCTTTAACTTCAGCAAAACAGGAGATGAGAGATGATGGAGTAAGTTTGGAGTTAGGCTTACCAGATTAAATGAATGAAATGAAAATGAAATAATGTGAAAATAGGCAGTGGAGGGAATCTTTGGCAGCTTCCATATTCCAAGTTGCCAAAGATTCCCTCCCCTGCTTAGTTTGATAAACAACGTGTTTACAATGATGCAAGTTCCCCCACATAATCATACCTAGTCTCTGTGATTTCATAAGGCTAGGACAATAAATGTGAAAATAGGGATGGGAGGAAATCTTTGGTAGGTTCCAGGTCCTAAGTTTAACAAATAAAGTGTCAGAAATTATCTAGAATTTTGTTGAAAGCAAAATCATGAATTCCCACCCACTGAGCAGATAATTTATTCATTGCACATTGACTGTAGCACATTTTGTCTCCATAAAAGTAAAAATTCTATTCATTAGAGTGTATCTGCGCACCAAAATTCTCAAGTTTAGGGTGAGTTTAGGGTGATGTATGCTCCCGCGACAGGGGAGGTAATTCTTGGCACAACACCTGTGACTTCACTCCACCTTGTACTACCAACGGGCTATGTGCAATCCATTGATTAAATACAGATTAGTGGGTCTGACACTCATGAAAACATCTTTTGAAATCTTAACCAGCACACGCAAGACTGAAATTAGGTCCAAATGAACTGCATCAGTTTCCTCCAGGAACTTTAACTGATGGCGCTGAAGTCCCGTTGCATGCATAAAGTTGACAGGTTTTATGACAACTGAATAACATCAGGAATCTCTTTTTTCGCTGTATCGAGGATTCTCCAGAGAACACCAACATTTTCCCTGTTAAATTTAGAGCTCCATCTTTGGTGACATTAATAGTTTACTCGAAGGCAGTTTCAAATTTTTAAAAGACAGCAGACTCCCTTTGTTGGAATCACTAAGGCTTATAGTTTAACAGAAGATGACATGAAACATGGAAAAGTGTTTTCACTTTTTTAAAACCCTCCCTGATCTAAAAGCTCCACCTATTCAGTTCCAGTTCTAAAGAAATAGAGCGCACTATAGACCCACGTTCACAAATTCTGTTCTCAACAGTCTGACACAGAAACAAAGACCCGCAGTGAACATAAAACCTATTTGTGTTCAAACAAATCTGTTCTATGTCCTCTGTTCTCACTGGTAAGTTTTCTGCTCATCTGGGTCTACATTTATTTTACTGCTTAGATTAATTCATAAAAAAAGCAATAGATTTTTATAACATTTGGACCCTAGCTGTATAGTTAAGATTTCCGTACAGTATGCAGTTTTGCTGAGTTTTTATAAGCATGTCTATAAAGTGCCGTCATTTCCCAGAAATATAATTCTATTACTATTATTACAATCTTTCAACGCCTCTTCTTGTTTTCTCCAAGGAATTATGATGAACTCCTGGGGTCTGCTCACTTTATGGAAGGAACCAAGTATGCATCTATTTAAGATTGATTGTTTAGTTTCTTTTCACTATTGATTTATGGCTCATTTTAAAAACAGATACATTTATTTTGTGTCTTTAATGGATTTTAGCACATAGAGGTATTTTAAAAGGTTGATGAGATATTTAACTTTTTGTGTTGTTTATACATGACCATATTTTTGTTGCTTTAGTTCCTTTGAAGAGCATTGAAGTGCAGCTGGAGGTGAAAGACCATGTGGCTACAGTTGTTTCTACTCTGAACTATGAGAACAAGGAGGATAAACCAATAGAGGCTGTGTTTGTCTTCCCTCTGCCTGGAGATGCTCCTGTGTGTCATTTCAGTGCTCAGATTGGACAGACACACATTGTAGCCGAGGTTAAGGAGAAAGAGTGGGTGAGTTGGACATAAAGATGCATCTATCAAGCAGATAAGACAAAAACATAAATTTGTCTGACATGTTTTATGTGAACTTCAGGCTATGGAGGAGTATGATGATGCTCTGAGCTCCGGGCAGCAGGCCTTCCTGTTGGAGGAGAGTGAGGAGAGTCCAGATATCTTCTCTCTGAAGGTGGGCAGTCTGCCTCCAGGAGAGAGCGCCTCAATCAGGCTGGAATATGTCACTGAGTTGGCTGTGCAGGCTGATGATGGCCTGAGGTTCTGTCTGCCTGCTGTACTCAACCCTTGATACCAGCCACAGGGTAGGTATGCCAATAGATAGACTGATGATTTTAACTAAAAAAAACAGATGACTCCCAGTTTTTCCTCATTGTGTTTCTAGGTAGTGATGGTCCCAGTGGCCAGGTGACCTCAGTTCCAGCCTCTCTGGTTCCCTACAGTCTGTCCCTTTCTGTCCAAGTGTCCTCTACTCATGCAATCTCTAAAGTAGAATCCAGTTGTTCCCTGGAGCCTCTTCAGTACCTTAAAACTGATAAAACTCAGGCCACGGTGGGTAGAGATCTAATGTTACTGCTGGATGTGCTTGTTCCAAACAAGATAAAATGTTTATTTTTATTATTTGTGTTCTTGAACTGCAGGTCAAGTTGGCAGCAGGACACAAGTTTGACAGAGACATTGAACTGCTGATTTATTACAAAGATGCCCACCAGCCCTTTACTGTGGTGGAGGCAGGACAGGCTTCTGCCAAACCTGGTGAGAACAGATTAGTTCATGTTCTATTTAAATGTTAGAATATATCTGAAGCTCTATTCTTATTCCTTTTATTTAATCTCCAACAAGTTCAGGTTCTCTGATGGGGGATCCAGTGGTGATGGTGAGCTTGTACCCTGAGTTCCCCCAATCTGTGATGTCCTCACTCACCTCCTGTGGAGAGTTTATGTTCCTGATGGATCGATCAGGAAGTATGGCATTACCCCTGGACTGCAGCACTGAGGAAAAACGCCGCATCAGCAGTGCAAGGGTAGTCCTCCACATTTTAAAGAGATAGTTTTAAAGGCTTAAGTTGATTCACTTCAAATATCTTTGAATTAGATAACTCTTTACTTTGATTAAACCTAAATTAATTTTTTTTTTTTTTGCAATGACTATGTCCTGGATAACTGAGAACCTTCACCAGCTACATCACTTTACTGCTAATAGAGAATTGAACCAGGGTGAAGACAGAATGGATGTAGGCCTATTTATAACTCAAGTTAACTAATAGTATAATCCAACCATAGACAAGTGGTCCCCAATGCGGGGATGCAGAGAAATTTCACGGGGACCTATACAATGCAACAGTTACAGTAAATGAATGTGTGATCCATTTAAAAGTATTTTTTTAAAGCTCCAGTTGTGTGTGTGCGCATGTGTGTGTGTATATATATATATATATATATATATATATATACACACACACACTGCCTAGCCAAAAAAAAATGTTGCCACCTGGATTCAACTAAGCAAATAGGTATGAGCCTCCTATTGGATAATTACTGCATGGGCGATTATCTTTCAGCTGGCAAAAAGTTATTTAACCCCAACTGGTGCAATGACTTGCTTCTCATTTCCTAAACAACCATATCAAAAGACACATCCCGTGGTCGTGGAAAAGATGTTAGTCTGTTTGAGAAGGGTCAAATCATTGGCATGCATCAAGCAGAGAAAACATCTAAAGAGATTGCAGAAACTACTAAAATTGGGTTAAGAACTGTCCAACGCATTATTTAAAACTGGAAGGGTAGTGGGGACCCATCATCTTCAAGGAAGAAATGGGGCCGGAAAAAAATCCTGAATGACTGTGATCGACGATCACTTAAACGTTTGGTGAGATCAAATCGAAGAAAAACAACAGTAGAACTCAGGGCTATGTTTAATACTGAAAGTAAGAGCATTTCCACACGCACAATGCGAAGGGAACTCAAGGGATTGGGACTGAACAGCTGTGTAGCCGTAAGAAAACCACTAATCAGTAAGGCTAACCAGAAAAAAAGGCTTTCATTTGCTAGGGAGCATAAAGATTGGACTGTGGAGCAATGGAAGAAGGTCATGTGGTCTGATGAGTCCAGATTTACCCTGTTCCAGAGTGCTGGGCGAATCAGGGTAAGAAGAGAGGCAGGTGAAGTGATGCACCCACTAGGGTTGTTACGCTACTAAACTTTTCAACTCGATACCGATATTAAGGAAAATATTCGTTACTCGATACCATTTTCGATACCACAAGGATAAAAACTCCAAATTCCAACAGAAATATTTTGATTAATAATTAAAATAGATTAAATAGATACAATAAACAACAAGAACAATATTTTGAGGTTGTTTGCTGTGCACAATATTAAGCAAGCTTGATAAAAAAAACTTACAAAATTAAAATAAAGTTTTCCTTACTTGGCTATGCTTTGCACACATAACATTGACACTAACCGAACCGGTTAAGAAACAAAAATAATTCTCAGCAGCTGCACCTGTTACAAAAAAGTCTAAAACTAAAAAGTGCACAGAATTATTCAATCACACAGTGTTCTGAAAGTGCATTGTCCTCTATTCTGCACTTTAGATGAATGACTGTTTAGGTGCCACTGGTGGTAGCACTGTATCGATACATTTGAAAATAAGTATTGTATCCGGATACAACGTTTCAGTATCGATACTTTTTTGAGTATCGATACTTTTGACAACCCTAGCATCCACCATGCCTAGTGCCTACTGTATAAGCCTGTGGGGGCAGTGTTATGATCTGGGGTTGCTGCAGTTGGTCAGGTCTAGGTTCAGCAACAGTATGTGCTCAAAGAATGAGGTCAACTGACTACCTGAATATACTGAATGACCAGGTTTTTCCATCAATGGACCTTTTCTTCCCTGATGGCACAGGCATATTCCAAGATGACAATGTCAGGAGTCATCGGGGTCAAATTGTGAAATACTGGTTCAGGGAGCATGACACATCATTTTCACACATGGATAGGCCACCACAGAGTCCAGACCTCAACCCCATTGAAAATCTGTAACAATATCTGTATAGATAACTGTTTAAAGCAAACCTGAGAGCAGTTATAGTATGGCATATCTGAATAGAGTTGTTTTAACATGGCCAACATCTATATGAAGATATTTTTCCTGATCGAGGTTAGGTATTAGTGGTTTAATAATTTTAAGCATTTTCTTTGTATATTTAATCAATTTTGAACTTTTACTTGTTAAATTGTGAAAGCATTATTGTGTCCCTCATAGTTTATGATCTTTCCTTCATGTGTCTTTCTCTAGGACACTCTGCTGCTCCTGTTGAAGAGCTTACCAATGGGCTGTTACTTCAACATCTACAGTTTTGGATCCAACTTCGAACAGATCTTTCCGTGAGTGATATCTAACCCCTTACCCAACATCCCTTCAAAAATATTATGAGACACATGGTGGCTTATCATATTAATTCTCATGATTTTAACTAAAGTATTCTGAACATTTTCAATGGCAGTATGAGCGTGGAGTACAATGAGAAGACAATGAAGAAGGCTCTAAAAGAGGTTGAAAAGATGAATGCAAACCTTGGTGGAACAGACATTCTTCAGCCTCTCCAACACATTTATAGCCAGCCCTGCATTCCTGAACAGCCTTGACAGGTAAGCTATACTCACTTACATTGAATCGACTCTAAAAACTGCAATTTTCATTCAACTTTAGCACATAAATCTAATGTCAACCAGTGTTTCAGCACAGTCACTTGTACGTCTTCAACATTTAATTGAATTCTGGTTTAACCTGTTTTCTTTGAAGCTCATATTTGTCATAACTTTGGTTGCTCTTCATCCATGGTAACACTATTTGAACTACTAAAACATCAGAGATACAGTTAGACAGATCCTTCTAAAGACTTCTAGCTCCTGTTTAAATTTGTAACTGTGTAACATTGTGTGATTTCTCCTCCATCAGCTGTTTGTCTTCACTGATGGAGAGGTGGGAAACACCAAAGAAGTTATTGACCTTGTTAAGAAGAATTCAGGCTCCCACAGGTGAAACCATAAACACATGCTTTGCCTGTCTGGATCATGTTCTCATGTAATATTGTTATAGAGTTAAAAATCAACTCTTGTTTTGTAGATGTTTCTCCTTTGGAATTGGAGAAGGAGCCAGCTCTGCTCTCATCAATGGGATGGCCAAAGAGGGCGGAGGTCACGCTCAGTTCATCATAAGGACTAACAGGATGCGACCAAAGGTAAGAAAAACATCGGACTAACACTTAACCCCTAGAACCCTACGGACCCACCGGTGGGTCCAGCTGCTACGTGACCTCGTAATTTTAACAAACCCCCAGTATTGATGTAAAAAACACATTTGGCACAGTTTGGTGACATTTTTGGATAAATGTGCCAAAATGGCCCCTCCGCCTAAAAAATTCCTCACTAATACCATTCTAAAATAAATATGATTCATCTGATTGAGTACAAATTTGGTATATTTTTACACAACATTTAGATTTAAAAGTCTGTACTACTTTTTTGTGCTATAAATAATATTTTGGTAGTGTTTTGCAATGTTTATTGTGGCGAGGTTCAAAAAATGCAAAATATTTTGTATTTTATCCCTAATATTTCAGGCAGGGTCAAAGCTACAATGGTGCTGACACCAGAAAACCATTCTATGACATCTTACCTTTACAGAGGTACCAAAAGTTTCTTCTTAAATCTAATAGCTGTGAGGCTATAAGTGATTTACTTTTGTGTGTTTTTGTCAGGCAGAAATTTATTTATAGCCCCTGAGGGTGTAAGAGGTTAACCAACTCATTAGAATACGATTATGTTTAAATAAATCATATCACAACTATTGTTTAAAACATAGGTTGTAAATGACTGTCATCCAAAAATTTGTCACAGAGAGGAGAGCAGGGATCTGTTCGATGCGCTGAATCAAAGGACACATAAAGCTTTACTGCAGTTAGTAAAAGTTTTATTGTACGGTTTTTCTGTGAAGCATTGTACAATAAATAGACTTGCGGTCTTAATAAGCTTTAAACTTGCAGTCAACAGAAATATTGGCACCCTGCCTTAGCCTCTCTTTGTATCCAACAAACAAACAACACCCTGAGCAGATCCAGGTGATATTCATTAGACAATCATTCAGCTCCAGACACATCCCAACACCTACTTACAGCTACACCCACACATGCCCATACATACCTCTAACACATGCAGGCTACCCTTAGAGACAAGACAAAAAATGCATCCTTCACTCTACACAGGTTATGCAGTCACTCAGGTTTGCTCTGCATCCCACTGTGGGGGACATTTCTGTCTCTTGGGATTTATCAAAGGGAGTGTCTGCCACCATTCTCTCTCCACCACCAGCAATGTTTCAGGGTCAGAGGTCACTGATTTATGCTCAACTCACAGGACAGGTATGGTCACCATCACCTGAGTTTTGGGTCATGGGTAATTTTAAAACAAGATTCTTTCTAATTGTATTTATTTTTTTCATTGTCAGAGTTCAGATGCAACACAGGGCAGCGGGACAGTGAAGTACACCCTGGCAGGTCATCCCCACCAGAACCAGTTGCACTTCGATTTGAAACCTGCAGAGGACTCTGGGTAAAACACCTACATCCAGAGGCCCGAATCTTGAAGCATTTTTACTGAAGAATATATGTTTTAAACCTGAAAGCAGGTAAACTGAGTTTTATGTTTTGAGAAATGTGTTCAGTCAACCTTTGTGTCAATTAAGATAATAACATTCTCCTGGGAGCTAACCTGATCTGGAACAAGTTTGCCTCAGTAAACTCAGAGTTTACTCTGCCCTCCTTAGAGACAATCATCCTGATTTAAATCATTGTGACTAAATCCTGATTTAGTCAAGAGAGTTCTGTCAAAGGTTTGTGTGAACATAAAAAGAAAATCACTCACCAGGTCAATTAGACACATTAGTTGTTAAAAACATAAACATAGCATGTCCTTTTGATGACCCCACGGACTTAAACAAAAATTCATTACTTTTTGTTGTTTTTTATGTATTTGAATTAGGATAATGCACATTTATCAACCTGTTAGCTTAAAGCATCAATGTAAAAATGCCAGAATTATAAAAACCTCCACTGTCCTAAGACTGATAAAAACAGAAGAACGGAGCCGACAGAAACACATAAGATACCCTTAGACATGTAGTGTAACATGAACTTTTTGCGTGTGGATCATCAAAATAATTGGTTCTCCTAAGTGTCAATCCTTCTGGTGATATCAACCTAAGACCGTCCATGCTCGTCCACATTTTAACTTACTGGTGGTGAGTCTGACATTGTGGAAAAATTGCAAATCTTCTTCTGGAAAGTAAGTTCGTTTGAACGATGCAAACAGCTACTTTTATATAGAGTGTGCACGAGGAGAAATGAGCTTGTGCATGCTTTTGCACGTTTTTAATAGGCGTTACCTCTCGGGAGCAGGCACAGGGTTGTTTAGCTCTTACATGGGCTGGAATTAAAATGTAAACAATGTAAATGTAAACAAATGTAAAACTTCTCAATTCTCAATAGATACACTTTCTCATTTTCCTTACATTTATTAGAATTTTGGCAGTCACACATTTCCTTTAGTTGCTGAAAATCATTTTGCATGTTTCCACAGATTATTTGTATGAATTATCTTGGAGGGAAGGAGGCCTCCTTACCATCCCCCTTATGTTTAGCTTCATGCAGTTCTTTGCCAGATCAAAGTAGGGACTTTTTTGGTGACTGTAAAATGGACTAGCACCGGTAAATTTGCAGTGCTCAGAAATTGGCCGATTTTCGTGTGATCGACCAAGACCAACAACAGACTGGTCAATATGAAGACTGCCAATTTATATATTTACGTTTTTTGTATCTTTTCTCGAAAACGCGCATCTTTCTTCTTTGCTTAGACTATGTTTGTTTTGATCAGAGTGCCAAAAAGAGGGGAAGAAATCATCAGAACAACAGATGTAAGGGGACACAGCATTCTGAGCTCAGACACTGGGGGAATCAGTCTAAGAACACAGAGAAAGAGAGCACCATACCCAGGACAAGGCGACCAGTTGTGCCCCGTCTGTAGCTAAGGAACCACAGTGGTAGATCAGAGAAGCTGGGAAGACAGCTTGGTTTATTCTTGGTTTACTAAACAGGGTGTCTGCACAAAAAATGACACAATCATGCTGTCCTAACCCCCGAATGTTGACCACTCATCCAGCCTCGGGTTCAGGTTGCATACTTTCAATTATAAATGTTCCTTTTACAAATCGACAATGCCCATTTGACTAAATATCAGAGATAAATAAGGTTGTATTTCATATAGAGTATTTGTGTGCATCAATTTTAGTCAAATGCATCAGAATCTCTTTTAGCTGTGTGCTGAATAGATAGATTTTGAAACACCTAAACAGTGCAGTTAGGTGTTTCAAAAACCACAACTATTAAAGTAAACTACTCACATTTCCTGCAATTTACTTAAAGGGGTCATAGAATGCAAAACCGAGTTTACTTTGTCATAGATGAATAACAATAGTTCAGTGGGTGAAATGGATGTATAGAGAAGAAAAAAAAAACACCCAAAACAACCCCCAACCCTGCATTCTTTATCATTAAATACATAGTTAATTATTTTTGAATGATCTACACATTTACTGGAAAACTTAAGGTAAGTTTTCCAGTACAGCTTGTTGGGATCTGGAGATTTACCACCTTTCTCCAGCAGAGTGCGCTGTGGGTCTCCTGGGCTGGAGCCCTCCAGCACACCTGAAGCTCATCAGCCCATCAGGAGACCTTCCTACATAAGCAGCAGCCAGACCTTCCTTCAACGCTGCAGTGTTGACCAAGTTTGGTTAGCAACCTGAGCCTCTGTTATTCTGAGAGAATCTTAGTTGTCTCTAGAGAGAAACCTGATTCTAATCTGCCTCTGTCTTCTTGCTCACAGGAAACCCGTCTAAAGTCTAAAGCTCTGGATGAGCTTTGCCTGTAAACCTGCCTGCCTGCCCAAGGAAGCCAAACCTGAAGATTTCAATCTGGACTCCTCTGCAGCTCTCAAGGAAGAGCTGGAAACTCAAACCAAGGTCTGCCACTCACAAGTGAGAAGCTAGACGCTGCTGCTGCTGAGCACTCTGCTGAACCAACAGTCTCTGGACCCAACCGGTTCCCTCCCTCACAAGGAATCTGTCTGGACCTCTTCAAGGTATATTCTGAATTAATTAATTCGACAAACCATCTGACTGCCTGGCTAATCAAACTATCCGTCTCTGCAGACATCAGTGATTCCAGTCCCGGACCTGTGCCTGAACCAGTTCATGTTCTCTCTGTGGAAACCTTTCAATAAACTCTGTTAAACTTTTACTCTGTTTCCAGTGGTGTTATGCATGTGGGTTAAGTCTCTTAAGCCAATAATGACACAGCTAATACTGGACTGTAGAATGGTTTCAGTAATTTGATCTTTGTTTTTGTTTTTTCAGCCTCTTTTCAGTTTTAGGGGTGCAGTGTTCTAATCCTTTACTAAAGCATATGTAAAGTGCTTAGAATATACAGTATATACAGTTAAAATATTGTTAAAATCTGAAAAAATGAATATGAAATTAGAATAGATCAGAAACACAAAGGAACTTTATATATATATATATATATATATATACACTGAAGGCATCAAGAAGGTGCGAAGCAATAATCACTGCAAAAGGTGGCTACTTTGAAGAACCTAGAATATAAGCCATATTTGCAATTGTTTCACAATTTTTTCTTTAAGTGTATAATTCCACATGTGTTAACTCATGGTTTGATGCCTTCAGTGTGAACCTTAAGTATAATAGTCATGAAAATAAAGAAAACTCTTTGAATAAGAGGATGTGCCTAGCAACTGTGACAGTTGACACACAAAGCAGGAAAAGAATGAATACAGAACTTTTCAAAACTGTTTCTTTATCTTTTTTATTGTGAAGTGAACAAAGAATACACTTATGAAAATACAGAGTGGAATAAAGGTGACAACCACCAGGACCATGAACAAATAAAAACAAATGGAATGATATAAACCATAGTCAGTTAAATAACATAACTGATGTTGCTGCTATTCTTCAAATATCCACAACTGTAAAAATGTCCATAGCTGTATATTGGTTATTTCATTCTCCACGTGGACAGTTTTATTATGTTGAAACACTTTACAGTACAGAATTTTATTGTTTATTGTTTAACTCTTCACTATTATGTTATTCTTATACATTTTTCTAAGGTCCATATTTGTGTGACCATTTTTTTTCCAATAATCTTTATGCTGCTGTAAACACCAGATATAGCTGCAAAAAACTTTTATATTCAACATCAAAACAATTATAAAGTAAAAATCATCATTAAATCATTAAATTACAGCCACACCCATTTACACAGAGACAGATAAAAATCTTTAGATAAATCAAACATTACCGCCACAATTCTGACTGAATAACCTCTACAACTATTTTTATTAATTTCAGACAGAACTATTCACATACTTGTATTATATTAAACTGAATTTCCAACATTCACCACTGATCGGCGACAAGGGCTTTTTTCTTCTGATCACGGAGCAGCCGGCTTGCTTCGTCTCGCAATGATCCTGGGATATCCAAGGATAGAGAGGATACCCATCCTTCAAATCGGTCAAAAAGAAGGACGCATTTGTAGGCCGCATAACGAGGAGTCTGGGAATCTGACCAGACCTCATGATGTAATTGGCCTTCGAATCTGACCTTCGGAGGATTCACCCATAAATTCAAACGCAGCCTAAGACTAAATCTAAGACGGCTGTCAAAAACAACACTGATAGCCATTTAACCTTCTAGTGTATATTGGTAAACTCTATGATTATAAAGCAGGGGACTGGGGTTTGAATCTTGGTTGCATCAGGAAAACAACCATAGTTAAAACTTTTCAGAGTCTGTGAACAAGTCATAATGACTTGCTGTGATGACTATGGGACATTCAATTAAATAGTCAAATTTTTAAAAAGCAAACCACATTTTTATTGATAAACTGATATGAAAGTTGTTAAATGTCTAATTTCCCTGTACTTTAACACATATTTTCCAAGGTAGCTAATGCTGGACAATACAATTTTTCAGTTATTTTATCTGTAATATTCTTCTGCTTTTTTTTCCTCCTCTTTCTTTTTTTTTGTTTTGTTTTATGGTTAGGTGTGCCTCTATTATGCTCGGGTAAATAAATATCTTTAGGAAAAATTTAAATATTTTATCGAATTTAATTAAATGAAAATTATATTTTTTTAAATGGTTTACACATTTTTAAATGCTATACTGACATGAAAATGTTGACATTTCTAATTTCAATTAAACTTGAGCAAGGTTTTACAGTGTAACAAATACTGGACAATTAATCATTTTCAATACTTATCTTTGTTTTTTTCTCCTCATTTCAGCTAAGATCTTTATTTTTTGTTTGTTCCTCTTTTCTTTGTTATAGCGTGGGATATTCTTGATAAAAAACAACCATGCTGTAAGTAAATATCTTTGAAAAACTAATTTGTTTTAATTTATTTAAATTAATTAATATTAAATTTCCAAAAAATAATAAACACAATTTAAATTTTCTACTAATGTGAGCTTTCTGCAGGTATCAAATATTTCTAAGAGATTTTGTAGGGGAGAAGGCTTCGATCCAATCACCCTAATCTTAAGTTCCCTACAATTTTTACCAGATTGAAATAGGGACTGTCTTAGTTATTTCAAAACAACAATATGATGCTAATAATCGGGAAAAATGTTGGTAAAATGTATAACTTTGAATTTATATCTGACAGGATATAGTTACATAGTTTTGTTCCTAACTACAATTATTGTGGTATTTCACTGGCTCTGGAACTGTTTTTATTCCCATTCTTTTTTTAAAAACAGTTTAGGAGAAAAAATTATCTTTATCTGGCTCAGTTCAATGGATGACTATTTAAAAATTGTCTAACACATATTTCAATGCTTTTCTAAGCATATAAAAACTCTTAAATATCATAAATATCTAATATCAATTAAATTTGTTCAGAAATGTTCTGTGTAACTAATGCTGGGATATTACAGTATAATACATCAATTATTCTATTAATTGCTTTTCCTAAAGCAAAACATAGAACCTAATTTAAAAAAAACAACAACTAGTTTTTAAAGTTTTAATTCGAACTAATTTATGTTTTACCCTTATGGATTTAATGCAGTGATTAAAAACAACTCAGTTGAGAGGGGTTCATTTCACAAAGCAAAACAGACTGACGCTTTTTTAGATCACACATAAATAAATAAATTAAAAAGGAATCACTCCAGGGTTAGGATTGGTATTCATTCAGTGATAACACCCTACTAATCTTACTGGCACAACCAGAATTTATTCTATGGGACTAATAACCGCTATTAACAGCACTATAATGTGAATGATAACAAAGCAACTGCAAACAGCCACTTAGTATTTACTGTGTAATGGAAGACAGAATCGAGCTAAGGAGTGCCCAGATCCTACCTGTTAGAACAATGTTTTTAGACTTCATCTTCACCTGCTGACATGTGATTTTACTTAAATAGATATATTTTTCCACTACTATTCAGAAAATAAACTAGTTTTTTCCCCCCTAATGTAATCGATGTTAAAACAGGCTATGGCAAGTTGTTTTAATATGTATTTGTTTGTCTGAATATGTAATTTTGATACCTGAAAAAAAATTGTTCCATGTAGAAATTGAGCATTGCAAACAAAATGACATTCTTTACATCTAGAATGAACATTATGGATGTCTAAACATGAATTTTCAGGTCTCCATATAATGTTAGTGGTCATTATTCGTACTATTTTCATTACGAATAATGTATAGCATATATAATAACTACATACTTAGACAAGCCGGAAAATGTCAATATGGCCACTTAAAATGCGTTAATATTTCTAGGTAGGCCTATATAAAACGTAATTTTTAGTTGTATGATTTTTTTTTTTTTCTGAAATTCAGTTTCTGGTTTAAAATTTAAATTTAGAAAATCTGTTACTAGTTATGTGATTTTGACTATTTTAATTTCATTTTTTTATTTTTTATTTTTCTTATTGAGGTTCTCTAGAAATGGAAAAACAGAGAGTAGAGTGCTTTTTATAAACGTAAAAAAAAAACAGCCTGTCATAGCCCACTTTATATAGACCTACGCATTAACTCGAGCAGCAATCTTCTCCCACACTATTTTCTTCTCCTTTGCAGATGTATTGCTGTTTCTGTGTCCTGTAATCACTATCTACTTTTTTAAATCCAGTTGCCACTGGGAATAGAGATTGCCACTTTCTGTTGCATGTCATTAGGGTGACTCGTCGAACCAGTGCTCCACTGATAATGGCTTTTCATACTTGTTACGCACATGCTCAACTCCGAGTGGCACTACTCATAGTTGATTAACTCAACGCAGCCTTTGTGATAACAAAAACTCAGTTTCCAACCATAGGCTAGATCAATTTGAGTCTGAGTTTGTTAAACCTGCTTGCTGCTTTTAGGTGTCAGTAGGTAACTTTACATGAGAGACCACAAAATTCATATTGCATTCCTAAAAGGTTCATCTTGGACACCCTCCAATTCAAAATTTATATGGTCCCTCTTTTTCGTATTATAATAAACTAAAATATAAGTTACTATAAGTATACAAATGACACACAACTATAACTTAAAATTTCACTATAGGTGACTGAACACATTCGGTGAACTCTAAAGTATCTTGAGATGACATGTGTTGTGAATTGGTGCTATATAAATAAACTGAATTGAATTGATTTGTTAGGGGAAAGCAAATAGCAAATCAATTAATTTACAAAGGGACATATTTTTTAATGCTAAATCTAAACTAAGGAAAAACTTTGTAGACCAAATACAGAGTGCAAGAGGAGCGGAAGAGGATACTGTCACAGTCTTGGTTTTCCATTTGTTGTCCTCTGCTGCCCTCTTGTGTCCTCTTTCCCTAGTTTTGCTTTCTGCTCTGTCCTCACTTGTTTTCAATCCTCTCGTTAGCCCTCTCTTTGTCTCTGTCCCCTTTAAAAGCCTCCCTCTTCAGTTCCTGTTTGCTGGATCCTCGTCTGACGTCTGTCTGCTTACCTCGTCTCTCCCTGGCTCCTACAGTTTGGTTTTTCCCTGATGTCTCCTTGGTTCTGGTTCGTTTGTTATTTTTGTTGGATTTTTTGATTCCTGCCTCAGTTCCTGTGAAACTCATTAAACCCACCTAAATTCACCTCTGCCTACTTGCCTCTGCATTTGGGCCTTCAATCAAACACCAAATCCTGACAGATACAAAGCATAAAGCTTCAGTTAATATGAAACAAACCGCCATACATTCAGTGCTAGATGAAGACAGTAAAAGTTTCAGCCATATCACCCATAGAACATCTCCAGGATTAGTTTGAACTACTTCTTTGCTTTTCTTTCTCCCTTGTGACAGCTGTGCCCTCCCCACCATGTAAATATAAGAATGAACAACTCTGAAAATGTCACCAAGCATAGAGAAGGGTAAGAATTGTATTTAGTCAGCCACTGATTGATCGAGTTCTACTTAGACAGATGAGAGAGGTCTGTCATTTCCATCAAAGGTACTTTATCTAGACAAAAGACCAAAAATCCAGGAAATCACATTGAAGGATTTAGTTTTTATCTTCTTGCATTGGTTACCATATACCTATTTTCCGCCTTAATGTATGAATTCTTGTAGAAAAAAAAATAGAACTACGCCCAATGATAGTTTACAGCAATTGATTCCTTTTCCTTGATTATAAGTCCAATCAGTTTTTTCCAAAAAATATTCGTTTCCAAATATAACTGCCTTAGACAAGCAGGCAGTCAGAGGAAAATATTGCCTAGTGAGTGCAGATTGATATCTAATAAACAAACTAAATTGTCCAGCATGAGGAGTAGACAATAAACAAATCAAAATAATAAGGATGTAAATCAGATCCATCAAACCATTTTGATGCTGTTGGAGAGTTTAATTTAATTCCATTTCATTAGCGTCAGCCACATTACTTTATCAATGTCTGAATTTTACTGGGCTTATATTTTCCATCGACAACAAGTTGCTCATGTGTTCTTTGTTTTGTTGCTAGAATCTGCCGATCACAGCTTTGCACTTAGCAACTAGATCAACCACTAAGATAGGAGTGTCTGTCAAGTATTCACTCACAGTTTCTCTAAGCAAATATCTGAGTCACTCTTAAGCTAAAACTCCTAAGCACCTGATCACCTTGTAAAAAACTACTGCACATCACTTTATCTGAACATTCCTTACATTAAGCGCATATACATATTAGTGCCAGGTCTTGATAGGGCAATAGAACAATGACTTGTTTCCTGACTTTTCAAATGTTTAATACCCTAATACTGAATATATTGTTAATTGATGCGGCTACTAAAATATTACTAATCTACTACAGAAACTTTACCTTGGATGAGTTTTCTAACAGTGGGCCAGATGCCTCAGTATTAGAATTAACAACCGAGCAACATTCAGGCATTTTAGCTACCAATTCAGCCTTTAATCACCAAATTAAGCTGGTCGCAATTTTTTTTAATGAATGTTGCTTATTTTGAAAATGTGATTTTTAGGGAAACACACTTTAACCACAATGTTTATTAACCTGAATATTTTTCTTTCTTATCTGTGCAGTCAGTTCATCCAGATTACCATCCTGCCTTCAAATATTATTTCTGTCAGATTGTCCTGCCTGCCCCTGCCTAGTTGGTTTAGTTTTCATGAAACTCTTATAGATTATTCCATATCCATTTATAGATGCAAAAAGATTTACTTGTTACGTAGACCTTGACAGAGGTTCCTCAGTAATTTTCACTCAAATGTTCAAAGGGACGGACATTCAGCCCCCGCGGCCTGGTAAAAACCTTCTGCTGCAGCTGGTCTCCCTAAAGAAGGCATCCGGCTTCTGGGAGCTTGATGCAGATCTGGCCGCTGTGCTTGGAAAGACCAAAAAGGAGGTGAAGAAGTCAAAGCCAAAATTGGTGGGTCACTCTCAATATAAGGAACAATAAATTGTACATAATAATTTCCCCACAGTAAAACATTTAAGAGTCAAAATAAAGAGTTTTCATGCAAGAAATTAACATTCATAGTTTAGAGGACAGGGGTTTGGGGCAATCTTCAGTGGTGTTGGGAAGAGGTCACCACTCCCTCCAACCAATTATTGGAACTTTAAAATCTTCACATGTTGGAGGAAATTAATATTTGGATCCAGGACCCTGTTGCTATAAGAAGGCAAGCTAACCACACTGTTTCTGGATTAAGTTTGGGATTAGAATAAATATGCAGTGATGGGACTAACGGCGTTGAAAGTAACGGCGTTACTAACGCCGTTACCTTCTATTAGTAACGAGTAATCTAACTAATTACTTTGACTGTAACTATAACGCAGTTACCATTGCAGACACCCCGTTACTGCGCGTTACTCAGGTCGCACAATGAACCTTTTTTCATGATAGGACTCGTGCGCAGCTGCGTGAAGCTGACACCCCACCCATGTCAAAAAACTCTGCAAATAGACTGAATGGTTAGTGCAACGTTAGTGCAGATTTGTGCAGAAAAAATATTGTTTGTGCTACTTTTGTTTAAGAGATATTAAAGATTATTTTTTAGGTCATCCAGAGGTGCGCGCCTTGTCATGAGAGAGGGGAGGATGAGAATGGCTGATGTATAGTGAGATTCCGTCTGTCAGTTGGGTAGGTGGGTGTTTCCGCTGGTGGGTGTTAATGTACAGCACACACAGAGAGATGGAGAGTGAGGATGACTCCAGCAGCAAACAGCGTTTTCCTGATGGAAATACCGGTGTTACGTCGAGCTGCGTTTCCCCATCAGATACGGTTTCCTCTGCATCTCCGCACAGCGCAGGCGGCACGAGTCACGCGCATGCTCGCTAAAGGCGCGCACCAGTCGCCCTGTGCTCGCGCCACATGAGAACTATGTAGAGCGTGAACGATCAAATGATAGCCTATATGAAGAAAGGGAGAAATCTGGATGGATGGATGGATGGATGGATGGATACTCTGCCTTTTCAACCTACTGTATTTTTTATTTTAAACATTATTTGATGGCCTTTGTGGCAGGGATGGAGATCCATATTTTATGTCACACACAGAATATACATCTAGATAGATAGATGGATAGATAGATGTTGCAGTATCTATAACAACCCAAACACACAGGATTTCAGAATTAGACATCCCCAGTTATTAATTTCATATACTCACCAGATCTGAATGCCCTGTTAAAAAACTTCACATCGCGTTCCCCCCTGATGATATTTACATTGAGTTGCAATAAATACAAAACTCTCTGCAGGTTCTTGTCTTTGTCGTCCGCTCTATTCAGCTGGCTTTTGAATCACACCGCAAGAAGGTGGGGGCTGGGTGGTGAGGGGTACAGGGGCGAGAAACGCAAAAGTAACGCAATAGTTACTTTTACTAGTAACTAGTTACTTTTATTGTGGAGTAACTCAGTTAGTAACTCAGTTACTTTTTGGGAGAAGTAACTAGTAACTATAACTAATTACTTTTTCAAAGTAACGTGCCCAACACTGTAAATATGTAGTAAATCATAGAAACATTTGTCTGTGGGTGGTCTTTGGGTCTGTGGGTAAATCATAAATTTCCACTAAACAGTACATATTTAGTTAAATATCTCAATATTGTTTCTCACTGAAGAAAGCAAAATAATGACATCTTTCCTTTTCATTATCCTGTTTTGACCGTCCGTGTAAATTAAGTCAACAATGAGGTGTGGGCCTCCATTCTGGCTCTGATATGGCTTCATGGGTTCAAGATGGATGCCAAAGCGGAGTGGGAGCTTCTCAAAATGAAGACTTCTTCATGGATCAAGGCTCAGAAGGGTAAAACAGATAATCTGCAAGAAACTTGTGTTTTTTTTTGCTCTGTTTAAGAAAATACTGTGTGGGAAGAAATGTATTAAGTCAGCCACTAATCGTACAAGTTCTCTGATACGTAGGATGAGAGAGGACTGCATTTTTAATTTAGATACACTTCAATTGTGGGAGACTAAAATGTAATAAAACATTTAGCTTTTTTAAGAAGCTCTTCCACTCATTACCTATTGGTATCATAGATGTAACTGGTACCTGTTATCTGTATAAAAGACACCTGTCCACAGCTTTAAGCAGTTACACTCCAAACTCAACCATGGCAAAGACCAAAGAGTTGTCAAAGGACACTAGGAATAGTGCTATAGACCTCCATCTGCATTGAGGAAGGAATGTGGAAGTTTGTAACATGACAATGATCCAAAACTCATTGTACGGGCAATGTAAGACTAGCCCCATAAAAAGCATTTCAACTTTTGTAGGTTTTCCAATCTTCAGACTTCAACACCATAAACTTATAGAGGGAGTTTAAATCCATTTCTCCCAGTAACCATCCCGAAACATCAATGCTCTAGAGTAGAGCTGCATGGAAGAAATTGCAAAAATATCTGTTCTGAAGACTTCCAAGAAATGTTTGACTTCTGTCGTAGCCAATTATGGTTGTGCTACCAACTTTTGTTATGGACCAAGTGCTTGTTTTCCACCATAATTTACAAAGCACATTTTTTAAAATCCTATAATTTGATTTCCGGTATTTTTTTTTGCATTCTGTCTCTCACAGTTGTAGTGTACCTATGATTATAAGTACAGACCTCTCTTATCTTCTAAGTCAGAGAACTGGCTCAATCAGTGACTGTTTAAACACGTTTTTTGCCTCACAGTAAGTTACAGTGAGTTGCTATGTGACAATAAGGTCAGTAATTTTATTTTTTTTCAGCTCCACGTGTGTCAGAGTGTGTTGAAGCCGGAAATACATTGTTGGGTTGCAACGTAAAGAAAGAGGTCCTTGGGTTCTAAGGTTTTCCAAGGATCAATGAAAAGAGGTCATGGACATGGAGCTAAGCATAAGACATTTGAAATGCTAAAAACTTTTCATCCATTATACAAAGGTGCACCACCAAATGTATGTGAACTGATTATTTAATACAAGCATACATCGTCTTTTAACATCTAAATAATTTTTATTGCTCATAAAATACCTTTGAATGATTTTTTTCTAATCTTCAATGTATATTTTTTTCATTCCATTTCTTTCAAATTTTCTCCCCGCCACAGTCTTTAATGAGTTGACTGAAGATTATTTTAAGTCTAAATCTGTTAGGGTACACATCGTTTTGGCTTTAATTGATACTAAGCTTCTTTTGTGAATATTCCATGTTTATTTTTTTAATCATTCTCTTAAAGCATGTTAAAGCAATATCTGACTTCCATTTGATCATTTTCACACATTTTTATTTATCATTTCTTTTATAAGATTCAGGTTGTTTATGTTGTGTTTTTCTTTCCATGAAAAAGCTGTACCATCGATTTTGTCCACATATGTATTACTGAAAAACAAATAATGCAATAATATAATATACATAATAATATAATAAAAATGTGCACATAATACAATTAAAGAGGTATGCAATAAAAAAATGTATCCCCAATTTTTATCCTACAAGTATCCATTTTGTAAAACCTTTGTACCATAAAAAACAAGACAAGACAACATTTTAAAAACATTTCTGGACTCTAAGGTCTGAAAGTTATTTTCTGTTTTAAGTTCTTAAATGCTTGTAGAGGTTGGTTAAGATACATACATCTCTACATTTTAGATTATTTAACATCAAATAGACTATTTTTAATACCGTTCTATAAGTCATGACATGGTCTGAGAAACTGTGATGTAAAATGAAGTAAATTTTGTTGTCATCCATCAATGTAGAAAGGTCTTTCAATCATAGATTGTCCAAGGGGTTATTGTGGAAGGCAGACTGTAGACATAAGTGCAAATGCCACAACAACGGAGCCTGCCATAAACTTATGGAGACTGCCTCTGCTCTCCAGGACTATATGGTCATTTCTGCCATGTAGTTTGGTGAAAAGCTGAAGGATTAAGACTGTAATACAACTGTGGAATATTGTTGCACTTGAAATAATGACAATATAAATGTTGTTCATCATTTGGTTACAAATATCAAGCAGTGTTATGTAATTGTAATAGAAGTTAACAGTAATTAAAATATATAACATTGTGCAAAAGATTGTAAGGCCCCTGAAGAATTGTGATCAGGTTTGTTCAGAACAGGTTTTAGGCATTTGAAGTTTCGTTATTCTTCTATCATTGTTCTTTAATGTGAAGATTACATCGTTGTGTCGCTTGATGTACTGAGCTTTTTAGAGGGTGGCACCAGATGTGAAGGAAGCTCTCTGGGCAGCCAGTGTCCTTCCAGCTTTCCCTCAATGAGATGGACTGCTAAGGCAAATTCCTCATTGTCCAGCATGCCATCCCTGTCAACGTCAGACAGCCTCCAGATGTGAGCAAGCACAGAATTTGGCAAATGTGTGCTTGTCATCCACTCTTTGACCTTGGTGCCACTGAGTTTACCGTGGTGTGGACTTAGGTTATAGAAGATCTCATCGTATTTTGGCTTGTATTTCTCCACAATCCATTCATCAGAATCTGCTTCGCTGATCTCATCCTCTTTGATTATTTCCTTGAATGGATCTCCCTTGAACTGGTCCCGCCGGAACGTACCCATGAATTTGCCATCCAACACGGCAGGCAGTGATTTCTTTTTCTGCTCCTGCTGCTGCAGTAAAGGAACCAGACCAGCTATATCGCTGGTTAGCAGTTTGTCCAAGGAGCTCATATGACTTGGCTTCAAGGTCTTGAACTTTGAGAAATCTTGACCTAGAAGTTTTTCCTGCAAATGGATGCAAACTTGTGAGACTCATAGAAGGCATTAAGGTGGATAAATAACATAAAAGACTTAATTTTTGAACCTGCATCTTGGTGCAGTCAGGGAAGTCACCAGCTGGGACTCGATGCTGTTGTTGGATCTTGTTGAAAATAACAGGAAGCTCATAGATCAGACTGTGCTTCTTGCTTTCTTTACAAAAGATTGTTGGCATCTCTTTCTTCAAGTAGCCGATAATGTGTGCATGAGCCTGAAAAGAGAGCAAATGAAACATATAATTGTCTTCAGAAGTTTACATACTATGTTATTAAATTAGATTTTTAACTGAATTATCAACGACCCTTTTTTAGGCATAGATTCAAATCTTATTTGATGTTTGTTAAAGACAAAACCTTTCTAATCCAACAGAGTAACAGTTTGACATACAGGTGCAAATATATACATTCACCCCCTTTCTAAATGTAAGCATGACTGCATACAAATGTGAAATCAATTGAAATAGTTAAATCATAATGTGAATGAAAGGGTATTTACCCGAACTAAGCGTGCTCTCTTCACCAGGTCATTCAGTTTTCGCACTGCAGCGTTGCGTGGCAGGTTCCTTATATCCGTCAGCAGATCCTCCTCCTCCAGCTCTATTAGCTCGTAGTGGTCGCACCTCAGCCTTGGCTCTGACCAGAAGGATCCAATATAAACCCGTAGAATTTCAGGGGTTCTGAACACTTTCCCCAGCGACCACATGAGGGCACCATACACTCTCATAAGTTGCTGAGAGTCCACCCTGTCAGCCTTGTTTAGAACCACTCGCAGCTTGTCCTCATAGCCATACAGAGCCCCAAAGGCCCTGGTGAGCTCATCTGAGAACTCCAGTTTATGTGAATCGAACAGCAGGATGATCCGATCCACACGCTCTGCAAACCAGCGAAGTACTGCTTGGAAGTCATAGCCTGAGGATAAAGAACAAAAACAGGCGGTTTTCATCACTGTATAAAATGGGGAAAGCCTTCCAGCCAAAAAGGCATAGAGAAACGTGCAACACGTCCCAGTGGTCCTCACTGGCTTCTAGCCATTACTGTTACACCCACAGACAAATGTTTCTATAAAACAAAGTAACTGCTGCTCAGTTAGTCCATGCTTGTCTGCTCACAGTTCATGCTTACGTCTTTCAGTTGCTCTGTCTGACATCAACTTAGTGAATTATGATGGACTGATCATTCCTACTTTATTGCCTTTTCTATGACCGCACTCCTAAAGCATTTTAAGTTGCATTGGGGTCCACTCTCAGCAGTTTGCAAGAAAATATCTGGAAGCATATGGATGTGATCAAGCGACACTAAAGATAATCTGTCTCACCTCGGCTAAGTTTACGTTTGGCAGCAGTTAATATGCCGGGTGTGTCAATTATGCTGATACTCTCAAGGACTGGATTTGGCATCTGAACACACTGAAATCTGCAAAGGAAAAAGAAAGGTAGATTTTAGTATCATGATATTAGATCTCAGTTCATCAGTCTCAATAAAATTACCTTTGCTCTTAGTGTGTATGTGACAAATTAAAATTTGCAATATATTTGAATATTCAAATGTCCTAGAATTAACATTTTTCTCTCTATGGCCTTGCCTTCTTCCTGTGTTTCCGTTACCTGTTCAGGAAAGAATTCCCAAATGGGTCGAGGTTGCGAAAGGGTTTCTTTGGATCCACAGTGATAGCGTTCCCAGGGATGACTCGTTCTTCCTCTCCATATATGAGTGCAGTGAAGCAGTCAGTGGTTGGCTCTGGCCCAACTCTGCTGCCAGGGAAATCTTCCTCTAGTAGATACCTGAGGATTCAGCAGACATAACTTGCTACCAACATCTGGATTGGATCAAACTGCCTCGGCTTAGACAGTGCACATAAGTTTTGCTTTATTCCACCTCTAGTTTTGAGGCTTACCTGATGAAAGTAGTCTTTCCTGTTGAGTACTGACCCATCACCAGCACCATTGGCTTGCTTTCAAAGTCTGCATCCTCATAGCTTGGGGAGTGAAAGTGATGAAAAGAGTAATGCTTCTCGATCGACAGCAGCCTCTTGTTATAAAGATTTTTCAGCTCCTCTGTCACCACGTTGACGTTTCCCACTGTTTTTGGGTTGCTCCAAAACCTCCGGATAGACATGTTGCAGAAGTTTTTCCGATCTCTTGTTGAGATGGAAGTTGCTTGAGTTTAAAGTACAAACTGGAAAACTGTCTGCTCCATCCTGAACGTTGAGAGGGTGGAGAGGGTGTAACCAGAGCCTGCAGCTGCACCTAACAGGAAGCCAGCAGAGGAGAGGGACTGGGTGTAGTGCAGCTCAGTATTTGTTGTTAAGTATGGACTATCTTGGCAGGATAAAGCTAAAGTGATTAGTGGTGTGGTAGTTCATCCGCATTCACAGTCACACACCTAATAGCTGTTTCCTTATGAGTGACTAAAGCTGAATATAAGAAATTAACATGTTAAGAATTTTTTCATAATCTTTGAGTTTATGTGATCTCTGCAGGTATAATGCAGTAAACACTAATACTAATGTTGTCCTAGACTTTGTGGGAAGTTCAATAAATGGTGTAAAACTGTGCCCGACTTAGACTAACACAAATCTAATGTCATGATTACATGGTCTGTTAGTTTTACTCCTGCAAAATGAAATTTGATAGTTGAGGTTTCTTTTCAGCATATTTTTCTAATTATCCTCTCAACATTTACAAACCAAAGCTGCCAAGAGTTTCTGTTTTTGTTGTATAGTGGAAATTTAGTATGCTCTATATTTTGTTTACTCTAGCAGACATTCAAGAACATTGTGTGTCACAAATCCCCTGTGCTCCTGCCTTCTTTTTTTTCATCTCCTGTTTTTAACGACATGGTCCATCCCGCAGATTGTCCCAGGTGGACCCACGGAGCAGGCTGTTCCAAGGAATGCAAGTGTATCAAAGAAAACTCCAGCGGCTGTGACCCAAAAACAGGGAGCTCTCTCTGTAACTCTGCATATCATAGTTTGCTATGTGGTAAAGTTAAAGGCGCTATGCACAATGCCACATAAATTTCATTTACCCAGCAAACAGTTTGAGTTCAACTCAGTCATAAGTTCTATGTTTTACTCTTTAAAATATTGTAACAATATAACTATTTTACCTCTCTTTTTCATACAGTAGATTTTTAATTATGATGTTTTCTTGAAATTTTTTCTTTTAAATTGTGTCCTTCAATACAAGCAGTTTGAACACTTAGGTTGAGAGCTAAGCAGAGTTTAATTACTTTCTCCACTTTGTTTAATAAAACATTTTTCTTTTGCTGTCAATTGATCGCTTTCTTGTGTCCATATCCCAATGCAGAATGTGACCCAGGCTTCATTGGCGCTGGCTGTGAGCAGTCATGTGACTGTCCAGGTGGAGTTTCATGTGACCCTAAGACCGGGAGTGCAGCAAAGATGTCCCACTGGGCTTCAGGGGGAACAATGTCAACTGGGTGAGACAAAAAACTGTTTTCACTTTTTGATTTTTTTTTTTTTTTTTGTTAGATGTTCCTACATATAAAACTTTTTGAAACAAATGTTTTATCATTTATATTTATCTCTCTTTACTATTGTATCACAATGTACCACCTGCTCTTGATCGTTCTATTTAAAAGTACATGCTTTAAGTTTTAATCTCCTGTAATGTACTATTTCAATTTTTGTTTTAACAAAAATTTAAGAGAAAATATTTAAGTTTTTACAAAAAAAAATATCTTTAAAATAGCCCTATTATTTGCCCTTTTCAAATAAAACATTGTTTGGTCAGTGGACTAAGACTGAGTCCATTGCAAACAACGGAAAAGTAAGGATTATATCTAAGTTGGATTTTTTGCATACTGTCATGAAATGGGACAGATGGGTCGAGTAGAGAAAAAACTGGACACATATCAGTGAACCCCCCTGAACAATTCAGGGAGGGAAACATGCGGCTTCTGACAGCGGGAGACACAGAGCTGAAAGCAGCCTGAATTACACAAACACAGAATCTCCCGCATGCCAGACTCAAGCCAAAAACAAAAAAAAAATGTAATCCCACTGACTGTCTCCACTGAATACTGGGTCCATCTGTGTGCAGATGGACCCAGTATTAAAGGTGAAACAGGCAGTGGGAAAGTTCAAAATGTTTATTAACACAAAAAAAACAGAAGCCCAGAGGTGTGGATCTGCGGATTGCAGCGGCTCCAGTAGGGGGGTGGGGCACCCAAACCACTAACACTCTGGAGGGGGAAACACAGGTAAGTGACCACAATCATCTGACTGGAGATGATTATCTGTGTGAGTCACTTACCTTTTTAAACAGTTCAGTCCATCCTCTCTGAGGAAGGCAGGATCCAGCCCATGGCCTGCCAAACGAGCTGCGGCGCAGAGCCGCCTAGAGTGTTCCCGATGCAGCAACCTCAATGAGCAGGCAGGGATCCGATCCAGGTCAGGGGAGCAGATCAGACAGGAACCATTCTGATATCCAGGAGTCCACAGCCCAGTCAGGTTTCAATCCAAATAAGAACAGACAGATCCAGGGTTCCAGGAATCCACAGAGCGTGAAGGCAGGTTCAGAGTTCCATGTGTTGAGCAATTAGCTCAGACTGAAACACATAGATGCAGACAGGCTGGGTCATTGGTTAAAGGACAGAGAAAATATATGGTTCTGGATTATTGCAGAACTTTAAACTGTTCTCCACATAAACCCGGCCTACGGGACTTAAAAATATACTCCCACCTAGGAGCCAGGACACAATCAAGAAACAAGATAAAAACTAAAACCTCTCAACCCACTGGCCGCTGGGAACAAGGACACGAACCTTGGAAATAAACTAAAAACCAACTGACAAACGTCATATGATGATCTGGCCGTGATAGCTGGGCTGAACCGTATATATAGAAGAGGGAGCAGGGGAATAAGATGAATGATAGTTAGAGAGCGGTGCAGTAACAGCAGGTGAATAAGGTGAGTAATTAAGGTCAGCTATCAGGGCAGATATTGACACATACTCAGTAGTCACTGTCATTGAGCTCAACTGGGACACCAATGGCAACTCTACATAATATGAAAAAAGTAGAAAAAAAAATGTAATCTCTATAATGAGTGCGAGCTACGAGAATGAGCAGAAGAGGGCTGCCGTTCTGTGTTCTGGCCAAAGGTGGCAGTATCATTCAAATTCCCTGTAATGCTCCTTTAAAGTCGTAGGGAAGTTATATTTAAATGTCAAATTTAAATATTCATATGCTAACCCAGAGGTGTTGAACATTAGGTAGGCCACACTTCAGATTTTTATCTAGAAAACACTTTGAAAGCCATGCATCCGTATCCATCCACTTAACAATTATATACTACCTTGTGTTGTGCTATCACATAAAAAAAACATGCAAGGTAAGGTAAGTTTAAATAGCACTTGCAAGACAATTTAAAGTGCTATATATGAGAGAAAAAAGAAAAGTATATTGCAGTGGCACACAGGCAATATAAATGAAAGGGAATAATTGAAATAAGATGATTACATAAAAAGGTCAAATGATTGATAAGAAAAAGAAAAGTTCAAATGAAAAGCGTAACTTAATAGAATGCTGACTGTTACTGTCTTTATGTGTCCCTGAAGATTCAGGTCTAAGTCCATCACTATAACCCTCTTCATTTGCTCCAAAGACTATTACTTCAGTTCTTGTCTTGACTTAGCTTAACAAAAGTTTGGCACATGCCCTGCTTTGCTTTTCTATGCCTTTACCTAGGGCCACGCACCAAAATAAATACTGCTAAAAGTGAAATTTGACACTGTTGCCATTTGTTAAAAATTACATAAAAGAAATGTATCATCCAGAATTGTAAAAAAAATTCCTTTAATAGGGTAGTGCAGTAACTAGTTTAAAGCATCTGTCTTTAAAAAAAATTTTCTACATTTTTTCCTGGATTACTTTTACTTTTATACTTAGAGTAGTATCATAAATGGTACTTTTACACTTTTACTTGAGTAAAAAAGCTTAAATATATACTGTAACTTCTACAAAAATGTTTAAATAGTAGGATTTATACTTCTGCTTGACTAATAAACATTAATACTTCTGACACCTCTGGTTTTAGTTATGTCTCTGTCCCAGCACACCTCATTCAAATTTTGCAATTAAGTGCTGCAGAAGCCTGTTAATAATCTGTTCTCTTTTTTGGGTGTGATGCAACAAGGAAACACCAAAAACATGCAGGACTGGGGTCCCTGAGGAACAGGGTTAGGAACCATTCTCCCAATGTGACGCCAAATGGGACTTTGGAGCAGGGGGGTCGCTGGAAGTCATTTTGAACAGGCCTTGCTGTTGTTGTAGGCCTGAAAATTTTCAAGATCATGGTTTAGATTGGGTTCTTTACCTGGATAACCCAATATTCAAGAGTCAGTATTGCCCAGAAATAACTTTTTGCTCTTTAGTGAATCTTTAAATAAAATGTTGGCACCTTTCCTTTGCTGTCAGCTCTCACAAAGAAAATAATATTTTAATGCTTTAATACTTTAAAGAGGTTTTGTACCTGACACTTTTACAAAAACAATCAGAAATTATCATTATTATCAATGAATTTAAGGATTCCACTAAGATTTTCTTAATCTCATTGATTCTTTTACTGCTGATTAATAAATTGGATTATTTATGTTGAGTGAATATAGTTTTTCCAAAATTTTACAGCAATATCCTTGTTTCTTTAAACTGCACTGATATGCTCTTAGAATTAAGAGCCCTTAAATCTCTGTCTGTAGTGAATGTCATTCAGGAGCAGAAATCAGAATCAGAAAAATCAGAATACCTGTTAGCTATTCAAAGTAGGATCATCCATATTGAGGCTAAATGAATCACTTAGCTCTTTAAAAGCTTATGAACCCTTATTTTAAAGCACTTAAATTGCAGCTATTTTACCCAGCTTTCTATTTAAACTAAAACATATTATCATGTGTTAGGTTTTCTCTTAAGTTGCAGCTCAAAAATGATCTCTTTTTAATTTCTTTGTGGTGTTCTTTTGTGAGCCTGCCAAACAGGAAACTATGATGAAAACTGTTCTCTGACCTGTGACTGCCAAGGAGCTCCATGTGATCCTGTAGCTGGAGAGTGTGACTTTCCTGCTGGGAAGAGAGGAAGTTCATGCCAGGAAGGTGTTTATTTTGTTACACTGTCTCGTACTAATAGTTTGCAGAGACAACAAAACTCCATGAGGTTCCTCTTGAACTCAGCGACATTAGGGTTTCTACATTGCCTTATCTCATCATATGGCTATTTAATTTATTGATTCTTTTTATATTTCACTTCTTACAAATATTGACTTTGCAATACTTGAGGATCATACTCCCCACTACAGTAGCAGTAGACTGTCTTTATTTACCCCCCAAAGGATTCAATTAAAATGGCCTTTAGATCTTTATCATAACCAGCAAAATGGGCTTTCTCTCAAACTGAGCTGAAGAAACTCTGCTTCACAGACGGCCCTGATGAGTTTACAGAGCTGAAGTGCTCATATTAACAGCACAAAAAGGAATATGCAAAGTTGTTCTTAACAAATCAGACTACCACGCCAACTCCAAAGACCTCCTTAGTGACACAGCCACCTATGAATCACTGAAAAAAGACCCCAACAGCAGCTACAAGAAAAAGGTAATCAGCTCCCTTTAGCAGTTAAAAAAAGAAAAAGCCATCGGCAGGCAACGATGCTACGGGCTGTACCCAGGAGAAGCTGTTCCCCCGGATCAACAACCTCCCAAAAATACACAAGGAAGGAGCTCCTCTCAGGCCCATCATCTGGAGCATTAACTCTGTCACTTACAACATTGCCAAAATTTCCCTTCCATCCTCTCTCCTTTGATTGGCAACACATCACATCGCATTGCTAACTCACAGGACTTCTCCAGGATAAAGAACTTGACACTGGACACGGATGAGACCATGGTCTCTTATGCTGGGGAAAATTCTACTTATAGAACATCATAGGACCACGACATGGTCTCCTATGATGTCACATCTCTTTATTCTTGCATCCCCAATAAAGAAGGAGTCTCCACCTCAGGATGCAGGATGTGTTTACTTCAGGACCACACTCAACCAGATAGGACCAACCTGACCACTGACCACATATGTTCTCTTTTGGACTTATGCCTCACCACTGCATACTTCCTATTCAACCAAGATTTCTACAGGCAGAAGCATGGGTGCACGATGGGCTCTCCTGTGTCTCCCATAGTGGTGAATTTATACATGGAAGAAGTGGAAAGCAGAGCTCTACACTCTGAGATAAAAACTGGTTCACTCCAAAGACAAGACACCCAGAAACAAGACCGACAATGTGGTTTACACCATTCAGTGTAGTGAAGAATGCACAGACCTTTACATTGAAGAGACCAAGCAACTGCTACACAGGCGTATGCCTCAACACAAGAGGGCTAACTCCTCAGGAAAGGACTCAGCCATTCACCTACTGTACACCTGAAGGCTAAAGGACACTCGTCTTAGGATGACAACGTCCACATTCTTGCAAAGGAAGAAAGATGCTTTAAACGAGGGGTTAAGGGATCCGTCTAGACCCACATACACTTTTAGGAACAATACCCAGAAGATTCAACTCCCACCGGCCCTCACTTGACCCACACTTCAATTTGGTATGTGACCGAAACCAGTCTGACGAGGGAATTAATGACCCATCAGAACCTCCTAACCAATCCAGTAGAAGGGATCAAAGACAACTTTTGTCCCCCTTATTCTTTGCTACAAATACAGTATATTAATCTCAGTGCTACCCTGTAATCGAGTTGAGGGGGGATGAGGGAGGATGACATCCCCCTTCTTAAAGAAATCTTGAAAATCATCCCCCTTCTTAAATGAACATCCCCCCATACCATCCGCTGTGAGATTTTATAACTGATGTGTAAAATGTCTACTATATATCAATAGTAATGGCAAAAATATTCCCCTTTCAACATTCGGTGGGCTGTGGGCTTACGAGTAGCCTGAGCAAAATAAATAAAATCAGAGAAGTGGCCTACCATGACTGTAGGAGCTATTTCTCCAATTTCAGTTAAATCTTAGAATTTTGAATATTTTGTTTGTTATTAAGAATAGGATTTGTTTAGTGATTCACTTAATCAGTGAATTAGTTTCAGTTTGGGATGTGGGTGTTTCGCAGTTTAAATAGGTAGGTCTTATGTAGCTCATGATGCACGTGGGTGGTCTTATGGGTTTTTACCGGCCACAGTTCTCAGTTTTCAGTCACAGTCTCAGTCTCAATCAGTCAGTCAATTAAAGAACAGGTGCAGGAATCAGAGTGAGAGCCACTGAAACCTGTAACATGTTTGCCTGAACGGAGAAATAAAGCAAGCAAAGAACTGGATTGTGACCATTTTTAATCTTTTTGGACTGCGTAAGCCAGAATCCACAGGATCCATCAGGTGGCTATTTGAGTTATATTCACCTTTTGCTTTGATCACTTTTAAGTCTTAAGTTTTTAGATTTTTGAATTTTAGTTTTGTATAAATAGTCACTACAATGACTATGAAGTTGATCCCAGTGGGAAATTAGTCCCTAACTATGTAGGGGCAGTGCTAGCCATGCCAGTCCAGGGACTGACTGCTATTCTACTGTAAGGTGCCTTGGTCAAGGTCAATGACCGGTATATCTGACATTTAGCAACCATACCATGCATATTGCTTTAGGTTAATGGACTATATTAGTTAGGCTATGTATGCTTCCAAAAAAATCCACCATCCCCCTTCCTTTTTTTTTTTTTTTTTTTTTTACAATTAATCTACTGGTGCTACTAGTTTGTCTCTAATAGCAAAACGTCTTCTACAAAACTTCTCGTCCAGTTGCCTAGACTGCACATTTTCAAGCTATATAATGTATAAAAGTTTCTGTAGGAACAATTTGATTTTTAAAGTTATCTAGTATATCAGTATTGGCACATTCCAGTTTCGGATTAATGTAATAGCTGTCTTTCATTCATTATGTTCCTAGTGTTCAATTGCCAAAATCTAGTGCTCAAAGAAAGAAACAGTGGTGAACCGGTGATAATGTAATGTAGTGATTCCCAAGTGGGGGGCACATCGAGTGATCTGCGAGTGCATTGCAAGGGGTACATGGAAATATTTTCCTTTTTAGGTAGTAAAATAAAATAGGGTTTTGTGAGGGCCCAGATGAAAAATTAAACAAACTGTTGTCGACCAAAAAATAAGTTTGTCTTATATGTTTGAGTTCACCTTCAGTTTTGACACACATCTAAACTAAGCAGAGGAACAGACTGGATGTAGAGAACAGCCTGGGGTCTGCTGTTTTTCCACATTGAGCTATCAGAGCTCATCAAAGCAGTTTAAGTGTCTTGATGAAAAGAAAGTAAAACTAATTGAGTCAGTCTGACTATAATTTTTGTTCTACATTTTGTTCCCAAGTCATCAAGTATAAAGGTGATTATAAGGTAGTCACTCAGAGGAGATCCAGTTTTATCAACAGATGGTTATAATATAATTTTATTTTTATATATATTTCAATTCCTTACTACCTTCAGGCAACATATTTATGGTGTTTTTTATTTGAGATGGAATATTTAAAATGCCTAAGAATTAAATGGTCAAATTTAAATATTAAGTAAAACCGTTTTTTTATTTTTTAATCAGTTATTGTATGTCCCACTTTTAGACAATCATCAATATTTTTGACTGAGAGAGTTACTCAGGGTAAGTAAAACATGCCCTAAGAGGTACACAAGCCAATAAAGGTTGGAAAAATGCTGTAAAGCTTACCACTGCAGAAGGGAACTCAAAGACAGGCCTGTGTGGCCCAATCCAAGGAAGGAGCCACTGTAACTTGCTCAAAGCGGCTTAGTAATATACTATACCTGTATCAAAACAGAATAACCCATATGGGCATTTTTGAACAAAGCAATATATACAAAATATTTGTCTCTATAGTGTACACTGTCCTTTTTGTCCCTGAAAACACATTTTGCCCTGACTTACCTTCAAATGCTTGCATATTAAAACATGTAAGATTATTGCACGATTACAAATTATTCCTGCTTTGCTGCATTGATAAAAGCATGACTTGACAACCCTGATAATATTTTACTTTTATTGTTACAAAAAGGCTCCACAATGTGAAGCTAAAAGGTGTAGAGTAGAAGTAAAGTTGTCAAGCCAAACTTAGAAAGTTTTTGAATTTGCATCCTAAGTGGAAGGCAATTTACAACTTACCTTTTTACTCTTATTTTTCCTCTTTCTAAAATAAAATTATGGAGTCTGACAACACAGATGCAATATTAGCAGCCACTTGTAGGTCCTTCTTTGCTGCCATGTTTTTTTTTGGGTGGGGGTTCGGCTGTACGCTTAGTAGTTCTTGCTTTCTTCACAGCTTACTGTCTGACCTTAAAACATAATACTGCAACATGATTGTTTTGGGTTCAGACTCGAACGATTTAAGCTGGAGTTATACATGATGCAATTTTTTGGTTTGTGAACTCCCAAATACCATGATAATTTAGCTTGTTGGCAAATTTTTTTTTCCTCTTTTTCTAAATTTTGCTAAATTTTCTGCAAAATTTAATAGACGCTAAATGTTTTCCTGTAGTGTATTCACACTATCAGTATTTAATTGAGTTTTACTCCCAATGAAATATTGTTCCTTAGTAAAAGTGTTGAAGTTGATTGGGATTTGGGGTTCACACAAAGTAACAAATAAAAGACAGAAAAATGTCCCCTGTTGGTATTTAAAATATTAATACATCTGTTATCTGATGCTCTATGTGGCACTGCAGCAGAGCACTACAGATCCAGATGTCTTATGCAATGTTCTTGTCATCCTGATGCCAGCTGTGGCTCAAAGAATGCCCTCTACATCTGCCCTCCTGGAAAAATGGGCGACGATTGGGCAACAAGTAAGAATGCGATTAATAAAAAGTACAAATCTGGCAGAGTAATAATAAAAAAAAGCAAATTTATTTGAACAAAAACCATTAGTACATTATAACTTGTTGCCTAACTGTGAAGCTGGTTTCTGGGGCTAAGGCTGCATCAAAAGGTGTCAGTGCCAGATACACTGGCTGTGACCCAGTCAGCTGTTAGTGTTTGTGTGATGCAGGCTACACTAAAGACTTGTGAGGAGAGTAATGATTTTAGTGGCAATGCTAGAGCTTCAAACCATTTAGTGAATGCCGCCACCTGGGGGATAAATGTAGTTACTGCATTTTTTAACCCGACTCTTAATTTGCACATTTAATAACTATAGCATTATCTAAGCTGAAATTAATATTTGTTGCATTTTTTTCTTCATCTTTCTATTTAGATATTCTTTGTAAATGAATTCCTCTCTGCCTGCTCAAAATAGTGCACAAATTGTTATGTCAGTGTCAGAATGGAACCCTCTGTGATCATGTAAAAGATGCCTGCACCTGCTCCCCTGGATTCACTGGATTTTCTTGGAAAAAGTCGGTTCATCATCCTTCATGTCTACAGCTTTCAAAGTCACAGGTGCGATTGTGTGTCTTGTTAAAATATTAAGCACCATTTATCTTTTAAAAATAATATAAGTTTGAGGGCAACTCTTCCCCCAGTCTAACCTTCAGTATGATATCTTTCTAAATGTGAACTTAAAAAGTTTTGAGCATTGAGCTGGTTATGGACCTGAATTGTTTTTTGGTTTTTACAGTTCTCAGTCAGTCCCTGTTGGAGATCCTGAAATGTTTCGGGGTCATTTTCATCTTGCAGGCTTCAGTTATGCATCAGCTTTAATTCCATCATATATCTGCTCATATTTTCCAGAAGCTCTCTCTCTCTCTTTCTAAAATACAGTAGAATTCTGGGTAGATTCAAAGATGTTGAGATGATTAGTTCCAGCTGTTGCACAGCATCCCCATCCCCAAACCACCATACTTCCAATTCTATGCCTCATTGTTGCTATCAAGTTTTTATTTCAAATGGGTGCCTATATTTGGTTAATATCAAATACCAACTTAATTCAGTAGATATCTTTCCAAAGAAAATTATGGTCTTGTTTTATTTCTACATTCACTGTGGTAGATGTAGTCTTGTCTTCATCTTTCTTCAGAGTCATCAGTTATCTTTTTCAGTATTGCTGTTGAAAGTTCATTGGTTAAAATATGAAAACTATGATATTTAAAAATGTCTTGTAGCTTGACTTTGAAGGGGCAGAAGAATGACTTGTATCATGTCTATCTTCTCATATCGTATTAACTAGGAACCTGCTGCTTTAATCATCACAACCAATTAAATATTATGGCTTTTACTTTAATTTAAAACATCTCTCTTTTTTTTTGTGCTGTTCAGCATTATAGCAGCAGAACTAAAATCTGAGTGCCGTGCCAAACTGAACTAATGTGCTTTGTCAAGGGAGACTTTGGTGGTGAGCCCCCCTTAAGTCCCCAAAACTACTTTATTTATCATTTTATTACCAAATTTTAACGGAACTGATAAGTCTGAACGTGACAGAGAGACAAAGAAAGAAAGAAAAGCAGTGGAAAGGAAAGAAATCCTATGGACAGAAAGAGAAAAAAGACAACAAAAAAGACAATAAAACCATAAAACCAGCTACTTTTTCTTAAAAAATAAAAATCTGTTCTTGTGGGCAATCCAGGTGGGGAACCTATAGGACCTCCTGCAAAAGGGCACATTAAAAACAAAAGAACAAACAAGCAAAAAGAGCAACAGCAACAACACTGGTAGCGGTGATGTTTAACAAATATCTTTAAACTATAAGTCCAAGCTACCTTGCTCATTATCATTTTAGGTCGCATTACAAATTTGAAACCTACTTTAATTGTAAAAAGGAGTATATTAGATTAAAATGTATTTTTTATAACTATTTTTGCTCTGTTAGTATCCATATTAGCTGACTTTGCCGTGTGTTTTGAGTTGTGATCCATTAATCTCTAAGGTAGAAACTCAGTTTAAACGACTTTAGTTCTAGAACCAGAGTTCTATCATAAAAAATATACTCTAAATACACTAGAGGGAGCTGTAGGACACTTCTTTATTACTATTTAATTTTTGCCACAGGCTTGTTGATACAATGAATCACCAGCCTGCCCATGCGATTTCTTAACTGAAACCATTTTAAAACCACACAGATCCCAAAATGCAATTTGTACTAGTCATTCTGGAACAGATGAACTGTGTAAAACTTTTCATACAACTTTTCATCTCATCATCGTCGTGTTTGTCCTGAACTTGAACAGTCCAAGAATTTCAGCCATGTAACAGATTTATTCTTGATTATAGTCCTTTGGCTTGAAGTGGCTGTGTGTTATTACAGACCAAAAGATTTACTGTGAGTTCAGTACTAGCCAATGAAATTCATACCCCGTCCCTGGTCAGGCCTGCTTAAATCATGGGTATGTCACCCTTGAACAGAGCCTTACTTCCCTAGTCATAACAGTCTGATGGCCTCGCATGCAGTCATCACTCTGATTGGATGCTGCTGTGGAAATGCAGCTATCGGTCTGACCAGATTTCATTTTCTTAATGTTTAAACAGAGGTGTCCAGTTTCTTGGTCTTCTTTCAAGAAGGAGACAGGAATGGGCCTGATCTTTGAGAAGATCCAGATCTCCTTAGTTCATTTCATCAACATTTGTGCCTCATGTATGAAGAGTTTCATTGTACTTTGGCAGTCTTCATCTTTACTCATCTTTCACAATGATTGGAACCCCATGTGAAGCTGTATGTTGGATGTAATAAATAGCCTAAAAATAGATGTTTGTCTTTTTTTCCTGCGCATAATCTTCAAAGAAAAATTAAAAGAAAATCTGATCTTTAATTTGACTTTATTTAATTAGTAAGAAACATAAGTCTGCATTGGTACATATATTTTACATTGTCATACCTGCTCTCAAAGCTTTGAGATTTCCATCTTTCTGAAAGCAGGACATCTTCTAGCCTGCTTTCAGAGCAGTGCTGTTTGTTCCACTTAAAGTGGACCAGGGTTTGTAAAGTCGGATTTCCTGCATTGTTCAGAAGGATGCAAAAGCTCATCTGAGTTCTGCAGAAGGCATCGAAAAAACCTTGTTAGATTTAAACAACAGTCTTGGTTCCGTTGAGGTAGAGCATTGGTGCTGTTTTCCATGCAGTGAAAAACAACCAGACTATAATACAAACCAAATACAGAAAGTGAACCAAAGAGAGTAAGAGACATGATTTAAACACATGCAATACCTTGCACTGAATTTGTGTTCCCACTGCAGAATGTCAGTCTGTCCCTCTCTGATGTACTTTTATTCACTGCTGCACTTTTATCATGTGACAAAACAATATCCTGAAAAGATTTGTGCCTCACCCGCAGTTTATATCCCATTGATTCTTGTGAATCTCCACAAATGGGTCCCTACTTTTACTGTATTATGTCGTAAAATAGCTAATGATGCCATGCTCTCCAACTTATCCAGGGTCTATGGCGAGCATTTGTTTAGAAAAGGCTCAATAGCCGTCTTCTCTGACCAAAGGGAGTGATTCCAGTTTTAAACTTCATAAGTTTAACTGACCAAATTGACATTTGTGATTGAAGGGAAAAAATATTTTTCTTTTGTCTGTTTGCTGTTTTTCGTTTTTGCTTCAAAACAAAACATCAGACTCGATGAATCCAGTTACTCTGACATTAGACGTGCACAACTTTGATAAAGCACCTGTTTTATTATCCTCCAATGTGTTTTTTTTTTTAAATCACATATTTGTATGTCTTCTTACTTGATTTAAAAAACAAACTTTTTTCTCATTTTAGAGAATACCTAATAGAATTGGACATCTGTATAATCTTATATTTATAAAAGAAGTATAATAAAATGCCAACAAAATGAAACTCTTTTTTTAAATCCATCATTTATAAAAAAGAAAAAAAGATGTAATTAAATTTATATCAGATATTTTAGAAATGGTATCTTCTTGTAACATCTATAATTTAGTTTCAGCAGGGGATTTTCTTTGGATTCAACATTTGAAGTTGGAGGTCAAATATTTTCAATAATGTTTGTCAAATGATGATGCAGTGGTAAAGCACCCATTTTAACTAGGATTTACCACAAGTACAATTAAATGTAAAGAGTGCTTTAGCTTAAAAATGTCTCTTAGATCCCATGAAACTTAACCAAACACATTTTTGTGGTACTGGTGTTGATAGGAAAATTTTCAGCCCTTTTTATATATAAAAAAGGCATTTATTCTCTCTAATATAGTAAAACTCCATTTCTCCAAGTACAACTACCTTGGATCAAGCTGCTCTTGGTCTTTGATCTTTTCCTCAAAATGGTCTTTTGTTTCCAGAAGAAAAAGCTCCGGCTTAAAGCACTTTGAAACATCCGCATTATTCTTGTTTACTTGTTGTTTAGGCGCTGAATTGCACCAGGAAGTTTTATTCTTTATTCTATCTATCCGCTCTGTTTCTGTGGTGTGCTCTCGCTGGTTGTGTGGTCCCTGGGCCTTCTTTATAGGCTGACAGCAGTGGCTCTTACACAACCAGGGATCTGGAAATAATCCTGCTGTCTTAAAGAGCTCATTTAGTCAAGAGATGGAGCCTTTCAATGATGTGTAGGGTGTGTGTGTGTGTGTGTGTGTGTGGAGGGGTGTGTGTGTGTGGGTTTTGGCTGAAACATCTGTTCCTACCTATAAACAAAGAATCATAGGGAAGAGTCTATATTTATAAACACTACGCCTATGTGTCAATGCTCTAAATCAGAGGCTATAGTGGTGACCTGCTGTGAATATGAATACTTGCCGCCCCCTGCTGGCAAATAAAAATGATATACATCATCAGCTATATTTAAGGATTGAACATAGAGAATCTACTGAGCCACTGTAGAATTGGTAAATAAATATGAAAGAGTAATCTTCTCCTTGTTGCCATGGTGTCAAATGCAGTCCAGACAATAAACAGACAATAAAGTGTCCATTTTCCTACCGCTAATTTAATGTACAGCTGTTTTAAGATGACAGCATCCTCAGTGGGCCAGCTTCAGTAAAACTGCTGCCTAACCACTTCTGAGACAGGCGAAGACGTCATGCTGTCAGCGTGGGAACACAGCAGTGACCAGGGAAGAAACTGCTGAGCAGGAAAGATGCTTTCACCAGTTTAAGCCCTTGAGGTAAGAGAGTGAGGAGAAATGGATGGAGCTATAGGACAATAAAGAAAGATGATATTTTTTGGGGAACTAGGGCAAAGTTTTTCTCAGGTTCAGATGCTGCAATTGAAAGTATGAAACTAAGGAAATTTGTCACCCTGCCCCTTCAACATGTCTTAATTTCACATATTTATTTTACTCTTGCAAACCTTATAAGTTTTTAATAGAACCACCTTTGTTCGATACCAACTATGCATCATTTTGTATCCATCAAGGTGATATATGTTGGACTTTTTATACTCACAAAGCCCAGTGGTTACCAACCTTTGTTGACTTGTGTACCCCTTTGACATTTTGACTCACCATGAGTTCCCCTATCAGTCAAAAATATTGATGATTGTCCAAAAGTAGAACATACAATAACTGATTATCAAATAAAAATGACTTCACTTAATCTTTTAATTACAGCATTTAATTCTTAAGAATTCTATGATTTCCATCTCAAACAAAAAAACCACACAATAAATATGTTGCTTTGAAGTTAGTAGGAATCGAAATAAATACAAAATAAAATCATATTATAAACCTGTACTTAAATCTGGAGCTCCTCTGAGTAACTTCTTTGAGGAACTTGATGACTTGGGAATGAAATACAGAACAAATTTTACAGTAAGACTGAATTATTTAGTTTTAATTTGTTTTCATCAAGACACCTGATCTTGCTTTGATGAGCTCTGATAGGTCAGTGTGAAAAACTGCTGATCCCAGGCTGTTCTCTACATCCAGCCTTTTACTCTGCTTGGTTTTGACGTGTGTCAAAGCTGAAGGTAAAATCAAACACATAAGAAAAACATACTTTTTGGTTGATACAATTTTTTTTAATTTTTCAATTGGGTCCTCACAAAGCCCCATTTTATTTTACTACCTATAAAACAAAATATTTCCATGTACCCCTTGCAATGCTCTCCCGGACCACTAGAGGTAGGAGTACCCCCGGTTAGGAATCACTACATTACATTATCACCAGTTCACCATTCTTTTAGCACGAGATTTTGGCAATTGAGCACAAGGAACATAATGAATGCAAGAAAGCTATTACATTAATCTGAAACTGGAATGTGCCAATACTGATATACTAGACAATTTTAAAAGTGAAATTGTTCCTACTGTAACTTTTATACATTAAATAAGCTTGAAAAATTTCAGTCTAGACAACTGGATGTGAAGTTTTCTAGAAGACATTTGGCTACTAGAGACAAACAAGTAGTAGGTAGCACTAGGATTAATATACTGTAGTTCTTATAAAGAATAAGGGGAGACAAAAGGCTGCTTTTATCTCTTCTACTGGATTGCCCAAGGTGGTCACATGTGGGGTGTTAATGGTCTTTAGGGGCTTCTGATGGGTCACTAATTGCCTCGTCATATTTTCATGTACCCCTTGCAACCACCTGGACAACTAGGGGTACAAGTAACTCCATTTGGGGAATCACTCACTTAGACAACCAATAATCTAAAATGAGGCTCCATAACCTACTACTAGTCAACTGTAGGGAAGTGCAGCAGTATGATTCAAGTATGTCAAATCAACCAAAAGAATTAAATATGATTTGATTAAGTGTTCTTATCTGTTAGATTGTAAGAGCCAGACTGGTCCAAATGTTGGTAACAAAGGACATTATATGTTTTCCGATGATATTTGTTAAACGAGGAATATTCACAGTGCCGTAATTTGTCCAAAATTAGCTATGCTACATTCTTGTTTCAAATGGCACTAAAACAATATATCTACTCAAAGTTCTACAGATAACTCAATATCACAAAGTGAGATTGTTGCAAATGTATTACAAAAAGAAACCTGCCTTTTTAGCTGTAAGCCTTTGTCTTACAGCTAAAAACTAAGCTGAGGAGCAAACTGTATCTACTGATCATCATTTAAATGTTTTTACAATTTACATGAATTCCACATATGGTGAATTTAGGTAAATGGATGTGATAAGGAAAGGTATGCACATGTCTGTATATTACTGGATCCCAAACAACAAACAATGCATGTGAGAGTACAAACATTGAGCATAACATCATAGTAACTGTCTGTAGACTTCTGAAAAAGCATTTCTTGATGCAAAAATAAGGGGAAGTTCAGAAATACTTAAAGGCTCAATTGAGTGCATAAAATTAAATCATTCATCAGTGGAACGATCACAGAGCCCAGAGTAATTGGGACACCTTGCCAGTGCTCCACCATCTCTGCAGCAATCCGCCAATGAAGGCCGATGACACCCTGGGTTGAGTATTCCAGAAGGCACCTGGATGGATATCTGCACATGAGAAAAAAAACAAACTCTTTAGTCTAATAAGACAGGATGAGCCCTTTGGTGAGAATTCCAGTCATGTTTGGAGGAAACAAGGCACATCTTACTATAAAGCCAAATACCATCGCTATAGTGAAGCATGGTGGTGGCAGCATCATGATATGAGGATATTTTTGGCCACAGGAACTGAGAGTCTAGAGAGGACAGAGGAAAAAATCAATACAGCTGTTCACAGAGAGATTTACACCTCCTTCAGAGTGTTCTTTATCTCAAACTGGGGCAACCACCAAGAGCACACAGCCAAGATCTCAAAGATCTACCAAGCCAGAGTTCAGACTTTAATCCAAGTAAAAATCTGTGGAGAGATCTGAAAAGGGCTGTGCACAGACATCTCTCATCAACCCTAACAATGAGCCTAAGGATAGGTGGCTGAAATTGAGGCTTGAGGTATTAAATACATCTAATTCAGTTTATTTTTATAGCACCAATTCACAACACATAGCATCTCAATGCACTTTACAGAGACAATTCAGCCAGATCACACAGTCAGATTGGTTCAAAGTTTCTGTCTAAGGATAACCAGCTGATTGCTTCGACTTATTGACTCAAGATCAATCCCTCATACCAAGCATGCTTGTAGTGACAGTGGAGAGGAAAGCTCCCTTTTAATAGGGGGACAATCTTCAGCAGAACCAGGCTCAGTGTTAGTGGCCCTCTGTTTTTGACTGATCAAAAATAACACAAGATTTCTTACTTTATTATCTAAGATTAATTTAATCCCATCCAGATGAAGTGACTGACTAATCAGCTTCTTTTTCAAAGACTCTGGTCCAACGACTATAACTTCTGTTTGTCTGCATCCAGAAGCAGAAAGTTAAGAGTCATCCAGGTTTTTATGACTTCAAGACATGTCTGTAGTCTAAGTAAGGGTTTCGCTTCATCTGGATCTATAGACATATATAACTGAGTATCATCAGCATAAGAGTGGAAATTAATCACATGCTGTCTAATAATTCTACCAATTGGGAGCATATATATAGTAAAGAGAATTGATCCTAGCACTGATCCCTGTGGTACTCTACAGGTAACCCTGGAGCATGAGGAAGATTTATCATTAACGTTAAAAAATTGAAATCAGTCAGATAAATGAGATTTAAACTAGTCTAATTTTGTTCCTTTTATTCCTACAATATATTTAAATCGTTCTAAAAGAATATAATGATTATCTGTGTTGAATGCAGCACTGGGATCTAACAGGACAAGTACAGATACAAGTTAATTATCTGAGGCCATGAGAATATCATTAGTGACTTTATCCAGAGCTGTTTCAGTGCTATGATGAGCTCTAAAACCAGATTAAAACTCATGCTAAAGCTCATTATGGTGTAAGTGATCACAAACATATTTGGCATCTTCTTTCTCGAGAATTTTAGATAAATTTACAGTAAGAGGGAATACTTCCTTAAATCACTTGGTTGTAACTGGATCTAACATACAAGTTGAAGGCTTAGATAAAGATCAGACTTTTTCCAACTCTAAAAGTTCAACCGGATCAAAGCTAGTCTAATCCCAGTTCAGATTCTATACTTACCTCAGATGCTGCTTCATATGGATTTTGAAAACGGAAATTAATTTAGAACCTTTTAGAATTGGAGCCCTTATTATTTGCCATATTAATTGTATGCATATAATTTATTCCATGGCAGCTCCCATGCTATGGAATGATCTTCCTTGATTTTTAAGTCTCGTCTTAAGATCCATCTTTTTTCTTTGACTTTTGGCACAGTCTGAGAAGTTTCACTTCGTTTCATTGTGTCTGTATATTATTGTGTATTTTAGATTCTATCTTTTCTATTTTATAATTGCATTGTATTTTATGATTGTGTATAGCACTTTGGTCCTGTTGTTGTTGTTGTTATAGTACACTATAATTTTTAACTTGAATTGAACTCTTGCATGGTCCTGTATATACCTTGCTAATAACCATCCTTGACCACAAACATTAAACTCATACACCAAAGGGAAAGTTTACTTAATGTTTTTTTTACTGGTCTGCAAGTTTGAATTGTCGAAGCAGCAAAACGGTCGCTCTCTGCCTGTTTTTTCGTCTTTCAATCCAAAAGTCGTAGGTTCGATTTTAGCTTCTTCCTGTCACATTTTGATGTGCCCCTGAGCAAGGCACTTTACCCCAAGTTTCCTACAAGTGTGTGCATCAGTGTATGAATGTGTGCAGGTTTGAGAGAGTGATTGGATGGATGTGGCTTTATTGAAACTCGCTTAAAGTGGTTAGTACAACTATAGTGGCATATAAATTCAGTCTAATTTTCATTTAGAAGATAATCATTGTCATTTACTATGATTTATAGATCAACAATGGAATCAGTGATTTTTGTCATATTGCTACTGAGTGAGTGAAATCATGTTTAGCAAACTCTTTGAGTGCCACTTGACTGTGTGCTCCCTTGAAAAATCTCTTTAGACTTAACTTAGAATGGGAAGCAGACCCTCATCCTGGCATCTGGGTGTTTCTGCTGCAGCATTAAGGTGTGTTTGTGGAGAACAGTAATCAGGCTTTGTTTTACCGTGTGTTTGAGGGGCCTGTGGACACAGCAGGTGCTCTCTTTACCGGCTTTTCGTGCCCTCTTTACCCTCCAGAAAGGAGGGGAGAGGCCTCTGATCCACCATAAACTTTGATGTGGCCCAGATCCACCACACATGTGGGGGACAGGGGCTCACTTAACGAACGCAGGCACTCAGCTGCCACCGCAGCGTGGTTCTGCAATTTGATATTGGTATTTTTTGGGAGATGGCTGTGCTGAGAGGGAAAGTAGGAGGAGAAGAGTAAGAGGTGGTAGAAGGAAGTATGTGAAAAAAGCTGGCTTTTAAACCTTTTCTTTCCTCTTTTGTGATGGTGCCAGTAACCAGTCGGATGTTTTATCTCGGGCCCACAGCGTGCCCTGACAGCTTTTACGGTCCTGACTGTGGCCAGATGTGCGAGTACAGGAACGCTGCCCGCTGCCACCACATCACAGGAGCCTGCCTGTGCACCGCCGGCTGGGCAGGACCACACTGCATTCTGGGTAATCGAAGCCACATCATTAAAACGGGGTGTGAGGGAGGCCCTCGCTGCGGCCCTTCACGACATCCTCTCCTTAAACACAACTAAGATGTGTTTGTGAACAATTATCTACATAATGAGACATTGCCGATTACTTTTTTAGGGATGGGTAAGGGAGGAGAGAGAAGGGAGGACGAGATGCCCTCTGGCACCTGGGGTTTAATTGAGGTCTATTCTGGATAAATGCACCCACATGTATGCAGAGATCAGAATCAGGAAAGCGAGAACATAAGTTGGAAGAGTCTTTTAGCAGCTAACCAATAAGTGTTTTCATGCTGAAGTTTCTTGAGGATGTCATGCCTTTATTTTAATGAAGCCAGTGAATTGCCCACTAAAATTCTTACTCTGTGATTCTGCAACTTTATTCAGGGCTTTGCTCTTTCCGCAGTAATTTTGTGGTTTCAGCTATCAGAGTTAGAGTCAGCAGAAAGCCACTAATATGAGTTAATGATCAATCTTTGCCATTTGCTCATTTTGCTTTTTTAAGTAGTAAATGTAATGCTTTTTGTTAGCTATGCTTTTATTCCTAACTGACATGGCTAAAGAGAACATTCAGTGTGGTTTTTTAGAGATTTCTTATAGATTATTTAAATTTTACACATACTTATGTTTTGCATGATCAGAATACACACATGGTCAATTTGGGGAAAATTGCAGTCAGACTTCTGAGAGTCAGAGCGAAGCCAGTTGTGACTATGTCACAGGAAAATAAGGCTGTGTAGACCGTTGGATAGGAATCCAGTGTCCGCTCTTGAGTATTTTAACACTTTTAGTTATTTTTAGAGGATTAACTCTACATTTACTTTAAAATTTCAGCCTGTGTTGAAATTTCTTTGTTTTAGCAGCAAAATGTGACTTATTGGGAGATTTAGAAAAATGTCTGGAAAACCAATTTTCCTCTAACTTTTTCCCCAATTTGTGACATTACAGCCTTATAAAGATATATTTTTATGAATATGTGTAGGGATTTTTATGTGAAAACACAAAAGCCTACATGATTGGAAGTGAAAGGAATGGGATACATAATAATCTTTATAAACTCTTGTCTCCCTGTAAGATTAGCTTTAGACCAAGTTTTTGGTTTAATCTCAGCTACAAGACTTTGGGGAATACTTTTTTATCAGCTTTGCGCAGGGAATCCATCCATACATCCATTCATCTTCTTACACACTTAATCCCAAGTGGGGTCGCGACGGGTGCTGGTTCCTATTTCCAGCTGTCTACGAGCGAGAGGCAGGGTACACCCTGGACAGGTCACCAGTCCATTGCAGGGAATCATAAGCGTAAAATGTTTTCCCTTTCTTCTTCAACACCACAGCATAATGCTGCCACTGTATATTTTTTCGAGTTGTGATGATGTATTCAGGAATATGTGCAGTGTGAATTTTCCACCCCACATTGGAGTTTATTGTGAACATAGGCAAAAGATGTTCAATTTTGGTCTCATCTGTGCAAATATTTTCAACACGGTAGCATGCACTCTCAATGTTTTGTTTCAATCCTTTTGCAAGATGTTTTTCAGCTTGCTTTTTGCTGCAAACTCAAGTAAGCTAACTAACAAAGCTCAAAAAATGTATGGAAACCTTGAAAAATTTGTATCCAATAGATAAACCTTTTTTATGTCAGGAAGTGCTGTGAAAATATAATTGTCAATTGTCTTTAAATTATACAGTACTTAAAAAAAAGGAAACACTCAAATAACATGGCTTAGATCTGAAGGACTTAAATTTTCTCATTCTCAGTCTGTTTAATGTTGAATGTGCTGACAACAAAATCAAACAAAAATTATCAATTGAAATCAAATTTATCAACCAATTGAGTTCTGGATTAAAATTAAAAACACACTACAGGCTGATCCAACTTTGATGTAATGTCCTCGTAAAAGGTCCAACATTGAACAGACACCATCATTTGTTGCAGTAGCTTTACTATGGTGTTGCAGCGCTGACCCTATCTATAGCGGAATAGCCAGTGAGGTCTCATTCTATCATTGATATGACCAAGGTCAGTTCTCTGTTTGATCTTGAAAGTTAAATATACTATTTTTTAACTTTATATTAAACTATTCCACAACTTAGTCCATTACTTTTCTTGTGAATTACATGACCTTCATAATGTTCCTCAGCAATGTCCTCTAAGGCCTTCAGGGCCTCACTTTAGCTGAGAATAAGATGATATTGGACTCTATTTACCGATATTGGATTTTAACTTTAAATTTGTGGCACAAAGTTTAATTTAGGATTACTAGAGAGTAATAAAATGCTTATATTGGTTGTATTGTGTATGGTGCAGCAGTTTTCTGCTTTCAGTATGCTCATCTCCCACTCCATAAGTATTAATCTTCCCATCTTCCTGTTGCTTCATCACCTCTATTACTAGTAAAATGCACAACATGTTGTTTGTAAAGCTAAAATGTGATAAAGTCTTAGAAGTATGCAAAGCTTTGCTATAGCTTTATTACCAATTAGCATTTTAGAAATACAAGGAATTTGCTTTGGTGATAAAGGTTTATACACGGAAAAAGTTTTGTACACAGTTTTATTAAACTTTTCCTCAATCTGTAGCTAGTCCTTCGGGACAGTTTGAGAAACAGGGTTCTAACAAATGTCTGTATGATCAGATCCAAACAATAACACATTCTTGTTATGCATGACAACATGATTTTTGGAGATGAACGTTATAACAAAATTTTTACCCTTACAGAATGTGGAGAAGGAAACTATGGTGAGAACTGCACACGGACATGAGGATGTTTAAATGGAGGGAGATGTGACAATGTCTTTGTTCACCTGTCTGGATTGAAGAGCGCTGTCAGTCAGGTGAATTTAGAACCTATTTTTTGGCAGAGAAGAGCATGGAAAAAAGCCTTTCAGCTCCAGTCTGAACCTTTGCTTGCATTTCTTGTGTGACAGCTGAATATATTCAGATTAAATGCCTGTGTTTTTGTTTAAAATCTGCTCTAAGGGATTCATTGGGGAGCGCTGCGAGCGACGGTACTACTAAACCCACAGTTCCAGTTGCCAACATGTGACGGGTCGCTGTGAGTGTCGGCCAGGCTGGAGAGGAGCCAGGTGTGAAAAATGTGAGTGTGTTTGTACATGAGTGGAAGTGACTGAGTGGAACAGAATATTTTGCTGAACTTATTAGGTTCCTCTTTGTGGATGGTCAGCCTGCCTTCCTGGGTTCTATGGCCCTTCCTGTCTCTAGTTGTGTCAGTGCCAGGCTGGGGTGTACTGTCACCACGAAACGGGGGGCAGCGGCTGCCCAGCTGGACTGACAGGGTCTGGATGTGAGAAAATTAAGAACAGAAAAACAAAACAAAACACCAACATCAGCAAAATACATTTATCTTCAGTGGCAAGGTGAGTAGCTGTCAGTTTGCCCATTTCTAACTGATTAAAATTCCCCTTCTTTTCTCCTGCTCCTGGGAAAGTTTACAGTTTACTCCATTCTAGGAAATGCACTCCACCTCTACGTGAGACCCTCACTATCACAGGACTGTATGAGAATGTTTCATTATTTATACCATACCCTGTAGGGCTGTATACGAGCAGCTTCACGACTCTCACTGCTCCTTCAACCCCCCTCCTTTCCTCACACACTCCCTCGACATCTGATAAATGTTACACACCGGTTGCCAAGTAAAACAGAAGGCATTGTTTTTGTCTCCTCGGCGGCGGATAAGGGCTTTTGGAAGGCAGACATGCATAATGACAGCGCTGTAATTGCCTCTTTAGTCTGGAGTTCTTTCTTATCTGTCCCCCACGCTGCCTGCTGCTGCTGCTGCCTGACCGAGTAGCCGAGTGCTGCAGTTTCACCCGAAAAAACATGCTTGGTTCACAGATTCATCTTGGTCACTATGACGGATTGTCAGGGGACTTCATTCATTATTGTGATGAGTGTATACATGCAGATAGGCGTGCAGAGGGTGTGTGAAAGAATGTCCCTGCATGTCCGGCCGGGTTTGGGCACCAGGGAAAGTTACTGGGAGTGTTGGGTTTGTTACCACTCAAGTGCTGAATGCCTTGCTCTGTTCACAGAATTATCTGAGGGAGGAAAGGGAAATGGCACGCGTCTTTGTTCCCACAAACTGCTGAATGTGTGCACACTTAAGGTCTTCTCTGCTAAACTATGCAAAGCTGGACTACGTGGTTGTTTACTCTGCTGGTGTTTTACTTGTTGCTTTTCTTTTATTTGAATTAATCTTAAATGCAAATGTAAGATTCTAGTAGGGTGCGAAGTTGAAACAAAGCACCTGTGCCTAAAAATCACATAATGATATTGTCAATGACATTGCCAATCTGCATTTAAAGAGATGCCTTCTATGGCGTTTTGCTCACATAGATGTCATGCTGGATATTTATGGTTGTGTCATCCCATTCTGCCCTGTTGGCACATTTGGACAAAACTGCTGCCATCTTTGCTGATGCTCCAGGCCCCTAGATCATCAGGACCCAGTCACAGGGAAATGAAGCCGCTTATCTAGCTTCTACGGGCCATGTTGTGAGCTCAGTGAGTACGATACTAATAATGTGATGTCAAATCCAAGCATTTTCATTTTTTATTGACTTTTTTTTATCTACTAAAACCCTGTTAATGAGAAACATGACAAGCAGGCGACGAAGAAACTTTCACACTATTTTTACACTATATTCATGGATTCTAATGGGATGTTTTGTGATAGACTAGCACAAGGTAATGCATAAACTCTTTGGAAGTAAAAACATTAATTTGCTACTATAGCTTGTTAAATAGCACTTTTGAATCTGTATGTAAAGTGTTTGTGTGTTAGTCCTCCAATGTATAGCCACACAAGCATTTCTCCTTACTTTCTCTCCTAAATAAAAACATTGTTGTACTAATATTGTCTCCTTGAACCCCAGTCGGCATCAGCAGATGGCCACTCACACTGAGCCTGGTTCTGCTAGAGGTTTCTTCCTGTTATAAAGGAGTTTTTCCTCTCCACTGTCGCTACAAGCATGCTTAGTGTAAGGGATTGTATTTGAGTCAATGAGTCAATGCAATCAACTGGTTTTCCTTAGATAGAAAACTTTGAATCAATTTGACTGTATGATCTGGTTGAACTGTAAAGTGCCTTGAGATGACTTCTGTTATGAATTTGGTGCTATACAAATAAACTGAAATGAACTGAATTGAATTAAGACTAGACTATTACTGTTTTTTGTCTTAAGTAGTCATTGTTTTTGCAAATGCTTTTTTTGTAAAGTCATTATACCAGGGCAGCTTCTCTTTCCATTTCTTTCATTATGCTCACTTATTTTCTTTACATTGTTTCACATATTTCTACATTTTACAAACAAAAATGAATATAGAGAAGCAGGGTTGCCTCTATATGAAAATCTGAGCAAATGTCGATAGCCTATATCAATATTGTCTAAAATCGCTTTTTACCAATATCATATATTTCCCTACCCTTTGTCCGCTCTCCTACTGAAACTAAAACAACAACTCATAGAAATGAAAATTGTTTTTTAATATATTAATAATATTAATGCTGGTCTAACATGCATTACTATACAGCAGCTATTTGAAGCTACACTCCTTAAAAAAGAAAAAAAAGTTGATAGTATGCTGTTTAAGCTGCATTTCAGGCACATTTTTGTCAGTAATTACACAAAAATAGTCAGACAGATATCTTCTCTGCAAAATGCTGCCACCTCTATTCTAAAGGTGGAAATGGTCGGTTTTAGTTTATGTTTAAAAGGTGGGATTTTAGTCCCATTTAACCAAGTCCAGATGCATCTATGTCAATGGGGGTTTGTGTGACTTCAGAGCATGCTACTGTCCACCTGACTACATCGGAGCGAACTGCAGTTCTGGAGGAAATATACACTAATATGATCATCATGCTAAAAATTTTAATCCCAAATGTTTTTTTTTAAGAGTTTCTATTTTAGCAGGTGTTTTTTTTTTTTTTTTTTTTGTTATAAATAGCTGATAACAAAGCAGAAACCCCTTAAAATGTATAAAAACCTTAATTTTTGCATGTTGTGCTAATGAAAACCTTGGGAAGAATTGTGCAAAAAGATGTTACTGTGGGGAAGGAGGGATGTGCCATCCAGTAACTGAGATGCGTATATGTGGCCCTGGAATGATTGGGACAACATGCCAACATTGGAAACTTAAACTCAAACATTAATGTGTTAGATTAATCAACTCATGCGCTGATGTATAGTTGTTTAGAAAAGTTAGTTCAGTTTCCAAAATATCAAATGGCACATGGGTATTTGCAGTTTACCAAAGATCACTGACAAGAAGATATGTCCTTCTATGAAGTCACAAGAGACAACTCATTGTTTAACTTTGAGTCAAACCATGTCACCGATTTCAACCCAGGCTTTTCTTCTGCCTTTTATCTTTTACTATTCTCATGAGTAAACAGAGCCTCACCACTGAGGCGGACATGCATCATTTGAAACCATTGGCTTTAATGAGTTCTTTGGAAACGAGAGACCCGACAAGAGACCGACAAACAAGCAGCAAAATGAGGGTGTAGTTTTCAACATTTTTCACTGTATATTTAAGGAACAAATTCTCCATTTCCTCAGAGTACGGCCTCTCATGATCACAGGGCTTTTATTCCCGGGAAACAGGAGGCTGAGCTGGGTTTTCTTAATCTCTCCTTTTATCAGCAATTCAGCAGGATTGCAGATGGGGGGTTTCCAGTTCTACTTGGGCTAAATGTTCTCCTCCTTAGCCCCCTGCATGTACTTGAACGTACCACCGCTTAAGTTGCTCTTGTTGAATGTTTACAGAAACCTAGAAGTAGCTCATTCTCTGTGTTCCGTGTCACTGAATTTGGCAAGCATGAAAATAAATAAACAGGAGAATCAAAGATGTCTTACTTATTGTTTTCCGGACACTAAATTACCCAAAGAAACATGATTTTTCTTTTATATCAGCGCCAAATTAGGCTAGTGTACTGTCTCCTTAATGAACTGTTGGTTAAATAAACATGATGGCTTTTAGACCTGTGCTCCATGTGAGTGTTTGAGGACTGAACATACCAATAGCTTTAGTGACTTAACAAAAGGATACTATGGTCTGCAGTGCAGATAAGTGTGCAGCTGTCAAAATGGAGAAATATGTGATTCTGCTGATGGGTCTAGTAAGGGTGGACTGGGGTCCAATGTGGGATAGGTATTCTCAAACCTCCAGAGGTCCCCATCCATTTCATTTCTCTCTGTGTTCTGTTGGTTAAAGGCATCTAAAAAAATAAGCATTAGGTCAAATAACAGCTACACGCTTTATTTTTAGGAGGGAAAATGCAATGGATCTAAAAAAAAACAATGGATTCTTAACATGGGGAACTCAAAAACATATTAATGGAAAAACAACTGAACTCCTTAAAAATATTTTTCTACTCCTAGTAAGAGAAAAACATTTTAGGTGAAGGTCTTAAGAACCACCAGGTCGCCGGACACCTGGTTGACCTTAAGTGGGGGTAATCATTCACAATGCATAAAATTCCACCGGTAAAATTTTTACTGCTTTTTAGTGTTGCACCGATACCAGTATCGGACGGGGCCCCGATACTGCCCTAAAATGGTGGTATCGGTATCGGCGAGTACCAACAAATAGTGCACCGATACCATTTTGAGAACCATAAGTTTCTTCAACTATTGTCACCCACTCCTGGTAGGCAATAAAAAGTTCTACTGGATTCACTTTGTATTAGATTTTTTCCTGCTTCACAAAGGTAGGAAGCAGCTTGACAAAGCCATGATGGCAATTATTTTACATTATTATGGTATCGGTATTGGCCGATACTACACAGCCAGGTATCGGGTATCGGTATCGGGGCCAAAAAATGGCATCGGGGCAACACTATTGCTTTTTACCACCATTGCGCTCAGCTCCAATCTGACACCAAAAGTTCCAATCCCCACATCTCTGGAGCTGTTATAGCTAGAGGTCTGAAAGCTTTTACATTTGTGGTTGACATTATGTAGAGCAAATATAACACAATAAAACCTGCCTTTTCTCAAGAATGCCTTTATAACTGCTGTTCAAAAATGACCTATCATTTCCAAGAATAAAAAGCCCCAACTTTGAATCATGTTTGAACTGATGCAGGTTGGTCTGTGTTCTAGTCACCCAATTTTAGAGAGTGTTAGCTTTCAAATAATGTATTGCACATGTAATTTGGGCTTACAGTTCCTAAGTTATTTACTTTTCCATTTGGGTATGCAAAATAGGCGAGGATTACCCAAAATGAGGTGGATGTTAAGAGGTTAAATACATTTTTACCCATACAGTGCTCTCTTTAATTTTTGTTTCTTCTGATGTCAATTTTTCACGAGGAATTTTGCAATATGAATTTAATTTTGTTATTAATAGCAGATCTCCAAAGTGTTTGGTTAAGATTTCAGCTTGTTTGGAAGAAATTAAACCATAATAAGCTATTTCCAGCTGTTAAAAAAATATCTTGAATATGACATTGATGCTGTTTGATATGTACATCCATCTAAAACTGATTATCCGTGTTGGAGTCAAGGAAGGTTGGCATATTTTTGTCAGCCAATTGGTGAGAGTTGAGTGCTCCAAACTTTCATAATTGTAATATATAGTTTAACAAAAAAAAAAAAAAGATAATGATAATTTGTTCACCTGAGAAATTATATGAAAATTAAATTGTTTTGATTAACTAAGTTTCTACATTGAACTAATGCTTTGATGAACAAATCTTATTTATTTTTTTAATCTTCTTGGCAGGAGGCTGTATGTATCTTATATTTTGATCTGGCAATATTCATTTACACCTTTTAAGATTCTTCATCTAAAAGACTTTGAGATCATCTACAAAGCTCTGCTTAAAGATGTCTGTTTAAGTTAGTTTAGGGCTCAGATTTTAAGCTGCTCATTGCTTATTAAAGTGGGAAACTATTCTTTTTGTCGATTTGAATTTATGCTTGGACTATGATGTTAAAAAACAAACTTCTTCTTTACCTTTAGCTACCTAGCAGACATCTAAAGATTCCAGAACCGATGACTTAAAATCAGCTATATTAAATCTGATCAAGCTTGGCAAAATAACCCAGTTCTAACCAAACAAAGGTTTCCCCACAGAATGATGCTCCCACCACTATGTTTCACAGAGGTTGAAGTGCTCAGAGTTGTTGTTCTGCCAAACATTTCCTTTTGGATTTATGGCCCGTTTTCATCAGAAACAAATTCTATCACAGAAATCCATCAAATTTTTATTCAATTCAATGTTGTAATTCTTCATAAGGACTGTTTGTAATTTCACTGCTCCATACTATAGACTCTGAAAACTAGATGAACTCTATTCCTGTCTCACCATTTTCTAATTCCCTAATTAGATGCTTTGTAATTAACAATCCTTTTATTATTATTTGATTGTGTTTTGTTATTATTTATCATCAAATGATCTTTGACAGCAGTGTTTTTAAATTACTTTCATTTTTGATTAATGACTGAATCAATTAAAATACATCAAATTTGGACCGTGCAGCAATTTTTCCCCGACATTCGAGGTCTCAAGGCAATTTCAATCAAAGTGTCTTCTAGCTGGTAAACCAGCAGCTGAACATTTCCCACTCTCACAAATATATGGACCTATGTCACATAAGAATAGAAAATCTTATCTATAGGCACATATTTAGTTTTATTTTTTTCACACTTTGCAATGCCACCAATGTTCCTTGGCTTTAAACTTTAAATGTTAGGTCTTTGTGGCAACAATACCCTTTAAACATTAGCCCTTATATATCCCTGCTTGACTTACTTTTACTCTCGTGTCTAAGACTGATTTATCATTTGTATGTGCTCCCTTGCTACTGGCAGAACAGATTAGGGAGGGGGAGCTTGGCTCTTAGATCATTCTGTGTTGTGTTTACTTGCAATCAGACATCTGATATTTACTAGTTAAACACTAGTTCGGATGGCTTTTATGTTTACATTCTGAAATATGATTAGTTTCCTTTAATTTGTATACCTTATTATGACATGGTTAATTAGTCATTTTAATGTATGGAACTTCCAGCAATTTTCTGATCATTTCTCTCTACCTTCATACAAAGAGAGTATTTTCAGAGAGCTGGTTATCATTCTCTGATAATAATTTCAGATTAGCTCAGATTGTTCATTATTTGCGTAATATTTTCTTATTATTTCTATATTGCAACATCTTGGTATTTTAACAGGCAAGTGTTCAGCATGTATATCTACTGTGCATTTCCTTTGTTTTTGTTCAGCCTATCTAGCAGGGAAATATGGACTGTGCACAACTCACTAATGTTTAAACAATAGGACTTGCAACCGTTTTACTGGTAGCTGCCGCTGTACTGTTGGGTACTATGGCAACCACGGTCAACGTGGTATGAAACGTCTTCCAAATCTTTCTAACAGACTGACTATTGTACAAACTTTGTGAACAATTGGATTTATCCTGATATCTTCTTTCCAGAGAGCCCTTCTGGGTTTCATGGAGGGAAATGCAGGCTCCTATGCGACTGTAAGTTGGGCCGAGCTTGTAATCATGTGACAGGATAATGTATGTGCCCACCTGGCTATGATGGCTTACAGTTTGAAAGATGCAGGTATATTTTATCTGACTGTCTAAAAGTGAAGTATTGAACAAGATGTATTAATACCAGCTTTTGAAGACTTACTATTTTAACCCTACATTAAACAGACTCTGCTGTTTACATTTTCTAGACTATGCATAAAGGGAAATTTGTTAAAAATGAATAAATGTTGCAAGTTATAGCAAGACAGAAACAGAGAAACATTAATTTTCTGTCAAAAACAAACAAAAAAGTTTTATCTTGTAGTGGTCATGCAGTCAAACTGAGAGTCAAGTGCTTCACTGGCCTCGATGCATTTTTGTTACCTCCCTGATACCTCCTGCCTGCTTGTGGGGCTCTCAGCCACAGTGTGAGTGCCTAGACAACCACTTCAGCGCCAGCAGGAGACATGAGCTGAACAGCTGCAGACAGTGACTTCACATGTGCAGTTAAGCCCATTTTAAAGCAATATTTTAATTTTGACAATATTCCACTTCTCACTAGAAGTAATATTACAATTTTGAAGTTGCTCAGACAGAGCCTTGATTGGAATGTGAGAGAGAATGCAATTACAATGATAAAAAAAAATTGTTTTAGATGCAGATACACTGTTCATCTGGTGCTAGTGGGCCCTCATTCTAATGCCACCCTGGGCAACTGCACAGGTGCTTAGAGGTTAAGGCTGTTTCAGATAGTAAGGTGTCATAATTAGCATTAATTGCAGTAGGTTGTGAAGGGATGTTGTCATAGAGATATGTCCAGTCAGTGTCTGCTACAAAGACAGACACACATTTTCAGAACAGTTATATTTGTGTGTGTGGTTTCTCTTTAACTCTTTGGATAAAACTATGATTGTGCCAACAAGGCATCATGTGACCCATCCACTGGAAGGTGTCTCTGTCCTTCAGGCCCATGGGGACATGAGATATGAGAAAAGTAAGCTGACACATTTCCGCAATATTTCTCTTAACACTCCCATCATTTTCTCTAAAGCAGTAAATTCCTCCTGTTCCTGAATCTCTTCAACCGCTTCCTCTCCTCCCTTTCTGCCAGGGTCTGTCTGTCTGTCATCCTTCAGGCTGTGATGGAGACCACTTTGGCCCTGACTGCTCCCTGCTGTGCCGGTGTTTCCAGAGTTCCCACTGCGATGGGGTAAACGGCAGATGTCTGAGTCCACTCACCTGGCTCGGCCCAACTTGTAGTGAAGCTAAAACTGAGCTCCTCACTGCCACTCATATTTGCGCTGAAATAAAGCTGCAAAACTTTTGGCAAAGCATGACATAAGGTTGAGGGCAGTAAACCTGAACCAGCTTCAGTGAAATACTGTGCCATGAAGTGCGAGAGGCTGAACACCATCACTCTGCATGTCACCCTGTCTCCCTCAATAGCTGCTCCTTTCTCCTGACAGTTATTTTAATCTGCACTCAGCAGGAGCCTGGGTTTTCGGCTGTCTTCGTTTTACCTACTCTCAGCCAAGCACTCCAGGGAGACTACGAAGCAGTTACCTCTTCTCCAGAAACCCAAGAACATTTGCTTTTGATTTTCAAATTGTGCTGATGTCTTTTTTACATCTTTTTTCCTGCCCTGTCTTCCATTTCAGCGCGACTGCACCAAACCTCACGAGTGCTGAACATGTCTGTGTCTCTGAGAAAGAGAAGAACAAGTAGCAAAACCACGTAACCCAAACAAAGGTGCAAACTCCTGAATGGATGCTGAAACACGGGATTGACTCAGCGTAGTTTTGCTCTGATCATCTCTGAGACGGTTTTGATGGTTCTGTAGGGCTGGAACTCAGTTGTCAGAGGCTGGCACTCCATCACTGAGACAATCAACCACAGATACCAGCATGTGAGAAACCTGTAGAGGATCATAGGAGGCATTGACGTCTTAAAGTTGGATGTGTTACAGGAGCAACACACCAAATACCTGCTGCAGCACATTTGGTACTTACATTGAATGAAATAAGATTGCTTTGACATTTATCAAGTCAGTAATGGTTAATTTCACTATAACATTTATTAACCATTATCAGCAGAGCAACTGTTCTATTTCATTTTGGCATTTTAAAGAGATACACTACCGTTCAAAAGTTTGGGGTCATATTTTTTAAGGAAAAGCATTGTACTTTTCAATGAAGATAACTTTAAACTAGTCTTAACTTTAAAGAAATACACTCTATTCATTGCTAATGTGGTAAATGAGTATTCTAGCTGCAAATGTCTTGTTTTTGGTGCAATATCTACATAGGTGTATAGAGGCTCATTTCCAGCAGCTATAACTGCAGTATTCTAATGGTACAATGTGTTTGCTCATTGGCTCAGAAGGCTAATTGATGAATAGAAAACCCTTGTGCAATTATGTTCACACATCTGAAAATAGTTTAGCTCATTACAGAAGCTACAAAACTGACCTTCCTTTGAGCAGATTGAGTTTCTGGAGCATGACATTTGTGGGGTCAATTAAACGCTAAAATGGCCAGAAAAAGAGAACTTTCATCTGAAACTCGACAGTCTATTCTTGTTCTTAGAAATGAAGGCTATTCCACGCGAGAAATTGCTAAGAAATTGAAGATTTCCTACTATGGTGTGTACTACTCCCTTCAGTATGTAAAGATAATTCTATGTGATTTTTCTGAATAAAACCAGTAACATATTAATAACTTGATTTATTACATCAACAAATGTAAAGTAAACAAGAGATAGACTTAGTCTTTATTAAGATGAAACAAGATCATCAAGTAATTTTTATTTTTTTTACAATATCTTGCCAAAGCATTACATTTAAATGTTGCATAATAATAATAAAGGGAATGAAAAAAAACTTTCAAAATATTTTAGGAGATACATTATTAAATGTGTGGCATGCATTTGTAATAAGCCCGCTTTAATCTGATGTCCCTTAATAATATCCAGTGTATGCATGTTAGCAGGTTTAAAAGATTTAATCAGAATTTTATGATATTTATTCGTTTTGAGGCCTTTATGGGTTTGTAATAAAAAGTTAGAAGTGGAAGTGAATCATAAAGACCAACAGGTTTTAACAGGGTTAGGTTACAAAGCAATATCCTCGACTGTAGAGCATTGTTCTATCCAACAGTAAAAAAAATGTGAGAATATAGAAAATCCACACACCTATCAGACCTGGTCATAGAGATGTACTGTATGGTGCAATCCACAGTCGTGCCTTGAAATCCCATTAGGCAAAACATTTACTGCTCTCTGTATTTGCCATCTATTTATGTTTTCTTTGATTTATTAATTGTTTCTTTTTGTTTAAAATGTAACATGTGTAATGTTTGCTATAATTGTGTAATTTGTATCACATGAATGGTGGAAGAGAAAGTAGTATCAGCATAAAGAATTGGTTAGACCAATATTGAAATCATTGGTATTGGCATCAGCCTTGAAAAACCTGTATTGGTTGCTCTCTGGTCTGTAATAGGTGTGTGCATATTTAGACGTATCACACATCTAAAAATGCACACACAGTATAAAATTAAAATTCATATAACAGTTTAATTGCATTAAAAGAAAGTAACTCAACTTGTTGATTCGTTTTTAAAATGAAAAAAAGTGGTTATGGATCTAAACAGAACGACAGGTGAAAGAGACAACTTTTTGCCGTCCACTACACTAATCTGGACTTTATTGAGTAAAAATGAAACCTTTGTTGAACAAAAAACAAAAATTACAGTTTGCAGTTTAAGACAAAACCTGCAGAAATCATAGAAAATGTTTTCAATGAAACCACCAAAATTGTACACAGGAAAAGATCAAATTACATTCATGTTAATATGACTCCAAATCTCCAATTCAATTAGGTATCTTTGTGAGGACCTTTGCGTAGATTTCCACAGAGAAGTTTTATTCAAAACAAGTGATTCATAACACCGTATCAGTGGTTTGATGCACGATTTTAATATTTACAGTGTGTTGGAAAAGAAAGGAAACCTTTAAAAAAGGTTTATATTATTTTTTATAGGGTTAGAATAGATAATAAACCTGGTTTCATTGAGAGATACAACTAAATGTAATGTAATATTCAGGAATGTTTAGTTATCCTTTAATTCTTTACTGTTTTTAGTCAAAAAAGCATTAACAGTTACAGTAGTTGACACAAATACCATTGAAAAAATGTTGTTTATACTTTATTCTATTAAACTGCATTCCTTGTTCAATCCTAATAATCAAAAATCTATGTTTTATATCTATAGAAGTTCATCACACAGGTTCAGTTGATTTTTTTGGCAAAATTATAAATTTTATTTATCATGCATACTTAAATGGGTCTTAGTAGATGAAGGAAAAGGAGTTTAAAAACCGTTTTCTCTCTTTTATTTGTTGTTAAAGTGTCTTTACTGAACGATGAAATAGTTTAAATAATAGCTCCTCTACCAACGTCTGTTATGTAAACTGTTGTGGTTGGCAAAGTTCCAGGAGGTAATAATGCAGTTTTATTACTAGACAAAAAAGTGATTAGGCCTTCCCTGTCAATCCTAAGGAAAGACTTGAAACTGTATAAAATGCATTTGATTAATTTTTTTTCCCGTGTATGTTTGTTTGCAAGTCCACAGTGTCATATCCAATATAAACAAGCATCCATCATTAGACATACAGAATATCAGTGTTCAGTGATCATATCAGTGCCTCTTGGAAGCACCAGCTTTTGCTTGTTCAGCCTATAAAAGCATTTGCCTCCCCTACAATCGACATATTTCATATAAGCGATTATATTAAATGTATCTCTAGTTCTGCACCTTTGGATGGTGTTTATAAGCAACAAATTGTCACAGTTTGCACTTTTTGACTAAAGAATTTAACATATTTTTCATATTTTTCACGATTGAATGGATTTTTTTATATTAAGTTATTTTATTAAAAGTAATTTGTTCAGTCTGTAACAAAATTAATTTACTTGTTACCAAAGAAATGTATAAAAAAATTTAACATTTTTAATCTTTAATTGGCTCAGTGTAATTTCATAATATAGTTTTTTTACATACCTACTGTATTCCTCAGTGCATTTTCTATGTCAAATCAGTGATGTTGCATAAAAATTTTGGATTTTTTATCTCTTGATATTTGCTTCTTTGTTCTGGGTTCTCTAGTTTTTTATTTATTTATTTATTTATTTTATTTTTTTTACAAAGTTTGAAAGTTGAAAGAAAATGTTAAAGAAACATGAATTCATAAAATATTGTATCCATGCATTTCTTTTAGAAATGTATATTTTGTAGTATATTTTTTTTGCATTTAGAGCGAAGGAAATTATACACCTAGTGCGTGTGTGTGCCTGTCAGATAGCACGTGCACATTTCCTAGTCGCATTTTTCAAGCTCACTGGAGCATGTTCACGCCTAATGGCCACAGGCGAACGTGGTCCGGCAAAGTGCCTGGACCGAGCTTGCTCCCACTATCCCCCATCCATCCAGCATCCCTGAGGTGAGGGATGGGTGAACGAGCTCACCAGCAAAGGATCGAGCCCTCTTACCTCTCACACACACACAAAGATCCAGCCTCCGGTGTGTCTGATGGATGTTGCAGTGCTGCAGCTCGCCCTCTGTTGTGACAAGCAGCAGATGTTCTCCAATAATGTTTATCGGCTGGGCCTTCATCTTCAGATGACACACACCTGTTTCCAGTCAAACAGGCGCAGAGAGGCTATCCATTTGTTTTGTTCTGGGTGGCCACTGCACCACTGTATCAGATCCTGTGTATTTGAAGGTGGGCAAGCAGGGAGTTGGATGTATAAATCTATGTGGTTTGATTTAGAAAAAAACTAATACCAGACCTTAAATATGCTCACAATTACAGTTTAAATGCTTTTCCTGAGTTCCTGGCAGAGGTCCTTTTTTAACTTGATTATGGAACTTACTTAGACATGATTTAGTTTAATAGTTATGATGAGATTTTTATATTTTCTTGATTATGTCTAAATTTATAGAAATAATGGCTTTAAAAGATTTCTGCAGAAAAAACAAAAGAAATCCCAAGTGCTGCATGCACGCCTCTTTATCAAGAGGGCGAGAAAGAGAAGCGGGGGCCAGGAAACCAGCAATGAAATAGCCCGTAAACGGCAAGATCGCATCATGGGTACTTTTTTGCTGCGTTGCCCTCTGCGTTGAACCGGATCTCCCAGAGGGCTGTGGTGTTTTGAACTCCAGCTGACAAAGCTGTCTGTGCAGATAACAAAATAAGTTGAGGAGGTTGGGGAATCATTTCAACAATTCTTGCACCATTAGGGCAGTTGTTGACTGAAAAAATAAATGTTAAACATAAAGGCTCCAAAAAGATCAATATCAAGAAAGTCTCCCACACTCTGAATGTTTTTGTTTTGCTCACAGTGAAATTTTTGCTCTAAATGTTTAAAGCCTTTGGAAAAAAAAAATTAACACTTATGTTTCAGGGTAATTTTCTAAACAATGGCCTTATTTGAGGTTGTGTTCTTATCCAAACAGAGTAGTTGCACATTTTCTAGTTGCACCACTAGGTGGAGTTCTGTTCAGGAAAAGGCCTGTGAGGAAAGCATGGACTGAAGTGCCTGCTCTTGAACATCAACATGAGGAACATACTGTATAAAGCAGATTTTTGTTCAGCTCTGTCAAGGAATATCCTACTGTGGATAAATCCTCCTTCAAACACCGAGCTTATGGCCTGCAGATTTATTTTTTAATCTGGCTTAATCCAGGAGCAAATCAAGGCCTTTCAACTGATTGTGCCACAACTCATGTCCCGATTAGGCTTGTCATATTAAAACCATGTGCACGGCTGCTCTGTCTGTTCAATGGAACTATACTGATTGTCCATCAATAACACTAATGATCCGTAGCTTCCAGGGAGAAAAAACAAACTGAGCAACAAAACCACAACTTTAAACCTCTCTTCTCATGAAGAGGGAGGAGACAAGGATGCAAAAAAACTTAGAAAATAAGCCAGGGGATGGATCAAGACCTGAAGGGTTTCTATTTGAGTAGCTGTTTGCACATATGGACCTAGATGGAAGAATTTGGTTGTGATTTGTGGGAATCCCCAACCACCACCGCAACACCCACTACTACACCTCCCACTTGTGCCAGCTGTTAGTAAATACCTCTTTTAGGGATCCACACCCTCACCCTTACTTACCTCTTTCTCTCACTCCAACTGTTCCCTGGAGCCTGAATCGTCATGGGTGCCAAGTCAATCAAGGAGAGAGCTGCCAGCTGCTGCAGCCGACTTGCTCAGAGGGTGTGATGTATGTTCCATCGAGTCGAGCAGGGCAGTTACATGCCCAACCGGGTCGACTGCATTGGACAGGTGGGAATGGAAAAGTATGGGTATGGAGAGAGGGGCTGAACAGGAGCTATAATGAGGCCTAATAGATTCCGAGGTTCTGCCAGCTGCCCCATTAGCTGAGTGGCTCCAATCCCCATCAAGCACTGCCCACATAGTGCCAATCAGAAGCTACCAACCCACTGGGAAACAGCAAGAAAAATACAAATGTAAACATCTATTGTAGATACATATATATTTTTGTAAAAGTATTCATAATATTCAATGTTGCTGCAATTTCTCACATTGCAACCACAAAGTCTAACTGTTGAATTTAAGTTTTACCTGAATGCAATAAATATGAGCTGGTAAGAAAAAGATACACGGTTTTAAAAAAGCTTTGCTAAAAAACTTTAATTAGAATATATTTATATATATATATATATATATATATATATATATATATATATATATATATATATATATATATATATATATATATATATATATATATAAAAACTGTTTTCTCACCCCTCGTGGGGTGGTATGTGTCATCCTTTAGCTCGGGTCCTCTACCAGAGGCCTGGGAGTTTGAGGGTTCTGTGCAGTATCTTAGCTGTTCCTAGGACTGCGCTCTTCTGGACAGAGACCTCTGATGTTTTACCTGGAATCTGCTGTAGCCACTCTCCCAGTTTGGGGGTCACAGCCCCCAGTGCTCCAATTACCACTGGCACCACTGCTGCTCTTACTTTCCACATCTTTTCTAGCTCCTCTTTCAGCCCTTGGTATTTCTCAAGCTTCTTGTGTTCTTTCTTCTTGATGTTGCTGTCGCTTGGGATTGCCACATCTATCACTACTGCCTTCTTGTGCTGTTTGTCGATCAACACGATGTCTGGTTGGTTAGCCATCACCTGTTTGTCAGTCTGGATCTTGAAGTCCCATAGGATCTTAGCTCGGTCATTCTCAACTACCTTAGGAGGTGTCTTCCATTTTGACCTTGGGACTTCCAGCCCATACTCATGGCAGATGTTCCTGTACACTATGACAGCTAACTGGTTGTTGCGTTCCATGTATGCACTTCCTGCCTGCATTTTACACCCTGCTGTTATGTGCTGTATTGTTTCAGAGGCATCTTTGCACAGTCTGCATCGGGGGTCCTGCCTGGTGTGGTAGACCCTGGCCTCTATTGATCTTGTACTGAGTGCCTGTTCTTGTGCTGCCGTGATTAGTGCCTCTGTGCTGTCCTTCAGTCCAGCCTTTTCCAGCCACTGGTAGGATTTTTTGATATCAGCCACTTCTTCTATTTGTCTGTGGTATATGCCGTGCAGTGGCTTGTCCCTCCATGATGGTTCTCCTTCCTCTTTCTTGTCCTCGCTTTTGGTTTTCTCCTGCCTGAGGTATTCACCAAGCCATTTGTCTTTGGGGGCCATCTTTCTGATGCTTGGTATACAGTCTCAGGTTGCTGGATTTGGGGTGGAACCCTCCATGCATTGTGAGGAGCTTTCTTGTCTTGATGTCAGTGGCCTCTATCTCCTCCTTTGGCTAGTTTATTATACCAGCGGGGTATCTGATGACTGGTAGGGCATATGTGTTGATGGCTTGGATCTCGATTCCCGGCATGAACATCCAGGTGGACCCTTAGGCAAGGTCCTTTGTGCTTAGTGGCCTACCTCAGGCATGAGTGATACCGCAAATACAAGAGCCATACCGGCTCGGACGTCGCCCGGGTTAACAAGGTCCGTGTCAGTTGCTAGGGAACCAGGGCAACTTGATGACAAATTGGCTACTGGAACAAGATATAGATGGACTAGAGCAGAAAACTTGGTACTGATGAATATATATATATATATATATATATATATATATATATATATATATATATATATATATATATATATATATATACTGAAACCTCTTCAACTACAATGCTCAAAGAAAAATTCTATAGAACCAGTTACCTTTATGTGTCTCCTAATTAAAGGTATAGTGCAGGATATTTTTACAAATTTGTTAAAAAACCCATCCTCTCTACTTCAAAAAAATAAAAATAAAAATGCACATGCACCACCCTATACCCGCTCCCGAGAGGGAACGCCTATTAAAGTAGCATGCACAAGCCCATTTCTCCTTGTGCACGCTCTGTTTAAAAGTTGTTGTTTGCATCGCTCATGCAAGCTTACTTTCCAAAAGACGATTTGCAGTTTTTCCACTATGCGAGACTCACCTTTGGTCAGTGAAAATGGGGGCATGTGGGACGGCCTTACAAAAACATATCAGCATAATGATTGACATTAGGAGGACCGCTTATTTTGATGATCCACCCAGATAAAAGTACATATTCCACTATGTCTGTATTTAATATGAATTAAGGATAAATCCAGCTGTTCTGCAAGTAGCTCATAGGTATCTGATAACATTTATGAACAAAAAGCATCATGAAGACCAAAAATGCAGCAAAATGTTGAAGGAAAGTTGTGGAAAAGTTTAAAGGGTTATTTAAAATATTTATGCTCAAGCCCTAAATCAACTCATAAAAACAGACCTACCATGGCTGTCCATCTAAATAAGAGCATTAATCAGAGAAGTAGTTGATATGCCCATAATTCATTTAAACAAGCTGCAGAGATCCACAGTTTAAGAGGGAAACTTAATAACGCAACTAGCAGTCATTTTTTCCACAGCTCTATTTTTGATTGAAACAATTGCAAAAAGAAAGCCATTGTCAACAGAAAGCAAAAGGAAGTTTATAGTTCACATTTACAGTTTGTGAAAAGCCACTTAGTGGACACAGCACACAAATGTGAGGAAGTGTCAGACCTTTTTGGCTCTAACAAAAAAATTCGATGAATTATGGTGATAACCGCAAACTGCAAGAATACTCTTCTTCCGCAGGAACAGGAAGGACCGGCGTAAGGGAAATATATGGAGCTAAATGTAAGGCCATTTTGGCAGCCTTGTTAATTGGCCAAAGGTTTACCTTATAAATCCCCAGGGATGAGCTGCTGCTTGCTTTCAGATTCTATGTTTTGCTTCTCTTTTTATATTAAACAAAAAAAAATTAAGTAAACCAAAAAACAGAGTTGTTTTTTTTTATGTTACATTCATCAACAAAAATAAATTCAAAACGAGTGCTAAAGAATAGTTCCCTCTAACCCTAACCGCTGGTTCTTGCATTCTTGGTACCTTCAACCATCAATCATAACTGGCAATAAAACATTCACATCGCTGAAGGATGAGTTTTGTTTCATCTCTTCTTTGCAGAACTCTTATTTTCATTTCTACACTAAAAGTCTGCTTTGCATTGGTCCATTATATAAAATCCAAATGAATTGCATTGATGTTTTTGGTAATAATACTATTGTGGAGCAAGTTCAAAGAGCACAAATATTTTTTGGAAGGTATTGTATGTAAATATAAGCAAATGGACAAAAGAATTGTTAAACAGAATTGGTCCACAGGTGGTAAAACACATGGTCAAAGGCAATATCCTCACCACTTCATTATGACCATGGCTTTCGGAATCACCACCAATAATGAAGCTAACCTCATCAAAGCTGGACGACCCAAACTGACCTCATCAACACCGCCTGACCCTCTGTGACCTCATCAAAGCCAGACGCCCAGTAGAGCCCTGAAGGCTTGAAGAAAACAACTCATCCATTAAGGTGCCAAGAGCACTGTAAATGTGGAGCGTCAGCACTGAGCATCGTCACTCTATGCCCAATTTCTTCTCCCCACCCCCAAGTTGAGCGATTTGTTGGACAATGGGTTGCCTAAACCTCGAAACCCTCGCAGCCACAATGTCCGCCTACGTTGGCTGGCAGCGGCGACAAAGAGGGGGATGAGGGGTGGGTGGCCGGATGGGGAGGCCTGCTGCAGGATGGGACTCTTATTGAGTGTTTGAGCGATGAGCCAGGTCATCTCATCTACCCACCTCATCCATCATGCCCTACAAATGGACACAAATAAAGAGGAGGCATTCCTGCCTCCGCTCTCACTACCGCATTCAAGCCCTCTGCCGCTTTTCTCCGCTTCCCTCTCTAAATGTGAGCCAAGGCCAAAAGGAGAAGAAAGAGGAGCAGAGTTCAGGCTCTCACTCACTCCTGGGGGCCATGGGAGCGCCAGGAGAAAAAGCCAGGTGGCAGTCTGACTCATGCCTTCAGTGTTGCCCAAAATGATGGGCAGCCAGGAGGGAAATATCAAGCGGGGAGTCGTCAGACGAAGAGAAAAGCACAGAAAAGAGAATAAGTCAATCCACATTGTGTTCTTTTATTTTCTTAGTTGTTCCTCCCACAGTATTGAATTGAAATGCATAACAGTTACATTGTAGAAAGCATTAAAACAAAGTACCTCAACTTGCTGATTAATTTTTAAAATCGATTATAAACAAACAAAATCACAAAAACAAACAGGAAGTCTGGTCCCTCAAAACGGGAAAATTAACAAAAGTATTCTGTTATGTGTCATAAGTTTGGCACAAGGGATTAACATGAACCGAACATCATACAAGCTTTGCAGACAATCATAGAAAATGTCATATATAGATCTTTACAGACCAACCATGCGCTTCGGATCAAATTAAACCTGACTTATTTTCATTGTTCGTCCATAAAACCACTGATGATTTGCACTTTTTTTTTTCTTCTTTTTTTTTTTTTTACAATTGAATCATAAAAAAAAAAAAAAACTAAACAAAATCTATTCATTGACTGGTTTAATTAGTAGAATAGGGAATGGACTGCATGTTTAATACTATCCGGCAATCAAACATATTCTACAAACCCTCTGACTGAGGTTCGGGATTAGCCCGCCGTGGGAATCTCCCTCTTTCGCCTGGGCTAGGAGCAGTGCTATTCAGTAAACAAACTACAGTTTGCCAGGAAATAAATACAATTCTCAAAAAGCACAACAGCAAATAACGACAACAACACCAACCAAACAAAAAAAAGAACAAATGATTGTCTAAAAATGAAAGACACATGAGAATGGATTTGCTAAAAACTAGCATTCAGGCTATTTAGTGGTATTGTTGATCGGCTAGGATGATTTCAAAAATTTTTGAAAAAAGATATTTGCCCTTTACAGAATGACAATAATCGTCAGCACAGGCTACTTATCTCAGAGAATAACAAAACCAATGGAGAAAAAAAAATAGTTTTCTCTTACACTAAAAAGACTATCTATTTATATCTGTTCACATATAGCGCAGGTGGACAAGATGGAGTGCTGCTTGAAACTTGTATACAGTGCTGTGATTGTACAGACACACGCATTCATGAACACACAAACGGGACACTGGCCTCATTTCAGTTAAACTCATTTTCATGGTTTTCTTGTAGATATTCAGCAATGTTCAAGCGCTGACCTTCAAGGAGCAGCTTTCAGCTGAAGAGCTGAACATCTGTGGTTCTCTGTGGGGGATTTGTGGTGTCGTTTCTATACCTTACAAGCAACAGATCAAGCAACGTTGAAACCGATGATCGAGAGGGTTCCCCTTGCCTTAAATGTGCTCCAACATTGACCAAACAGCACATTTATATTACTCGTCTGCAGCAGCTGCCTTAGCTGTGCACAACAGAGAAACTTGGAAGAATAAATACAGATCTTTCTATTTTAGCGTCAATTTTTTTAACCGCAACTTAGTTGGTGTTAATGTGAAAAATCTTTTTAGTTCATCTTGTCTGCCATAGGGTTTTGTGTGGACAGGGACTCTGCTCTGTGTTTAAGGCAGTCAAATGGGCCGTGGTTCTGCTCAGCAGTCACTCTGTGGAGGGTCAGGGACCCGCTGAAAGCCTCTGTGGCAGACTCCGATGCCACAAGGAGGTCAGGGGTTGTGGAATGCAATGGTAATGGACGTCATCATACGTGGCTAAGTGACTGGATGGCACTGGATTCAGCAGCAGCCCTTGCCAGACTGTGCCACATGGTGGCCGGAGTGTGGGGGGTGGAGTGGAGAGAGTCCTTTTCAGCCAGAGACAACATCATGGCATACGCCTAAGGGAACAGGAAACGGTAGAGGGTTTAAATTTATGGGGAAAGTATGAAGGTAGTCAAACAAAACTGTACACACATCATTGTACCCTTGTTAGAGATATATATTTTAAAAAGTCTTAAGGTAAATTGTTGTTATGTAGACTTGGTAACCCTAAAATTCACTTTAGCTGCAACCTCACTTTCTCATGTTTTATCCCCTGATATTAAGGGCTAAACTAACATCTGAAAGATTTGAATTTTTAACGCTGTCTACATGTCAGTTATTAGCTGTCATAACCACAGTATGTCAGGCTAATGTTAGTTGGAGCTTCTCCAACCATTTAGCATGCAAAGGGGATTGAATCTTCATAAGTATAAACCCATGTGTGCTTAGCATAAAAGGAGATTAAACAATGTTTGCCTATGTCGTAAAATGGGGATAGTCACAGTGGTACTTGAACAAAGTAGGCTGTTTATGGTGTTACACAGAGCTGTAAAGTGTTTTACTTCTTCAATGATAATAAAAGCTGATGTTCAATTTCTGTTTGATACAGAATTGTATCCAATGTGATCCTGGCGCACTGCGGTATAAGGCCTCTGGCATGTTAAAGGAACATTTGTGAACTTCAAGTAAATTTTTTATCAAGGTATTAATTTATTATATATATATATATATATATATATATATATATATATATATATATATATATATATATATATATATATATATATATATCTTTACCACAGGTGCCAAGTAGGATGAAAAATGCTGGAGAACTGTAAAAATTCCTCATACCTGAGACTTGGATTTCCTAAAGAGTGGCTGTTTGACTGCATCTGAAAGTGAAGGAGAACCAAAGGATCCATCGTCCTCATCTCCATCACTAGGTTCACTCTCCTCCATTTTATGCAGGTCAGAGAAACGATGAATGTGTTCCAAAGCTGATAAGCTGTTCTGCTCTTCCTCATGTGTAAACCTGGAAGTTATGTAAATAGAGTAGAATAGAAAGCCTTTATTGTCACAGCAAATAATGCTAAACATAACATAAAAAAAAGCTGCCGCAGCAACTAATGTTCATTCAGTTAGTCACTAAAATTAGTCGGCATTTTATTATTTCAACCTGGATGTTGTAGTAAAATCTGTTAAAGTTAGGCCTTAAATGATGCAGGGTTTTTTAAGATATAGTTGATATAGATGAATCATTTAGACTGTACAATTGACATTTACCTCCTTGGAGAGGTTTTAGAGCTGAGGTTTAGGTCGTTGGAGTCATTGAAATCCATTTCATCATCTCCAAGGCTGCCAGGATGCACCTTGACGTCCCTTTTCTCAGGAGTGTTAATCGGCTCCTCTGCTTCATCCTCCTCAGCATCCAAATCTTCTGCTTCTTCATCCTCCAGGTCACGTGGCCCATGGCTGGGCATTAGCGATTTCCCCTCCTCTAAGAGGCCTCCATTTAGCCTGTGGATCATGACCGTTAACAGAACTATTAATACAAATCTCCTCTCTATAGTTAGATATTTATTTTACAAATAAAAAGAACTAGAGAAAGCTTTGAGCGTGCAGTTGTGTGTCTTTCATTGTGAAGAACATCCTTATAGCTCAAATCATAAACTGTTGAAGTTACTAGCTAAACAAAGTAAGAAGTGGAGGATCTGCAGCCAAGCAGAGCTGGAATCCAGTTTGTCATCAAGGTTTTGGGGCCCCTTTGGGCACAGCAGCATTGGACTGATCACTGCGGCACTTAAACGGAGTGCTCTGCTTCTCTCTTTGTTTATTTTCTCTACTATCTCGTATTCATCTAATAGGCCAAATATTTAGCTGACAGCCCCATTTGCTGGGAGAGTTATGAAAGAGCTGCAAACCAGCCTACTCCCCTATCCCCGAAGAGGGAGAGGGGGCCAGCTATCCAAACTGCTGGAGTCTTAATCTGTCCCTCTGTCTCAGCACCACAGGAAACCCACATTTGGCAAATCATCTGGAACCACATTAAGACTGATTCACTAATTACACTCTGGGACATCTTTCGTCAGCTTGCAAAAATGCCATTTCTTTGCACAAAGGCTTCAGAGAACAAACTGAAAAGTGAACAATGAGAAGAAGAATGAAGTAACAGCATTAGCATCAGTAACAACACTAGAGAAAAAACAGGATACCTGCAATATATTTGAAAGAAAAAGAATGTAATATCCCAAATTAAAAAGGCTGGACTAATCTTAAGAAACCTATTTTTTTTCAATGCAGGTCTTGCAAGAACAATGCCCTTGCAAGAGGGCATTCGTGCTGTCTCATGCTTGTACAGCTGCAAAAAAGGAGCTAACTCCTAAAGGGAGAGCGAGAACTCTGTGATTAAGAAAACAGATTCGCTAATTACGCTTTCAAACGTGGTAATTTGCTGAGGATAAAGTATCTATCAGGAGCAGTCAGAAGCGCTGCAGTTTGAAAGGAAACACAGGCCGACCCTTTGACCCCACCCCCATCTACACTCTTCCTGTAGGCAGACATGTTGGTTCCAGATGTGGCAGTCTTACTGCTGCAATCCCCCCCTCACCGACTACCTCACAATCACCACTACCTCTCTATTCTTCTCCTGCTCTACCACCCGGTCTGTCCTTATCCACCATCTCTGATCTGTGATCCCACCAACGTGAGGCATGTGAAAACAAACAGAGTGACCTACGTGGCCCTCTTAACTGCTTTCTGATCTAATTACTTCAACAAGATCCGATTTGCATAACGTTCAGACATTGCTGCATGTCAAAAGTTATCTTTTCCTGGCTTTGGCCCTAATGGCTAGTAGTAAAAAAGACTGCACGATTTGAAAAATCTAGGAATTTATTATCAAGGATGATAGGTTTTTCATTGAGAATTTTGAGTGTGGTGTGGCTTCTTAACAGAGTCTGGCTATGAATAAAAGCATTGTAAGTCTTTGTACGCGGAAAAGAGTCAAATGTCACATGTTAAAGCTACTTCAGTGGTACACTTGAAAAAAAAAGGGCAACAGTGATCTAGAAAGACCTCATGCGTTACATTACCATACGTCTACTGTGTTGATAGCATATAGCTATATACTATATATTGTATACAGCATATTGTATGTTTTATATCGTATATAGCTATAGATTCTGTATTCTGTATATATCTAATTTATCTGCACCATCAACACCGAGTCAAGTTCCTTCTAAGTGCAAACCTACTTGACAATAAATCTTATTCTGAAAAAAAAAAACAACACCAAGGTATGCTTACCCTTCCTCAGAGGGGTCCGGTGATGTCTGATTCTGATTTGTGCTGCTAATGAAATTTCTTATTTCATTAAAATACGAATCCTCTTTGTCATCAAGTATGGCACTGCCGCTGTCCAACTCAGACTGTGGGGACGACATTGCAGTTCCTGCAGGAAAAGATAAAGAAGCAAGCTGAAGCTTTGTTGAAAGGTAACCCTCCTTCTCCCTCGCTCTTTATTTGTTTTCCTGCCTTGATTGCTCAGAATTGTTCCATCCATCTTCACATTAACCCCTACCATCTTTCTTGTTACTGCTAAAAAAAGGATCCCCTAATTTAGGGCAATGTTTGGTGCTACATTCACACCCAATATATACAATTTTGCATGTGGGCTAGAAAGGCTCCTTGACATGGTTTGGGACAAAAACCACTAACCTGTCTTAAGTAACAGTGTAGGGTTTCTGTAGCTCCTTAACATGGTCCTCTTTGCAATTTATATTATCTTGCAGTTTGCCATCTTTTTTATAAGGGGATGATGGAATATCCATAGCATCAACGATGCTCTGCAAGTTTCTTGCTTTATAACTTAACTCTTTTAAAATTCGCTTCAGCCTTTTCGCTGACCTGCTGTCTGTGTTTCTTGGTTTTCCTGAAGTTGTTTGTTCGCTAATGTTCTCTATAACAAACCTTTCAGGCTCCCACAGAACAGCTGCATTCATAGTGAGATAACTTAAAACATTGATGGACTGATTAAACTGGGTGCTGTTAGAGTGATTAGTTTTACTGGATTCTGGGAATCAAAATAAATTGGTTGATCATGACTGCATAAAGTCGCAGTAAATGCATCGCAGTGTGTGGCTGAAACATCAAAACGGGGAAACTCTTCAACCTTTAAATACTTTTGTGAGGCGCCGCATGCCTCTTTATTTGTTACTCCACTGTGACTGTGAAATATGATCTGCTCCTTTACCGTCATCTACCACATCATGTGTGCTGGTCTGGACGTTACAGGGTTCAAAAAGCATCAATGTTAAATGTTAAAATCAGTTGTAACTCTTACAAGGGACTCTGCAAGGATAAAGAAATGTCTTTTTATTCTTAACAACTTTTATGCCAAATATTCTTTACTTTCTCTAGTTTGAAAATATTTTGAGTGAAGCTAAAATGAAATAGCTTAGCTAATAATTCAATTTGTGTTTGATAGATTGCACATTAGGAGTGATTAAGTGGCCGCCTCCTCTGCTGGTGCTGGCTTCTGGCCAGTTGTCACCACTTGTTTTGCTGATTCAGAGTGATGCCAGCTATCAAACTTGCGAGCTGTGATGTGCTGATGAAAGCAGCTCATTCAAAAAAGAAAAAAAATGAAAAAAAAAAGTACATCCTGCAGCAGTTTACATAGGGGGGTGATGGCAGATTTATACGGCTTAATTTGTCAGTCTCTAGATTCCTTCAAATCAAGATGAAATGTAATTTTATACGTTCTACAGATTGATGTATGAGGTTTTAAATGAAACAAACCAGATTTCCTTTATAAAAGAAAAAAACTTTAAAAAGGAAGGGTGAAAGAAGATTTTTGTGTCAATATCTCAACATCTCGACACTCACCTGACAAATGCCCATTTTCGTGTTTTTTGAGGTGGCGGTCTAGGTTGGTCTGCTGGCCAAAGCAGCGGTCACACAAGTGGCACTTGAAGGGTTTCTCCTTGTTGTGAATGTTGCGAATGTGCCTTTGGAGGTTGGAGGAGATGCTGAAGGAGCGGTCACAGTATTTACACCTGTAAAAATGGGCCGGTTAAAATCGTTCAGCAACATAAACAGAAACAAGAGTAAATGTTAAGAAGTAAAAAGAAGAAGTATTATTGGATGATGTTGAAGTTTGTTTGTGCCAGACACAGCTACATGCACGTGCTCAGTCTTTTAGCCCCCCACACATGATGGAGGGGCTTGTTTAAGGTGAAACAGCTCTGCTCTCTTATCTCCAGCCAGCGCAATAAAGCTGCATTTTTCTCCCACAAAATACGCACGCAACAGATTTAGTTCAAGACCTACAAAATTAGGGGCTCCTGCCAAGTTTCTTCATGCAAAATTATACGAGAAGATTACATCTTTTCTGCTGGTGGAATTAGCTTGCTCGTTTGGCTGTCCCTCGGGAACCCTCCTGGTTATCTCCGCAATAGAAAGAAAAGTAACAATAAACGGCAGTGATCTTTTTAATGGCGTGCCAGCATGTAGAGTTGCGAGGTATAAGACTGGGTCAGGAAAGGTCTGCATCTGTCTTATTCTGGCCCCTGTGGTCAAAGAGCGTCCTCCGAACTTTGGGCCAGCATTCCTCCACTTTGGTAACTACAAATACTATGCAAGTAATTTGCTAAATCTATCTTGTATCTCAATAAAAGAAAAACTGAAAAGAAATTTGAGTAAAAACGTCTCTAAAAACAAAATGGCAAAAGCGTTTACTTTAGAATCAGTCTTACAGAAGACAAAAAATACAACAAAAAATATGGAGTCCACTTTTGAGTTTGTTCCCAAAACAGCAAAAGAAATGACCGCAGCTGCTAGATCTGGACATCTGCCCCCCCCCCCTGCTTCTCAAATTTTTTTTAGAGTACTCCTCAGCCCCTCCTCTGCCTCCTGTCACTGAGGCGACGGTCGCCATTTTTCATCGGGTAAATTATTTAGCAGTAGGATAATTATTCCAAGCTTATGGCATAGGAAAACACACATAAACTCTGTTCAAACTGTGGTCTGGTAATCCCTGGGAAAACGTCTGCGTACTGCTAACAAATGAGCTGTTTTCCTTTTATTTATTGTTCAGGCTGTACTTGATGCTTTCTCCTGCAGCGGAGGAAAGATTTGATGCTCTGTTGCAGATCTTAGTTAAAGTGTTATTGTGCAAATCCGAGCTTCTTTAGTTTGATAAAGTGTGGAAGGACAGATGAAGACAGATGAAAAGATGCTGGCAGAACAAACTTAAAGAGGAACATGTCATGTAGTGATAACATCTAACACTAAAGATTTACAGCCTATATGTTCGCTGTAACCTTTGCTCATATGATTGCATTAACCACACATTTCAGTGGGAATTAGAGGTATTTTGTGTTATAAACAAAGAAAAAGTAGTGCCTACCATTCAGACAAAAAAGAGTTTTTTGTTTTTTAACATTAAGAATATTTTGATGTTTTAAGCAGTCACTTTTACCCTCATACTCCTAAATAAACCCAACCTCATGAATGAGACTATAGCTAAACAACTTCTGAGTCTTGCCACATATTTTTAGTTAGATGAAGGTCTTGACTTCAAACCTTTGGACAAGCTTCACCCTGACCTGTCTGTCGTGTTCGTTGGTCTTCATTAAGCTATTTGTTCACTACTGCCCCCCAAAAGTCTAAGGTGAAATTACATGCAGGTATAGGTGACTTCTAAAGGTGACTTGGTGCATTAAGGTTCCTTTAGGGTTATTGAATTAAAGAGGGATGACTAAAAAACTTACTAAATTCCATCTACTTCAGTTTGTGCTTCTCTGTCACAAAAATACAATAAAATACACTGAAGCTTGTGGTTGTAATATGACAGGAATTTAGAAAGTGTGGGAACGACTGCAAGACGCTATATGCAGAGACAGATCAAGGTTGCAAAGGGCAGTGAGCAGTTTTTATTGACTGCAAAACAATATATGTGAGTCACATAATGTATTTTTTTAAACACACCAGGGATAACTTGCTCCTTTTAACAGAAGACTAAAGCTATGATTATCTTATTTTTTGTACAATTCCTCTACTTTTTCAGAAACGTTGTCAAAGTGGAAATCCCAAGCAGGTGCCTGGTTAAACAACCTTCTAAAAACAACCTCTGGGACAAAGTTTGTAGAACCAGAGAGATAAAATTACCTGTATGGTTGTTCTCCTGTATGAGTCCTGAGGTGGCGAGTCAGGTTCGCAGAGCGAGGGAATATTTTTCCACAGTATCTACAGAACAAACCATCACTTTAATTTTCTCAAGTCACACGCAGTGCATCTCCTTCACATTTATAATCTTAAGAAGCATTTTTCAAAAGCAAGTGTGAATTTATGGAGGAAGTAATAATCCAACGGTTCTTATCAGACCAATTACCTGCAGGTGTAGCGTTCCTTGCCCTTGCGCAGTAGTGTTTCTGGAAGTGTGGACGGTGGAGCTCTGAAGTCAAACATTGACGGGACAGAACGCAGCAGTTCTCCAGACTCTTGCTTCAAGGAGCCAAATGTCTCCAGCTTCTCTGCCATGCTCTCAATGGCCGTCATCTGCAAGGACAGAGGATAGGACGGCCTTAAGACCTAAAAGCTTCCCAGTCTTCAAACTGCAACAATATTTAATATACAGTTTGGGTGTCAGCATTTGTTATCAACATGAAACTTACTCATCAATTCAGAAGATTCTATTTTTTTTTAAATCATTTTTTGTGTAATTTTTGAAATTCAACAGAACATTAGAGGTAAATTGCAGCAGCCAAACATACATCAATGCTACCCTGAATGCAAATGATACCTTATATATAACATCAGGGACTTTTTCTATCTGCCAGGTAATTCTTCATACGAAACAGGCAAATAAGCTATTACAGAGTCTCTTTTGATATAACTAAATGTTTCCAAGTAACTATTGGTAGCCTGTTTGATTACATCCCATCTGACAGGTGTGTGTTGATTGCAGGGGTGTCATACAAGTTGGGGAAATAGTGAAACCGGTATTAGGTGAATTTCTATCATGACATTCATCAATGATTCATGCATCACAAGGTGAAACAGCTGATATGGGGCATGACAACTTGATCTAACACTGATTCATAACTTTTTTGTCTTATGATTCATAACTTTTTTGTCATATTCTCATTTATGATCAGCAGCAACCAGCTGTGCAAATCTAAAAGTTTAATACAGCCAAGAAATAATCATAAATCATAAAGCATGCATGCAACTCAAACACACACACACACACAAACACCCTGGGGAGTAAAGTCTACAGCCAATCTACTAATGAAAATGAACATTTACTTTCATCAGAACTCTCGAAGGAAATGCGTGTTGCGTGGGCGCTCATGAGCAAAAAAAAAAAAAACTTAAAAAAAACTCTGGTGGTCTGAGTTGATTAACTGCCTTCAACGTTTGCAAAACAGAAACTACACCTACATGAGGGAGAGAAGACAGTAAGGTTTTTTTTATGTCCATCTGTGTACGCAAGTAAAAAGCATGTGCATTGTGCAAATATGAGGGGGACTGGACCAGCTCAGAGCGTATCTACGTGTTTTCAGGTGAGGCTTTTTGTCCGTATGCGTGTGTGTGCTTTGAACGCGTGTGTGGCAGAGGAGTGATTCATGTCCACTGCTGGGCTGTAAACCATTCTGTGCACAATGCGGGCAGACAGCACATTCGTCAATATGAAAGATGTTGACATTACTGATCAAGGGCCAGACACGGGTAATAATGATATCGCTGTGCTGAGAGGGGTGGGATGTGGAGGAGGAGGAGAGGAGGGGGTGAAGGGGGGAGTGAGGGGCGAGGGTCTCAGTAGGCCGCAGGGCCTGTCAGACCATTGCAGACACACACACTCTAACACACAGGCGCTCATGTTTTTTTTCTTTTCTGCTTCTTTTAAAGGGGCCACACAAATTTGCATTATTTTACGTGTGTTGAATTTTCAGTCTGTTTCTTTTTCTTATTTCAATAAGGAGACAAATCAGTGTTGATTCGGGTCCTCCGCCGGAGCCCTGCTCCGACTCTGACATTCCATCTCCCACTTTTACCCCCTGTCACTTTCGGGCTTCTCGCCAACAAAGACAAGGCAGAGGGAGAAGAAAAAAAAGAGGATGAAAACTGGAGAAGAATATGATGGAGGACTTGATGATTAGGGGAGAAAAAAGGGGGGAATGAAACAGGATGAATGAAGAGGAAGAGTAAAGAACATGCAAACGAAGCATAGAAGGATCTGAAAGAAAGAGGAACTGATGGCTGATGGATGGCGCCGTAGTTCAGAGCAGGGAGCAAGTGATTAGGAGTGACGGCTGAGTGTAAAGTTCCTGCCGCAGCCGTCGACGGACCCACCGAGGGAGGATATGGAGTGTCAGGACTGTTTGGTTATGAATATGCCAGCATTACACGCCATGATCCAAAGCTGGAGTAAGAGGAAGCTATAGCAAGCTCGAGGGAGATTAAATGCTTTCAAATCTCTTCTGAAAATACATCTGGAATGTTCAGTTTGTCTGCACTCCTCAATGAGAATCCATTAATCTTGAGAAGATTGGAGCCCTTATAGCTGTCGACGCGATCATGTTTGCATGATAAGACTTTTCATAAAATGGCTTTATTGGCTTCAGATTGAAGTATAGAGATTGCAGCAAAACAAATATCCATTTTTGGATACAAGGATTGTTAAAGGGAAGAGTTTTTGTTTCCAAATAAACATGATTATTATTGTTCTACTTTGTATTTTTATTCTTTTGCTTGCACAGAACTAGTTTAATGAAACTTAATGAAATCTCTACACTTTTAAGTTTGGTTCATAAGGCCGCTGTCTGACCACCTACAGCTCAATACAGGAGACCCACCCACACTCTCCGAGTGCTTTGATACACATAAACACACACCTCCTGAAACTCCCTGTCTTTCCCCCGGGGGGGTAGTGTGAATGTGTCTGTGAAGTTGCTTGTTGCTATAGCGTCGCTCTGGGACTAGCACTTGATTGGCTATCTTCAGATGTCAGTGATGCTGTTAGGGCCTTAATTAGCGAGATGCATTCTCAATTGTTGATCTTTATCGGCGACCAGATGTTTGGAGGGAGGGCATAACCTCTTCTGGTTCCCTGAGCGACTGTTACCAGTTCTCTGATGCAGCAAAGAACTGCCCCAACAACACCACCCAGCATACACACAAACACAGACCCTGCATTTATTGCTCCCATAAGAAAGACATCCCACTTCATTCACCGACTAAGCAAACACACACTAAGAGCTGTCAGATGGACAGGTTGTAGCTCAGTTGCAAATTACCTTATTTTCTGTTGCATATTAATTAGAGTAGGGAGTAAATGGAATCAGCAAAAATAAATAATGCGACTCTGTTGTTGTGCCTTGCAAAAGCTCCTAATACCCTATATCTGGTTGAGTGATACAAACTAAAGCATGATTATTGAGTGATGAGAAAATAAATTTTGGCTTACAATCTTTATCGACCGCCCAAGTGAAGACCAAACCAGCATTTTGCTGCAGCTCTGACCAGCTTCCTTGTCTCTGCTAAATCAAATCCTCCCTGTGGCATGATTCAGCATGGGGTACAGTATATTCCATCGTGAGAACATGGTTTTCTGCCACTCTTTCTGTTTTCCAGGTGGACCAAATAATTTCCCTCCCCTCATATAGATATATTTATATATCTTTTCAATTTGATGTCCTCTGAAGGTAATTGTCTGCTGAAGATTTAACTTAGGGGTATTAGAGTAGAGAGGGTTGAATGTACTATAGCTTAATATATTATTTTAATTCTATGCTTTGTGTTAATCTTTCTCATCTCATCCTGATAACAGAATAGAAACATTTGTGGTTAATAACTGACTAAATGTAAAAATGTCCAGGGATAATGAATACTTTTGCAAGGCACTATACTTATAATATCAGGAAAAATTTAATATGCAAATTTAAATCACAATGAGATGTCAGTTAATAGTCTGCTTGTAGATGACAGGTTGAAGCCATGCGAGTGCTTCGCGGTTTAAACTGCTCTGCAGCACATGCATGAGTTATGGTTCAGGGTCTGACTAGTACAGGAACAGTGCTGCAGGTCAAAGAGGAACTTACCCAAGTTCTCTGATCTGGCAAACGAAACTGAGGGGCGGAAGAGAGGGAAAAGAGAGAGCAGTCAGAACCAAAAAGCTGTGGATGAATGAACACATATTGCTTCAGGAGGAAAGGAGGAATCTTGGTGCAATTAACTTTGAGTGAGCAATGAAGTGTCTGTCTCTTGTGTTATGGCAGAGACTTTACTGGAGACTAATAGTTTCCAACACGTCCTGGTGCACAATAAGTTCATTATGGGAGCCTACACTTCCAACTCAAGAATATAATCTAACCGAGTATTGGCTTGCAGTAAAATTTCCAGCCAGGAAATAATGAGATGAATCACTAAAGGTTCTGAAAAATATGCCCAGTCGCCTAAGTAGTGCACAACGTATTTTAACATGTTGCTCACAAGTGAGTCAGGTGACCGATACTGAACCCCTACTAAAATCTCCACCGAAGGACCTCTGGCTTAGACATATGCAAGCCTGGCATTTGTGGGAATGATTTGTGTGTCCAGACATCATAAAGTCATAAAGATGGCCTAAGCACTCTGTTAGTGTTTCTACTGATAGGACACCTCATTAGGGCGTGTGGGACAACCATGTGGCTGCTGCAGGCTGGGCTCATACTGCAGTCTGGACAGCAGACATAAATCAGACAAATGAAACAGCCTGTAAAAACCAGACGAGAAACGGCCTGAAAAGAAGGGAGGGAGAAGAAAAAAAAAATCATACGCCTGAGAAAGTGGTGTTTTCACTTTCCGACGGTCTGTTCTCACCCGCAGGGTAAGATTGAACAAATGAACGTGAAAGCGACGTGTCACACACACACACAGACCCACATACACACAGGAGTACATACACAGGCAAGCCCTCTGAGGAACCTCACACTGTTGGCACAGAAAACCCAGGGGCAGAAATTATTGCTTTAAGAGCATATCATTTTTTATATCCTAATCAAAGACACATTACAGGAAGATGTGTCACAATGTGGCCTTTCAATGTGGCCACATCTGGTTTAGATAGCCAACAATGGGCTTAACAGGCAGTAGCTTGTATAAAATTGGGGGTGCATACTTATCCTCATTAATCCTGTTTGGCCAGCCTTGGCGACCTATTGCGAATAGGAGAACCTCATAGAACATAATCGTAATATTCTGAGGCAGATTCAGTGCCACATTGCTGTCCCATCTAGAAACATAGCGTTGGATTTAAAATGCGGCTAAAGTGGCCCAGAAATTAAGTGAAATTCAACTGCACTCCTATCATTACTAAAATCAACAAAAAACCCTAAAACAAATACACCTGAAAACATATTTTTAAAACTTACTTGTGGATGGAAAAGGAAGCCTGGAGTTGGCCGCATGTACTTGTCTTTCGGAGTCTCAAACGGATCACTCATTCTCCTCTTCTCAACCCTGCTAATAGTAGATTTCTATCAGCTCGTGTTGACTACACAGCTATAAATACAAGTGTAGACATCTTCACATTTATAGAATGCAACATATACAGACACCGGGAATAACAATACCTGTATATGGGGTCCATAAAAACCGGGGTGGGACGGGCATGCTGTAAAGAGGCGTCTGCTTTAGGAACTTCAACTGCTCTCTTCTCCTCTTCATAGCTTTTGTTCTTTTTAGCCTCCTCCTGACTTGGAATGCGTCCTCGACCCCTGGAACCCAGGCTTAGATCGAGTGGCTGGTCTTGACTAGTAACATTTGAGACCTCAGATTTGGAGGGAACAAACAGGGGCAACTTGCCGTCCTTTCGCTTCGTTGTGAGGTCAAACGGTGATTCAGATGACTTGCTTTGAGCCTTCTTGCAGTCATCTCCTGGCGACTGTGGCTCTCCCTTCACGCTTGTTGGTCTAAGGTCCCTGTCTGGCAAGGGGTAAACTGGTGGAGAGAAAGCTGGGAAGAAAGGCAGTGGAAACATAGAGGGGTAGGGCAGAGATCCAACCTTCTTGTCCTGCAAGCCAGCCAGTCCAGCTGAGCCAAAATACTTCTCAGCAATAGAAGCAATGGCCTTAATAGAGTCATTTACAGCCCCTGTTACAGCCGTGTGCTCATCTAGCGAAGACTGTATGAGGGTTTGACCTGGCAAGTCTTTAGCAGTACTGCTACCGATCAAGCTGGGGCTTTGAGGGCCTCTATCGCTGGCCTTTCTCCTGGAACCTTTACCATTTTCTTGAGCAGCTCCCCGCTCCCGTTCACTGTCCATGTCGCTTTCAAGTTCAGAGCCTGTTGTGCTCTCTAGATCACTTCCACTTGGTGTGCTAACATCATCCACATCACTGCTCTCAGACTGATCACTTTGCTTGTTCTGCTGCTTTGAAGACACCAAAGAACCCGGATTGTGGAGTTCTGAGTCTTGCAAGTCATTTCCAGGTGAACTGCCATTTTTGCGCAGGGCTTTCAGCAACTCTTGAGACTCAATAGCACCAGGACTTGGAGGAAGCAAAGGACTTTTACTTAGCTCTGCACCAGGCCCTGAAACAGGTGCATGGGCTGTCTGTCTGACAGGAGAGGAAGTGGCAGGAATCAGTGGAGGCCGGTGATATAGTCCAGAAGGAAACAGTCCAGGGAAGCTGAAAGGAAATGCTGGGGCTGCTGGGAATGTGAGCCTGCTGTGGTGGCGGCTTGCTCCAAAGTAATCAGCAAGTCCAGCACTGCTGTGGCCGAGTGTAAGAGCTGATTTGTCTAAGCCAGGGGTGCCAGGGAGTGGCAATCCCTGGGCAAACAACCCCCCTGCTGTAAAATGATTCTTTCCTTCACAGAAGCGACGATGCTTGTTGAGGGATGAGGTGGTGCTGAACATTTGCCCGCAGTCCTTGCATTTGATTTGCGTGCGACAGTCAGCATGCATGCGTTTGTGCCGACAAAGGTTAGAAAACTGGGTATAGGACTTGTGGCATACCTCACCTGCGGGAACACAGAGACAAACGAAGAATGCATTAATGTCCATCACACACTGACCAACACACTAATGTGGAACACATCATATTTGTACTTAATATGTATCAGAATGACCACATTTGGGGAAGAGGAAACACCTCTTGTGATTTAAGATCTTTTTCCCAGCAGTACCATTTCACTTCCAGGAAAAAAAATGAAAAGGGTGTGTCCAGATTCTGGCATTGTGAAAGAATCTGTTGAGTTTCATCCGCAGTCACTGCCACTCATCATCACCTGAACATCCAACCCAATCCCAGGAATCCCCTCTCCCATTGTCTTCCAAGAGACGCTCCCAAAGAGTCCATAAACAATCACATGTAGACGCTCAAATGGACATGCAGGCGCATTCATAGAATATTCACATAACACAAAGAAATGAAATCACACAGACCCACACACAGAGGCAAGTAGACGTAAAGATACACACTTTCTCAGCCGCATGCAGCACAATGGCTCTATTTTAAGTTTGTAAAGGAAGTAGAGTTGAATGAATCCTATCCTGCGGTCCAGTTCCCATGGACAGGTCTCACGTCCTTTGCTGCCTCTCTTCCCTCTCCCCTTATGGGCCTCTTGAGTCGACCCCGCAGCCCCCTCACCTTGTCCCAAAGGCTGAGGCCACGTCATCCCAAGCTAAGTGACCTTCCCACAGCCAGTTGCAGTGAGACGGGGTGTCACTCTGTCTGGGCCAATATGTACAGTGACAAGACCCGATCCGAAAAACAAACAATGCCTGATGTAATCTGTCATTGCTATTAATACTGAGAACTTATTTTATAGTCTTAGATGATACTGGCAGAGTTAAAATAGATTATTATTGTTTTTCATGCAATTAAAATGTCCCTTCGTGTTATGTGCTCACATGCAATATAGATTTGCTACCCCAGAGAGCTTTAAAAGAGAATTTGATTATTGATTTAAACAAAAAAGTTAGATATGGTATATAAGTATGATTGACTGCTTCACGTGGGCATAAAGGTTAGTAAAATTTAGGACTTTTGAATACTTTGGATGTCTTCCAGGCACAATGTTAAAGAGCAGCAGTTTAAAGAGATGGAAAAGAAGAGCAATACGCAGGAAACAGACTGACATTAACAGCCTAGAAGAAATCATAAAAGCAGAAATCCTGAGCTAAGATAAAATGTTATGCCCCTAAATAATTACATTCTTAAAAATGACCACTTTAAATTGTGAAAAGTTAGAGATACCCTGCATTAAACCTAAAAACTTAAAAGAGCAGCATCAATTCCTAACACTTTGTTTTCACATCACAAGCATTTTTTTGTCCTATGATCATGAGCTGATTTTGTGTGTCTCACTACAGCCACTTTTTTATTTAGTGGTTCACATATTTCCGTAAAATTAAAACCTGCAGTGAGTCTGCAGATCTTGGAAGTACAGGTATAGATGCAAAAGCTTATGTGACAAAAGCATCCCAGCTAAGCAAACAGTTTTGTGCATCCAGAATTTAGCCTTTAGTCTTTGCAGTGGACATTGACACTGAGGTAGTCGGGTTTCTTTAGATCCAGTAGAAAAGTTAGAGAAGTTGTAAAACGTGTATTTTACAAGCATAGCTACAGGGCCTATAGTTTAACCAAAGTCAGTTGACCATAAATCCTAAATATTTGGACATTTATTGACACAAAACTCACAACTATGACACAGAGAGCATGAGATCTGATCCACTGCAGTAATCAGCCATTAATAAACTGAAAACAAATGTTATAAACACATTCAAAAGAAGAATGGGAGATGAGTAATGGTGAGTTGAGTGCTTCCGTCGTACAGAGAAGTGTCAAGACACAAACTTCCTTGACACGTTGCGTGCATTGAGCTACAAACAAAACTATGGGAACATACAGAACTTCTGTCCAAAATACATCCATGTCCTTCAACAGCGGTTGCTCAAACAAACATCTTACAGACACACATATGATCTTGTCCAGACAGCCGTCACGTTTCAAGTTGCTGTTTTTTTTTTTTTTTTTTTTTTTACAGAGCCATTAGTTGTTTTCAAACCTGCATATTTCCTGCTGATTATAGCAAATGGACTATTCGCAGGGCCGTACATGTGGTTGCTATTTATGAGGAATGGTGAATGCGGTAGAAGCAGGAGAGGAGAGAAAGTGAGATAGAAATAGAAGGGAATAATGATATGCGTTGATCTGGAAGGTAGCATGCATTAAGTGCCTTGACAGGTTTGTATAGGTTTGCATGTGTTTAACTTAAAGAAAAGAAAGAAAAAGGCTGTAAGGGCAAAGGGTAAAGATCATATGGCTTCAGGGGAAGGAGAAGATCAGATCTCTTGTTGTAGGGAAAGTGTGAAAGGTCAAAATGTGTTTGGGTCCGACTGGAGTTGACAAGAGGGGATGTAAGTGTACGCTCAAGTGAGCAGGACTCCTGAAAAGAAAGGGGCTGTTAACCCCTCTGTCTTCAGCACATCACACTTGGTCACTGTGACAAAGTGCCAGGCTTGTATTACTATACAAGCACAATTTGAGGGTGCTGAGGCAGGGAGAAAAAAAACCCTGCACAATCCTCGTTTTGACATAAATAGTACAAGAAATGTCAGGGTAAACGACGTGACAAGTAGCTGCAAAAAGATCAATTGCATTTCTGTAACAATCATCATTTTTTTGTTTTTTAAAGTCAAGTCCAAGCATGTTATTGTTGTTATTGTTATAATGTACTGAGGAGACTTACATAGGTAGGGTCTTAGTGACTTACACATGAAGGGCTTGACACTGCTGTGAATGTGCTTATGCTGCTTGAGGCCTGAAGACGTTGCAAACGTCTTGCCGCAGTCAGAACAGGCATGGGCCCGAGCCCCGACGTGCTGAGAACGAATGTGCCTCTGCAGGTTACTGGGGTCTGTGAACACCTGCTGGGGGAGCAACCAAAGAGAAACACAGGGGAGTCACCATCTGATTTGGTCAAAGTGTGCTGGAAAAAGAAAATGAGTGCGTAGAAATGAGATGCGACTCAAACAGTCCCTTCCATCACTTTACCTTTGAGCAGTTCTCACATTCGTAATGCTTGCCACTGTCATGAGACATCTGATGTCGAATCAAGTTTGATTTCCAGTTGAAAGCCTTGGGACACTGATCACACTTGTACTCTCTTTCCTCAGAGTGCGACTGGCTGTGATTCTCCAGACTGTGACGAAAAACAATGCCAGAGCCCCATTTATAATTTGGTCGATTTTTTGATTAATTGATAAAAGAATTCTATTATTGGCGATGATTAAGATCTGACTGTACATTAAAGATTGTTTTCCTGCTGAAGATTGAATCTAAACCCTAATCCCAAGCCTATTACAGTTTCTTAAAAAAAAATAAAACCCAATCGATCAATCAAAAAATTATAATAATCTTTATTACAATATATTTTTGGTATTAAGATATATCCATCCACCAATCAACATTGGCTAACTCTTCCATCCCTCTTAAAAAAAAGTCCTCACATGGCAACTGTTTTTACTCTATTGCTGGTGTGCTCAGACTGTACTGTAATGTTAATGATAATGTAAGCCAAAATGCAGAATTTGTCTCATCAAACCAGATGCTTTCTTTTTTTCATATTCAGCTACTGACTGTTGTAAACAAACAAAAAAACAACAATTTTTTTAAAAGGCAATGAAACACAGGTGGTCTCTAATTACCAATTAAGTCACGGTTACAGAAGACTTTGATTAATGCCAGAATTTTCAGATATGTACTGTATTTAAAAAAATAAATCAGGTGATGTTATGATTTTTTTTCTAATTACAAACCTTTGGACATCAGGAAAGACCTGGTCACACTCCTTACACTCATGTAGGCCATGAGACATATGAAGGGGCCGCAAATCTTGAGGTTCTTGAGCCGTCAGGTCACCTTCTTCTCCTAAACACCCAAAAACATAAGGTTATACACCCAGATCATAATTTACCCCAAACTGTACAATGCAACACATGCATGAATAACCATCACTTTTTTAGGAGTTGAATTGCAATGTTACTTCTGATTTAATTCTGTTTGCAAACTTTATGGCATGCCAAATTACCCCTTTCTTATATTTTTCCCTACTCTTAGAGCTATCTAAAAACCTTAAGAATATTTGGTTTGAATGGTGTTCAAAATACTGATATTTGTTTACTCCATTAAGGGCCAGTCTGTGCTACTTATTTTCTAAATTCTCATGGCCTCAGATAATGGACTCGTATCTGTGCTCGTCCTGTTGGATCTTAGTGCTGCATTTGATACAGTTGACCATAATATTCTTTTAGAAAGACTTGAATATTTTGTTGGAATTAAAGGAACAGCACTAGACTGGTTTAAATCTTATCTATCTGATCGAATTCAGTTTGTTTATGTTAATGATAGCTTCTTCAACACGCTCAAAGGTTACCTGTGGAGTACCACAGGGATCAGTGCTAGGACCAATTCTCTTTACTTTATACATGCTCCCAATTGGTAGAGTTATTAGACAGCATGGGATTAATTTCCACTGTTATGCTGATGATACCCAGCTATATCTGTCTATAAATCCAAATGAAGCTAACCCATTACATAGATTACAGGCATGTCCCGAAGACATAAAAACCTGGATGACTCTTAACTTTCTGCTTCTGAATGCAGACAAAACAGAAGTTATAGTCTTTGGACCAGAGTCTCTGAAAAAGAAGCTGATTAGCCAGTCACTTCATTTGGATGGGATTAAACTGATTTCAGATAATAAAGTAAAAAATCTTGGTGTTATTTTTGATCAGGACCTGTCATTTAAATCCCAGATCAAAGAGGTTTCTAGAATTTCCTTCTTTCATCTGAGGAATATTGCAAAAATTAGAAATCTCCTGTCCAGGGGTGATGCTGAGAAACTAGTCCATGCATTTGTAACTTCAAGGCTGGACTATTGTAATTCTTTACTATCAGGAAGTCCACAAACTGTAGTTAAAAGCCTTCAGCTGATCCAAAATGCTGCAGCCAGAGTTCTGATGAAAATTAAAAAGAGAGATCATATCTCTCCTATCCTGGCTTCTCTTCATTGGCTTCCTGTTAAATCAAGAATTGAATTTAAAATCCTCCTTCTCACATATAAAGCCTTAAATGGCCAAGCTCCATCTTATATCAGAGATCTGATTGTTCCTTATGTTCCTAACAGAGCACTTCGCTCTCAATCTGCAGGTTTACTAGTGGTTCCTAGAATTTCTAAAAGTAGAATGGGAGGCAGATCTTTTAGTTATCAGGCTCCTCTCCTGTGGAACCAACTACCAGTTTTAGTCCGTGAGGCAGACACTCTGTCTACTTTTAAGACTAGGCTTAAAACTTTCCTTTTTGATAAAGCTTATAGTTAGGGTGGCTCAGGTTATCCTGAGCTGTCTTTAAAGTTATGCTGCTATAGGCTTAGACTTTTGGAGGACATAGGGACCCCCATTTCATCTTTCTGCTTCATTCTCTCTCTGTTCTCCTATTCTGCAGAATCTGTTAGTTCAATCTCTAACGTTCTGCTCTCTCTGCTTTTCCTCAGAGTAGCTTTGCCTCGTCTGTTCCTGTTTGGCTGTGACGTCATCCAGGAAAGAAACATCAGCTGTGCTGCTTCCATCAACACCCTTGTTTGTAGATGTTGGAGATCGGCCTTCAGTGTGGTCCTGTTTCTCTGGCCGTGGCTGGGTGGATGTGCTCTCTTCATCCTCTGGCATGGGAGCTGCCTTGGAGCTCGTCTGCCTGGCTGTGTGTTTCCTGGATGGGGCCGCCTTTTACAGCTGCTTTTTGTATCTCTGCTTCTGTCTCCTTGAACCCCAGTCGGCCTCGGCAGATGGCCGCTCACACTGAGCCTGGTTCTGCTGGAGGTTTCTTCCTGTTAAAAGGGAGTTTTTCCTCTCCACTGTCGCTGCAAGCATGCTTAGTGTGAGGGATTGTATTTGAGTCAATGAGTCAATGCAATCAACTGGTTTTCCTTAGATAGAAAACTTTGTATCAATTTGACTGTATGATCTGGTTGAACTGTAAAGTGCCTTGAGATGACATGTGTTGTGAATTTGGCGCTATATAAATAAACTGAATTGAATTGAATTAAATTAGGCACAATGTTGCAGTTCTGACAATGATGTGATTTCCCCAGGCACCTCAACAAAAGGCATCTGAAAATTGTATGAATTGAATTTGAGAGATTATTAATTTAAACTATAAACTATATTTAACAAGTTTGCATAATATAATACACAGATTGAACTTTTCTCCACATTTGTATTTAGTTCTCAGGGCTAATTTTTAAAGTATTTTATCGATAATACCTAATTGTAATTTAACAGTAAATCGTTTTGCCAAATTGCCCACCTTTAGTCTCAAATGAGAGATTGTTACACATCTAGCCTTTCTACGTTTAAATAAATCAGCACTTCCATCTATTTGTAGACTCATCCTTTCACAGTTTATTCCTCTGTGATCTGAACTCCAGCATCTAACACGGATATATGTTCACCCTATTTAGCCACTCATCCGTCTTGTCACTCTGCGCTGCTCTGTGTTTACAACAGCATGAAACAGGGACGCCTTTTCAAAAACAGAAGTCAAACCTGGGTTGAGGAAGGCAGAGGGGGGCATCCCGCATGGCTCCTTCTGGTGATCCAGCAGCTGGTTGCGAGACTCAAAGTGCTGGTCGCAGTCCTCACAGCGGTACTGCCTCTCCTCTGTGTTGTGAAAGCAGGAGGAAACATTTTACATGGGAGTTGCACTAACTGATTGGTCTGGGAAGTAGACAGAGCCGAGGGTTTGGTGCTCACCGTGAATATCAGGAGCCATCGTATTGCAGAAATAATCTTCAGCCTTCATGAAAAGTAACAGCTCCTCGCCAGGAAAAATCTCTCTAGTGACTTTGTAGAAGATCTGTAATAAACACAATATATATTTTATGACTTAAAGGAGACATTTTGAAAAGCATGCATAATAAAAAACAGCAGAGCTAAGTTGTTCCGTTTTAGTATCCTGTCCTGGTCTGATGTTCAAACCATTTTTCTATATTATTTACAAGCTAACTCAGGTCGGCAGGAACATATTTCCCTTAACGTCGCTCTTTGTGTACAAACACACACATAAACAGACAGATCAACATGGCTGTTTACAAGGCCAAAATACCACAAAGCCACCCCGAAGGGTTGCTATGCACATGAAATTACAAACACCCATTAGCTTGTAATTATTAATTTTATGAAACATCCATCTTTCAAATATGTGAATGAAAGAATACACAATATTCCTGCTGAATAGCAGGGCCTCACTGACACACTGTAAAAAAATATAATGGGCAGAAAGTGGTTGATTACTGCATGGAGAGAAAGCTTGCTAATTCAACAATAAGCAAAACTGCTAAAGTAGATGATGGGATGAGTTATATAAATGAGTCAAGGAAGAGCAGAAAAGTAAAAACATGGTTACACATGTCCATTTTTAACCAAAATGTTTTCTATACGTCTTTTCTACAATCACCATAACATGTTTAGTAAAGACTGGTTGAGCAGCTGAGCATCAATTTGGGCAAAAAGTGGTTTAGTCTCACTGAAGCATCAGCTGAGAGACCCTGTGACTCTGGAGCTTCCCATGGACAGACAATGGCCTTTCTCTGCAAAACAATCGCACATGGGGTTATTTTCAGTGCGCTTTAGACGATAAACATATCAGCTTCCTTTGCTCTGTCAACATGACAATGATGATGTAGGAATTTATTGGAAATGCATTGGGGGGGGGGCTGATGTGCAAGTGGTGAGAAAATGTTTCTGGGAAGTCGTGGATCACAGGTAGGCGACTTATAAAGGGAATTCTTGAATAACGGAGCTGAAGTACCAGAGCCACAGTGGCTCCATGTCAGCTTGTGATAAGTATCTTTGTTCTATGAAGGATAATAAGGTTTTCTGTAGATCACAGCTTTATTGTGCTGTCATTGTTCTTTCTTATTGCAAATGACAAGCCAAGGTCAGGCTGACCATAAAAGATTTTAGGATGTTAATATGTAACTTACCGTATGTCGCCATGAGGTATAATTAAAACTGGATCTTAGAAAACAGTAAGATTCCTAAAATTATTGATGAATAAAAAGTGTTTTTATACTTATCTAGCTCAGGAGACATTTTTGTATTGGATTGTTACAGCACAGAACTGATAAAAATACCACTCTATTTCTTGTTGATGGGAACTTTGTCAAACAAATTACTATCAAGGTTGTTTTTTTACATGTTTTTTGGTGAACTAATTGTAAGGTGTCATGAGTTCTAGATTTTTTTCAGCTTTTCGCCTTACTTTATTTTCAGTTCCAAAAAAAATCAATTGTATCAAGAGCATGTAAAACACAATTTAGAGAAGGATTTTTCGAATATGGATTATATTTTGACATAAATGTAGGAATTTAGAATGTAGATTAGCTAATTTAGACATAACTGGGATTATTTATGAATATGACTACTAGATGGCGGAAATGTGCTTCCAGTATAATCTGTAGTAGGTGTAGAATTTGCATCAATTTCCATTAGTGGGTTAAATATCCCACTTTGGCTATACAAATTCAGAAGTGGTTTACGCTAAATGTTAATAAATGGTTAGGCCTACAGTAACCATCTGATCTATCTATCAGATGGTTATTAAAGACTTTAAACAGAAAGTCTTGGAATTTTTCAGTTACTTATGAGAATAAGAAAAATGGTTACAGAGTGAAAACCCAAATGGTAACACATGGCGCTGTGTTGGAAGTTATCTAGTGTTTTGCCTATTAATGATTAGTTAAGTCAGATATATAACTGGATTTTAATTGAATTATGATGAATTGTGTTATTTATGATTGTTTTGTAAAAAGTGGCAGAAAAATAAGAATTATTCTTCTCTCTGTTCTTTTTCAATCAAATTGTGCTGCAATGTATAATGGTCTGCTTTTGGTTTTATAAATGATTGAAATCAATAAAAAAATCAATCAATAAAAACAAAAACTGTTGTCAGCCAACAACGTTACAGTTAACATGAATTCTAGACTGAACACAGTTTTTATTCAGTTTTTGTGATTCTAACAGTTTGTGTTTCTTTTAAATGTTTGTTGAAAAAAAGAAAAAAGATATCTGAGAATCATGTCTGCATTAGAGCATTTGTTTCATGTACTAAATGTCTGGTGCTAAATTTAACAGGAGGTTGTAGCACTGAAATAGCGTTAGGAAAAATTGACCTGTTTTTACTTAATATGTGGATAGAAATGAAACGATGTTCTGTTAGAAATACTGACCTACATGGCTAGAGGACAAACAGAGGGTTTTAATATATATATAAAGAATTCCACTAAATTTAATTAAAGATTAAAATTTGTTTTCTAGCACAGCTCTTTTATTTTAATCTTTTTTTTTTTTTTGCAAATTCATTGTTTGTTTTTTTGTTTTCATGCCAAATTAAAACCTAATAACTATTCTTAAAAAAAAAAGAAAGAAAGAAAAACATGTTTTGTTTCACCTAAAGAATAAAGGAAACGGACGTGTGAGGGTCCTCACTCTCTAATGATGTTTTTCTACAATTTTCTATAGAAAAGGGAAGGCTTAACATTCATGTGCACAGAAAAAGAACCAAACTCTTGCATGCTGTCACCTTTGTAAGGTCACCAAAATATTGATACTATGAAACAATCATAGAGCAGCTCAGGCAGATTTGTTATTATGTAGAAAATCCGTTCTGACTCTGATACCAAGACTGAAGACAGTGGCTGCTGGAAACTAAAGTGAGACCTCCGTGTATAACAATCATAGAAAATGTCAAAACACTTTCAAAGAGACAGATCTTCCCATTTAAACTATTGTGCTTAAAAAAAAAAAGATATTTATCATAATAAACACCCAAAAGTGAAGGACATTTTAAACAAAAAGCAGCCCAGGATGCCCTGCATGTTGAACTTTCCACTAACAGGAAAATATATGGAAACGCTCCCAGTCATCTTTAAAAATATTTAATCTTTAATAAATAACTCCTTTATGAAGAAAATTGGATTAGTTTGAGAAGACAAATGTGGGTAAAACATGATTACTAGGAACGGGAGAGGAATGTTCCTGCATCTCTCCCACTACCATGAGTATCAAAACAGGTAAGCATATTAAACAGAGTACCTCTTTACTGTTTGGAAGCACCATTATACCTTTAACTTTATTTGTATCTCTTAAAAATATACTAATATAGACCAAAAAAACCCCCATCTGCATGCAAAGACAACCCAATCATAGTCTAACAATAGTTTTCCTAACGATCAAAACAATGGCAGCCTACTAACCCCGATAAATTAAAATAAAGTACTTTTAATCTTCATCAGTTTACACATTTATTTCAAAAATGTCACTTCGATATTAAAGACTTTTTGATTAAGATTAAGCCTTGTCTTTAAATGGGCAACTTGTTACACCATCATTGCCGACCTTCCCCCTCTGCACACTCCGCTAATTCCCTGATCTCCACAGGAATCCCATTCACTGACACTCTCAAGTCCAAGTAAACTCTGATTGGGTGCTGAACATAATGCAAAAATTTAGATAAGAAAAGATGTTACAGAGACTTGATCGGGATTTAAAGTTAAAAAAAAGACATGCAAGACCAAAGATGTACAATAATGCACTTCCAAATATTACAGAGGAATCTATTGTGCAATCAAATATTGCAAATTTTTGAGCATCTTTTGCAAAGCAACATGACATATTGCAGCAACATGTAAAAGTTGGCTTCAGCACCTATGTTGTGAAAATACACACGATTTTTATCTGTTTCCAGTACATTGGGTGATTCTCTAAGAGAGTTAGTGGGACTTTTTTGTGTTTATATCAATTCTTTTGTTGAAATTTACTTTAAAGTAAAACACAGGAGATCCTCTATCTCATCAGATTTATTTCATTAAATAACCATTTATTTCTCAATGTGATTGAAACTGTTATCTTTTAGAGTAACAATCAGCTCCACTGTGCAATATGCCCCAGAGCTACTTCAGTTCACTCAATACTGAGCGAGAATCAATAGAGCGGATGAGATTAATTCTCATATCCCTCTGTACTGTCTTATGAAAGGCTCTTCTAGGCCTCGTTAGATGATGTTAATTACACTTTTAATTAATTTTCCATTCAGCTGAATCAGTACAGTGAGGAGAGCAGAGACCGGTTTTAAAGTGCTAATTGCCCCTAATTATCCTAATGACAAAACATGGGGGGGGGGATCTGTGTTCGGTGAGCTGCAAGTGTGCTGTTTAGGGTCTTTAAGAAGGCTTGAGTTTTTATTTAGAGAAGACAAACAATAGTTCCAAGGTATCAATTAATGTAATAGATGGCCCTTGTTAGTGCTGAAAAAGATTTCTCCTGGATAACTCAATGCTTATACTGACACCAAACATGATTGTTTAAAGGAAGAACATTTTAGAAATGTCAGTGCTATTTAATAAAGTGAGACACCCCTCTCAGCAAGCAAAGAGAAAATAAAAGCATGATAAAAAACAGTCAAAATGGAAAATTCATTAATTCTAAAGTTTTGACTGATTCGTAAGACATGGTGCTGTGGGTTACTTCATAGAGTAGCGGTTTTCAAACCAACAGAAGGGATTACAAGATTTTCAGGATTTTTACATCACAACTTGTCCTGGCCTTGGTTGGATTCATTGAACTTAAAACAAAGTACATACTATTGAATAACGCATTCATGGATGTTGGGAGTTTGACTAATTTAATTAGCAGAAAAATATTTTTTCTTTGCTCAGTATTTGACCCGTTGATCACTTTTCATAGTCAGACAGTGTGAAATTAGTAAATATTATTATAATCTTTATGTACTGGGGACGGTTCAAGCCGCGGCTACTGATGGTGGTCAGTGTACGGCAGCCTCGCTTCTGTCAGTGAGCCCCAGGGCAGCTGTGGCTACAATGTAGCTTGCCACCATCAGTGTGTGAGTGTGTGTATGAAGGGGTGAATGACTGAACGTAGAGTAAAGCGCTTTGTTCAAGTCTCCTTACTTGAGGACTTAAGTACAGGCCAATTACCATCATTTTGCTTTTTACTGCCAGGTGTAATCCAGATTCTTAAAGATGAGCAAAAAAGAAGCCGAAAGAGAAATAAGGAGAAACATCATTTCCAACAGATCTTGTATTTAAGGAAAGAAAAAGGATAAAAGAAAACAGGCTTTGGTTTCTTCAGTCCTTTCTCTTCCACTCTTCTCTTCTAGTGAGATTCCTCGTAAAGTTTTATGGTAAACAGAACTGGGTCAGAAATGAGAGGATGGAAGCCGGTTTTACTCTCGTGCTTGTAAAGGCCCTGCCCAAATAAAAGACAAAAACACACCTGGAAATTGCTGTCGTTGAAGGCCAATGACCGAATGCAAATCATGCGACAAATCGGTTCTGTCTAATGGCTTAGATAGAGTTCCTTTAGGTTGATCCTGTGGGAGGATTTTTGCCGTTTATCTGAGGCCCTGAGTAACTGTGTGAGGCTCGTCTGTGGAAATCTGGGGGTGGTGTGTGTAAAGTGTGGGGTAATCAGCGGTTTCAGGCTGAGTTTGGACTCAGCGCTTTTCTCTGTGGCTGTTAAAAAGACCTGCTGGAATCAGATACTATGTGGCTTCAACATTTCCAGCTCTGAATGAGGAGCACAGGGAGTCATCGAAACCTCAATGAACAATTCACACACACCAAGGTCTGTACGTGGGCAAAAGCCCAAACACAGACGCATACAGGTGTGTGCGCACACACACAGAAAAACACACACACACTGGAGACATAATGAAACACTAGTCACACTTGCAAAAAAGGGCCCCCATGAGCTTAGAGACACAGGGCAGACACACACCGGCAAAATCTGACAGCAGCTTTACAAGACCACCCCGTTTAGTCTATTCATTTTCCAACGCACAGACGGGCATTGTGAGAGGCTACAGTGAATTTTCGAAAACACCAGCGTTTGGCCGGAAGGCTTAAAGACAGCACAATGTGCCGTGCTGTGACAGAGCGTGATACTTAACAATCACCTCATCATAGCCATGTCGGTGACCTGTGGCAGCCTTACAGAGCCACCCAAGCAGAACCGCTGCGCTGACAGTGAGTCGCACCTTGCGTGGAGGGCAGCTCAGGGGAAGCTCTCTCTGCTTGTTTGTCTCTGTCTTTTACAAGAGCGGAGAGGTAAGCATGCATGAAAGGGCTTCTGCTCCAATTTATCAGGTCCTTCTGCTGTCTCTCCTCACTGAGATGTGTGAAAGATTAGTTTGTCGGAAGTTCATCAGCAGTTTGAAAGAAAGCAAAACTTCAAAAGTTGAAACATAAATTGAACAAAATTTATAAAGATTTTGTTGAGATATAAATATATATTTTGCACCAAAAAAATTAGTTCAGGACATTAAATAAGTTATCTAGACAGACCACCTGTGAGACTATGTTGGAGTATAGTGAGGGCGTTCTCCACACAGAGTCAGTTAAAGTTTAGGCCCCCGTCTCTGCTTCAGGAGCCCACGGGCTGTGGGGATTACTGAGCTGAACAGGCCCTCATGTGTGAAGCACGCACCTTTCTACAGCCAGGTGAGCAGCAATAGAGATTTGGCATTCCTGGCATATCTTAAAATTTATATCATCAGCGTGACCGGGAAGTGTGTGGAACTATCAGCACGAGTGCGGCTTCTTCTGATCCTACCCTGTGGTCTTTGTGAAGCAGGAAGCAGCAAACAAATACAGAGGTAAACCATGCAGAGGTAGTGGGCAGAAGAGCTGTGTGTGTGTCCATGTTTGTGTCTGTCAGTTGAAGAAGAAGAAGAGGGCCAAACGCTCATAAGACTATCTGACTTAGATCAAAATAACTTCATTCATCAGAACAGCAGCAGGAGACTGTTGGGAAATACAGATACAAAGCCGTGGCTTAGGATATTTAAAAACAATCTTAAAAAAAAATTTAAATAAATAGGCTGGAGTTTAAAATCCCACCAGACATGTGGAATTATTTTAAGAACAAGTCATTTACCTTGTCTTATTTCTTTCCTTTCTAGAATTTTTTTTTTTAATCACACTGTGTTGAGAAGACTCATCTCCACATACCTGATCACCTATCTGGCACGCTCTCAGGTTATGTGGCGTGGCTGCAGGGGCAAACTGGATGTGCTTCAGCCAGCTCCCTGCATCTGGCTTGCTGGCATCGACGCAGAACTTTACATGGCCTGACCCGTCCAAGATCTGTTGAGAAAAGGAGGGAAAGAGAGAGAGAGAGAGAGAGAGAGGAGAGAGAGAGATCAGACTCTGATCAGTATCAGACCAGGTTACTGTGTCCAAACACTGCCTAACCACATACCTCCCACTAAATGTTAGGAGCCACTCCATGAGACAACACACACACACACACACACATACTCGTTCTGCCACCGTAGTGAGGACCATGTGTTGACTCCCATTGACTTCCATTGATTTTCAGTCATTTTCAACCCTTTCTATGCCCTAACCCTAAAACTAACCCTAAACCTAACCATTACCAATGCATACCTCACCCTAACCCTAACCAACTGACACCTTAGCCCTAAACCTAACCATTAACAAAGTAGCATGTGAGGACCAGCAAAATGTCCTCACTTAGCAACAACTGGTCCTTAATTTGATGCTGAAATTGGAAAAAATGGTCCTCACTCTGAGGGCTACACAGGTACACACACACACACACACACACACACACCAACACAACAGCAAATACAAAGCAATACACACTTAAAAGAAAATACATACAGTAAATATTATCATTGCTATTAAAAGATATGAATAAATTAGTCAACGAATGTCAACAGTTTAAAAAATATATTTTAACTTTAATTTCAATGATTGAAACGAAATATTTTATTGTCTTCCTTATGTCTTGACACAACAACAGAAGTGTATATCATAGAATATAGCAAAATTGAAATAGTAGAATTAAAAATTATCTAGTTTAAATATCGTTGATATTAAAAAAACACTACGAAAAAGAAACTCAAGGGAGTAAAAAACAAAAACAAAATATTATGTATTTATTTTTCCAGTTCTTTAATTTTTTTCCAAACTGTCTTCACAGCTATATTTAAAACTGAAAAAACAAAAAAATAATAAAATTTATCGCCCATTTTCTTTATTTGCCCATTCAACAAAATATAACAGACAGCAACGGAAGTCATTAAAACAGCAACAACCTTAGAAAAAAATACTATTATTTTATAATATTATATTACGAACCAAATATTAATAATAATAAAATAATAATAATAATAATTCGTGCTAATAATAAGGCTACAGCAAGAGAAAATGCATGAGGATTAAATGACGTATTGTTCGTCTTAAAATGCTCCTGGTTTGTGCAGAGCGGCTGTAAACTTTGCAGGGAAGCAAATCAATTGCAGGAAAGCGCAGAGTGATAAGAATTATGAAGACAAGCCGATTGTTAGGATGCAAAACAGAATCTCTTTCAGGGTCACAAATCTGCCTCAACGCCTTTCTGTTAACCTGCGAGGAAATAAATGTTTTGCTCATAAAAAAATATATATATAAACAAAATTTGGAATCAAGAGTCGATCGAATGCGTTTAAAGCATAACTTTAAAGATTTAAGATCTTCGAGCAAACAAACTTATGTTATTTTTAACGATCGGTGTATAAAAGTCTATATCTTACCGTTCACGCTGGTGTTACAGCCTCTTAGAATGATAAATGGGATTTAAACTCCGATAAAGAAAGTAAAGAATAAAAAAAAACTTTTAAAAACTTCGAACAGTATATTAAAAAAACAGTAGAAGTTGTTGTTGCTATAGTGTCTGTTCCAGCTTTGGGGCAGACAGTGCGCTGCGTTTCAGCGGCTCTCCAAGCCTGTGCGTCTCCGCCGGTGCGCGCTCGGACACCGCGCGGCTGGCGTTTAGCTGAGGAGTAAATCCAGACAGCGCTGCTTCCCTCTCACTGTCCTACAAACACCGCGGGACGGCACTAAATATCCTCATCATCATCTTCATCGAGCGCAGCCAACTTTTCACTCTGTCTGCTCTGCGCGCTTCTGCTCGGCTCGTCCTCTCCTCCTCTTGTCACCCCTCCTGTCCTGACGCGCCCAGGTGTCCTTCAGAGAGCCATTCAACTTTTCATTTTCTCTTCCTCCACCCCCCACCCCCCTCTCTTCCTCAGACAGCTTGGGATGTGTCGTATGTATGGCAGCAGGGGGAGATTGCTGCAGGCGGACAGTTTGCGCGTTGTTTCTGATTCTGCTCGTATAAAGAGGGGTCCCGCGCCTCCGTCTCCATCCTTTCCCCCTGAGGAGAGTCAACACGGATCGCGGGGGTCTGCCTGTGCAGCCCCCTCCTGCCCCCCCATCACCGCCATCGGAAGAGACTCAGCTCCGCAGTAAATTTTAAATTGACAGGGGCCCAGGGTTGGAGAGGGTGAGCAGGGTCAGGGAGAGGTCGCGATGGGGGCTCATGAGAGGGATGATCTCCACATACGCACACAACACAGACAGACACACTTTAATGATTAAAAAGTTCGAAAACTTTTTTTCCTGTCTTATAAAATGTTATCTTCTACCTGAACATCCAGACCGAAACGTCTTATCTAGCCTCTTGAGACTAAAAACAGTTTTCACAGTAGCTACATGACATGTGTAAATAAATGGGGAAAGAAAAACATGTTTTGGGAATCAGGTGATGAAGTAGGCCTAATGAAAAATATAGGTTCCTGGAATTTATTGGGGGTGGTGTTGATAAATAGAAATTAAACAATAATAAAAAAGAAAGAAATAAGTAGTGTTTTTTGTATTCTTAATTTCCTTTTTATGTGTAAGAAGTACAAAAAAAGCAACAAATCAATATCAAAGAGTGAAACTTACTTTTATTTTATTTTGCCGCCCTCCGGCCTTAATCTATAAAAGCTAGGAATGATCACGTGACGTCACCTCTATTATTTAGCAGAGAATAATGTTCTTAAAATGTCCTAAATTTGCATTAACAACAAAGTAAAAAAATAAAATAAAAAACAAAACTCCATATCTAAACATCTCCAAATGTCACATATGCTCATTTTGTTTATCTGTTTTTTTACGCGCAGAATCACGTTTATTTTCTACACGGAAACAGCGCCCCCTATAGTCTCAGCAATTACATTTGCTACTCTCCCGCAGTGTACTACAAACAGAAAAAAAGTAACTTATGAACGACTGGCCTGAATGGGCCATGCACCCCCCCCCCCCTTTTTTTCTACATGATTTCTTGATAAAATTAAACTTCTTTCTTGTTGTTCTGATTTTCTTTTTACCATACGTACCAGTGCATAAGGTATAGCCTACTTGAGACAATAAGGTAAAAAAAAAAAAGGAATACATCAAAGCCAACTTTTTGTGTGTCAGGGGAGCAATTTAACAACCACAGACTTAAGTGTTCCTGTTAAAGACCTCCAGGAAACTCCATATGGACCATTAGAACCCACTTTTTTCAGGGACATTGACCTAATCACCTGCTTTTTTTTTGTTCTTGGCAGTTTATCCTTCCATTCATTCTGCTTCATGGCATAGCACAAAGAGTTAATGAACTCTTTCATATAATCAAACCTCTCTGCTTGACAGAAAAATGCTGGAAAAAATGTCTGACTGGAACTAAAATTAAAAGGTATTTTATTCTTGGTTCTGTGTTGCCAAGGCCTGTATAGATGTAAATAGAATAGCTCCATAGGAAATAAAAAAAAATTGGACATTTATTTATGAAATTAGCAGCAGTGTAGGTTAATAATAATAGTATTAACAATAATTTAATAAGTAGCTCATAAAACTGGAGACAGGATAATTAGAGCAGATTATACAGGATAACTCTTCACCCTGTGACATTGACCTTCCACCCCAGATAATGGCCATTGTGTTTCCCCTTCTTTTGCAAAATTACAGTGTAATATTGGGCAGTAAGGACAAGGGGGGAAAAATCATGTGTAAATAAGGCAGGGGCCCTGCCACTGATTCCCATCGTGTCGCGCTCCTTGAGAACTGCTGGAGAGACCCCTGGTCCGCGCGGTCATTGATTTCCTGCCTCTCCTCGACTTGTCCATTGTTGGAAGCCTTTTTAATTTAGCCATAAATTGGGAAGGCTCAAGTCGAATGAGCTGTTCTATTTTCTTCCTGTCAGGATGAGGGATTTGTTTTATGATGCATTGTGTATTAAATACAAGTAATCTGGGAAAGTGATTGCTGCAGCGGCCTCTCTGGGTCTGATCGAGGATCTCTGAAAAGGGAGAGCAGTGTGAGGGGTGTTTTTTTTTTTTTCTTAAAAAAGGTGGAAGTGTTTGAGGATAAACACACAGGCTTTAGTTGTATCACAAAGGGTAAAGAGGGGTAACCTGTGAGGGAGTTGCGCTTCTTTGCCCGGTCAGGAGATGGCGTTGTCAATTGAATAGCAACTTTAAATCCTTCTGTGCAGAATGTGAACATTTAAAGATGACAATTTGGCTCGAAAAGTATTTATGTTTTCAATTTGTTAGTGTTTTTTATGCAGCAATGGCATTCAGTCATCACAGCCACAGAAAACAAACAATTATGCCTGTTGCACTGCCCACAGAAACATTTCCCCCAAACATAGTACTAAAATATCTGCAACATCTACACTGTAAAATATGAATTTATGAGAATATTATAAGACATAAAATGAATGAAAACATTTATAACAAAAACTTTCAGTTGTAAAGATTTACTGAAGAACATTTTTTTATATTTCATTCACTATGCATCTTCCATTTTTTTTATCAGATCTAAGGATAAGGAGTTTTCCCAGCATGGGTCATTTTTTGTTTTTGAAATTAATTACGAGAGATATTAAACATCTATCAATGCCCATAAATGTCGGATCTCATTTGTGTTTATTTATTTATTTATTTTTTAGAAAAGAACAAAAATGAAGGTACTATTTCAGTAATGTTGTATGCTTTGATATTAAACAGGCTCTCTCCATACCTTCTTTTACGCAAAGCAAACTAGATGGTTTTAGAAATGAACATTTCAGGTCCTTGTTATAGCCTAAACAAGACCTAGCAGAGGTTTCCGTTTTGATCCAAGATATCATCTAAATCCTAAATGTCCACAAATCATTGCAGCAGGAAAACAGTGTTTCTATCAACCAGTTGCATTTGTTATTGATGGATATGAGCTTGCAGATCTTTGCTGATTCTGCCTTTAAAAACATAATATACATACTATATTCTGGTATAAACTGTAGATACTTTTCCTTTTTTAGATGCTCTTTTTCCATTTATGAAAATATATAAAAACCATGCTTTAAATGTTCATTATTAATACAAAATTGCTTCCTTAGATAGTGGAATTCCATTTCTTAGGAAACTAAAAACGGTTTTATTGGAATGCATGCTAGAAATTTGAACTAGATTAAATATGAGAGTCTGAAGTGTATTACATATGCTTCTAAGATTTACGAGGAACCTGTTTATAATTTAACAAAAAAAAAAAAAAGAACAATATAAGCAGATTTTGTTCATAAAGAAAAACAGCTTCACAGCTGCACCTGGTCTCTTCTAAACCAGTTTTATTCAAACAGTTTTGTTAAGGTTAATCTTAACCCTAACCCCCAAAACATAAAATCATTTTTTGTTTTGTAAATATATATTTTTTTATTGCATTGTCTCCTCTAATAAGCAGTTCCCTGATTTCCGGTGAGAAATTAACTATTTTTTCATTTTAATCCCAGGAACATCCACAACAAGGCGTCAGTTGTTAAATAGGAGATCAAAGGTTCAGCTGCACGCCTTTAAATGCATAACCGTCCAAAGTTAGTTTCAGAAACACGATGGGCTGGATATGAAATTCTGCTTGATTAAATGAGCATCAGAGAGGCACAGCTTTAAATCCAGATTCAGTTTCGACATAAACGCTGCTATACATTCTGATTTGCTCCGATGAAACAGATCTGTTTTTATCTGAGTTTCTCCACGCCTTGATCATCACGACGGTGAAGCACTAAATCTGTAGTTGTGGAAAAAGCAATTAAACAAAGAAAACGCAAACAGGCTTCAGGGTGCGTTAGTTCCGACTGTATCAGGGCGCGCAGCATTTCATACTTGTTTAGGGGGACTCTTTTACAACACTTTGATAAACGCCAAAGCTTTAAGGTGCTGTAAAATTCTCCAAATGGGGTTGAACGTCTCAAATGCTTATTTTGCTTGCGGCTTTTCTTGTTTATTTTAGACTCGCAGTGACACAAAGCCCAGCAATCCAAACATGGATGGAGAGCATATTTTCATGATCAAATACTTTCATATTTTACTTGATCTGAGGTTCAGCCTTAAATTAGAGCTGCTTTTATTTTTAACTCTTTGGATAGATCTGAAACAATAATAGTCTGGTGCGCAAAAAAATGATTTGGGTGAAGTTGGATAAAAGAACGGAGGGGGTGATTCCCTTGTGGGTTGCAAACTTGAGTCCACATTGAGCTGCAGGGCCAGTTTATGCCGCTACAGCCGAGGGGCCACATTGAAACGCTGCTAAGGCCCCCGCGCGGAACATTCCTGCACATCCTAAGAGAGTGAAAAGAAAGAAAAAAGAAATAGAGAAAGAAAGAAAAAAAAAAATCACAGTAAAATCCTCATAAAACAGGCCCGCCATTCACAGCCAGACTTCCTACTGACACCGACCAAAAGCTGCATTAAGTTTCCATCATGTGTCTTTATGCACACCCTTCTCGCACCCACCTTCCTGTGAGTTTTATTTTGCATAAATTTGTGCTCCTTCAATCGAAGCGGTCAGAAGTGCTTTAAAGCGAAAAACGGACGGTTTGCACAGCACTCTAAGACTTATTCTTTAATTAACACATCCATCAGCTCCTTGGAGCGCACAAAGCACAAGTGTGCAACCTTGAGGCCCTATGTTAAAGAATAAGAGCGGGTGTCCACATATCCCAATTAGCATTAAAACACAGCAGAGGAAATGAAAGGAGAAAATGTAAATAAAAAATTTCCTCAGTTCTGGAAGCGGGCCCGTTGTGAGCGGCGTGTTAATCTCCACCTCGGTAATTTGGTATTGCGGGAGAAGACAGAAGCCCTGCTGCTGTGGCCTGCACTTCATAAATCACTGCTTTATGTGGACAAGGTCAGCACCCTTTTCTCCCCCCTCTCTGTTCCTCTCTCTGCTGCTGCTGCTGCTGCTGCTGCTGCTGCATTTGGCCCCTCCCGGACCCTCCGCCATGTTTACCCGGCCGCTCGGGAGCCCTCAGGACCAGATCGGCTCACTTCTAATTACTTTGGATTATTTTCATTTGCCGGAGGTCAGCCAGGCATTCCGGCAGAGAAGGAGGATTTCTTGACAAATTCGGCGGCCTTTCAGGAACAAGCCTGCCGTGTTCGCTGAATTAGCAGATGGTCATTTTGTTTTTTCCTGCCCATTGACAACTTCTTGCAAATCTCTGCAAAAATCTCTATAATCTTAACTATTATAGCCAGATAGATTACCAGCAAAGACTGTTATATAGTATAACTTGCATGCAAATGTTATTTTATGAATGTAAAGTAATTAATTACAGAATAGGACGAAAAAAGTCTCACAGTTAGTTTTCAAGTGAATGCAAATGCACCAAAACGTTCTAATAATGATTATTTCTTTTTTTAAGCTTAAAACCCCTCTTTGCATTTTGTTGTAGGATAAAACAAAATGCATATGTTTTAAAATTTTAAAGCACATGCACAGCAAAAATCCATTCATTTACAGTGAGCTTTTGTATGTCGAAAGGATCATAACCTAGTTTTATCCTTTTGCCAGTGGTTACATTGCACATCCTGCACGTTCTGGTGCTCCAACGAATCTATTTTCATGATGACTCCATCCCAACATAGGTCTTTGGAAGTGAAAAATCCCACAGCATCAAAGACCCTATTATGTCAGTTCTAGTTTCTACAGGTCAAAGCAATCAGAAGTGCATGTTGCATGAGGACTACGTTATGTCAGCTTCTCTCTAGCACCATAGAGCTGAACAAACTCAATGTGCTTACATTTAAGCATATTGTTAAAATACACTTTCTGACATCAAGAAATCCCTTTTTGATGCACAAAATAAAGTGCATTTCTACCATTGCTTTGATTGATGCAGGAAAGTTGGATTTTGTTCTTCAGATTTTCTTAGATTATGCTGCTGCTATTACTTGATATCCACATTAATTTCAGAGAGGCCATATCTGTCTGATTTTAAGAAACGAAATGACGTAAAAAAAAGCTGATTCTCAAATTGGTGTTTTTGATTTCTTAAGATAGCATAGAGCAGATCTCAACTTTTCATCTTTCCTGTTTTAAAATGATATTTTCAAAAATGAAGATCATATGAAGATGAAAGCATACTCCCTCTTGCAGGCTAAGGTCCTTGGATCAGAACCATTTCACAGTCCCTTGCACCCATTCTAAGACAGGAGGACATTTCTCCTACGGGCAGATACTTTTGAGAGCAATTGAAATTTTACATTTTAATAGGTTTTTTTTGGTTTACTTTTGTAAAGTACCTTGTAACGCTCCATTAAAATTTCTGTGAGAGATGCTCTGTTATTGAACTTTTACCTCCTTACTTCAGGAGCACTGAATTTCAGATTGCTGAGAATAATCTGGGATGTTTTGGAGAATGTTTGGTTGGAGGAAGAACTGCTGCACCAGTGACGTATGCATTCTCTGGTAATGGTAGACACTTCCTCTGAAGGGCCTCAGTACACAGGCCTGCACTGTATGTGGGCTACTGGGTGTGATAAAGCTGTACATGAGTCAAGAGGTCAAGTTTTCCAAGCATAAATTCAGTGGGCATGCAGCTCCTATACATACAGAGACAGAGTGGAAACTCAAACAAGTCGCTGCAGCCTTGCAGTGGAGAAATGGGGACGTAATTAGAGCACGCTGTTTTTTGCCACAGGGAGAACAAATTGGCTCTACGACGCTCATAGATATCATCTTTAAAAGACCTTCTTTTTTAATGTCCGAGAGGTAAAGTGGTACACGGCCCCTTAGATGTTCAAGTGACACACATTTATTACATTTATTGGGTTCTCTTCTCACGTTTAAAGTCAGCTTTCTACGGTAATAGTGTGACAACTTGCTTTTCATGCCCCGTGTCCAATTGGAGGGCTAATATTTTAATGATTGTGCTTGTCAGACGAAGACGATATGCTACCTGAGTAAGACAGGACACAACAGCACCATATCGGTTCAGTTATAACAGGAAAAAAAATCCTTTTAAGATAGAGAAACCCCTGCTGGTATAACAATGAAGAGAAGAGGATTAAAGGTGTAAAGTGATTAGACTCTGTTAACTGTTTATGAACATGAGCTCTTAACCTTAGTAGTGTTTTACTGGGTGTTTTAAACATTTCAAAAAGAAAAAAAGATGGCACAACTTGTCCGTTGTTAAGAGAGTACATATATATATATGCCTGGGAAAAACATAAATACATAAAAACTAAATAAAAAAAAAAACTATTTGAAGATGTGATAAAACTGTAATGAGGGTGATGTAGTGCTCTGTGGAAACCAGACTAGAAAGCTCCAAGTGATACTCTAATCCTGATATACTGGGAGAAAAATAGAATTAGTTTATAGCTGCTATTGGAAGTGACGGTTGTGTATAAATCTTAACTTCGTGGACCTTGCATGATAATTCTTTTTCTATAGCTACTGGTCGGTCGATCAAATTAGTTCAATGAACTTCAATCCCACTTTTCTCTTAGAACAGATTTTGAGGAAAGCTAGTAGGTTTCCTCAGATTAAATATATGGTACTTCAGGTCTTAGTGCATATTACAATTATGACTGTTGTTTAAAGAAATATGTCCTCAATTAATGAACCATAACAGATTTTTCTATACATGTTACCTGGTGAACTCCTATAGATAACTTAACATGCTACATGAGAGGCGTTAATGTGTTTAGAAACGGTTTTAGGGATTATTTGCTAAATTATAGACTAAATGTGCTCAAAACAAAGGTTTTATTTTTACCAAACTTGTGCACATGTTGATTTCACACATCTCTAAATATAAATAAAACTAACACTAGGGATATCTTGAACTTTGCATGCAAACTGTGGTTGGTTTTTATATTGAACCACTAAACACATGAATAGGCAATGACCAGACATTGAATTATCTCTTCCATGAATACAACAGAGAAAGTCTACACTGAAATTATTTGTACGTAAATAGATTTAATGACTACATTATTGCAAGTCAAAGTGAATTCTGTCTTTTTTTTTATATGACTGTTATAGCTCCACACCTGTATCCATGTTTTAGTCTTACCTTAAAGTAATAAAGGAAGCAATTATTTTTCATTTCAATTAAGTTTTTCCTGTTGTAAGCAAGGTTGCTTAATAATCAATACTTGACATCCATCCATCCATTTTCTATCACGCTTTAACCCTGCTGGAGTCGCGAGGGGTGCTGGTGCCTATCTCCAGCTGTCTATAGGCGAGAGGTGGGGTACACCTTGGACAGATCGTCTGTCTGTTTCAGGAGAACGCAGAGACACACAGGACAAACCACCATTCACACACACACCTATGGAGAATTTAGAGAAGCCAATTAACATAACAGTTTTGTTTTTGGAATGTGGGAGGAAGCTGGAGTACCCGGAGAGAACCCACACATGCACACGGAGAACATGCAAATTCCATGCAGAAAGAACCAAACCCGGAATCTTCTTGCTCCAAGGTAGCAGTGCTACCCTCTGCCCCACTAAGCAGCCATTACTTGACATATTAGAGAAAATTAAAATCAGTAGCAGATTGATGTTCTTGATACAAACAATCAGAATCTCTAAGTTGGGTAAGCTTTCTTCCTTTCTTTTGCTAAAATTATCTAAGAAACCTCGAATGCTTCTTTAAGCATATTTTAGTCCGATCACTTAAAAAAATAATATTTGTTAAATTCAAATTACAGTTTGTTAATGCTAATACAGCCTTTGTAACAAGTACTGAGATAGAGGCTTATGCAGACTACGGATTATACTGCCTGTGGCAGAAGGAAAGGCAGGAAAGGTTAACATATTTAATGGTGAGGCAGAAAGGTGCAAACTGCTGGCTGATTTAAATGCTGAAAGATGCCGATCTATTTGATATTCTTAAGATTACAATAAATGACAACTTGTCACAAAAACACAACCTGTACAATGATGAAACCTGTGACAGATAACAATAATTTCATCATAGTTACAGTGCTTTATTCTAGCAATGTATGTGTTAAGTACATTAAGTACAGTAATTAAAATTTTAAAGCAAAAGACAATCTGTATTTTTTTTTATTTTAGTTCCTCTAAATTTCCCAAACCAAATATCAAATCTTGTCTTTAAAAGCAGATATTTTGGATAATTAACTCTTTTAATAGTTATCTAATTGACTGATAACACAAATTAATATCGACTCACACAAAATCACATATTTGTGTCAATCAATCAAATTTAAAATCAGATCAGTATTCAGTAGTTTCCAACATATTTTGTTTTGTTTTTTCCTTCATCCACTGGTAGATGTAGTAAAAAAGGAACAGATCCCTCATAACGTTAAGGCACAGGGTGGCTCCCATTAAAGCTTAAACGCCTTCAAAGAGATCCCTGGGTTACACTGAGATTATGTTTAACCAGAGCATGAGTTGCTCTGCTAAGCACATGGTATCTGTCTTTGTTTACTATTATTTCACAATATAATCTTTCCTGCAAGTTTTATGAGTGCATCACTAAAGGAGAACCAATAAACATCACCCAACATTACCCATAGTTTTTAATTTTAGTTAACTACTCTTTAAAGCTATTAAACGTTAATAGAAAATGACTGTTTTTACTAGCAGAAGTCTGTGCAGAAATTGAGAAGTTTAGGCAAACATACGTTTCAAACTGACTCTTTGTTTCTTGAGGAACATTTTTAAATGATACAGTCACAGTTGTCCGACTAGAGATTTTAAACATCAGATATGTTGATCAATGTTCCCCTGGTTTTATTCAATTCCAAACCAATCAGTCTAGTGTCACACACTTTTGGGTTAATATTCTAACCCGGAGGCTCAGCACCAGGTGAAGATAAATCAGCTTTTACGATGGGTTGCTATGGTTTTTATAGCACTGGAGTTGTGAGGGACTGATTTGGGGATCAATCACCTGCAGGTGTCTGCCAGCAGCTTTGCTCCTGTGAGGATCGATCGAAGATCTAGAGCTCTGGTGATGGAATAGAGGTGTATTTCTCCATGTTTGTGTGTGTTATTGAAATTGTGTTCAGTTTTAAAGAATGTGTGTGTGCAGCAGACACAGAGAGAAGATATATCTGCTGCTACAGTGACGATGAAGAGCTGCTGGACTATGACCAGACCATCTCAGCTCATATTGGAGTCTCCCCTTTTCTTCCCCCCTCCCCGCATGCTCTCTCTCAATCCACTTCTTTATCTAGATGGCACTTTGGAAAATCTCATTGTCACACAACATTTAACAAAGACAAAAGTCTCAGGCGGGCAGCTGGAGATGACTGGCCTGACAGCTAGGGTGCAGAGTATTCTTAAACAACCTCTTTCACTCTCGCCTTGCACGTTTTCCCTTGGGAGAGGCCAACAACACAGGCCAATCTCTGCCAAGACACATAAATATGTGTGTGCATGTATGCACACAGATGGCATGAGTACCCATCAACACACAAACACATTAAGGGAACTGAAGTTTGTCAGCCTTTCCCTTTTCAGCTCTTTCCCTAGATACGCTGTACATGCACATTTAACATCTCCCCGGACTGTCAGATGGCTGTTTCCTCCATGCTGTCGGTGGAGCACAGCTGAAACAAAAGAGGCAGAAAACGAGGCCTGCAGCTTCTGAATCGGAGGAAGTTGGTGCTGATTAAACTACCACTGAAGAAGAATTCCGATCCTGTTAAAACATACGCTGGCTGCCAAATCCAAACCAAGCAGCAGAGCTGTGGGATTGTAAACCACATGTGGCTCCACCCTGTGTGCCCTCTCTTTGCCCAGGAGAAATAGACACCAATCTCTTCTAGGACTTTCACCCAATTATTCCTGTACTTTTATTCATTTATTTAGCTTTAATCCACTAATATTCTGATATCTTGCCTGATATTTCATTCACTCCAATGTCCTGTTTGTACAGGTCTTATTAAAATTAGACTAGTTAATAACTCATTTTTGAATGACTTGTTAACATAAGTACTTACTCGGCCAATGGCATTGTAGCAACTTAATGCATATAAAAATATTTATGTGCATGTGAAAAGAAACCGATTTAATAAGCATTCAAATTTGGTTTCATTACTGTTGTCTGTTGGGCTGGTATCATTGCTTTAAAAACTTCTGATCTACTGGGATTTTTACACACAACCTCCTATAAGTCAAAAATAGGAAAGACACATGGAGATGTTTCTCTTTGAAAACTTTCTCAACAACTTTTACTTAGAACCATAAGGACAACATATAGGGAATAGTGAGTGAAAGCAAAAATATCCTGAGTCTATTATATTTTTATACAAAAATGCACTAATGATGGTAGAGGGCTCACAAGAAGTTAGGGATACTGATTAGAGATGTTCAAAAGGCAGCAGTAGCTCATATAACTAGTCCTTATAGGTAAGATACCGCCATACTACCTCTCAACACATATTCTAAGTCTTGAAACAGAAGGGCTATAGTAGCAGAAGCCTGCATTAGGTCAGCACAGCTGTCAGCTACAAACACAAAACTGAGGTTACAGTTTCCATGGTGTCATCAAAACTGTATCAATCACTGAAAAAAGGGATTCAGCCTACAAGTACATATTTCAGCAGTAACATGACTTGGCTCATACAAAATGAAAGCATGGATTCATTTGACCTTGGATGGACAGCTCAACCTGATGGTATACTTCTGTTAGGGACATTTTCACCACATGTTGTTGCATGTTGTTGTTGACCATCCCTGCACAACCACAGTCTGTTAAAGTTACTTCAACAAGGACAATTCACCTATTCACAAAACTCAAATCTTTTTTAAATTACTTCTTAAACCCAACAGTGAGTTTACTGTACTGCCATGACACCATCACCAGTCACCGGATGCCCCTTTTAGAGCTCCATTTAGATGTGGTCGAGTGGAAGCTTTGCATCATGAATGTGCAGCTGAAAAATCAACAGCAACATTTGATGCTGTTGAGTCAATATGGACGAAATGTGCTAAGGATGTTTTCCTGACACCATGTTGAATCATACCATGGATGTAAATGTGGGTCTACTCTGGAAAAAACAAGATAGACAGTGAGTGTGAGTCTAGGAGCAGGAGGCTACTGGTAGAAAGACAGAACATAGCATCTTGCCTTTTTTTTCTCCTTCTCTTGTGATGTATTCCTTCAGAGATTTTCTCTAATAAACACAGGTGGAGGTTATTCATATTCATGCCTAAGAGATTGTGGACATTCTCGAAGAGAAGTATTATTTTCTGTTTGCTTGACTGGAGAACCTTCTCTCTCTCCTCCTTTGCAGGAAGGATCCCCATCCATCCAAGCCAGGGCATGACCCTTTCCCTTTCGCTCTCAAGTGCAAACACATAATGGGTAAAATGAAGAGTCTCTTCAGGCTAACAGGAGACAAACGAGCTTCCCAAACACTGCAGGATTGGCAGTTGGAACCGGTGTCAGCTTGTGTTTAAGATGTTACCCATCTTAGTGTTTTACACTACCTACACGTCTGGCTGAGCTGGAAGGTTGGTAGTACAGCTATTGAGCCTGTATGTGTTCACGACAAGTTTGTGTGGCAGTCCTGTGCCAAATGCTGCTTAGAGGCAGGTTGTTCGCATCCGAACAAGAAACAAGTCAATGAAGAGGTGTATGCTCTTATTCTCGTTCAGCATTCTGTCTTGTTTTCCGTTTATTTCTTTCTGTGATTATTGTCACTGGGTACGAAACGACTACAAGGGGAATAGTGAAAAAAAGAGGGCAGAATGGGATTGAGACAGTGGTTGTAGAGGGGGCTATAAGGCCTCCGAGGTAAGTATAGGGTTTTGGTGAGTGCTCGGGGGTTGGTGGTGAGGTCTGCTTGAAGAGAGGGCCCTGGTGTAATCTCTGTGCTGAATAGACGTTGCTCCTAATAGAATCTTGTCGTCCGGCTGCCACCGAGAGAAACAAGAGCTGTAATGGATGGGCTCGGCTCTGGCTCCCACTTTCCCCCCCGTGACCCCTGTGCTGGTCAGAAGTAAGAGCTAAAGAAGCATTGTAGCCCCGGGCCTGATTGAATGGGGAGGGAGGGAGGTGACGGTGGCTGTGGTGGCAGTGGCGGTGAGGGGGTTGTGGGCTAGCTGCGCTGATAGACCAATTTCCCACTACTGCAAGCAGCAGGGCTTGATTGATGAGGCTTGGTGCTGGTGAGAGGAGGCCCATCACATGCGATCACATAAGTACTTATTCAGCTCGAATTGGGCTTGACAAGCCTTACGACAGCTTTGTGCTGTCACAGATATCATTGGAGGGAAAACACTCCATTAATCATGCGTAATTAACTTTTCCAAAGGGAGGTTCTGGTTGGAACCTAGTGGCAACCCACTCAGTACCTGGATACAAAATTTCACCATCTTAACTGTGATTGGAGAGGAGCTTATTAAAAGCTGAAGCTAGTGTCCCCTGAGTCCCTCCGTTTGTACAGGAAACAGCTTCATTAGTATCGGTTTAGAGCTCTAATGGGCTCAATACAAAGCCTCCTCTCTGCAGCCTTGTTCAGTGGCCTCACAGTGCAATATCCTGAAAGAGCACACACCCTTAATGTTCCCTGTTTGAAGTCAGAGCAGAACCTGGTCTGAACGCCTGCCTCTAGTTAACTATCTTAACCCCCCCCCTAATAAAGTAGCGTTGAGGAATGAGCCCAACAAGCTACAGTACATCCTGTCATACTGACTTTCTCTTTCTCCCTTTATTTTCTTCCGGGAGTAAACTGGACTAGAGCCCTTTTGTTTTAAAGCAGCAGACCAAATAATCTACCTCAATTTAGGAAAAACACAAATGCACCTCACAAAGACGAATAAATGTACGGACCTTTTGCCAAATCTCATCTGAACAGCATTTCTTTTGCATTTTACTGAGGCAGCATACAAGGCGCTATGCTACAGGTTAGAGTACAAAGAGGTAACATGGAGGAAAATATGCTAAGTGGTCAGCAAAGCAAATGTACATGCTTTTGGTATTCTTTTAACAGCTGGTGAAGTAAGTTATCCCATTAAATAAATGTAGTGGTTGACAGAGAACAAACGGTGAAGCAATCAGTATGAAGCATGGAAATTAATTATGATATTACTATGGTATAAATATAAGCATTCTATTTAAAAACCTTTCAAACATCCTTGGAAATATTATATTATTACAAATGCAATAATATACTTACTATAGCTTCTAAATGTTTCTTCATGCGAGTTTGTTTTGTGAACACTGTTGTTATCATTATAAATATGAAAATGTTCTCTGACTCAATTTGTTTCAATTCAATTTCCAACATACAACTTACATTTTATTCTTTAGAGGACAACTATTGCAGAGATAAAAAAAATTGTATTATTTACGACCATGCAAGTTCAAAACTCTCATGGATCACCAAATCAGGCCTGAAATCTGCTTTGATTTACTTTGCCCTCCTTTTTCAACTGGTCATCCCTAGTCATTTCTTCTGAATAGTATCCACACCGCTTTAAGGCCTTGAGTCATTTCCTGGATGTTAATTAGGACTGTTGGGGGGTTTTTTGAGAGAAGGAAGTGATTCCCCTGACATCATTGTCATGATGCCCAACATAGATCATGAAGGGTATAACTAGAAAAATACACCAACACTGTGAAGAAAACACCCATATTTGTTCTCATGACTAATGTGCAAATCAGGCACAACTACATTGCTTTGATGGAGAACTATAGATAATAGATTAAGGATAAAAAATTATAATTATATATCAGCTTCTTTATAAAATAACAACCATCAACAATCTAAGTAGAAATAGTTGGCTGTGAAATGTAAATATTGAAAGTCAACTGACAGTGTTTAATCCAGAATGAAATAACTAGGAACTGCGTATTTAAGTTATACCAATATGTTTTTCATTGTGTGGCACACCTTAATACTTCAAGAATTGTCCATAAATCTGTTTTCTCCAAAGCTTCACCCAGAAAAAAAATTAGGTTTTCATACAAAAATATTTTCTGCCAGGCCTGCCCTAGTAGACTTGCATCCCTTGTTCTTGGCACCTGTATCACCACTGGACCTGAATGCTTATGCAAAGATGTGATATAGCATCAACCATAGTTGGATGACCTGCCTATTAAAATTTAAGTCAACAATATTACTGTAACTTAGCTAGGTAATTGCCAGTGATGCCAAACTGCAGTTAAAAAAAAAAAAAAAGACCTACATCCAACTATTTGTCTCCGTAGTTTTTTACATTCTTACAGACAGTTGTATTAATGAAGGTATCATATTAACAACTTTTAAGAATTTGGTTTTCGAAATGAACCATGCTAGAAATGGTCCTTAAATCCAGTAACGAAAAGTCAGGGAGAATTCTAAGCATAAAGGAGAAGAGTTTATTTCTGACCAGACGAGAGGCTTTAAGGACGCCATGTAGGACCATCAACAGCTTAAGTTTGTAAAAGCATTTTAAGTTAGTGAAGATATGAAACCCTCCAAAAGAAAGGAGGTTAAACAGGGACCACACGCACACAAGCAGTAGCTTGAAAAAGAGGAAGAGTGGAGGAGTCTAAAACAAAAGGTGAAGGGTCAAGTACATTCAGTCAGCTTAGTTTGACTTATTTGCGGAGCAGTAACAACAATCAGGACTTGTGTGTTCAGCCATTGAAGGCTGCTCTGGTAAAGGCCTTCTTCTCTCTCCCACATGGCAGCCTCTGCTTATTAGCGACACTGCAGTTAAACAAGATTTGGAGATGATCTTCATGTCAGCTAGTTTCCTTACATTAGTGAAATCATTTAAACACACAAACCACAATAAGTAAGAATATTTGTTGAGTTGAAGAAACTTTGTTGAAGTCCATAAAACATAATGTCACACACTTAGAGATATAGGTTTAACCTAGAGTCTTGATTAAATTATCCTGCCTCTCATTTATAAATAGCCATGTAGTAATAGGAGGATTCTAGTCATTAAATGCCAGGGTTGCTATACACCTTATTCTGGAAACAACATTGACCTGTTGGGAAAAAAATGGGGATTTGGGAATGGAGTACTGACATAACGTTAGGCTTTCAAAGTTCTTTTTTTTTTTCATATGGCACACACTATAAACCTGACATACCAGGTGGCTTACTTCAAAAACACTTGTGGGAAGTCTTAGATGCCAAGCCTTTGGAGAAAGCTGGCCGCTTTTTACAATTAGTACTTAGCAGGTTGCTGACTTTTCTTCAACCTAAAAAAATAAGGTGAAAAGGAAAATGAAAGGGGTATGCCATCAACACTTTTATTTTATTGATTAAATGCCTAGAGAAGTCATCTGCATTATTTAGAAAAAGAGAGGTCCTAGTAGTTCTAGGGTGAAAAATATTTTCATGAGATTAAACACTCATGGGACATAACAGGCACATTTCTTTTGTTCTGTTACTTACTGTATGGGTTAACATTTAATCTGTGTGTACAGTGAGGGAAAACCTCCAACATTTCATAAATAAAAATGGCTGTTTATCACTACAGATTCCATTTATCAGTATTTCATTAACAGTGAACTTCTAAACCTGAATGTTGCAAGTCTATATTTTGATGTGTAGAATAGATTGTATGTTCTTGGTACTCCTCTTGAGCCCAGCAGAGTCTCCTCAGAGATTTTCTAAACCTTTGGGGCATGTTGAGTGCTAGAAAGGAGGAGAGAAGTGGTAAGGGGTGGAAAAGGAGGCCTTGTTGGTCAGAAAAGAACTCAGTGTTAATCAGAGATTTCCCAGAAGAGCAAGAGTCATCGCCTCAGGACAGAAAGATGCAGGATAGCCACTGAGGTGAGGAAACGAGAGAAGACTTGAATGAAAGATAGATGGGGAAACGGAAGGGAAATGAAGGAGGCACGGAGGGCAGCCAGCATTCCTGTGGCCGCAGCTGTGGTAGCTGCAATCACTAAAATGTAGCACTGTCCCAACGCCGGCGATTTCTGGACACATTTGAAACAAAATAAAACAGCAAGATGTCTGTTATGTGAATCAAAGAGGAGACCAGCAATCAACGCTTTGGGGTTTACCCTACCATTTTTTTGCGCTCTTGCACTCCCAGTCCTTCCCTCTGGCTGACATTCACGCCCTCCATGGCAGGGATGACCCTATCTGAAGCTCTATATTTGCCCCTTTGTTTACCACTGGCTAGTTTAGGGAGGAATCTGAGACTCAGACCATCTATCATTGGCCTGACAGCGGGCCCCTGGCGAGGATGGCCCTGTTATTTGGACTGTGTGATGACTTCCTCAAAAAAGGGGCCCCTCCTTTCCTTGTAAGCCTGGCATGGCTGAGGTTTGGTTTGGAGCCTCTATGCCCTCTCCAAATGTCCATAGAAAACTGGGAATTCACTGGCTGCATGTTTGGGACACGTTGTGGTTAGCAAGACAGATAAATTGTGGAGTATGAATCAAAGAGTTTAAATGAGCAGAAGCTGGACTGGAAGTCTCTTAGTAGCTTGTCCAGTTACTGGTTGCAATCAGAACACTTCAGCAGTAGGTATCAAAGACTGACTAGTCCTTCTAACATAATGCAAAAGAAAATAGTTTTTTGGGGTTTATTCTATCTTGGAATTCAAATTTGCTTCCACATGGCAGCATGTGAACATTTACAAAAAAGATGAGACAGATATAATTAAAATGTAATTACTTCCATGTCAATGTCTTTCTTTACGGAGTTGTTCCCCTTTTTTGTTCACTTTCCTTCTCTCCCTCCCTGCCACCACAGTTGAGGACCTATTAAAACAGGCAGTTATACTATTGTCTTGCTGTTCACATCGCATTATCATTAATACCGGCTATAATTGAAAACGAGTGGTTTAGATACAAAGTGACACGGGTATGTGTCTCTTCTTATATTGCCACTCTGGCTAATTTCCTTCCTCATCTGCATTTTTCACATGTGTCAGCTGCAGAGACATACCATTAGGCTAAACAGAGAATTATGTTTAAACACTTTTATGTCTATTATCTAAATCTGAAACTGCCTAAAAGGGAAACTTCAGTTTTTTTACATTGGGCCCTTGATTTTACGTTATTACATCATGTTTTACCCACCCATATAATTTCTGTGTCATTTGGAGCTGTTCTGAAGATATTCTGTAAGGTTATATCCAAGTAACATCTTCCTTTGGACAACGACTTGAAGGCACAAACTGAACTGTTCATAATTTATTCTTTATGGTACGCCAGCATTCACAACATGTAGGCAAATCACTGTCCCCCAGACATCCGCGGTTATATTTTTTCATATTTGTATGTTTTAAAAACAAAGAGGTATGCTTGTTGTGTTCGCTAATCCTCCCTGGATATTTGCTATTCAAAAATCAAATCTCTAAGGTAGGGGTCAGCAACATGGTGCCACTGGGCACTAGGGCACCCTCTGGGACCACATGAGATGCCCTCAAGCCTCCTATAAAAATGTCACAACTCACCAGTCTAAAATGTTATTTTATTCTGCCCTTCTGCTTCATAAACACATGCATTTAAAGATGACAATTTCTAAAATGGACTTTAATATACAGTACATGAAGTCCAGGTGACTCAGTACCCATGAAGTAGCTCTCAGCTTCAAAAATGGTGGTGACCCCTCCCTTAAGGTTTGGCTGAACATGTGGATATATACTAAAACGGAATCAAACACAGACATACTGATTAGGCGACTTTAGGATTTATATGTTTCATCAGGGTTGATGAATTTTCAACATATTTGATTTTGTCCTGACTTTACGATTCCTGATCGGGAGGTGGTTGGCGACAGGCTAATCGCCCCTCGTTACCCCCTGTATGCAAGACGCATGAGACTGATAATCGTCCCAAACCTAAAATATTTTAGCACGACCGAAAAAGGGCCAAAACTCATACAGTGTACATTCCGGCTTTAGGGGCTCAGTAAAAGGTTCTTAATTCAATACATTTTTTTTCTCATAAAGCATATGTCTCATTCCAGCTCATAATTAGCCTCCACTTTGTGTTCGTCTGCTACCACAATCCCCAAAGATAAAATAAAATTTATGAACATAACATAACAAAAACTAAGCTATGAAAACATCTGCAAAGAACTTAAAAGCCTGTCACACCTTGACGATTAAGTGACGATTTACTTTTATCTCCAAAGCATATCATCGAGTCTGACATGTTCCAGACGACCATTGAACGTTTCCAACATACATCTACCGTATAATGGTGTATTGGCAGCGTTTTGGTACAAAAGGGGGTTCAAAGGAGGAATCTGTCAGTTCTCCTCCAGACTGCATCCACATCATAGGGTGAGCGTGAAGGTGAGTGTGATGGATCCTTCCTGTGTTCATGCCCATTACCAACAAACTTCCTAGCAGACAAGATGCTTAATCTGTTGGGACTGCAAACATTCTTTCTTTCTTTTTCTTATTTCTTTTTACTTATTATATTTTTTGGCGGACGGTAAATAGCAGCTAGGTTAATGCAGCGAGCAAAGAAATCTTTTTATGCAGGCCGGGCTCCTCCAGGCGCGTTGCTGCCCCCCTCAGGACATTGGCTTGTACATCATTTCATGGGCATTGCTGTGCGTTATGCATGTTAGACTGTCGTTGGAGCATACGCTTTGGACTCGTTATGAATACGCTATGTTTACGCCCAAAATTGAAAAAATACATAGAAAGTTCAAGGTATGGAACCGTTTTTGAAGATTCTGGAATGTCAGGCATATGCCATCTAAATCGGCAAGGTGTGACAGGGCCTTTAAATAGCAAATGAGTAAATTATCGCCATAACTAAGGCAGTTCTAAATACATCTTTTCCATTTTCCTTGTGACCTAAAAATAAATCTCTTGCATTTCAATTCAGGTAGAGCTTCCAGTAAGCTATGGTTATAAAACTGTTGGATAGATCTGTGGGAGTGCCTCGTCCCGTCCTGTGCAGACTATCCAACAAAGGGTGCACACACTTCATTAGCACTGTCCGTGAGAAGGAAGGAATCTCACACATGGAATCACTCCTGATCTCCCGTCTCAGGCTACCGCTGTGCAGAGCCTGGACTCGCTGGCTTCCTTCCTTCAAAATCCTTCTGGCCTTTGCCTAAACACAATGCTCAATTTGTTCATATCCAGTGTTAGAGAAAAGGGAGACATACAATGCACAGGAGATAAGGTTACGACCTGTCTTTACACCCACAGGTGTGAAGCTACCAAATCCGTAAAAACATTACTCAGTGTTCCCTTCCCTTGTGTCTTTTTCATCACCTTTATCAGCCACTTAATTTTCAAATTTTTTTTGAAAAACTTGTGTAAAAAGTTTGCACTGAAGATATAATACATTTACAATATATTTTACATTTTATAAAATACAATTTTTATTTAACTAAACAATTTGGTGCTTAGTGATTAATTTGTTTTCCATCCACACATACGGACCACATGTTGAGGGAGCTCACTCAGCTGCTGTCTCACATCGCATCACGCTGCTCTGCTTCCTCGCATTAAAACTCTCCTTTGCTCTCTGTGTGTCTCTCTCCATTTCAATGGCATCAAATAGTGAGAGACGACAAAGGAAGAGAAGGAGCACTGCCAGCTGCCTTGATGGAGTCATGAAAGTTCACGCCGCCACCATGAACATGGCACTGACCTTGCTCCCCTCACAACAATTAGGTTATTCTATCAATTCACACAAAGTAACTCCTCTTGTCTGTTTTAGAATTACCCACTAGACACATCTAAAACCTCACTTTTAATCAACCTTTGTCCTCTGAAGTGCTTGTGATCTGGTGTCTTTTGGAATATGGCATGCATCTGCTGTTCCCACTAAAACTGTCACTCTGATGATTTAATTGGTTTTGGTTCACTTTGATCAAATAATATGTTAAATAAAATAATTATCAGTCACTTCAGTCTTTTAATAACAGAACAATTCAGTCTTTTAATAACAGAACTAAGCATTATTTAAAAAGACAAACTTTTCTTTATTTTCTTAGTAAACTTGATCAGTATGTCTCTAGTATTTCTAGATATACTCTGTATTTTTTTACAGCATTAACCTGCATTTTATCCACGTCAAGGCAGTTTACCCAGTTTACCATCATTATAGCCTGTTATATAGATATATTTGAATGTTTTTGAACTCCCTAACTTAAGAAACATGGACAAGCATCTTTTAATTAGACTTTTTTCAGACTTTACATGAGCATGTTTTTCTAGTCACTATTTTTTTGCTATTGTGTGTGGCCACAGCATTTTTTTTTTTTTGTCTGTTGAATATTTCAGCCGCTCTCAAATAAGCATTATTGTGAAATTACACATGATAAGTAACTCTGTCTTCTTTTCACATAAATAAACCATCTTACAAACACTGATTGATTCAGGGAAAATGCTTACACCTGCTTTCCCCTTGACGAGAACGCCCAGTCTGTATCTGTTGTAAACTCCAGGTGAATCACTATTATATATTGTCTTAGGATTTTCTTTCTTTATCTCCATATCTTATTGGTTTCTTTTCCACTAAAAGCGTCTTATCACTGCGCCATGAAGGGCATTTTCTGAAGACTTCCTGGCCATATTCAGAGGAGCAGGTCCTTTCATAAACAAAAAGGACAATAACATTTCATTGAGATCCTTGGGGTGTGGGCATTCCTTGGTCTTACACAATGACTCAGTAAAAGGGTTTGGGAGTGGGGGGGTGAAAGAAAGATAACTCAAGTGAAAGAAATGATAAAAGGCAGTACAAGTGGACATAGGGGTATAGGGAAGGTGAAGAGGGTATCTGTGTGCATGGGTTTGCTGTAAGTCAGGTCTTTGTAGGCTTGCTAAATGCTGGGTGGGCGGAAGGTTTCAGCAGACTTGATATGTGTCAGTGTCACAATCTAGCATATGCACATAAATGCATTAATCCAAATGTACCTACTGCAAGGATGCATGAATTTTTAGCACAAGACAAGGATGTCTAGTTCGACTACTTCCTTTTTAAGGAAGAAAGCTGTACATTTACAAAAGATGCAGGCAACTTAATCTGAAAGTAGAGCCTGTCAGTTAACCTGATATTACAATTTAAGGCTGCTTCTATTGGGTTGCAGTTCAAAAGAGATTAGGTATGCACCATTTAGTCATGCAGCTCTTAAGCCGGAATCAGTGGTGAGCGAGATCACTCCAAAGGAAATAGGATCTCATCCGAGGAGATCCAGATCTGAGTCCAGCTCATAAAACTGTCTCTCTTAATGGATCACTTTATTGGAACACGTGTTCTGCTTGTGCACTGGCTCTCACAGATGTGCACTGCAAAAATGTAAATGTGCACACACCTCAGTGCGGGCTGAGGACTGAAAGATCAACGTCAGGTAAACCCTCGCATGCACTTTAAAGAGCTGTTATCAACATGCCTGTCATTCTCAGAAGATGAGTTGAAATCTAAGCTCATGAATCCACAATAGACAAATTCATGTGCATTGTTTGGTGAGCCTTGTCATATTTGCATGTGTGTCCAAGGCAAACATGGCAGTGTGAGCCGATCCTGTGATGTGGATTGGCTCTCTCAAGAGAGAGCGTGCACACATTGACACCCACACACCAAAAACATTCCTGGTTGCCCCCTGCCAGCCAAGCCCAGTACTTGACCTCTCTATGTCACTCAATCCAGTGGGCAATATTTGCCTTCGTCATCATAAATATTAAATACGTGCAGGGGCAAATATTTGGGTTTGGCGACCTCGAAGTGGTAAATGAATTAATGTATTCACATGAGCAGACTAGGGTAGCCAGGGTGTCCCTGCATACACACACACGGCCTTTCAGCTCCACTAGGTCTTTACCGTAAAGGCCTGTCAGTGGTCAGGCAGGGAGAAGACCCACAAATTCTTTGGAATGACACTGAAAAAGATCATGGGACATGACTGAAATCTACTAAGGCTAAGGCATAGCAAACATTTTTGTGTTATGTTTGCTTCTTTATTATGTATAAATATTCAAGGTACTTCAGCATCATTTAAAAAAAAATGTAATCCGTGCAGGGAGTAGTTGATGAAATGATACAAATATGATGTTTTTGCTCTATACATTGGCGAAAATTAGTGCTTTGTATATCTACCTTATCAAGACCATGTGACTGGTGGTACCACATTACACATGCACATTATAAAAAAAGATGAAAGCAATGCAGCTTAGCAACCACTGGTGGAGATTTGAAAAGAAAAGAAGACCAAGATTAAGTGTGAAAAAGCACAAAAAAGTCTGATGACAAGAGAGATAAGACATGCATAACCCCACGAAAAGTTGGTAGTCATATAGTTAAAAGTTACAGCTGCAGAGACTGCTGGATGTGTGAGTATTTACTGGCAGCAAATGGCAAAGCTGTACAATAATGTCTGCTCGGTGCACTTGGACCAAAATTATTTTCTGGCTCAGAAAGGATTAAGTAAACACTATCATGATTAAGTTTTGGCAATTTTTGCTTTATTTTAACATTTTCGTTTGTTTGTTTTTTGTATAGTACATGACTGGGCACCTTTAACATACAGGGCCTTAGGCATACAGAATGCTTTTTAGGAGCCACCTTTTTCAGAAGGAAGGTTGGATTATTACATTAATGATTTAGATAGTGCTGAATTACATAGCTGTGCCAGGGGGGGTCTTCCTGTTAGTCTGATCATGTGGTCTACAGGCAACGTATCTATGATAACAATGAAAGCAGCAGAGAAGCAAGTAAATTGTTTTCATTTATGTTTGAAAATATATATAAAAAACTGTTTTAAAATATATATATATAAAAAAAGCTATAAAATATATTTAAAAATCTACTGAATCTTCAACCTCAAAGTTTTACAGATTTTAACCAACCATCTGCCATTAGTTTTCCCATTTTGATGCAATTTGGCTGAATCCAAGGATGCAGACTTTTCCTCTCTAATGACAAACAGAAGATACATGGAGACACTCAGTTCCCCTTTGGTTCTTTCTGAAGAAAACAAAGGATAGTAGCATTATGAAGATGGGATTTTAAGGAGAGAGAGAGACTCAAACATTTTAGTAGGGAGGGTCTGAACTAATGGACCTCCTGCAGCGCCGCACAAAGAGTCCAACAACAGAGAGATGCACTGCATCAAACCAGGAGGACAAGAGGGGTTCAAAAAGCATTCTTATTTGGAGCTTTTCACCCTGCGCCCAGCAGGGGTACAAGCTTCTTCACACAAACACAGTGGGAGGATGAGTGGATGGGACAGGGGAGCACAACAATAGATAAAAAAGAGGGAAACTGTGGAAGACAGTGTGAAAATTTGAGAACACAGACACTGAATACTTCAGTCATTGTACTTAGAGAGCGTCTGTTGTCATTAACGGATAATAGGTCAGGCAGCTGCTGTACTTCTGTTATATTTTTCTACGCTCATCCAGTCAGTATCAGATTATATCTGCAAACTGTTTTCCTCGTCCATTTGTTTTCCATCTGCTTAAAGACCATCATCATGGTAGCCACTGATTAGCACTGTGAATGCAGTTGCTATTAATTAAAATTCTGTATTGATGGAAACGCCGGACCGAGGCATGCCAAGCCAACCTGCCCACTGCCAAGCCCAAAACTGCTTGCTGTTGTAACCCATCCTGGCACACCAGAGGAGAACATAATGAGTCGGGTCCAGCTTCTCTTTTGGGTGCCAAGAAGAACTCCTTGTAACCAAGAATACTGACCGGGAGCCAATCCGAATGTGAATGTCCACAAAGAAAACCAATAAGACAAGACTGTCATTGTGGAAACCGCGAGACCAGCTCATAAGGGCTTTGTAATGTATACATCTATGCTCTGCTGAATTAGATGGTTTACGGTACATGCAGAGATAATCCACAAATACCAATCATGTGCAACTAAAAACCTAACAAACCTGGTTACTTTGCAGATATATTTTGAACGTTCTTTAAATGTCCCCCAAGTTTCCCTTTGGATGATAACCGTTTTATTGTTCTGCCTATAATGCATTGCAATGTCAACATAAAATAGCCTGCAACTATGTAGAGGGCAGATAATAATATTAGAAGAATTTTCTACAAATAAAATTCGCTGCAACCCTCCAACTTGAGGACTGCTTTTTTATTTTAAATTAGCTTTGGTGGCATTTTAAGGCTTCATGGGAAACCTCATGGAAGTTAAACAGGATCTGCACACAAACAGATACACAGCAAACTGTTTTGCTGAAAGTGTGTTGCAGTGTGACGTACAGTGTTAGTTTTACTCCACATGTAATGCTTTCATTCAGGCCAGAAAATGCAACTGTGGTCTCATCTCACCAGAGCACCTTCAACGTCATCCAACCTGAAATCAGGACTTATTCTACCAGTCATTCAGGAGCAGATACAGTACTACCTGAGCTGTTACTTTCAACAGCTCCTCCACAGGCATCATGGCCTTTAATAGTTGCTTCTCTAATTTAACATCTTTGTTCACTCTGTACTGCAGTTAGACGGGCATGTCTTGGGGAGAGATGCTTAAAGTAAAGGGATATCGACTTAACCCTGTATTAACCTTCTCCAAAGCTGTCTCACTAAAATATAGCACCATTTACACTACCTTCTGAAAACCGATCATTGCCGAAGTTGGATCAGTTAACATTGCCAAGCTCTGTTCCTTAAGACCGTTTAAACACCACGCTAGCACAGTTCCTTGTCTCCTAGTGACAATCTACGGTACTACTCCTCTCTAGAGGGAAATATGTGAATCAACATAGTGGCGCCCGTAACATTCAGGAGGTTTGCAGAGAGTCAGGCGAAGAAGGCAGCCTTTGGTGAATTTACTTGAAAGTCGACTTTTGGGAAGTGGAAACAACAAACAATAGTCTTATCACAGCTTACAGACACGAGAAACAACAATTGACATTGAGACTCATCACACTGCTAAGCAGAATCATCACTAAAAATCGTGTGGCATGCCTGTATTTTTATGAATGTCTGAAATTTCATGATTACGTAGGCTGACTGTAAGGAGCTGTCTGCTCATGCGCTCTTTGTTATCTGAGAACCAAGCCACTGAACCACGCCGAGCCCTACTGATGAACTGGTACCAGTTTAGCGTGGTTAAGTGGTGTTTGGCATGGTCTGGTTCAGTTCTGTGTACCATTTACACTAGGGATGCACAATATAATCGGCCCCCTATCGGTATCGGCCTGTATCGGCCTTAAAACTGAATATCGGACATCAGCCACCCCACCGATATTTAACCCGATATTTGATCAGCTTCTGAGTTTCTAAAGTCTAAAAAAAAAAAAAAATACTACTTCTTCTTCCTCAAAAACTTCTTTTTTACTGACTTAAAAACTTCTAAAGACGAGGGAAAAAATATTGATACATTAAAATATCACAATATCTTCATATGCTGATATATTGCCATTTAAAAAACACCATATCAATCTCTTTTACTAATGAAATATTGCTATATGTCATCGTTATGCTACGCAATACCCCGAAAATTCACAAAATTTTACCATATTTTTATATGTTGATATATTGACGCAGTATCGATCTATTTTACAACAAAATTTCACAAGAATTTGAAAAATATCACGAGAGTTTGTAACAGAACGATGAAATTTCACGAGATTTTGAAAGTAAAATAGATCGATACCGCGTTTTTAAAAATCTATTTGATATCAGCATATGAAAATATATTTGAGTATATTATTTTTCAAAGTTTCAGAATTGGATAACAAAGCTGCTATTTTCAATGACTACTTATTTTTGTCCAGCTTTAACATCGGTATCGATATCGGTTATCGGCTACATGAGTTTTAAAATATCGGCATATCGGATATCGGCCAAAATCCCAATATCGTGCATCCCACACCAATTTACACTCAACAGTTATCTCAGTTACCGTGCTCGGACCGAACTTTGAACGGTTTCAAAACGGTAGAGTAAATAGGGCTTCAAAGCATCTTGGTATTCTGTTTATTTTTACTCTCTAACAAATGAATGCCCTCACAGAGCATCTCCATTGCATGAGAATAAATAGATCACAGATGGACTCTATATAGTGATTAGTAATTGCTAAAAGCAATGGGCTACCTGTGATTTTCTATCTTGGAGTATCAGACATCAAAAGGTTGAAAATTATAATGAGTATGAAGACTTTAACAAGTTATATTACCTGTCGATTTCAAGCTTATCAAAGTAAGAAAAGGATCTGTAAAAAAGCAGAAATCTGTCACTATATAAGTGGAAGACAGAATGTGTTATTTTCTAGGTATTTCAACAATTTAATCAAAGCAGAGGGGATTTTCTATACTACATAAACATACAAAGCCAGTTCAGCCTCTTGTGGTTGGTGATCATAAGAATCAACTAGTTTACAATGTTTTCCCATCTACAAGATTTAAAAGGCTGACAAACTCTCAGACATATGGTGAATGAGACAGAGGGAGATGAGTATTTGCTGTGAGTGTCTCGGCTTCAGCTTTTGAAGTGACAGCTCTCCAAGGAAACATAATCTGCTCTTTTTGTTTAATAGAAACATTTAATTAAGCAAAATGATTCTAACAGGTTACAGCTGTGTTTTCCGCTCTTGCATTTGCCTTTATTGCATGTGGGAAATCCATTTCCACTTTATTCAGGCTGTTTCAGATTTATAGATTTTGCAATTGTCTCCTTATTTACTCAGCTCTTCTGTCCTCTGCCAGTAGCGTGGCTGATGGTTTCAGAGCACGGCACCAATGGTAAAACCCATCTGAAACCCTTCATGAATGGTTTAAATTAACAGCTGATTGTAAAAAAATATATTTCGTAATAACTCAATTACTAAAAAGCTATGAGCTGTTATAAAATGGTCTCAAAACTTACTTTAAGTAGAGCCCAAAAAAGAGAGTTTAAACTACTTTTTGTTGGGATCCTGAGGCTTGCCCACCAGAGGGCGCCGAGGATCCATTTCTGTTTTTTTTTCTGTTAGGGACTGGGGTTACTGTTGGGATCTGGGGATGTACCACCTTTCACCAGCAGAGTGCGCCGTGGGTCTCCTGGGCTGGAGCCCTCCAGCACACCTGGAGCTCGTCTGCTCATCAGGAACCTTCCCTACATAAGCAGCTGCCAGACCTTCCTTCAACGCCGCAGTGTTGACCTTAGTTTGGTTAGCAAACCTGAGCCTCTGTTACCAGAAAGAATCTAAGTCATCTCAAGTGAGAAACCTGATTCTAATCTGCCTCTGTCTTTGCTCACAGGAAACCTGTCTCAAGTCTGAAGCTCTGGGTGAGCTTAACCTGCCTGCCAGCCCTGGTGAGCCAAACCTGAAGATTCCAGTCTGGATTTTCTCCTACATCTCTTAGAGAAGAGCTGGAAACTCTGATCAAGGTCTGCCATTCAAAGTCTGAAGCTAGACGCTGCTGCTTGTGCACTCTGCTGAACCAACAGTCTCTGGACCCAACGGTTTCCTCCCGCACAAGTTAAGGCTGGACTCCTTCAAGACATCAGTGAACCCAACCCGGACCAGTACCTGATCCAGTTCATGTTCTTGTGTCAATCTAACTTCAATAAACTCTGTTAAACTTTTACTCAGCCTCCGTTTATGTTCTGCATGTGGGTTTAACCTAAAAACCAATCATGACACTTTGTCAATTTAATAATGAAAAAAACAAACAAGTATGAGTCATATAAACAAGCACGACTGTAAAATCAGTGATACATTTGTACAGGTTTTGGAGAGCATTCACACCCCATGAAATTCTAGAAAACGAGTCATGGTGTTACCACACCATAACAAATCTGAAGATCAACACAAAGCAGTTATGACATATTTCTGTATTTTTGGAATTTATCGTGTAATAAATGACAGGACTGAGCAAAGGACCTTAACAAATACCTTTGCAAAGAAAACTTGGATAAGATATTTGAGTTTAAGACATGCAAAGCTGGGAAAAATACTGCTAAATAAAAGACAAAAACCTGAAAAAAACTTAAAGCTCTAATAGCAGATTTCTACAGATCATTGACCAAAAAGATGAGAATTACCATGCCACTATATATTTCAGGTTAATAATGTGTGCAAAAATATTTAAAATGTTTCTTTTTCCTGCAACAAAAAAGTTATGCATTAATTTGTATCGGTGTATCACACACCCAGCAGAAGGTAAGAAAAGCAGTGAGAAAACTTCTTCAAGCCAGTGCATTAATTAAAAAATACATCTCCTTAAACGCACAAACATGGCACATTGTTACAACAACCTAAACTGTTAGGCCAAATTTAATAAGCTCTCTGCTGTGCATATCAATTCTCTCTTCTTTTAAAATCTAGACAGTATGTTCTTCATCATGGCGCATTTGCTTGCCACCAGCCTGCGCGTGCAGCAGCTCAGATCAGTTCAGTTTAGCTCAGCTTGGCCTGCTAGCCTCATGGCTGTAATTGAGAGTTAATGACGCAGTTGGATCTGTTCTTTACTTCATATTAAACAGAGCCTGCTGCTGCTGCCCGGCTGTAAAAGCAGCCCACTGCTTCCCCCCCCCTGCTTCACCTCCTGTCCCCCTGTTTCACAGCTCCATTATAAACCTCCACACTTCTCCTCATTATTTAATGCTTGAACATCGCATTTGAAAGCAACTGGTCAGGTTGTTGGTTCCATGGATTTAAGGAACTGCATATATGTCTTATTTTCTGTTGAGGCTTATAGCTTTAAACACCTTTCACATACCTACGTTTATGTGGGAACAAAGACCCCAATGTACAGCTGGAAACCTGGAAATCATGACCAACTTCACAGCCATGTGATAACAGATCAATGTCTCTATTTAGATTTCCTCTTCTTCCTCTCTGTACATGACACTGACGAAAGAGAGGCAGCAGAAGAACCCCCTTCTCAAATCTCTGATGGGGGGGGGGGGGTGCTCCTGCGACTTGCCGGCGCCAAGAACGGTGCACTGCCCACAGTGAGAAGGGTCGCTAGGGGCCCTTTCTCTATCACTGACCAGAGCGGGGAGAAATCAGCCGAGGTAAACAGGGGACAAGAGTGGAGATGGTAGAAAAAAGAGAAGGAAAAAAAAAAGTGAATGAGAGAGAGAGAGAGAGGCAGGCAGAGAAAACAAACAGGACAGAGGCTGCAGTGTGTGTCAGGTCAGCGGGGAGTTTCAGAATGTTCTCCACTGCTGTTCTCCAGAGCGCAAAACTCCTGGAGGCTTATCTGCTCCTGGCGCTGTCATTTATCATCAGGCAGGAGGAGCAGGAGAGAGACGCACCACCCCTAGCATACGAACAGATGTGCGGAAAACAGAGCGCACGTGTGGATGTCCATTGAGAACCCAAACATGATGAACACTGACATCTAAGATATAGTGGTTCGCGTGCTGCTATGCACTCAAAACGCACAGTAGCATTTAAAAAAGAGAGATGGGCTGCTGTAAAATACATGTGGTGGTTATATGATTGTCATTAAAAGTGGCACATGAAAAACCAATAAAACCCCATGTGCAATGAAATATTGGCTTGTGAGTGCACACAAACAGAACTGTGATCGTCCAGACCTCCCGGCATCGTCCTAAAGGACCAGCAAGGTCCTAATAGGTTTTCTTTTTCTCTAAAGTGTTGCAGTCATTAGAAGACAACTTTTGCCCAGTCCGTTTGTGTGTAACTTTAAACCTACCAGTGCACCCCACTGCCTATTTAGTGCGCACTGTTTCAACCCATTAATCTTAAAGATGTAGCAATGTGCACACTTGTGGTGTTCACTTTATGACAGCAGCCTAAAAATGTTGAGGTCATGCTATAGCTTTTAAAATCTTGAGGAAGACTTGCTTCATAGTTGTCCATATAGTACTTTAAAAGGGAAAAGAGGTACAGGTATTTACTGATAACTTAGCTGGCTGCTTGCTGTACTGTAAACATATCAATGGAAAGTTAGGTGGAAGGAAAACATGTGGCAAAAATAAATCCAGAAGATCAATCCTCTCAACATATTTGATGGGATTATGAAGAAATTTGTATAGCAAAATTCAAACCTCAACTACACCTCATGCAGACTAAGGTAGCTTGATAAAAGAAACCATTCCTTATTTCAGTGTTAGCTTGAAAAAAATGTCAATGGACACCTTATTCTTTCGTCCTTGTTGTTTTTTCACTGGGGCAGAGCGCGCAGAGTATTGCTCTTGTCAGCCACCGTGAAGGCATCCCTGAGGTGTCTGTAGGTTCCCCTGATTTGTGTGCCCCTCTGTCCCAACAGCCTCTGACTGTCGTTTCCGCTTTATCTGTCTCCCTGCGTCTGGATCCCTGCTCTCAACAGGCAGTTCTTGCATAACCATTTATTTAACCAGATTTTTTTTCTTTTCCCTCCTTCTTAAGGGCCTGAAGGGTTTAATTACATACATAGACAACCCCTATAAACTTCTATTCTAAGGATTTTTTATTGACTTTCGAGCCTGACTACCCTCCGGCATTTTAATTAACCATTTATAAGAGAAGAAACTACAATTAAATTAAAAGGTTTCTATAAAGAGGCGTTCCTGTGCATTTTTTGGAAGATGGCAGGCTTTATCTAAATAAGATGGTGCGGATATGTGAAACAGCTGGAGCACGGGTGCCTCGTTTAAGGAAAGAGGAAAAGCAGAACAAGAAATGACAGAAAGGAGCAGGAAAAAAAGGCATAATTAAAAAGTGAATGGAAGGGAAAGATTTAGAGGAGAGATATAGCTAAAGCCAAGGGTGGAAGGAGGGATGAGAAGGCAGGGCAGCGTGGATCTTGCTACTTAGGCCCTAATTACATGTTGTGAAACTTTAGGCGGCCCGCAGTCATCTGGCTGCTTTTGGGGGCCTCCTGGAGTACTGGACAGACAGAGAAATTACAGCACCATTACACACGCTTTGAAAGAGACACATAGGGCGCGCAGGGGAGTACAAGAGAGGGAAGGAGAGGTGTGAGGAGTGGGGAAATGAAAGAAGAAAGCAGGAGAGGAAAGAGGAGGCTGATGTCATTTGGCGTTTTTTAAGAAGGAGTAACAAAGCGCGAGAGTTCTCCTTTGTAAGCTGCAGCTGAGTGGAGAGCTGGTATTTTTACAGGCCTAAAGATCTGTGTGCTCATAACAATGTGGGTACACAGCACACAGCGGGGGTGCCCCTGTGAAATGTGCACCCTCCCACTTCTCCTTTAATATTCTCCACCCCAGAATAGCCAAACTTTCCCTTGCCTACATGCAACTGATGAGCTTCTGTAGCCATGAGGTTACATTGAATAAAGCCTTCCAGAACCTTGAAGATTACTTTCCAAGCACGAGCCTGAGGGTGCACTGTTCTTTTTCATGTTAAAAGTGCTTAAATTTCCTCTTTTTTCACTGGTAATGTTCGGCTTTAGACTTCAGCCTGGTGGTTGGGAAGGTGACATCTGGGAGTGAGGTTAGCACCATCATCTCACACCCACCTCATCGCTCACACAATTCAGCGACCTTTTAGTCGACCCTGCCAGCTCATCCGCTTTCCTCTCATCTCACCTCCCCTACTTCTTCTACTCTTTCTTCCTCACTTCCCCACAACCACCATCTCTCCTTCTCCGTCTTATGGAGTGTGGGGGAGTTTGTCCCCCACAAAATGGGCATAGTGCATTGTGGGAAATCAAGGTGAACCTTGAGGGCTGCAAAGGTGGGAATTCCATCACAAAGTGGAAAAAAACGCAGGGGGTGAAACCAGAGAACTAAAGTGTTTTTTACTCGACAGATTTACACTTTTATTGGTTCAGTGTGCAGAAGGCAGCTTACCTGCACACATACACACAATAGTGCCACACTAACACAACCACACCTACACACACATATACAACCCTACATACATTACATGGGAGTCCTGATATTCAAAAGTTTCTAAAACTGTGTTTTAAAGAATCTCTGTTCAGTTTGGACATTTTCCGCTTTAGATTTGTCCAGTCAAAGTATTTTTTATTTTGAAGTACAAATGATCAAATGGAGTCTAAACCCACCATGGCAGCCCCAAAAGGCACTGAAAGGTCCTTAATATGCAAACAACTATAAATAAACTTTTATCATTCATTGTATCCCTTGTTCCTTTGCATGAGTTTAAGATCCAAACTGAATATTTAAGAGCCATTTTTGTGTTGCTTTATTTACAGTTTTGCAGTTTTTATCTGTGAGATGACTTTAATGTTAGTGACAGTATTGTTTTTTCTTTTCTTTTACAGTGTCGAAAACTTTTATTGCATGATCTAGTTGACTGAAGAGAAAAACTGATTTACTTGAGAGAGTGTTTTATATTTACATCCTACAATGACTGCAAATACAGCACAAAACCTGTTGTATTTGTATATATATAGATATGGTAGTGAGTTTTGATTGATATATGTGCTTTGTATTTATATTAAACTTGACTCATTAGAATTTTTTCAACTTAGAGAAAGTGCCTTTAACTGTAGATGAGACAGGAAGTAGTGCAAGGACGGCCTGTTTGAGATTGGGTTGGAGACTACACCAGCTCCCAGCATTCTCAGAGAAAGGAAGAAAGGCTCATATGTTCCTGTGAGTCTTGTATATCTCTAAAAAGAAATAGCTTGATCAATCTCAAGTCTAAACAAAAAAAAAAAATGTATAAAGGGCTCTGAAAAGTTGCCAAATATAGGGACAATGTCACTAAACTGGCAACAGCGAGCACTGATTGAAAGTTACAAAGTAGATGCTAACTTTAGCACATTTAGCTGTGAGAACGCTGGTGTTCTCACGGTGCTACAGTACATATATTTCATGCCTGTCTGTCCCTGTGATGGTTCTTTTTCTCACTCAGTACCAAAAAAGTTGTTAAAAAAACAGACAGGGAGAGTACCTTCACATATGTGTTAACATTTTATTCTAGAGTTTTTTCTCATGGAAACACATTGAAGATGTTACAATATCAATGTATACAGCTTGTATAACAGTTTAGATTGCCATCTTCTTAAGATAATTCAACACAGACAGAACTTTTATAATCATTTTAAGAGAGGACCCAACATTAAAATTAACACACCTGCATCTCATTCACACTTGGTTGAGAGGGCACAATTTGAACATTTTTACACAAGGATTTGTTCATATTTGTTGCCAGTGGTTTACCCTGTAATGGCTACGTGCAGAGTTATTTATGTCATAGCAAGTCTACTGACTATATTGGATTAATAAAACTGTCATATCCAGTGTTTTTCTAAGGCATGATAAAGAAAAAAAAACAACATAAATATAAATTTTAAATATAATAATTGATGACATATATAATTTTTCAATTTGTGTTCAGTTTTGTCAGAAAGCCCAACAAGCCATTTTTCGTTGAATTTGTCAAAATCAAGTATTTTCCCTCTCTTGCTTTAGCACAATAATTTCACACATAGGAAAGGTTTCAAGTTAAAACATTCTCCTTCTAAACTGGGGTTTATTAGAGTAGACTAATTTCATCATAACATAAACTGCTGACAGCAAAGCGGTGGCATCTTATTTTGACTTCTCTTTGACATATTGTGGTTCTTAATGAATCATCCTTTACAGTATTTTAACTGAAATCTACTAAATCCATCTTTTATAAAGAAGGAATTAAGCAACTTAAGATAAGAAAGCATAGAAAAAGTCTAATTACAACATCATTATCTGTTTTCAGTTTTCCAAAACTCGATTCCAGCATATTTAATAATTAATTTTAAAATCGCTTTAAGATTCTTCATGGATCAGGATGACGTCTTTTTGTTTTTTTCAAGAAGTCTCGGTTGCATATGATCATCTAATGCTCAAAATCAAGCAGATTTATACTGATAAAACCTGAAGTAGGAAAATCTACACTCAAGAGGTAATCATGAAGGAGATTTCTGAAAGCTTCACTGCATTTAATTATCATACCATTAATCCCCTATTGATATTATCATCACATTGGAATAAGTTAGGACAACTTTGCTACATGAACTAGTTAGACCTGGATCTAAATGTTCTTGAACTGATCAGATTATTTAAGCAATTATTTTTTGAGTATTATCAAAGTATGCAAAGCAAAACAAATACTTTTAATAAGTAAAACAGGATTATCTTTACCTGCTGAAGGCATAAGAGTTAGCAACTACAGTTGGCCTTAATTCCAAGAGCCAGTTGTATAGGTAAATGTGTAATGAAAGCTTTAAAATGTTTTAACCAAATTCCGAAACGCTGTAAAACAATAGCACTTTAAAGAGCAACTGCAGCTCCTTGGTCAAAGTGATCTAGTAACCGCATGTTCATGAGTGTGCATTGATTAGAGGTTTACTGCTTGTTCTCATTTCCTGATATTAATTGGCAGGGTATGGTCTTATCTGATTGCCTGTCTGCAGGCAAAGTGAGGCAGAGACAGGAGCGATAGGAACAGAGTGCAAGACAGAGGAGTCAGTGGAGTGGGCAGGATTGCTATCTGTAATCTGCGATCAATCTTGGCCGAAGTGGCTGGTGTGTGAGAGGAAAGCAGGGGCCGACCTCTGTGCTCCTTCTCCGTCCCAAGTTCCCTCCTTTCTCAGCACCCCTCTCATCCCAAGGGTAGCTTGGTCAGCCCTGAGGGGAGAACATGGTGCAATGCAGGCAGACAATTTTCAGGCTGACTGCTTTTACTTTCGTCCTGTTCAGGGCCTCACGAAAACAAACTGACAAAACAAAGGACAGCAAATTAATGACCCGTGCTACACAATCCCACCACCCCCTACCCCAACCTACCCTCCCAACACCCCCCCCCCCTTTCCCTTCAGCACAAGTCCCTCACAATTGACTCCTGGTTTGGCACGTCCCTTCCTCGCCTCCTCTTTTCTCCTCCCCTCCCCCTCCTTCTCACATTCTGACTTCTGATCGCCTTCAAATCAAGCATGCACAGACCCACATATCTGGCCATTGACATATTGACACGTGCACGAACACACCACTACCACCATCGCCCCCTGCCTTAACTCCTTGACCCGTGGCATCTGGTTTAGATTGTCACAGGAAGAGAGAGACAGAGACGTACAGAGGGGGAAAAAGTGAGTGTGAGTGAAGGAGAGAAAAGATCTCTCTGTCTGCCTTTGGACCTTCATTATCATGTGTTAATATTAATGTAATTTGAAAAAGAAACAGACATTGGAACACACTGGGTGAAGAGGGGCTTGTCTGCGCTGAGTGAAACAACATGCTCACAATCCAGCCGTGCTCCCACCAACCCGCTGCTCTCGTGCAGGATTGCATTCCCTGACACGGGCCCTTTTCATGCATTGTCACGTCAACACGAGGTTTCAATCTGTTATTAATACACATTGCATGAGCCTGACTTCAGAGCTGCATTTGACTTGCAATGCAGCGTAACAGGAGATTTTGGTAGCTGTTGATGGGCAGTAAATGTTTTCACTGGATTTGATGTTCTGAAGCTGAAGTTAATCTAGTTTTGCAATAAAAACAGTCTCCATTGTGTTAAAAACAACATAAGTAAAATCATTACTTTGGTGTGTTTATGAATGCCCTCTTAATGAATTACACAAAATACATTTTTATAAAATCTAAATCAAATGCATGACTAAGTTAAAACGTAAAATACAATGGCTTCAGTAGCTCAAAATAGGATTAAAATGATACTGCATGCTGCTTTGAGGTTTTGACACTATAATGTGTATTCAACCTCCATAAGTTTCTCTATAAAACCTACTCCTGTCAACATGGGGGGTGAGGTTGCTTGAGGACCCATAAAGCAGGGATGAGTGAGGCAGAGATGAGCTCTCGTAGGTTTATGGAGAAAAACTGAGTCAAAAATCAAGAAACACAAAATACTTAAAACCAAAAACCAGCAAACATGAGGGAACGTTCATGTGGGGAGCCAGAGACGAAGAAGCAACAAAACAACAATGAACCAGCACTGAAGAACTGCACATGAAGGTTATACATGGGAGACAGAACAAAGATTGGGGTAATCAACTGATATGGAGCAGGTGTGGATGGAAGAGACTAGAAGGGAGCTAGGGTAAAGGAGACAGGCACAAGGGGCAACAGAGGGTAAAATAAGACTGCTTAAAATTGGAAAATAAACCAAAGATAAACAAAATCAAACTTATGACTAAAAAATAAAAACTTAAAATCCCAAAAGGGGAAAAAACATAACAACCTAAGGTTTGATTTCATTACAGTAATGTTGCAATCATGCAGTCACCTATTAAAAAAAACAGGAGCTTGCATCTTTTAATAATTCGTTTGACATACACGCAGGGTTATTTTGTTAGAACTGTTAATAGCATAGTTTGCTTTGTATTCCTTTACTCTAGATTCCTTCAATCTAATCTGTAATTGGCTTTGGGTGAACACTCTGTGGGAGTACCTGCAGGCCATTCTCCTAGCTCACCAGAGCAAGGCCGCTGAAGGAGCGCTGGGTCACATTGCTCGTAGTTCCAATCATTGCCTTGCTGACATTGACAGGAATCTAATCTATAATTTCTTTTTAAATTGAGCAACAGAAGCAAGAATCCTAGTCTAAGAGGAGGAACTCTTTTTCTTTAAAAATGATTTTTTGTTAATTCATTCAGATGTTTTTGGAAACCTATTACTATCTGTAATCATGCTGTTTTGGGAAGACTGTGCCAAGAAAATGATCTAATCCTTTTTGTACTGTGTTTTTTTCCTCCAAGGTCCAATAACATTTGCCCTTGATGTTTTGGAAAAAATCATGGACTAGAGTATGACAAATGAATCACAGTACTAACAGTAATCACACTGGAAAAGCCATATAGAAATAAGTAAAAAATTCTTAAATAAAATGTATTTACCCTTAATTTGAGTAGGTAAATGAGATAGTTTGCAAATGGAATGAGTATTTTTAGTCTTAATAAAATAATATAAAATAAGATAATTAGATAATATGCACTTGAAATAAGACAATGCAATTGTGTTTTCTTATGTTACGTGTAAATTGTCTTTTTCCATTGGCAAAATGTCTCTTTTATCCCCTCAATCCAAGAACAAATGCACTTTTTTAAAGAAAAAATGACTCACCGAGATTTCAATTATCTCCAGTGCATGGAGTTGTTTCACACAAAGTCTTCCTGAAATGGTCAAGCTTAATCTAACTGGACTGAAGCAAATGGTTCAAACAAAAATGTAGTAAATATGAGGAAAAATGACATGTTCATGTTTTTATTGGTAGGACATTAAGATTTTTATTATCTGACATCACTGCCAAAAGATCTGCTTACTGGTGTGCTAATAGTTGTTATGAAGACTTTGTGACTTCAAGATGCATCAGTTGCACAGTTCTCAGACAGTGACAGGAAAATTCATATAAATGTATATAAACCTTTTATGTGAGTCAATATCAATGATTATTGATAGAGACACAACGAAAAATTATATTTCTATTCAGCAGATGATGCTTCTGAAAATTTTTAATGCATTGTTTATGACTCTGCAGTAGTTACATAACTGTATTTGAGTCCATGTCAATATATGTTATCTGATGTGCTTAGCAGCAGGGATCTGTTTCTACTTGGTTTGGAGTCCAAGCGAGGAATGTTGGTGGCTGCAGCTACAGACACCAACGATCTTTGATGATGATGGAATTATCATTTGGGTATGTCTGTCTCTGTGTTGCCACAATGTTTATGGTGGCTCTTAAAATGAGATGACAGAGTCATATTTCAAACCAAAGTAAGCAGCCATCTTATCACATTTATTCTATCTGACGGAAATCACAGACCAAGCTTTGCTCACTTCGGGTTAATTTTTCCTGTTCCCTTTAAAACCTTGAGTTTATTTTGTTTTCAGTTTGCTTAGGTTTTATGAACTCCAAGTTCAGCACAGAAAGATTGTGTTAAAATTTGACAGTGTAAAAGAGAGCAGGAAGGAGCGATATATATATATAGAAAGATATAGAGAGAATTTTTGAACTGTCCATCCTTAGCCTATTTCAGAATTACCAGTTTAAGTATGAAATTGAAATATGAAATATTTAAAATATATCAAATATGAAATATATTAATACTTAGCTTTTGAGAAAATTCTTAAAAATAAGATAAATTCTTTGATATGCTTTCTTTCTTTTTCTAAAGAATCCATTCAGTTCTAAATGATTAATTAAAATAACTTACCACTTGGACTTATCGTTTTTTTTATTAATGAGCATAATTACAGCAGTAGCCATTAAAAATGTCCCCACTTTCCTCGGCTGGTCCCCTAAAATTCCTTTTTAAACATCAATCATTGTACTAAAATATTTTTTCTGTCATGATTTGTGGACATAAAGATCTAAAGAGAAGTGTCCTCTCCTGGTCAGCCCCTGTAATTCAATGAAAGGGTGGAGTCAAAGTAAAAGAAATTGCATGCCCAAGAGAAGGCCAGTGGCTGGAAGTTGGAGGCGATTTTGCATGGAATTGCAGGGTAGTGGTCTGCCATCCAGCAGGCTTTTTTCCTGGGAAGCACTAATTTGAATGGCTGCTACTGTATATTAAAATATAGGTGAAATAAAATATCCTTTTTAATTAATAAAAAGTCTCTTTCGCTACTCTGAAATCGCTGCAGTAAGACATTTGTCTGTTTGGAAACCTTTTTAAACACCTTTACTTCAGGTGTCAATAGAAGTGAGCAGCTTTCTGTTTTATCTATAGACTGTGTTGCCTTTCATTGACTGAACTTGTCCAAAAAGGTGATGAAAGAGTAAAAGAAATGAAAACACACAAACACATTCTTATGGGATTAGTTGGAATAGCATTTACAGGCTTGTGAGTAGACCTCAGAAAAGTTCAGGCTAACGACCTGGCTCCTTGCTGTGGCTTAATATTCAAACTGGGTTCTGCATGAATGGGAGGTGAGTTTTATCTGCCATCCTTGATTAATAAAGCCTGGGAGGTCAGACAGTTTGCCTCGGCCCCATCCACACTCAACTAAACAACAAACCCACTCACTTACCCTGCCTCCTTTCCTTCCTACCTTACTGTCTGTCTGACCCCTATGAGCTAACTGCCCACTGAAGAAAGATTTATAGTTAATCAGTCTGTATCGGCAGTAGTCAGTATTGGACTGAGCCAACTTTAGAGCACTACCACACAGGGAGAGGATGATGTCAGAATGGAAGGAATGATAAGAGAGGGGGAGGAAAGGGAAGAAAAAAGGTGCAAGAGTGAGAGAAAAGGCAGCAAGAAGGGAGGGAGAAAAAAAGAAAAGCCGTTTTTTAATGTATTAAAGGCATACTATGCAACCGGTGTTGATTTTCCAGCGAAGCTCCCCCCAGAGGGCGAAAGTAAAAGTGCACTGTCGTAAATATGCACAGCTGTTCTCCTGGTTTCTCCGTCAAGCCAGGCGCGGTTGTTTTGAGCTTAGCAGACAGGCTAACGCAACGAATGACTAACACAGTGAAAGTATGAACATGCACACAGAGAGAGAGAAACCATTCCAATGTTACTTACAATCGCATCAGCAGAAACGCGAGGTCCGCGTCAGCCTTGCAGCCTTCTTTTTATTTTAGCTCTCGCCATTCGGAAAAAGCTTGCCCGATGTTCACCCGTGTACGACTCCTCTCTCTGTCCGGAGCCCTTTTCCTCTTTCTTGCCTGCTCCGACATGGGCTTTCACTGTTTTCACGCTGGTTCCGCCATGATAACTGCACAAAGATCGCCACTGTGCTAGCAACGAGCATGCTTTTAACTGGGGGCATGTAGCAGTTCTCGCCGTAAAGCAAGACCGACTCTCGCGAGACTTCTGAGCCTGTGGGTGCGGGCCGAGGGCTCCTGCAATTGCAAGTGCGGTATTTCCCCCACAGACCACCAGGGCAGCCGAGAAAACCTTTGTTCAACCTGAAATGACTCATTTAATCATCCAAAACGTTATGGAACACATTAATTAACTGAAAAATGTTGCCTTGTGAGCCTTTAACTTAGGTCTAATCTGCATTTATGTAATCCTTAAAAATGTCTTCCTCCCTAATATTTTTTTTTAACTTGTGCTGTCTAACCTGTTATAAATAACACTTAGAACTATTTATTTGTGTGGATTAGGCCCTCAGTTTAGGACAGTGCCATTTCAGTTATATCCTAAGTGACTTCCAGTCACTATAAACCGTCCTTGCCAATCATCCAGCTGTCTTAATTCATTTCCATGCAAATTTTTTGCTCAATAAAAAGCTGCCAGCAACTATATTGCATAAGCTGCCAAGATGGCTTAAGATGATCAAGTCCCATGCTTTCAATCGCGAGTACCGTTCTATAACGTCACTCGGGCAGTCGGTCTGCAACCGTCTGAGTCAACCGCAACCACACAGTCACAGATGGATTCCTCTTAAGCCTGTACAGATCAGCCACCGACCGCCAGCTATCAACTCGCGTCGCCACAAAACCACAAACTAACCTCTCAAAGTGAGGGAGAGATGGAAACAGTGGGAAGATGAAGCAGAAAATAATAGCAGATAATAAGAAAGCACTGTGAGATGACAAAATAGGGATAAAACAGGAATGGAAACAAGTCTAATTTGGTTCTTTTGTTTTCAAGATAACAACTACTTTGTCAGTATGCTAATAAGTTTGCTAATGACTGCCGCCGCAGAAGAACACCTAATTAAAAACAATTTGATTCAGAGCTATTTATCAGATTTAATAAAACAAAAACAAAAAACAACAAAAACCTGCTTAATGTCCCCTTAAGACAAGTAGAATTATGGCCACCTTTTGAGTTTGTCACAGCCCTCCTACTCCTTCCCCTCCTTCTCTGCCCTCCCGTCGGTCTCTGTCACTCTGTCCCCCTGCTCAATTGCCTCTAATGGACATGCTTTATCTAAGCTGACCTAACCATTGTCAAAGAGAGCAGAATTTGTGAGCTTTTTAAGTGGGTACACTCGTCAATGCACAAGGGGGTGGGGGGCACAACTGGGAATAGGCGTTGGGGTGTTGCTTGGCAAGTGTCCATCTATGCACTCTCCAGGCCACTTCGTTAGCCGCCACACACACAAACAAACATGCACGCACACATCCCAATTCATTCCCTTTTCCTCAGCTATGCAAATAGGATGCCAATGAAATACTAAATCAGTAGACGAGTGGGGTTTGCTCATCTGCGGAATGGACACAACAGATGACAAATGTATCTCTGGTGGCTTTGAAGCTCCCAGTGATTAAACTTTTAATTGGAATGCATTCCAAAGCGACAAAGGATACGCTTTCTCACTTTGATGTTGTATTCTATTTGTCACGTCGATAAAAAAAAAAAATGGGGCGAGGAAAACTAATCTGGGGGGAGAAAGTTTGGGATAGATCCACCAAGACTTTGCCCACTCAGGCCAGTAGAGAAACCGGATAGGACCACTTTAAAAATCGCTTAACACGCTCAACACAAAAGACAGCTGAGAAACCCGAGCCATGTTTGATTTGAGTGTCAGGGTGGGAGGCACTAATCTGTGGACACGGCAGACACAGGTGGTGAAACAATCAAACAACCTCACACTTATGCCTGCTCACACACAAAAACGCACACAAACGTGAAGAAAACATCAGAATGCAGAAGGGTAAACAAATTCAAACAAACATGGATGCCACAACAAAGGCTTTTCCAGATATATTCTAATGTACAGGAATGTCTCCAGGAGTTTAAATATTAAGTGCGTATGTAGCAAAATCCCCCCTTCACACACACACACACACACACACACACACATACACCCACCCACCCACCCTCACACACTTACTGGAAGGAGCATACAGAAACCTCCACATGCATGTCTGCAGCTGGATAAATGACTATGGAGCATGGTGTTATTTTACAGGGCAGATAAAGACAAGGTAGATCAGATTCCAAGCTCCTGTTTCTCTCTACTGCCTTTCAGCTCCTTTTAATGTGTCAACGGCACACGCCCTGCCTTGGCTCATGGAGACATGATGAGAAAAAAAGCAGAAAACTGCCAAATTTTCTCTTAAACAGCTGTGCTACATCGTTCTGCACCCTTTTGCATTCTTTATGTCTGGTCATTTGTTGAACTAAGAACCTTTATTAAGATTATATACATTTTTTTATAATAATCAAGGATGATTTTTTTCATCTTTTCTCCAGTTTTAAAAATTGAATAATTAAGGTTTATTGGGCAAGACAAGGCAAGGTGTTCATCGATGTTTCATGTTTGTTTAAACATGGTAGACATAAAATATTGCATCACACTTATTTATCAGATTTTAGTAAAAAAAAAAAATAATAATTTCTGAAGTTGTTTTATCTTTAAAGATCTTGTATATATTACAGGAAAAAATAAAACAAAAAATAGAAGTTAGCAAGAACCTTATAGCAAAGGTATGAACACACAATTCAAATATTTCTTTGTACAGAAAGATAGAAAGATAGATAGATAGATAGATAGATAGATAGATAGATAGATAGATAGATAGATAGATAGATAGATAGATAGATAGATAGATAGATAGATAGATAGATAGATAGATAGATAGATAGATAGATAGATAGATCTCATGTGACACGTCTTGTGTTATTTAGTTTCAATGTTGTGCAATAGCAGAAGGAGGTCTTTCCCAGAGATACTTACCCTCAAACTCATATATTAACACACACCTCTTATTTTTTCTTTTTCTTTCACATGCACACAAAAACACACACATACACACATTCAGGCCCCAGGCCATCCTCTGTAATGGGATCCTTACTGTTATTTCTGCTGAATAAAATAAATCCCACTAATTAACATGTTAACATGATTGATGGGCTCCAATTCTGCATGGAGTAGAGAACGTCTGCACTTGAGCTGCCCTGCTGGCGACTCCACACAGACCATAGGAGAAAAAGGAAATGGGAATATGAAACATGTCACAAGGAGAAAAAAAAAAGTGCAAAATCATATAAGTTATTATGAGTGGCTGACCAAAATGTCTGACAGTAGATGAATACGTTTCTTCCAAACAGAAATTTAAAAAAAGACTGTGAATAATGCATTTCAGTGTATAAACTCTAACTTCCTGCAGCTAAAAGTTTTTTTTTTTTCTAAATCTATACAAACACACATGTAGATAAGTGTGATTCTTCTAGAGAAGTATGAGGAAAAGTACATTAATCATATGGCAGCAATTTGATATAAACATAAAACCTTATGATAGGACATTTGTAATTTAACATTTAGAGGAGGATCTGGATCTAATTGCCCAATAAGAAATCTTAAGGAAAGGAAGGAAAACAATTTATAAATGTCTAAGTAAAATCTGACTTGATACTAATACCATATGGTCATCATTGCATTCTAGACCAAAGCAAAGTGGCAAAAAAAAAAAAAAAAAAGAAGTACAGTGTAAATTTTTCAGTGTTAAAGTAACATTTTAAGAGAGCATTTGGTCCTTCTCGGAATTAGTGTTAAATTAGAACTCTACGTTGTGTATATTTTACTCCAGTTGTTTTTGTAATAACTCTAAAAGAGTCAATCTACTTAGACACTGCATATTTATGTGGAATTTACTGTGTAGATAGAAATGATATATGAGCCAACATTGTCTTCTGATTGGATGGAAGCGTCATGTTACAGATTCTTGAGTTACTGTTTGGACTTAAATGATTTTAACATATGGACATGTTTTAAAGTAGATCACTTAAATGTATTTCTTGTCGAATGTTTACGGTCATCTTCCTGATGCAAAGGGGACCTTCTTCCCAGTATTATTTTTTTGGAGCATCAAATAGGATTTTTCTATGTCTTCCCGTGATTAACCTCCAACTATATTCTCACAGAATTCTGTGCTAAAAGCATTCCCTCAGCTTAATACCGCCGCTTTGGATAACTGTGGATATGGTTTGTTCAAGGAGAACTAAAATATTAGATTTCCCCTTCTCCCAATAAAACTTTTAATCCGCCATTCTAGAGCTATCTCCTTTACAGAATTGACTTTTTCTTTAAAAAAAATACAATGACAAGTGCCTGGAATATGTTTTATATGTTGCCCCGGTGTTAAATTTCTCCACAGCTTTATTCCAAACCTTTCTGCTGTTTTCCTTTAAGGTTAAGTATGTTTGCTAATGTTCTCAAAAAAAAAAAACTTTATGGAAGTTGAATTTGTATTGAGATAAATTACACAGTTTGTTGCACTGGATTTTTTATTTTATTGTTGTCTAAACTCAGCTAAAGTTAGGACTTTAGGTTTTTTAAAACTTTATCATGGTTTTCAGTTTTTTCCCTTCCATTTTGCAATCTTGCACTAGATTGTCTATCTCTTAAAATCCCAGTAAAACATATACAATTTTGGGATTATAACATGACAGCATTTGAGAAAGCCTAGAGGTGTGAATACTTTCTCTGTCTGCCTCTGTTTCAAGCCAGCATCAGTTTCTGGGAAAACTCAAAAGCCGAAACCTGCTGTGCCTGTCCCGTTCTTTATGAATGAATTAATCAGTAGTGACATTGCACAACATGCTCTCTCCTTCCCCATCATTTTAATTAGCCGTTTATATGAACCCACCCCCCACCCCCCCATCTCCAAACCTCTTTGTCCTCTTTTGCATTTCATTAATACATTAACATGCACTTGACAAAAAGAGCAAGGACGCAGACATGGTTGCAGTCGCTTGACTGGTCACTTTGTAGTCTCCCACCTGTCTTGCTCAGTTTGCCTGCTTCATAAAGAGTTTTGGCCTCCTTCTGTCCTACCCCGAGCACACCGAAAACAAACTTGTAAGGTCACTGGTAATGGCTCCTTTATTATGTTAATGACTGTTGCTTGAGGTTTTCCCTAAATGAGGTGCCAAACATTTAAAGTTTTCCCAACAACAAAGGCAAACATGGGATTTTATTGAGAGGAAATCAACCATTTATTTTCAGAAGAATATATATATATAATTCCTTGACCACAGCTTGAATAAAATGGAAAAGTGAAGTTGTGAAAAAGTGAAAAAATTCTCCACTGTACTTCCGGTTGTCAAGAAAATAGAATAGCATGCGTTAAATCTGTTCTGGCTGTATTAGTTTTCATATCCTCTAGCCCTCATACTTCTCAGCCCTGTCTCCCTCTTGTGGGTAATAATTGTTTTTAAGCACTTCACCAGACAAAGCGGCAAAAAATGCCATCTAAAGGACAGAAAGCTGCTGACAAGGAGTGTACAAGCGCTACTGGTCCCGGGACTGCCCCTGCACTTGACACCATTACTGTGCTACTTGATGAACTCTGCAAAAAGTTGTTGGATAATTTTAAGGCATCTTTTGATACAACTGATGCCAAATTGGACCAATATAAAATATCTTTGGAAAACTACGACCAGTGAATCTCTTCACTTGAGTTTGCCAATGATGACCTAAGCCAGCATGTATTTCGGATCTGGAGAATGCCTGCTCTTTGCTTCAGGACCAGAATGCTAAGCTAAATGCTAAAGTTGTTGATCTGGAGTACCGCAGTTGCCGGCAGGACATATGCATCCATCGATGAGCTGAAACTGCTCTCGGTGAAACCACCAAGAGAGGCTGTTTAACTGGGTTTCACCAACTATCTGGCTGGTTGGTCTTGGGGTATGATCCTCGCTTGGGTGTGCGGTCCCAAGGCACCGCAGAATGTCCGCCAATGCCCATCCCAAGGGGATGGGTTTAAAGCAGAGAGTTAATTTCTTTGCTTTGTACTTGTGACAGTGTAATAACAATAAAGTTGGATTCTAAATAGAATTCCATTTTTTTTTTTTTTAACTGCTTCCAGAGATTTATGGGAAGGATATCTTATACCTGAGACAGACAAGGCCCACTGGGTAAACGTTCTCAGTTAAATAACATATAACTTAAAAAAAAAAATTACAAGGATCCTGTGCTTTGTAACACTTTCGTTTCAATTACTGGGCGTCCAACCTGAGAAGTCTTGTGCTTTGGTGCTTCTACTATGACAAACCTACCTCTTCTGACTGGGTTGTAATTGACCTCTGTCCACACAGCAATATTCTCTTCTCTGCCAGTTGTCAGCTCTGCTCAGCCTTCATGCTCTACTTTATCTTTCAAAAACTCACATCAACCACAGAGACACAAACAATGGAGAGAATTCTAAGCTGTATAACATAATGCTGGATCTTAAAAAAACCCTTGGTAGATACATTTTAAGTTGGAGTATTGGCCTCCCTATATTCATTGGGCTGGTTAACTCATCCAGCTCTGTGCTCGATACCAATTGATCAAATTTAAGGTGGTATACTGGGCCCATATTTCAAGAGTTATGCTGACTTCTATGTACCCCACTGTCAGTTCACTGTGGATCAGGTGTAATCTTGTGGAGGCCTCTCTTAATCAAATGTTCTTCTCATGCCCTAGTTTGAAAGATTTCTGGGAAAAATATTCAGAACATGATCTTGTGTATTTAAAGTCAAGCTGGAACCAAAACCGTTAGTGGGCTTTTTGGGGTAATTTTGGACAAACCAAATTTAAGTACTGCTAGAAAACCTTTTATAACATTTGCTTTACTGCTGGCACGTCGTATAATCTTCCTCAAATGGAAAGATTATACCTCCCACCCCCATCTCATTCACAATGGTTGCATTCTATAAAGTCGTGTATAAACCTTATAGGTAAAACAGGTATTCACTCAAACAATCTCGTGATACATTTGACAATGTTTGGGGTCCCTTTTTGAGAGCACTCCCAGCTCTTTAATAATTTAAGTCTTTAGCGACTGTGTGTGATGGCACTTGGTGTGTTGCAGTGATGGCAAACAGAGGTGTCAAGTGACAAAGTACAAATACTTCATTACAGTACCTTACTTAAGTAGACATTTTGGCTATCTGTACTTTACTGGAGTCATTATTTTTTAGAAAATATTTTACTTCTACTCTTTACAAAATAGACCTAGAGTTTTGTTTCATTTAAGTTAGTTTTTGTTGTGGCCTGTTGGTATTTAAAAATTACTATTAATGATTAATTATTAATATTAATATTTTAAAAACTATAAATTGTCTAAAATATTTGTTTCATCCTGACAATTTATTTCTTTTTGGTTGGATTCGGTACTGCACCAAATTGTTTATATATATAAATTGTTTTTCAAGTTGATGCAAAGTTACATTTGACAAGCTAAGAAAATCAAGTATAAGGAAGTTATCATCCAGAATAATGTTTCTTCAGTAGGGCAGTGCGGTAAAGCATCTGTCCTTAAATAATTTTATTTTACTTTTATACTGTATGTAGTTTTAAAAATTGTACTTTTACACTTTCACTTGAGCAAAAAGCTTATGTTGATAATCCAACTACTAGCGTTTTTAAATAGTAGTATGTCTACCTCTACTTGAGTAATAATATTAGTACTCTTGACACCTCTGATGGCACAGTAGCCTACTAGTAGCAGTAGGGAGCCAGAAAAGGGGTTAATTTTGTTTACTTCATTTGTATTATTACTATTTGTCACTCTTTTTAAATCATAGTTTTAACTACTACAACACAAGATTATTTGCTTTAGAGAAAAATATAGTTTTCAGTTTAAGTATGTCTCTGAGCGATTTGTCATGTCTGATTTGAAACACGTATTCTGAAAGATATCTAATTTTTCTGTTTTGCATAGTAATTCAATAACATTAATTTTGATTAAAAAATAAATAAATAATTCACCAGTTAAAGAAGGTTAGGGGGGCACTGTATGTGCATATAGAGGTGTGCAGGGGGGTGCAGACGTGTGAGGGTGTGCTCTTCAGAGTGGGCATGTCTGGGACGGGGTGTGCAGCCGCTGTAGCATGATGAGGTGAGAATGATGAAGCCCATTCCACGAACAAAGTCACCATGTGCAGCTCATATGTTGGGTCCTTGTTAAGGAGAAGCTCATTGAAAACCCCAAACTAACACAGTCACACCAGCACACACATATTTAGTTTCTAAAAAGACCCCTTTACCTCGGCGCAAACACATCCAAACGAAAGCACCCACCTCAGCCTGGTAACGCCTGCAGGCATTGGGTGATTGACAGTATCCAGATTGCCAGATTGTTCTCTGGAGTGTTGAGGAATGACATCACACTCATTACAACTTCTAAATATAAGCAATCACATCGCTTGACTGACAAGGCTGTATACAGCATGTGTGCCTGAGTGTGTTTTCAAGGGACTCCTGTAATAAGTTATGAGAGTTAGAGTGTGAGTATGTGTGTTTTTTTCCTAACCAGTCAATAAAGGAAGTATAATTACAGACACTGTATTTAACAGAGCATGTTTCTCACCCTTGTTTATTTTTTTTCTTTTATTATAATGTAAAAACAGGTTTGAAACCCACAGCAGGTGATAAATTTAACCTTACAGCAAAGTTTGAACCATTTGAAAAGGTCTCTGTTTTATTTTTGATGATCACTACTGAAGAGGAATCTGGACGGTTGCGTGGTTTATTTTTCTGTAGTACCAAAAATAAAGTCAGGAGAAATACTTTATTATTAACACTTTTAAAACTTTACAAAGTTATTTTAGCACTTAATTTCAGGTCATAGATAGACCTTTTTCAAATTGGATGTCACAGCTGTGAAGCCACTTTACTCTGACCTGCTAGAATCGTTCAAATGTAAAATGACAAAACTGTAATTGATAACACAAAGATTTCCCTATGAAAATTACTGAATGAGTAAAATAGAAATAAAAATAATAATTTAATCAATTCTTATTCAAAATGATCAAAGATTATTCAACCTTATCGATATTCTGCATAAATAGTAATATGCGGTGTTTACACATATTACTATATATGCAGTATATCTAAGTATTACTTTTAATGAATTCACATATGAAGGCTCTTCTTCTGTGTTTTTTATATATCCATTTACCACCATTTTTGTTGAACTTTAGCAATCCTGTTATTAAAAATATATACATATGGACAGTCTTATCGGCCAAATACATTATTGTCATGCCAGCTGTGAATGCATGACACTTTGGCGCAAACAGACAAACAAAATCCTTGATTACATTTCGGAACACCCCCTCCTGCTAAAAAAAAAAAGAAAAAAAAAATATTGGGGCCATTCAATTGCATTCTCTCTCTGTTTGTATCTGCTGTGTATTTTTTTTTAGCTTTAACAACTTTTTATAGTTATATGGTGTATCAAGATATAAAAAAAATGCACATAAACAACCCTGTACACACTCGTGCAAGAGCCTGCAGGAGCCCATTTCTCCTCGTGCACACTCTGTTTAATAGTTGCTGTTTGCATTGCTCATACAAGCTTACTTCCCAAAAGAAGATTTGCAATTTTTCTCCTATGTCAGACTGTCCACCGGTAAACATATCACCAGAATGACTGACAATTAGCAGGAACCACTTATTTTGATGATGCACCCGGAAAAAGAAAATCCTCCACTATACCTTTAAGGAAGCCTATAAGCTTTCATAATTAAAGACAAGAATACATTTGTGGAAAAAAACCCTCAGAAAATGCAAAAGATTTGAATATCACAGGAGAGTCCGACTGGAGGTCTGCAGCTAAATGTTAAAATTGTAAATTTTAAAGCTGTCCTTTAGAGATATTGAAACTAAATAGTTTATATTCTAATGTTCTTTCAGGGCCCCTTAAAGGAATAAAGGAGCATTAATAATAACGATGCACAGCACACCTAAAAACAGCCAACTGATCTCATAAACACACTCTCCTCACATATGTTTGTGGGGCTGCTGCTGAGTTCAAGGCTCCTCCAGCTTGTCTGGCTAGCACATTGTAATTTACAAGCACTCAGTGTCATGTTGAGATCTCAATTAGGCAGCTCTGATACACACTCAAGCCCTCGAGGTTGGGCTGAGCCGGGCCCACATTCTGCTTCTTTGGCCAAGGCGCACTGCAGAGTTCTGCGCTGCTCCAACCCCCAACCCGCCTGCTGCCGTCGCCTGCTGCCCACAGACAACGCCAACAGTAAATATTTGAGGTTAGAGACAAAGAGGGGAGAAGGGATTCATTTAGCTCATTTAAAAACATACCATTATGATTAAAGGCCAGGATGAGGGGGAAAAGAAAAGAAAAAGCTTTTAATTTCTTGGGTTTAGATACTTTTCCATAGAGTTCCAGTTAAAAAAAATAAGTTTAGTTTCGTTTAAGCTATTTAATTTTCAACATTTGAAAGAATAAAAAAATTATAATTTCATAAAAAGTATACTTAAAAAGAAGAGGAAATGAATAACTTATTTACTGAAGGGTAAGAATAATTTATTTTGCTTCTTTACAGTAAAATATGTAATAAAATAAATAAGAAAACCAATAATTAGTTTACATTCCAAGTTATTCTGTTAATCTTATTTAATAACACTAACATGACCTATTGACAGGAAATGCACTAATAGTTTAAGTTTTATACAAGAATAAGTAAGGCTATTTTTATCATTTAAAAAAAGTATATTAAAAGGAATATTAAAGATACACATTGCAGCTGACTTACAGCTATGCCACGTGCTGAAATAAAGTAAAAAAGTCCATAAGCTGCATCTAATGTTCTGTGATCAGATCCATATGGACCTTGGCCTTGGTCCCTCCACCACCTGCCTTAAATGCTCCTAATACCTAACAAGCCTGGAAGCCTCTAACTGGCCTCAGCCATACTTTACAAGCAGCCATATTGATAGTTATTGAGCTGCAGTGCCATTTAGCTTACCAGAAATCTTAAATTATACACTAACCATGTGCAGCAATGTACCCTCAAACAGGAGACACACGTCCACACAAAGCACAGATGCCACATCAGAGTTTCTGCTTCCAGTTCCTGGATCAAGCATTAAAACATATCACAGTGGGGGAACTGTGCCAGTCCAAACACTAAAATTTGAAAATAATACCAGCTTTACTTTAAATAAATTTTAGGGTAGTAATCAAACTGTTAGCTCTCTACTTGTTATATATATATATATATATATATATATATTTCATTTGTAAGCAATAGTTAATAAAGCATAATCATTGTGAGTAAAATACATATTTGTAGCATCATCAGTTTTTTTTTAATAATTGGTATTCTGATAAAAAAAAAAAAAATCTTCAAGTCTTGCCAAGCATGGGCTTTGCAATAGCTTCTACAAACCTTTCACTTTGTGGTATTTGGTTACATTACAACCAGACATAGTTGTGCACTCAAAAGTGATGACCTACCTGTTAGAGCTGCAAACAGAATGCAACTGTTGAGGGGGAGAGAGCAAACATGATGAAGCGGGTTCTCTGGTGAGATTTTTGGCTTCTATACAAAACTCTGTATGCAGTGGAAAACTGAGAATGCACATTATTTAATGGTGATGGGAGCATGATAAACCTAAGAGGAGGTGATAACAAAGATGGTGAGAGTTAAATGAAGAGTAGGCCTTGAAAAAAAAAAACCTGTTTGGAGCAGCAAAAGATTTGAGACCACACTGGATGTTGAGCACAAATTGCAGCAGGGAATTAATCTAAAGATACGGCTAAAGCTATGATAGATTTGTTTACACTGAAAAGTGTTTATAAATTATATAGCAGAGTGTGGCCTAGTGGTTAGGGAATAGAGCTAGGAATCCTGAGGTTCTGAGTTCGGCCCCACTCTCACAGACTGCAACTCTGGGTCCTTGAACAAAAACGCTTTACCCCACACTGCTCCCTAGTCACCGCACAATGGCAGCCCACTGCTCCACATGGGGATGGGTTACATGCAGAGTTAATTTTGTTGCTCTGTACTTGTAACAGTGTTATGAAAAAAAAAAAAAAGCTGGAAAAAAAAAACTTATAATGTTCCCCATGTATTCTAACTAATTGGTTGGTAGATTGTCTATATATGCTAGGTTGATGGTGGAACTGTTGTGATTTTGTAAATATGTGGCATGCTTTTCATTTTGCATAAATAAATAAAAAATCAGTCATCTAAAAGGTTCTTTCCATTTGCACCGCCCTCTGTCAGTCTATTACAAAATTTCTAAAACTAAAGTTTGTTGTTGTAGTGTAGCAGAGGGTGAAATTAGTCCCAAGTACCTTTTCCTTGGCATTATACATAAAGAAGTAAAATAAACTAATGTTCACTCTTTTTGTTTTTGCTTAACAGAAAACACTTTTACAGAAAGAGGTTCTAAAACACTGACTGGCCTAATGAATTCAGATGCCAAAGCTCCTGATTGGCATTATCCTAACAAGCTACAATTACAGCCCTGAAATCGAGTCTTACTACAGCGGATTTAACGAGCAAGCCTTCACACAGCCCACAATTATCATTACCAGAACTATTAAAATACGACGGCAACGGCCTTGTTAAATGCTCTCATATGTGAAGTCCTTACTTTGTTTTTGTCAGGACACAACCTTATGGACACACAAACAGCGGGATGCAAGATTTGGTGATAGGTCGACAGTTTGGCCATTCCAGAGGTATGTGCAGAGGGATCTAGGAGTGAAGTGATAGACTTTCTGTCATTTTGCAGCAGCAGGAGACTACAAAACATCACAAAAGAGGCAAACCATGAATAAAATCTGCTATTAAACAGCTGCTTTTCACATATTGCACAATGAACTGCTTTGCAGATTTTCTTTTTAAAAAATGTCCTTCATTGTCATTCTATTAAACTCCAGGACCACCACCTCTTGTGTAAATAGGAACAGTTAGTGGCCTTCTGCAGCCAAAAAGTTCAGCTGCTGCAAAAGTGCTCCAGTACCAGGCTGCTCCCTGGTGGGCACATCCCACTTGGGCTTTCCCATTGTGGGCTTATGTGTGCTTCTTGGAATATTAATGGTCTTTTAAAGAAGCAGAGAGTTTATATCATATTTATCAGTGTTGATTCACTTAGGATAATGTTACATGATGGAATATTTAAAGTGGGAAAGATAAAAACATTCCCAAATTGTGAGTATGAATATGGAAGATTTTCTGTAAGTCTATTGACTGGGTGTGGAAAAGTTGCAGCATGTGCAGATGAATAAACCAAAAGCAGCGTTAGCTTTGAAATGTTAGAAGGAAAAGATGGTCACAGAGGGAGGTAGGCTGTGTTGGGGTTAGCCTCCAATCACAGTCAGGACAGTGTGCCTCACAGGTCATGCCTCGATTAGGTTCGGCAGTCAGAGTATGCAATTGGCACAAACACAGCAGAGTGGCGCAGATCAGAGATGCTCCTGTGGGGATGCGGTGGAGGTTTGGCTGGTCCAAGTACAAGCAGGCCCAGACTGAGGCCAAGCAGAGGCCAGAGGGAAGGACCAGGGCTTTGAGCCATCTCACAGAGTGGAACCTTTGTAGCACTGCAGATCTGTGGGCCAACAGATCTCTGCTCCGTCTTTGCAGAGCACGTTTAGTTAACTAAGCAGACTTCTTTTACAGATAATACAAAATTTGTCCATGACATGTGTGGGAGGGTTGTGCTGGGCAATATATATAAAAACGTTTTACATATATATATATTACATTATCAAGCATTTTTTGCTTGATAAGCCTTAAGAAATTTTTTTTGCATTATTTTGTTTAAGAACAACTTATCGTTATCTTCATTAAATGAGAACTTGAACTCATTCTTATTCTTTGTGACAATAACTTTCTAAGTTAACTATTGTTCAAATGTAAATCGTTCTACTTTTGTTAAAACTAGATGAGCTATAAGAGTATTCAAAGTAAATGTAACAATATTTGTAAACCTTATTTTTTCTGCATTTTTAGGAATAACCTGTCAATATAATATAGATATTTGGTCGATAAATGTCCAGTTTGATGTTTGTGTACTTATTTACAAGCACATGGGACAATAATGCATTGTTAACAGACTACAGAAGTTGATGTTTTTAATGTCTTTCACTTTCAGTGGTTTGATGACGGTTTTCCTTACTCGCTCCATACTCACTTCCTTCCATTCCCTTCCTCACACTCCTCTATCAATAATTATGTGTCCTTTATCTCAACTATAATCTGAAGGTCAATGTGTTTCCATGAGTGTCCCTGTTTGCATTTCTTCCTTGTGCAAATACCAAGAAAGACTTTCTCTGTATTCACCTCCAACTTGCATTTTTTTCCACCCATTCACACCCACAGAAACACGAGGTGGAGTTTTTGATTAATGACAGTCATTTGTCAGGCAAAGGTGGATAAAACAGGGAATATTATCTTTGTACTAAGGGCGGGAGAACATCACACTCTCCCCCCTCCCTGCGTCTTTCATAAGTGGTTGAACATGACGACACGCAGGAACACGCAGACAGCTCGACATCGAGCAGATCTATTCTCATTACCTCTCTATTAGGACATCAACTTCCACTGATCAGGCCCTACATCTTTCTACTGACATCAGGGAGAAAAAGAGAGGTGGATGAAGGGTACGGGGAGGTGGAATGGTAGAGCTGAAAGTGAAGAGAAATAGGGGAAAGGAGGGGTTCTCTATAGAGCAGAAGGAAACTTGACATTTCTGAATTTGATTAATACAAGTCTAAATTATCCTATTTTGGGAGTCATACTGCACTACTACTCCCATGGTAAATGGCATTTATCTGCCCTTATGCTGTCCTTCAGTGACGAGATTACCAGATTTGCTTTGCAGATTGTTCAGGAGAACATGACCTTCTCGAACAGGCGGGAATAACTTTCCCTAGTAAGTTTTGAAGGCAATTTATAAAAGAATAAAGACGCCGTCAGGAAAGGCTTGTGAAAAAAACATCTATGAAAAGAAATTTTCATTTGGATGATGAAGTGAAATGTTTTCAGTGATTTCTGACACATCAGAGCAAAGTCAGGCCTAAATATGCTGTCGGTTTCCAGATCAGAGCTGGCAAACTTGCTTTCCCATTACAAACATCATCCAGGTTCTACACAGATACATAGCTGCATGGTAAATGTTGTACAAAATAATCCAAACATTGCTCATCTTTAGCTTTTATACCAAATACTACAATCATATGATATAGTTATAGTATAAAAAACCCCACAATACAGCCTTACATAAGTGCATTTCTGTTACTCATGCATTTCAGTGATTGAACTGTATGGGTAACAGGCTCAGGAGAGAAACCTAAATACGTTCTACTTGTAGCGACACTCTTCAGCTCAGGGTTCCTCAATTCCAGTCCTCAAGGTCTGGTGTCCTTCACCTTTTTAGGTGTCTCTGCTTCAACACACCTGAGACAAATAATCAGGTCATTAGCAGGATTTGACTGCATGCTGGGGTGTTATTTCAGCCATGAGACACATCTAAAAGGTGCAGTACAACGGAACGTGTGGACCAGACATGAGGAAACCTCTTGAAGCTCATAAGAGGTATCTTCAGGTTAGAAAGGAATCATTGTTGTGTTCTGTATCTGCCAAAGGGTCTCTACCTTGTAAGACATTGTTGTAAAATCTTTTACTGTCCTGATCAGATACCAACCTAACATCACTGACTCCTTTTGACATGGTTGAGCTCTACTTAGAGATGAGGAAGGTCTGGACCTTACAGCAGTAGCCATTAAAAAATTCCCCACTTTTCCTTGACTTAAACATCAATGTACTAAAATATTCGTTCTTTAATGATTTGTGGACATTAAGATCTAAAGACAAGCGCCATATCCTGGCCAGACCCTCTAATTCAGTGAAAGAGTGGAGTCAGAGTAAGTTGGAGAGGATTTTGCTGGCATTTGGATGGGAAGGGCCATTTTAAAGAGCTGGTACCTTATATCCTCAACATAAAGGTTGAAGTGTAGACAGTAATTTTGTAGAGGTCAAGATGTGGCCCACTGTTTTATGACTACTCTTTCATCCACTCAACTTTCAATGATTTTGCTTGAAAACTGCATTTTGTGAACCGTCAGCTTCCAGAGGAATAACCTTTTGCATCTTACTATCCCGCAGACACTTCAGTGAGATAACATTCAAGAGAATGTGTTTGTAAGACTAGGGGATTTTTTTTTCTAAAGTTGTTTTATTTCTTTATTCAAAGCAACTATAAATAAAAGTGTATCAGGAAAACAAGAGGTATGTCTTTATAAAACAATGTGATGGAGAAAGAATAGCTTGTTAAGCTCCTAGTAAGGAAAAGGAATTGTGTAAAAGAACTAGTCTCGTTTGTCTGTCATTTTCTAAGCTGGCAATATGTTGTCATTAAATAGTATACCAGCACATGTATTTCCTTGTAGGGGCAGACAGAGAATGAGACGCGGTGCTGAGTGCCACCGCAGCCAATCCCTGCACCTGACTGCGGTAAATCACAGACACAGCAGTCCCATCTTCATGCCAGAGATTTAATGAACTACCGCAGGCTTTTTATACCTCTTAAGGCTCACTGAGTGACCACTTTGGACTTGTGCAGAAGAGGGGGTGACGCTACTGAAGCCTACTAAATCTTCCATTTGCCGCTGAGGATAAAATCTTCCTTTATTCATGGGCTATTTACCAGATGCAGATTTATTACTGGGGGGATGCTCTCACAAAAGAGGGCTGAGAGACAAAACCCTGACTTCCTTCTTTTCTTCTCACCCCATGCAAGCTGGAATAAAGACCTAGAATGTCTTTGCTTCATCCATGCAGCGATAAACAGACAGATAGTCCTGTTTATTAAAGATTTTCTTTCCCCTGCTCATTGCACAAAATAAAAAAAAGATAATTTGGTGGATGGAGTAACACTGTACTTAAAGTACTACTGACTTGACAGAATAGATCCCAACTGCCCCATCCCGGAGCCAGCGTTACTGTTGCCACGGTTACACTTGTTCCTTGATGTCTGAACTTGCAGAAGGGTCATAGGTGAAAGGTCAAAGCAATGTTCATAGAGACATGACCTTTGTGGTGTTTTGTTTTCAAAAAGGTTTTAACACAAACTTTCTAACATTTTAACTTCAAGGGACAACATGCTGACTAAGCCAAAATCCATGCACAGCACTGAAGCACCTTTGCAATAATTTATACTCCATGAATTCTCTCATGACACACCTGCCCCTATCTGACGGATAATTTGCTGCCTGCTAGCACTTGTATCCTGCAGTTCATGGACTTTGATGACCCAGCTTTGACCCTAAAGCATTGTGTTTCCTTATTTGTCTTAAACAGAGCAAGCAAGCTGCTCCTCCTCTGAAAAGGAGACGCACTTTCCATGCTTGCAAAATCACTGCACCCTTACAGCGCTACTGTAAATGTAATCTGTCCTTGGTTCCTTGTTTTTGGTTAAAATTGTTGTGGTTTATTCAAATGATCCTGCTACATATTGCATCTACCGTTTTAACAGGCCACATGCCTGAGGATATACCGCCCCTTTCCTCAAAGGACTAAATAAGTGTGCACAGTAGCATGGCCATGTCCATACTTGGAAGTCAAAAAGCAGCAAAAATGTTTCTCTCAATTCTAAATATATCTATTAAACTATGGGGATGGTGAATCACTCTGAATACTGTCCCAATCGTGGTGCATCATTGTGGTGGCATTATTCAGACATTCCATTTCCTTAAACACAGACCTGAGGCACTTTAAAAATGTTAAGAAAACTAAAGGGAATATATTTTTTAAAAGTGCATCCTCATCTGTTTACTCTGCCCCAGTAAAGCTTTAAGCCAACGAATGCAGATGTGTTAGAAAATGCAAACACACTTTGCTCTATTTCTAGCCATAAGAAATAAATATAAAGAACCTTCAATCCTTTGGTGTAAAATTTAACTTCTAATTACTGTATTAAGCATATCTGAGTTTTGTAAGGCTTTGCTGCCATGTTCTCAGTAGAGGCATCAAAGAAGCAAGTAGCAACTTCACTGGTGCAACAACAGTTTTTTTTCTGTTAGTTTGGGTAAAAGTTTGCCTTACTAATGAGAATTTGTGAAAAAATGAGCAGATTAATTACTGAATTTGATCTTGCTTAAAAAAAAAGAAACCTCTTAGAGAATTTGGAGTTAACAGAGATAAGGCATGCATCAAACGGCCACATGTGTTTACTTATTTTTAAAAAGCCCCGACTTGTTATCAGGGCTGGGCAGGACTTTGGGCTCACACATCTTGTTATTGTGAAGTCTTTCTTGTCTTGAAGAGCCGAGGATACGAGTGTTGATGGTTAATGGACATAATGGTTTGTGTGTGTGTTTGGGGGGCGGGGGTGTTCATGTGTGTGATGGGGCTCAAACCCTGCTGGTAAATCCCCCCAGCAAAGGCACAGGCTGATGCCTGGATGGATGCCAGAAGTTCTGGACTAATATTCCTAACAATGTTCATGCTCCCACGATAGCTACAGAACAAAAAAAACTGTGGAGTTGTGCCAGCTTTTGTCCCTCAACCTCTTTTTCTCCTCTTTCTACATCTCCTGAGCCTTGGAAGTGTTTTTTTTTTCCTCTAGCAAAAGATCGAGTTTATAATCGTATTTCTCTGTGTGGTATGTGTTCATGCACGTTGTCCTTTGAGTTTTCAGTCTATCAAGGTTCCAGAGTTCAGTCACACTACAACGCAAATCAAGGTGGACCTTAAAGTTTTTTTAATACTGCAAAAAAAAAAGAACATTTAGAAAAATGTGTTTGGCTGGTCTGTTTATCCTTATATTTTAACACAGCTTCAATCCCAGGCTAAATTTTTTTTTTATAGCTCTAAAGCTTAAGTATGCATACTACATAGAATGAACCTGTACAGTAATGATAACATTAAAGTTGACAAAATGATAGTTTAAAAATACATCAGTCACATGTATCAGTTCTAAAGTGTATGAGTTTACTAATATAGCTAGTTTAGTTTCTGTTGCTGTCTGTTACGTCGACAAAGGCTGCTGGTGGTATTTATACATTTTCATTGACTCAAAATCCAAATGCTTACTACACTCTCGGTGCAGCAACAATCCCAACCATCTGTTTTAATTTGTGTTAATATCCACTTTAACAGCTTTGTGAGACACAGTATCTCAAAAAAGTACATATACCTTTCACTTTTTTGTTTAACTATCTTTTATATTGTTTGGCAGTTGATATTTCTACTTAAGGTTTAACCTTTATTTATTACCAGTGTGGATAATGTGTGTTGGGGACAACAAATTATGTTAATAGCTGTACTGTGACATTGTTTCAAAGTGTCATATCTTTAGTGTAATACTAATATTTTGTAAACATTTGACAAACAGTTGTGAACGTTTGCCCTTTTGTGAGATAATTACTGAAAATCCCCTAATGCTACTTGTTTGTTTGGTAGCTCTTCAAGAGTAGAACTAAATGTTAGACCCTGAAATATTTTGCCTTCCAACAAACTGAGGCTTATTTCAACAATTTTCAAGTTCACTGTGATCTGACAAACACTAACCAAAGGTGAGAGAACTATTACTAATACACTTACAGAAAATTACTTTTGAAAATCTGGTATCCCTTTAAGTTTCCAAATATCCCCCTTTAAACTTCAGAAATCTCTAATATGTGATCATTACCCAATCTGCCATCTTTTTCAACTTGTCTGCCATTTACTTTCTGATATATAGTTTCCCAAGGCACATCATAGCCAGTCTCAGATTTCTTGCAGTTCCTAAATTTTCAGCCTGATTCAAGTGTGCCTTGTGTACTCATCTGACCTGACCACTGATCCCTTAATGGTAATTCTTTCCCAGACTTTTATTGAATATGGCCTTTGGCTCACTTCAAAGCACACCAGTGGAAAACCAGTGTTTTATGGCACTATATATATATTCTGCAAGCTTCCACGTGAGGAGAAGGGAGACATAGAGAATCAAGAATGAGCTCTTTTCTTCTCATTGCTATACATAGCACCAAATTATATCCGTAATATTTATCTGAAAATGTTGTGGATATGTGTGACCCTATCCATAGGATGATAAACATAGATGTGTGAGGTTATGTGAGTAGCAAAGGCACACACCTCCCTTAGCCATGTAGATTGTTCCCCTGATGGACGAATACATCACATCCCCCAAGCTCCAAAAACTGATGATCCTGTCAACCCAAAATCCCCTTTGTAGCCTTACCATCAGGAATCACAATAAATAACAATGACATCACCCCATTCTTATCTATGGGACGTCCCATGCTGATCGATAGCATGGCTCCTGCAGTGTAAATAGCTTCTAATGCCCCATCTTCCCCTTCAAATAGGTCTACATAATTTATGATGGCTGTTAGGTTACCAGTCCAGGACACAATTTATTTGGTCCCACCCTTGCTTCTATTATACCATTGCCTTTGAGTCTTGATGGGAGATCTGGGGAAGCAGTCATTGTGCAGAAGAGTAAATACACATGGCTGTGTTCTCAGAGGGCACTTAAACTCCTAGAGGTCCAAAATCATCACTGGGGATGAAGCTGCAGAAGGAAGGAGGAGGGATAGACGATGGAGGAGAAAAAAAAATTAAGGAGGAGTGGACTTGAGTGTTGCCTGGTCCCACCCAGTGGTAACGATAGACCATCCGTTACTCAGATGACAGTGAGAGTGGCAGGCCTATTTGTGCGGCTGCTAGCGCGCTGTGACGGATTGGACAGACGGAACGGTTGGAGGTTGCGTGAATGTGACAGGCCGCATTTCCATTTGGGTGAAAAATCTGGCCAATGTGGGTAACATGGATGAGGGGGAAAGGGGCGACAAGGGCTGACCATGGCCCAGCATGTCTGCTGTTCACATTTTCACAGGTCAGAGTCCCGTTTAGCATACGTATCTTTATATTCTAACTCTTTCCCACCATCTCTTTTTCTCATACAAATACATCTGTAGAATAAGCTTGTTATTCCAATAAAGTCAGACAAAGAGAAACATACCGATACTTTGCAGAATTTCATTTTGTTGAAGTTCCAGTTCCTTTATAACAAGCAGGGATTACATTTTCCATTCATATTTACAAAGCGTGTTTTGCTTGTGTTGGATTTTTAACTCTTGCGGCAGATTGGTTTTCAGGTGTAGAATTTTGCTTGGTCATTCTATTTCAGCTTTGCCTGGGTGCTTTATTTTATATGCCTTTTAAAAATTAAACCTCTGCCCGGAGTCAAGACAAGTGCATTTTTACCTGATGGCAGGGAGTGTGTTCTGAGAAGGTTGCAAGTACCTGGTTTAATCCCCACAGCATCCACTGTGGGTTCCTGAGCAAAACCCTTAACCCCACACTGCTCCCTGGGCACCACACAATGGCAGCCCACTGCTCCCCAAGAGGATGAGTTAAATGCAGAGATAAATTTCTCCAATCTAAGATCAATAAAGTTCAATTGTTATAATTCATCCTCCTGTCGGTTCTAACCAGGTTCCCCAACATCTTTACAGCATGATGTTTCCAACAACATTGTTTCAGTAAAAATGGTTTATTCATCAGTTTAACATAAAGGCCAATGTGTTTCGCATGTATAACAAAAAGTTCAGTGTTGCTCATATGTGACAAGACTGTTTTACACATTTTCTACACCCTCTAAATGATTGTTCTCTAGCAAAGGTTGAAGACTGCAAAACGTACCTCATTTACATTGGGTTCAATTTTGTCTTTTGTCTTCAAATGATTTCCAACTGGTGGAACTCATAACTAATATTTGTACTGATGTCAGATTCTGCTACCTGAAGTGTTCCTCTTTACTGCTCATGCAGACTTACCTCATTGATCTGTGTGGTGTGCTCCTTAGTCCTCCTAATATTTTCTTTAGTAATGCTCTCTAATTGAGAAGACCTTTGTGGAACTTTTGTGTACACTATATATAAATTATGTCAATGCCCTGGATTTTATTAGGACTGTTAAAATATATGTGGCAAGGCACTGTAGATGGTAACTTTTAAAAATATAGTCATTTCATGTTCATGAAATATTGAAGTGGGAATAAATCCAGACAAAAAAAAATGCACAAAGACTATTTTTTTTTAACTATATTGAAATGTGGTACATCAAGTAGGCTGTAGATGTTTCTTAAAAATCTCTAAAAAAAGCACATTCACCATTAAATTTAACAAAAACAAAAGGCTGCATAATAAAAGCCATGTGAAAACCATTATGGTTAAAAGGTTTGGATTTGAAGACTTATTTAAGGGTGGAATGACACAATTATTGGCTGCGTTGGACAGTTAGGTAGAAGTCAAGAAATGAGAGTGAGAAAAGTGTTATTCCTCAAGCACAATCCAGAGACTTGTGTGTGTGTCTGTTCAGTCAGGAATGTTCATCCTCACGCCTCATTGGTGTTTTCATCGGTGCACACAGATCGAGCATTGGAGATGGGACACCCTAGATTTACGGGCCATGTCAGAAGCTTCACATCCTCAGGCCCCCTGGGGACCATCTCCTGTCTTGATCTTGGCCTGCAAGGAAAACAGCCGTCTCTCACAGCCTGACAGTGAGGTGGAGCGATCCAAACACTCTGGGAGTGGTGGAAAAGAAGGAATGTAAAGGAAGGAGGGAGGAAGGAAGGGAGGCCACCTTTGGCTAAGGCCACAGCAGCTCTGGCAGTCTTAAGTCTTTAAATTAAGGTCAGGCTCATACAAAACTCAGAGTTCACAACTTTATTCTCACTAGGTGATTTCAATCATAGGTTGCCATGGTGACTTATTTCATATACACAAACAGCGGGTGATCTGATTGTTTCCTGTGTTAAACAGGTGTTTACATGTACTTAGCAGTGGATTAGTCATATCGCTTTACAGCTTATGCAATGATGTTCAAGTATATATGGAAACTCCTTTCTTTTTACTTCCCTAGCATCACTTATGAACTTCAGAGCTCACAAAAACGCAACAATGCTTGTTCTCTAAAGCCTACAACAGTCTTTTGTCCCCTGCAGGAACAAGTAGCTGTTGAGGAAATGGAGAATGGTGCCAGCCTGATGATTTATGGCCCTGTGTCCTGGGTGGCAGTTGGACCAGGTCCCACTGTCACTGTGAACAGAGAGAAGCATGGCATGGTCCGATCACAGGCTGCCAAAGTTCCACAGACATTACAATGCATGTCATAAAGTGGTTTGGAGCCAAGGGTGACTGCAATAAACTGGTCTGAAGAAGTAAAACAATTATTGAGAAGAGAAAATGCTCCCAGATTCTTCCTTGGCTTGCTTTCCCTTTGGGCTCTCGTTGTGCGCAGAAAACAGTTTATGACCCAGAAGAGAAGTTGATTCTGGAAGTTTGGTTTAATCCGTTTGAAGACACTAACTCGTTAGGACTTCACAGAGCGAGAGACAACAATTAGTAGGTTGGAGATGTCAGAAACGGCCGCAGAGGTCTGTACAGAGAAATCCCTTGTGACAGATTGGTGTTGACATTACAGGCAGATGAGGAGGAGGCAACCAACTCCCAGAGAGCAGTGTCTATGTTAACCTTCATCTGTGAGCTCCCATGAACAAAGTTCCCTCAAAGAATACCTGCTGTAGCCTAGGCAATCCTATTACGGAGTGCTGCGGGACACTTGAGAACACTCCATCTAGAGATCTGTCTCGTTCAGAAATAGAACATCAAGTTCCCACTCCAACTTTTTACTTATTCCTCATCATTCTATGACATCGTTTTCTCTCTACTCCTCATTCTTTTTTTTGCTTTTATTCCTCCTTTGCCAATCAGTCTGGTTTTATCTGGTTTTCCCTGTTGTATCTTCTTGGTTTTCATCCTTTATAGCCGATGTCCTTTTTCTCAAACCAATCTTAAGATAAATATTATTCTAAGTACATTTACTCCCATAACACTCCTAAGAAAGAAACAGCAAAGATATCTATTTTTTCCATGAATGCACACATGTGGTATGTAGTGTGGGTTCAACATGTCATACATGTAATCAATATGGGGCTTTTATTTTATTTTACTGTAACTTTTTTTTTTTAATGCAACATATTAACAACACATGTTCAGGGATTTTGAAAAGTTCCAATCATCTACAAAATGTTACACACAGGCTTAAACTGTCTATGCAGCCAAATTGATATTTGGTTGAATGTCCTTTAAGAAACCGTGAAGAAACTGCACACTTTCTGTAAGTGTCAACTAGATCTGGCTGGCTGAAACAATATTCCTATTAGATATAATAAAACCTTATGACTGATTGGTTTTCTGTCATTTATTTGGCTTCTAATTATAGTTCAATCTTTTGAGTTCAGATTAATGCCATTTAGTTTTTTTTTTTATCTTTAGTCTGATAAAAGAAGTAGGTTGGAATGTTTAAATGTCACTGTCCTGCTAAACAATAATAATGTCAAATTTTTATTTCAACATTCTGTTGGTAATTTGGTGGTAACGCTCTCTTTCCAGATATACTCTATTTTTTTTAAATATTACACTCACTTTGCACAATGCATTAGCTCTGTTCGCAGAGAAAAAACTCAGCATAATGCGACCACCACCATGCTTGACTGCTATTAAAGTGCTTTTTGGTTTAAACCTGAGTTTCAATATGACAATCATAGGTTCAATGTTATCTTGTTTGATCATTAAAAAAATATTTAGATGACATTTTATTTGTCCAAGTGAAATCTAAAAAAATCTATATATCTATACCCGAGATAACTGCGTGTCAACTTCTAAACTGGAACAGTGGCTCAGACTGTCATCATAAAACCTTAAAATCCTTCAATGTCTTGCTAAAGCTTTTTGCTTTAAATATAAACCTATGAATAAACCGATGCAGGTAACAAATGTTTCCTGTACTCTAAAGAAAACAATATGATGTGTGATTTTTCTAAATTAAATCATGTTTATCCTGAATATAATTAAACACTCCCCACAGTTATTAAGTCGTGACAGAAACTAATGGACTACATTATTATTATGCATCCTGTGAAGGCAATTAAAAAACACTTATTGACTGGGATGTGATCCGAGGTTATTACCAACATAATTAACCCCATTAAACATGAGAGCCAGAGTAATGTAAAATGTGACCTTCAGTGAGTGCACAAAATATTAACAAATACACTGTTCACTGAGGGGCACTTAGTATTACATAGGGCACAACAGAAAATTTCAACTTTCAGTTTAACAGCATACAAATCACACTCAACAATGAGGTTAAAACTACTACAGTCATACATGATGTATAAAGCTTTCTTCTAGAGGGGACTTTACAATCATCCTACCCTCAGTAATAAGTTCATAATCTTCTGGTAAAAACTGTATTTCCCACAGAAAGCTAGTCTGAGGAGTGCTAACAATGTAGCTGCAGTGATACAAAAAAATTATCACCACTTGAAAAATTGCATTGATGGAGTATGGTCAGTGCCACAGTGGGTAGCAATGCTGCCTTGCAGCAAAAAGGTTTCAGGTTTGATTCCCGGGCCAGGTAGTAACACTTTGAAATGCAAGAAGAAAAAAATAAGAGAAAAACTGGGTGTGGAATTTATCATTAAACTGAAGCAGTCTGTTAAAGTTTTAAGACCATATCTAGCAAACAATAAATGTATGAATAAATAAATATAAAAGGAATAGCTACACCATTCTTGTTAATCACCTCCCTAGCATGCTTTATGCTACAGTTTCTGACAGGCTAAAGGAAAGTTTCTCCAACTGGTAAAGATGGCTTTCCAGAGGGCATCCACAAGGACTATTAAGCATGTTTAACCATTATTAGAGAAAAAAATAACTGTTCAAGATGAATTGAGAAAGAGAAGGTGTCAAAGTATTTCATATTTTCTTTTAATAAGAATTATGTATAGCATTAAAAATTACATAACAATCTTTTGTCAGATAGCATTTTTTTTCTACAGAAGTATCTCTTGTGTTTCTACACTAGTTTATGCACTCATCTAGAGGGAACAGGCAGGCCATGATCACATCATTGATTTTTTGATGCCAGATCAGTGTGCAGGCCACTATCATATTGCTAAAATTAAGGCATTATGACCTAACAGAATAAAGTTGAGGTTAAGACCTCATTACTGGCATCCTAGTCTCTGCTTTTACTCTCCTCCGACCTGGAAGCTCCTAGTTCTGGTTGTGGACCTGATTGTTTCTAATTGGAGCCACGATCCAGGCGGCGTGGGAAAGAGGTACTGTGTTACTATGATGAATATTACTTGGTATGTGTTTAACCCAGTAATAAGGTCTCAAACCATACCACAGTACCCTGTTTCTCTTTAAACTTCTGGCAAAGAGACACAATACAAATATGACTCCGGAATGATGTGACGCAAGGTACACATACAGGGATAGGCTTTATGCTATGGATAGAGCCATCCATATGGAATTCAACCCTAAACACATAGATGGATGAGGGTAAAAGGAAAGATCTGCCTGAGGCTAACGGGACCGTGCCTGTTTGCACTGCTCTGACCACAGACAAAGAGAAAAGCGGTTTTGTAAGGTAGTATTAGCTCTTGATTATTTGCGTTAACCAGCGCTCAGATTTACTGCCTCAGTAATGTGATCTGGCTGGTAGTTAAGCACAAGCAGCAAAAGGGGCAGCAAAGCCAGGACAAAGCGGCCTTTCCCCTCTCTGTTTCCTCAAACCAGACCAATAAAAATCTCTTAGCTCTGCCTAGAGAGGTGTTCTCTGCCACTTTCTGACCTGCCCCATTGGGAAGACATTTGGAAACAATCAGCAGTATGTTTTAAAAGAGGGCCCTTCCCCTATCAATCCCCATAGATAAGGTATCTATTAGCTGGAATCTCTGGGCCGACACACGGAATTCATCACCTCTGTTTCCTGAAAGCTGTTTAGGGGTCCCCTCATTTTCACTCCAGCATAAGCAGAGAGCAGGGGGCAAAGTGTGAGTGGGTTGCCATATGTTTATGGGAAGAAAAAAAAAACAAACAAACAAACAAATAACTGTGGTTTACCACATTTTATTATTTTTTTTTTTTGCTGTTTCGAGGAAGCAGGATTTCTTTTGAATTCATTAAATATATTTATTTAATTATTTGCTTGATTAGTTACTGAGCAAAGTGCTGATTTACTTGCTTGCTTACTTGAATACGAACTCACCTGTTCCCTTAATTATTAGGACTTTTCTCTTCATTATCTGGATCCCCATTATACTTACTGACAGTTAAAAAGTTTGGAGTATTTCCCAAAGCAGTTTCATTGCTTGCCACAATTGCCACATTTCATCCAGTACTGGTCAACAATTTTTGACACATTGCATAAACATACCACCATACATAAAGCATAGCTTAAAACATTTCTTGAAAAGTGATAGATTAAGATGGCATACATGCTCATGATGTGTATGCAAACTTCTGAGCTGATCCAACACTGATAATACCTCAAGCTATTTTGTTTATTGATAATGTATTTTGCTGTAAGAGTAGAACAAATTTTTAACAAAAAACTTCTCTTTAGATGTTTGGTTTGAGACATTTTGAAATATAAAAGTTAACTCTTGGAAAATGTATTTCTATTAGATTGTAAACCACAGGATTCTCTGCAGTCATTTATCCTTTCATTATCCTCTTTAGACCTTCCACGAAAGAAAAAAAGTTTTTGTGGAATGAATCAATTTGGTAGTGACTTTGGAGCTTCCTTAGTTTTTCTGAGTATTTCAAAGTCTTTAAACGCTCTGGAAAAATGACGTAAACTGTTAAGGGTAAAGGTTATGAGGCAGGAGCTTTCATGTCCTGACGTGAGTCAGCTCACCTTCAAATAAACTTTAACATGTAAAGATGTCTAAACCTGTGTCACTGGGTTATTCAGCAGTTCAGCTGTGATGAAATCACCCTCCTTTTCCCTGTTTAATGTTTGTGCTGTTTCTTGAGCTTCTACTCTGTATTTAAAAAAAAGTCATTCAAAAAAGCCGTTGCATTCATTTAAGATCTAATAGGGCCAATAACCTTTGCCCTGCTTTGTCAGACCCCTGAAGAGAGCCCTTTCACCTGGTATTGTGCCGCTGGGTACACCTTTAGACTGGCATGGGCCCCATTCATGCCTCCCTTTGTCCTTCTGCAATTCACTCTGACTTTGTTCAGTTAGTTAAACTAGCTTCCCCTCCCTGCTGAGAACCCAGACACTGGATAAGGGGAGACATGGGGAAGTAAAGAGAAGAAGGTGGAGTATAATGAGGAGAAGAAAATAACAGTTTGTGTTATTTATCATTTGTTTTATAATTGGCTTAAATTAGAAATTTATCTGAACCACATCATACAGAGTGATGGGAGAATATTTACAATGCATCTTGTCTAAAATATACATCATCTCACATGAGATTATGACATCAGAAACCCCTCTACACACACAAACAGACAGCCTCAACCCTCAAACAGCACCAACAAACAACAGATTAACCTAAACAGAGGGATTATCAGTCAACTAAGGGCAAGAAGATGGACCCCCAGCTTCTTTTCTGTCTTTGGGGTTTTCAACGGGCATCACTCCCATCTGACAACATCAAGCTTCAGTCACAGTGGACTAAAAGCTCATCTACCACACACACAAAAGCAGATACACATGACTGAAGGCATTTGTGGAGCAGTTTTAATAAAGCAGAGGTTGTGCACTCTGGTGCACAAAATTAACATTCTTAGGCTGTTTTGGCAGCTTAGCAGGTTAAAACACATAATAAATACACTTACAGGCAATTAGTCAATGTTTCAACTCTGCTGATACAACTCTTTAATAAACTTTACACAAGCTGAGACGCTGTTGATTGCAGTGATGTAATAGTGTATTAAAAAGCACACATCTGAATGGGAGTAAAACTTCACTGATTCCTATCAATTGACATGAGCTTGTTGAAAAGCCAATTTACTTTGAAATATTTTAGCCAAATCTGATTAGTTCTGAGGAAAGGTGAAAATAACATTGTTGCTGTCATTTCTGCTATTCAAAGGTTTCATTTGTCTTAGCGAGGACACTTATTGTATGAGGAAAAACTATAACAAAACATAGCTCATATGATAATATTATTTATCATAGTGGACAGAATTGTATTCTTTTGAAACTATGCTCTGGATCCAACTGAACTGTGTTATACTGAATTATATTGAACAGTATTTTCTATATCATTGACAACAGAGCAAAATTACACCAACTGTTACAGACATATCCTACAAATGTATTGCAGCTTTCTATGGGAAATTTAGAATTTGAAAGGGAATGAAAATGTTAGAAAATGTTCATAAATATCCAACCCCTGTTAATCGGTTCCTCAAATGTATAGAAACAGGTTTACCCTCTTAAAGACATCAAACAAAAGAGTAAAATATTGCAAGTCGTAAACCAGATCAAGCTTTGAGATATAAAGGTAAATACAATAAAGTGATGATATTACCAAATACATGTATCCTGTACAGATCTGTTCCCAAAAACATTGAAAATGTACAATCTGTGCTGTGATTCAGTGGGTATCGATGACAACAAATGGTTTATTATGAACTGCTCCTTCATCATTACCCACTAACTCTCATTGGGCTGTACTCACGAGTTCCCACAGTGTTGTCTGTGCGGCTGCTGTGTTCCTGTGCCAAAGTCCATTGGACAACAGGCATTCATTGGGTCTTTGTAGCTGCAAGACTTTTCCACTTTGAATTTCTGAAAAGTGTATGTCAGTCTGTATGTGTGAAAAAGTGAGGATGTGTGTCCATTCAAGGACTGTGTGAGTGACAGAGAGGTTCATCCCTATTGCCCGTCTTTCTAAGCTCTGCTGTGGGCAGGACCATCTACGCTGACAGAGAACGGGGAGGTAGAGGCGTCTGAAGGATTAGAGATGAGGGGCTTTTGGCCAGGACTGAGACTAGCTCTTTCTTCCAGTGACAGAGAGAGGTGACGGGCCGTCAGCGTACAGGGGACAGGCGGACAGCCAGCCAGAGACATCTGCATTCATTTGGGACAGCGGCTTATCCGTGCACAAAAGTACGCCTACTAGAAACGCCCACCTTCTACACTCTCACAGTTGGTATTACACATGCATAGGAGACTGTTCCAAATGTTTATGATGACAGGGTCAGCAGCAGTAACGTAGATCAAAACACAATCTGGAGGGTGTTTTCATTAATTTAATGCATAATTTTATCATCATCTAGAGAAAAATTGTTGTTTAGTACAAATTTAGAAGTGTGTGTATTCAGTCAGTGGCATTTGAAAAGATAGATCTCCTCCTGGCCCAACATCTGCCACTGCACCCGGTCCATCCTCCTATCCGCACAAGACTAGGAGGTCGAGAAGACAGCCTGAGCCAGAATGGGTCCAGCCCAGCCAACTAATCCTCTACACCCATTCACACTCAGTGCTAATCTCCTTCACCACCTCCCTACCGCTATTACCACCAACACTATCGCCTCAACCTCTGCTTCTCACTCAAGAGGTGCACAAAGACCCTGAGCTCTCCTGTCCCACCAACCCACCCCTACTCATATGCCTAACCTGCCCCACCCATTGCCCCCTTACAGCAGGAGGCACCCAGCTTTCTAAACCCATCCCATGGGGCTACGAGTTTGGAGTGAACCCAAATAGTCATTCAGTGCCGGATAACTCTCTCCTGGACACAGACTCCCCGTCCCATTGTTGCTGCTGCTTGAGAAGAGGATAGACACAAATGGAGTTTGAATTTCAATATGCCTCAAAGACTCTGAAAGAGAGAGGGACAGCAGAATATGGACTGGAGGGCATCCAGGCATTAAAAACGATTTAAAGAAGGCTAAGACGAAGCACTTGCAAATATGCTAGCTGGTGCAGGCCACCTCATCCTCACCCTAACGCACTGAAGATTAGAGCTACATTTGATGCTTCTGGTTCTTTTTTTTTTTTTTTTTACTTTTTTTTTAATGAAATAAAAAAGAATGGTAATTGTGTAAATCCCTGGAGCTACTATATTTCTAGAGCATCATCAAATGAAAGTATTTATGGGAATTATAAGTTTAAATGTAGCATAATTTTCTTTATTAGCTTTTTTTTTTCCTCTTCTATGTTCTTAGTTTATGTTCCGGGATCACATCTATAATCAATTTAGCATTATAGACTTTTCATGACCTTTCATCAAAGCTTGGTTGTGCCCCAACAGCTTTTTTCCATACCTAGCAAAACTTTAAATTAAAATCAAGTCAAGGTTAGCCTGGAATTAGCCTGGAATTTTAAATAACTTATTTTTAAATCGTACTTTCTGGACTTTGAGAAATGGGGTTGATTGTCCTGTTTGAATTATATAAAGCTGTAGTTTCCTCACAGAGAGCATTAAAATCTTGCCCTCAACACCCTGCAGCTTTACTTTGTCCTATTGTGTGACCTAGGAAAATCCACAGACATCAACTGTGATGAAACTGCATATTCTTTGCTCTTTCTCATTAGAGTCACTAGTTTGTCCTATGTATCCAAGGGAAAGAGTTTTAACCCAACTTTAAAAACTGTTTTCCTTAAGACTAATCAACTGGGAAAGGTAATCTAAAAGTTACAATAATAGGGGTGCAAATAACTGTGGCACTTATTTTGTTATCAATTATTTTTTCGCTAAGAGACATTTTGAACATTTAAAAAAAAATCTTTACATTAACCTTTTTATTTTACCATTTATGACTAAATTATTGTTTAATGAGCAGACTGACACCTCAGTACTTCAGTGCAGAAGCATCTTTAAGCCTGTAGCCTAATCTCCAGAATTTACTTTGGGTCTGAAGTTCAGGTACTGTTCTGTGGATATGTCTTCAAGTGTTTCCATGTTACAAGGGTTCAAGATGCCAAGATCTTATATTCAAGATGGATTTTGTTGATACTAAGCTAAACTTAGACACAAATAGCAACTTTACATACATACAAGGTGAAATAGGTTAAAATGAAACTGTGTGCTGCAGTTATGTGTTTTGGCCACAGGTGGCAGTATGATTAGAAAAATCCATCATGCCTCTTAAAGTTTGATTATTTTTACAAATGAGAAATTCAGGAAAGGATTAATTAAAAAAACAATAAATGTTTATTTTATTGTAAGGATTTTAACACATCATTGCAGAGAGCTAATATTTTTGGACGGTCACCTATGAATATTAAATATTTAAAATAGCAGAGCTCTATGATCTGCTATCTCTCTCCATGTTTAATTTTTGTTGGTATGTACGATCTCTGGCCTAAAACTTAAATTTTTTAAGCCTACAGTGCTTGTTTTATAACAGTTGTGTAGATCCTTTTTTTTTAAATGTATGTAATTAAGGAACATTGTACCTTAATACCTCTGTAAAAATGTAATTACATCGTTAGGTGGACTAATGTAACTTTTTAAAAATATATTGCAAGTATTACTTCAGGGTATCTTTGGACTTTCTTTTAAACTGAAATATGTATCATAGGCATTTTGTTTGTACAAATTGCCACAGATCTTTAACCCTGCTCCTCAAGATGCAATGCCCTGCATGCTTTAGGTGTCCACATACGTAACTAATTGAAAGGTTGATTGAAAGGCCTCTACAGCCCTTGATGGCCTCTAAGGAGATAATGTTCATATTTGATTCAGATATGCTGAAGCAAAAGCAAATCTAAAACATCTAGATGCAAGGCAGTGGCTACTGAGGACCCGGATTGAAGACCCCGGCATTAAACTGTTTACCCACTGGTGAGATTCTAATTCTATTTAGTGATGTATAGTATCACTTAACAAGCTTTGTAAAATAAAAAAATACACCCCTGTCGAAACACATTATGTTTTAAAAAAGCCCCAAAGCACACATACACTTACTTTCATAACCACAATGCATACAGTCTGTGCTCAGCATTTTATTTCTGCCTACGACAGTGCAGGAGAGCTTGACAGACCCTTTACAGCTGCCTCTCCACCCCTTATTTACAGAAGCTATCTTTCCCATAAGTCACCATTCCAGTATTCATAAAGCATCTTGGATGCCATAACTCACTTGTCCCCTTTATGAATAAAGCTCCTAAATTTATGGTGATGGCTCTGAGGACCGGTGGCCTCCATGGTGACAAACTTCCCTCCGTCTGTCATCACTGGCTCGGGCCGCTCAGGGCACTACATCAAAGGCTCCAGGTGGGCGCGCCACTTTATCGCTCCCAGGCTGGTGACATCACCTAGCTGCGCCACACAGAATTGATGATGAAAGCAAACATATCCGTCTTGACTCACATTTACCAAATCAATTTTGTTTTTACGGACCCTTCACGAGGTTATTGGCATATTGACATGTTGCAGGCGGGACAGGGGCTGAGCAAGTGCCTGCGGACGGTGACGGAGTGGGCATGGGAAAAGGGGGCGGCGGGGGGTGTGTGGAGGGGCGGTTTGCTGGGCCTTAATGGCATTTACCATATTTAATGCAGAGGGATGTCATCACTGAATATCCATTCTGAATAATGTGGCATTTCATCATAAATTCTTTACAACTTATTTACTTAATGGAAAGAGTTATTGCTTGCTGTCAGGGTGGTAATTAAACTCTGTGATACAGTGCTGCCTCGCCAGGATCGCATCTTTCCCCTCAACCCCCCACTACACACACCCACTCACGCACACACCAACCTACAGACACACATGCCCCACATCAAATCCTTTTAAACACATATTATTATTCAGGATCCACATAAATTACAATAGGATTAAAATTCATGGGACCCCATTTTCCAATGTTTTTTTTTTTTCCAGGGGAGAAAAAAAATAACTCAGAGGACTTGTTCAAAAAGAAATAAGTCTATTTGGTAAGAAAGGACGATGTTCTATTTTATTCAGCTGGAGAAAATACAACATCAGTGTATACTTTTAATAAGAAATACATATATTGTACTGTAACTATCAGCTGAGAATGATAAAGTAGAAAAAGGTTAGGAAGTGCATGGAAATGAGCAAATTAATTTTCATTTCTACTCGGCCAACTCCTGCATAAACTACCCAGGCACTAAAAACAGCATTAAATAGGACTTAAATTGAGTCATCTCCTAATAGAAATGTTTTACTTCTTAGATTTTCTTAACATAGTCAGCTATTCTTTACGAGTTTTCAAAAGTGCAAAGCACTGAATGTGAACCAACTCCAAAATTAGGACATATGTATTTAGGGAGACTAAGGCTGATACTCAGCCAGCCACCCTCAAACAACTTAATAAAACCAAGTAAGCTTGACACTGAAAGGGCAAGCTTCTAACCTCTGACCCTGTCGGATGACCCTGCCTTCGATTTCTTTTTTCAGTGCCTGCTGACCAATACATGATTTGGCAATGGTCGCAGTGCGTCCCTAACCGGCTTTATGGCTTTTTATTTTAATTGAGCTAAGAGCACAACCTCAAGTCGCTTTCTTTCAGAGCCAGCATTACCTCACAGGGCAAGAAACGACCACAACAGCCTTGTGATCACTGGAGTAAATGTGGACATGACGACATGGGAGGAAGTCAAAAGAGAACTTATGTGAATGCTACAACTGTATGCTGTCCAAGGGAAACCCCCTTTGTCAGAAGTAAGCTACTGCCAATGCAGAAAAAGCTTGTGGCTGCAGTGTCCATGTTTATATTAGCAGTAAAGCCTACACACTGTATTAAAAATAAGCATTTATTTAAGCTTTTATATTTGTTTTTCTGCAGAGCTTCTTCAGAGCTCTGGCTTTTTGCTTGCAATATTTAAACATGAAATGTATTGTGTTCAAAGAAACGGTCTGGTGTAGGATTCAAATCCGATACCTTGAGCACTGGCATGCAGATATCTTTCACTGCATTTAATTCATATCATATATATATATATATATATATATATATATATATATATATATTGATATATGTTGTTAAAAAGGCTTTAATACACTTGGTCTGCCAAGTGATAATATCTGATGATATGATAAACATCATTCAAACTAAAAATAAAATCATCTGCTTTGTTAAAGCAAACTCAGCCTAATGATTCTCACAACTAAAATATGTTGTGGATGTTTTCAAATTTTTAAACAAAGGAAGCAAAAGTGGGCAAACATTAGGAAAGAAGCTTCTCATTAAACTGCATCATCATTTGTCACAAAAAAGAGCTTTCGAAAATATTCACCATGAGAGCTATCCATAAACATCTAATTTCCTCCATCCATCCATCCATCCATCCATCCATCCATCCATCCATCCATTATCTGACACGCTTGTCCCAATTGAGGTCGCGAGGGTTGCTGGTTCTTATCTCCAGCAGTCAATGGGCAAGAGGCGGGGTACACCCTGGACAGGTTGCCAGTCCATTACAGGGCAACACAGAGACACACAGGACAAACAACCATTCATGCACACACTCACACCTAAGGACAATTTAGAGAAGCCAATTAACCTAACAGTCATGTTTTTGGACTGTGGGAGGAAGCCGGAGTACCCGGAGAGAACCTACGTATGCTCAGGGAGAACATGCAAACTAACATCTAATTTGTTTTCCGAAAAAAGACAGTGTTCAATACATGGCAACAAAGTTAAAGTGAAATATCCTTCAAAGTTTGGAGTCAGCTTTAGTTGTGATACCATTTGTTTTCTTAAATAATTCATTTTCTTATTTTTGATTCATGCTGTGGAGTAACAGCAAACGAGATGTGTGTTCTTACCTCCCAACCCTGCATGGGATCTTGGAGACAGGGCGTGTGCTCTCCCTCATATGGTCCAAAGCGTTCCCCTACATTCACCTTCCTGCGGGTCCAGATGCCAAGACTTGCACCTGGAACTGTTGACTCTCTCAGTTCAAAGTCTAGAGGAACGGTTAGGTTGCCTTGAGGGAAAAGAATGCCTGCTTGTTGGAGTGATGGAGGTGAAGAGTCATCGTCGGACAGCGGGTCATCTGCCTGGGCCGTAGAATGTGAAGGATCGCCATTTGAGTCACAAACGTTGTCTAAGACGCTGCTTGAATAGACTGCAAAGTCATCATCGCCATCACCTGTGAATGACATAATAGCTATATTACACAGTGATCCTTGATTATATGTTGTTAAATAACTGAGAGATACTGGAAACATATGTTCTCTTCATGAGCTCTAATGAAAGCTTCCCCAGAAATATTAAAACCTTTGAGTCTCTGCTTAAATATATCTGACAATGCTCAAATTATGAAGTCATTACTAATGCATGATAACATTCTTTTATACGTCTGTGTAAAATCTCAGTCATCCAGGTCATGGCAACAACAAGAAAGAGTTAAATTGGAAGGCAAAATTTGCTCAGTTTTTCTGAAGACGTTTTGATACCTATCCAGGAGCTCTGGACCGAGCTGACAGAATTGACAAAGACTCCTTGATAGGAGTTGAAACGTCTTTAGAAAAGCTGAGGGTAAGTCAGGTTCTCTTTCAATTTAAGTCTTTTAATATACAGTAGTAGCCATTCAAAATTGAGTCCTTGGCTGGTCCCCTACCATTCCTCTTTAAACATCAATCTTTGTATTAAAATATTCTTTCTTTCATGATTTGTGGACATTAAGACCTAAAGAGAAGCGTTATCTCCTGGTCAGACCCTGTAATTCAGAGAAAGGGTAAAATCAGAGTAAAACAATATGCATGCCTAAGAGAAGGCCAATTGCTGGAAGTTAGAGGGGATTTTGCAGGGAGCTGCAGGGAAGTGGGCTTCCATTCGGCTGGCTTTTGACTGGGAAAGGCCATTTTAAATGGCTGCTACTGTAGTAATTCAACTGGTTTATTCAGGCATGATGGACAATGTAAACATCTCACCGAGTCCAACATGCCAGGTAAGAATGTTTCAGGACACTGACCACATTTGAGACCCCTGATCTGAACTCTTTCATTGCATTTCTGACTGTACTTTTGATATCTGTGTTTTGATGGAGGGGAAGCTTCGCCCCAATATCGCATCATCTGAAGCCTGAACAGGTTGTTTTCAACAATTTAGTTCCATTTATTATACTATCAACTCTGAAAAGCTTCCCAAAGAAAAACAAATCTTATTGCATAATGTTGTTGACAACTTTCAGGTGGTTTGCTCAAGTTAGGTTAGATTTTAACCAAACTGATCGCTTTGCACGTAACCCATAAGGTCTAAATTTGATTTCACCTGAGCATCTTCTCCCAAAATTTGCTTGTATGTCTTGCATGGCGTATAGAATTCTTTCTACATTTACTTACTCATACAAATATCCCATAAAGGTTAGATATGTACTTTACATTCATTTTCTCCTTTCCATGTATGTTGCGTTCTGGAAGGTTTGCAGCTGTATTTCAATTTTCAAATAATGGTTTAAGCTTACGTTATTTTTCCAATTACAGTTTGTTTAATTTGTTTTTTTTACTACACCTTCACACATTGTCTGGATCTACACTAAGAGTATATTACACACTCTGTAGCCTCTGTTTACAAATACAATCACTTCTGAAAATAGGTGCTTGTACTTAATGTTATTATGTATCAAATACAAATGCATGCCACACTTTATGCATTTTTATTAGTAAAACATTTTCCCTTTACTTCACAATTGTGTATACTTTTTTGTTGGTCTATCATGTGGAACAAGCAGCAAGTCAATTGAAGTTTAGGGTTTAACTTGACCAAAATGATTTTAGTAAAAACTCTATACTTATATTTTATTTATTATTTTATATATTTATGATTTTAACTTGTATATTCTATACTCCATAACAGTTTCTTCCCCAATGCCATTAGACTGCTGAATGTTTTGAAAAATGGGATATTTTATTGTATTGTATTTTATTATATTTATTATATTTTATCATTATATATATATATATATATATATATATATATATATAATATATATATATATATATATATATATATATATTATATAAACAAAAAAAACCCTGAAATGTTAAAACTGTAAATTTAGTCATATGTTTATATTACTGTTTATATATATATTTTTTGACACTTGTGTAAACAAAATGACAAATAAATCTGTCTAAGTCTAAGTCTATATAAATGTATTTTTTAGATCTTACAGCAAAAAAACAAAACAAAACAAGTTTGCTCTTTGTTTGCATTGATGCCATGGTTGAGAAACATGATCTGCTCTACATTGTACTGTGCTGACTGTTTTATATTTCCTTTTCCTGAACTCTTTCTCCAGCATGCAGTGAAAACAGACAGAATCACATGAAGGTTAATTGTGAATAGAATCAAACAGGATGTAGAAGTATGACCCCTCAATCTACTCTGGGCTTCTTCAGAGTGCTTTAGCATGCAGGTGGATATTGGCGGTGGCAAAGAGACTGAATTAATCCCTGCTTTAAAATAAAAAAAACAAAACATTATGGAACATGAACTCTGGGTAGAAATGTTTTCTGTATTGCAGTTTAAAAAACAGACAAAGATTTGGAATGTGAAGGTAAAAGAACAGGCGGAAACATTAATCCCAGATGTAACTGGAGAGATGGCACCAGATCAGCTCAAAGCCATACACACTTGCGGACAAATAGGTGATGAAAGGTGATGAACATGGGAGTTAACAAGACATACTGCTGGCCAGGTGTCACACAGTGAGCGAGACAGACACTAAAGCCGGAAATGATCTGCAGGAATCTGCTGCTTTGTCTTGAGCTATGCCTAACGTGGGCTGACAGGTCACGGGGAGAAGGGGCTCTGCTAATGAGGTTCAAAAACCCATCCCTGCTCAAAGGAACATTCCTGAAGGGCTTCCTGTGTGACACTGTACCTCTACGGTGTCAGCCATGGATTCCTTAATCCAAAAAGATAGACACACACACACATACTCAAAATCTGTGCTCACTAGACATTAATTAACAATTACTCTGATTGACTCAATGGGTTAATTTGGCAACAGGTGGTACAGTGAGGCACCAACACGAGAAATAACCTCTAGATTTTAACCATATACTGTTTTATTTATGAATACAGGGAGAGAAAACAAAGCCTATAGCAGTTTGTCCTTACACAGTATCAATAAACCGACGGGGCAGTCTCAGTGCACAATGTATGTGACAAGGAATGCAAAGGTGTAAAATGCAGAACAAGTACAACATAAGCTGTTTTCCTCTGCCGGAATAATAAGTGCTGTCAAAATATGTTTGCTGTAAGAAAAGAAATCACTACAACAGTGCAAAGTGCTGACTCAGCTTAGTGTAACAAATATATGTCAGAGTTTTTTTATGTTTGTAGAAAGTATTTATGGAAACATACAAGGTTTACTAGTTGAATTTGTCTTAAAGTTATTCCTTCGAGCAACATCTGATTACAGGGTCTGTGCAGCTATTATATTTGGCACAATCAATGAGTCCAGCTTTCTTGAAAGGGAAAGTGTTTAAACTAGTTGACTGAGCTGGGCCAGGCATGAATTCAATGTGCTGCAGCCCTGGGAGCCTGTGCAGTGATTTCCAGTGTGCAAACTGTGTAACATGGTTACAAGTCTAGATGAGAAGTTTGCCATATGGTGGAGGGACAAGGGCTTTTAAAGGTAACCATATCCCTTCATTGCTGTTTCTCCTCTGGACATTTCCCCTTGTGTGCGGGGCTAGAAGTTTATATTTGATTCAGGCCAGATATTCTCCCGCTCCACTGGTTTCAATGAGAGCATTTCATCTCATAAACATATACGTTTCTGTAAGGTAAACGTTCGACGAAAACAAATAGGCTGTGTTCAGGGGTTTAAAAATGTGTGGTTTCACATGCAGATGATTGATAAGTCAAAGACCGTGGCGCTGCTCAGCCTTACGGGGCAAGTGGGACAGTTCACACAGATCATCTGATAGCTGTGTGCGTGCATGCTTTTCTGTGTCCTGACCTCTGTAAGGCAAATAGACCTATTTGTTTGCTCAATGATGGACATTACTTGATTAGTACAAGCTGACGCCCCTCATTAGAGAAGGAATCCAGGCTAAAGACGGGGAACTCCAGCAGAGACCAGCATCACATTTGAGATACATTAAGGACTTCAATGGAACCTGATCATAAAATAATAATTTAAAAAAAAGGTTAAAGAAGAAGTATTCACTCTTTCACATTTCGCCATATTACCAAAAACCTTATTGGGATACACCAGGGACAAAGTAAATACTTAGTCTAAAAACTAAGAAAGGGCAATTAAAGAGATATCTAGCTAAAGTGAAAGACAAAGTTAATAAGGGCATAAATCAGAAAAAACAGATATTCAGCACATGGTAGCTGTGGACTAGCTACAAATATTAACAGCTTCAGAGAGCAAAATTTTCTGCCTGGAGAAACAAGTGCACGTGCATGTTAGCTTTGTAAATTCAGCCTCAGAAGAGGGGTTAGAAGAGAGTCATTGGTGAGGACATTTTAAGTTTTATTTAAAGGTAACCAAAACCAGGGAGACAACAGGGATGAAGTAAAATATGTTCTGGTCAGAGGCCATAAAAAACACATTTATGGGTCACATGTAAAGACTTAAGTCAGGTAAACCTTACATTGCAAGTCACCATGAGAATCTCACTAACATGATAGGACATGGCAGAGACTATGTCATACTGTGGGGATAGTCCCATTTTGCAGGTACAGAAGCTAGTTAGCAAAATACAGGTCAGATGCTGCAAAGACTTGAGATTCGGGCAAAGATTTACCTACCAGGAAGGAAGAATATAATCATTTTTAATTTTCTATTTATGCAAATTATATATTCTCAGATAGAAAAAAACTAGTTTTACATTCACACATTTAAAAGGCACTTTAGAAAAATGATGTAGATTTTAAAATGATTGAATGTAGAGAAAAAATGTCATGTGAAATAGGGAAACCATTTAGTTTCCCTCACTGAATTAGTCAACAACAGAGGAAGATACATCATGACAGTTTATTTAAACACAGACACTCACTCACATACTTATATATCATGTATTCAAATACTCAAACTTGATATCAAATGCATACATTTTTATTAAGGTTACAAAACATTTGTTCCCAGGCTTGCTATCTGCATGGGTAAAATTATTTTCACCTCTGCCACAAGGTGCTGGGCGGACTCATACATCACATGATTACCCCGAGCAGCGAGCAGCGCCGCCATCATCAGGGAGTGAATTAAAGATGATAGAAGGAGCTATTAATCACTGTGACAAAGCCCCTAATGGAGGTGTGACCCAGCCACCGCTGACGGGACGCCAGGGGAATGCACCCACGGGACAAATGGATACATATGTTTACAGAGAATAACCTACCTGTGAACATGGAAAACCCTTCTTTCCCCGTTTGCCGTCTTAAACTCCCTCCCTTGCTTTGTCTTCCTTTATGCTTTAATAATGATAATTAAGTTTTCAGTGATTCACTCTAATCTTTAAACAAGTGAAATGTTTAGTTGACTTTTTTTCAAGAAATCATTAAAATAAAGCTAGTCATTTTTATTGAGGAACAAAGATGCATCGAGGTCGATAATATAAGCTGTTTATTCATTTATATTGATAAAATTGGAATGAAAAGACTTCAGAGTAGCTGAGTTCATTTTTGGCAAGCATGGTACTAATATTTAAGACAAAAACCACCACATTCACTGAAGATTTAAAAAAGGCTCACAGCAAAGGAACAATAGCATACTATCAGTACCACCATATAGCTTAGCCCAAAATTCCTCCTTTTGGCCTCTGATTGAGATCAAACATAAGACGCTTTATAATATATTGATTTTCAATGCCAGGAGGAAAAATCTGAAGTTTTGGATTAATGTCTCACCACCATCACTAAGATCAAAGAATAATATATATTATATATAATATATAATAATATATTACATTTTTGCTTAACTTTTCAATCATCACTAAGGACCCATGATTCAAGTGCTGTCTTATTTCTTAAAGGTAAACAGATCCAAACAGGGATCTAGACCACAATTGATTGAAATGAGGTGTAAAACAAGACCAACACTCAATCTAACATGAAGTACACTATGTATGAGTTGATACATTAATAAAAAAAAGATTACAGTTATATGCAATGAACAAGCGCATGAGTATGAAATTATTTATATACAGCTACAACATGAAAGTAAGAATAATATGAATTGCAATTCAAGGATACAAAATATTGGTGAAAAGGGCTAAAGTGACCAGATGCTACAATATTTTTATATTCTTCTGTCTAAGTCTTTGGAGAGATTCTTGCTGGGCTATTGGTTTTAAATAAAAAAAGAAAAATAATTTAAGAACCTTAAAGCCACATAGGCTATAGGAGTCAAACACTTGTACTTTACACTCATTGTCCTGAAACTGGTTGACATACCTTAATAAAATGGCTACATTTCCATTTGTTTGGTGAATGAAATTTATACTGGGTTCTGCAAACAACCTAAATATTTGATTAAGAAGAGTTTTGAACATAATTTGTATGATATTGTTGTCTGAAGACCAGAATTGAACAGTATATAACAGAATTACTAGACTTTAGAGATGTTTGCCATCGCCTATAGATTTGGCATTTGTTAGTCATCTAATGTGGGTCCAGGAAAATCTGAAAGAATTATATAATTCTCTTAACCCTGTAATGCCAAATGTATCGTATTTGATACATACGGTTTCTGAAATGTTTTGCATCAGACACCTTTTGCATAATTTAATGGTAAAAACTTTGCTCAAAATCCTATTGTACACAATCAGATATACCTGATAACAGCCAGGAGAAGACTACAGAAAAAATAATCTTGACTTATCGCATAGTAATAAATTATTAATATCAAAAATGTATTTCTGTTTTTTCTTTTTACATATTTTGTTAAAAGGTCAAATAAGGAATTCAAACAAAAAAAAGTAATTTTCTGTTTTGTTTTATTCTTGGATCAGGCTTTAAAGGGTTAAAAATATTTCAGATTTACTGTTATTTTCTCTAAAAGAAAAAAATCACATTTATCTAGAGAACATGTGTATCATTTTTAAAAGCTGCCTGTTTGGTAAATTATGGGAAGTGAGGCTAATGTGAAATAATGTAGATTTAGTTTAGCCTAAAACAAGACGGCAATATAACGGTAAAACCAGAATACCAAGAGCTCCAAGAATGTTTGAGGACAAAAGTGGTCCTAATTCAGTTCCTCTGATTCTAGTCTTAGTATTTTTGCTTGAAAACCCCTTTGAGACTGGGAATGAAATAAAACAAAATGAAAATGATTATCTTTAACTGACTGCTGTTGATTTGTTAAGTGCTGTTAATTACAGTGTGTCAGTGCTCGCCTACATTCCCCCAGCAGGGCGTATAGGAGCCCCGAGGCCTTGGGAGAGGGAATAAGCTTCCTAATTAACTCTGTCTTTGTGCTTAATGGACGCCTTAACACTACTTTTGGGAAGTCTTTTGGTCCATGGGTCCACTGGGGTGACTGTGGAAATGACTGATACAAACCACAAACACCCAAACATGCAGGTAGTTTTTCAAACTTACAGTTTCCAAAGTTGTTTATCCCATCATATTTTTATTTAATTTTAATAAAAATGTTTAATCCTTAAGATTTCAAAATGGGACTTACTTTATGTTGGAATTTGCAATTATTATTATTAAGTACCACTGTAAGAAATAGCTAAAGGAAAAGCGAAAAGTGCATTTTATTCAGTTATCTGGCTGTTCGCTGCACAGCTGAAAATTAGATTGCTTTTGATAATGTAATTGAAAACAATAGTGTCCAAGTCTGTAATAGATACATATAATAGAGCAATATGTCCTTGAATTCATACTATTTCAAACAGCTATCCCCAATTTCCATAGATAGCATCTAAGCACACATAAACTCACACGCGTATACATGCTAGAGTGCGGTTGTAACTCTAAACACCACCTTAATTAATGAGAGCATTGTCTGTTTTGTCACCCTCCTGTTTGTTGACTACTCTAAATGAAAAACACTCCATTAAGGCCCCTGCACTGAGTTACTAATTAACATCTTGCAACAACTGTAAAGTTTGGGCTGGTCCTTTTACTTGCACACACACTGAGACACCTACAGTAATTAATTAACATTAGTTGTGATTAATAATGAGCATTCTTTATTGGTATATCTGCAGCTCCAACTGCAGGCTGACACAACAAAGGGGCCTGTGTGCACACAATTTATCTGGGGAGTTGCTCAGGGATTTTAACATGTTTCTCACAGGCCTGACAAATGGCCTATTAATTATCTAATGTTGTCTGACAACAGGCGCTTGATAAAGATGTATGTTTAGACTGGGTGGGGAGAGGGGACCAATACCGCAAAGGCAAAGAGAGGGGTCTGCGCGGGTAATGGAGAGAAATCAGGGGAATATTTGTTTGGCTAACAGAAGAGAAGCAGTTTGTCAGAGTCTGGCTAGGTTACTGAATGAAGAAGCATGTGATTGTGGATCAATTCTTCTTTACTTGATATAATTTGTTGAAAGATTAATTACGACAGCAGAATAATCTATATGACGGATTAATAGACCACATCTATTCTTAATGAAATGCTAATGAATAAAGTCTTGATGAACAAAGAGATTGATGTCCAATACACACACAGATTAAGTTCTAAAACCACAATCAATATCTTCAACAAGGAAGTCTTCACATAAACCAAACCACTTCATACCATTAAGTCTCCAGCAACAACAAGCAGATGGGCATCGCTCCTCCTTTAGCACTGCTCCCTTGTTCAGACAAGGTCCCGACTCTAATTTCCTAAGTTTATCTTCAGTCGGCATGTTGACAGGTGTTCCTAAGTGGGGTTGCCAGTTGCCAAATGATTTTTATGACTGTTTTAGCCCCGCATTTGGCCTAATGAGATAGGATCCCAGTCGTACGCTTACTCAGGCCTGTCAGATCCAAAGAAAACAGAATAATAAGTCGACACTAGCATTGTTTCCGAAAGCCATAGATCAGCTGCAGAAGGAGAGCACTCGCTTATATCCTTAGCCCCCAGATGTTGAAGATGAGAAGAGAGACCGTGCAGAAATAGAAAGGAGGGTGGATTGGAAATAGGGAGTATAAAAGAAATGTTGTAATAAAGGTGCAAATCAAAAATACTTTTATTACTATTACTAATATTACTATGATTTTATGTGAATGACAAAGCAAACATAATTTGGATGGATGGATGGATGGATGGATGGATGGATGGATGGATGGATGGATGGATGGATGGATGGATGGATGGATGGATGGTTATAAGATTCAAATATCTGCCTGTGTAATCCATCAATTAAAAATTAAAACAGTGAAACAAAAACACAATTAAGTCTTTGTTAACTTTGGAGGTGGAGAATGTAAAGATTCAAGTCTTAAAAAAAAGTTTTTATTTTTTGTTTATAGTTGTGTCTTATGCAGAAGTCAAAGAGAAAAAATGGGCTCCATTTAAATGACACAACAAATGAAATTACTTGCTTTCATGAAAAAAAGGTGTATCAGATGAGTACATCATCCCATATGTAGGATAGTGGCACTGTCATGCTGTGGGAGTATTTTTTTTATGAGAAGATAAACAAAACTATAAGTGGGCCTTATTATGACTCCTTGGGCCGAATTTATCAAGATCCAATTTTGCGTGCAGTAATTTGCGCTCGCAAACTGGAATTTTGCGCGAGGGGCTGAACCATGGTTTGCGGGTGATTTAACAAGAGCGATTGCGTAACTGGTGGCAGGTGCAAAACTGTTGGAGACGCCCTATTTAAATGATGGTTTTGCGCGTTTTGTGTTTTGCGGCAAAGTAGTTTGTGCAAACTAGTGCATTAAGAAATTTTAATCTTACAGTGACACCCCCACCCCCTCCAAAAAAAAAAAAAAATATATATATATATATATATATATATATATATATATATATATATATATATATATATATATATAAATAAATAAATAAACCTTGGCTACCTTTATTCCCTAAGGTGGTATGTGGCTGAATTTCTACTTCACTGCATTAAAAAAAAAAAAAAAAAAAAAACAGGTGTTTTGTATTGGCCTGTAGAAAAATGCACATACCAAATGGCTCACAATGGGACTGTGGATGAGATGACTGCGCGTACACATCTCCGCAGCATTGGCATGTTGCTCCACAGGCGCAGAGGTCGGGGTTCTCCGTTAGGGCGTCAGGGCTACATGGCATTTAGAACATCAGACAGCACTTCTGAAAAACGAGATTGGGAGATCCCAGCTCTCGCTGCAACCGTACGCTGGAATGACCCAGATGCAAAAAAGTGCAATGTTGCATGGAGTTTTGTGATATCTGGTGTTGCGTGGGTCCTCCTTGTGGCTGGCTCCAAATCCATTCGGAGTTCCCCCAACAGCTCCAAAATGGCAATGCTGGATAAACGATATGTTTTGATGATCGTTTCCTCGTTCATTCCAAAAATATTCACACGGAGTGAAAAAATGCGTTCTCTGCGTCTCCTTGCTTCATTTCGATGTCTCCTTCTTGCGACAATAACCGCTGCCATGTGTGCGCAATTACGCATACAGACCATTTGCACCTTCTTTTGAAACGTGTTAAATATAGAGTCAGATACCGTTAGCAAAATTGCTTTCAGGTTTGATAAATCACTTTGCGAGTGCTAAATTAATATATTTACATGTTCTCCTCCCACAAGACGCACTTTTGCGTGTAAACGCCCCATATTGAATATTCATTGCAGAAAAAGTACTAAATGGATAAGAGGCGCTATTTAGCACGTTTTAAAGACCAAATCCTTTTAGCACGCTGTTGATAGATCAGTTTGTACATTTTTTAGCGTGCGCAATGAAATAGCTCACGTTTTAATACACGCAAACCTTTGATAAATCCGGCCCCTTGTCTAGACATTGGCGTCTTAATCCAACTTTGCTTAGTGACTCTGTATTTTTAAAATATTTAGAAGATCAATGGGAGCTTTTTATCTCTACAAATGATTCATCAGAGGTCAGTGCCTCTACCTTATGGGAAGCAGGCAAGGCATTTCTCAGGGGCTCTATAATTTCTTTCACAGCAGCGACAAAAAAGAAAACCTTAGCTAAACAATTAGAACTTGAACAGGATATTGTTAATCTGGAGAGGGAGTTTAAACAATCCACGTCCATTTCTGTGCTTAAAAAGCTGGATGCAGCCAGATCAGCTTTGGACCAACTATTAACTCAAAAAGCTAAAACTGCAATATTCTATGCAAAGCACAGATTATTTGAATCTGGCAATAAACCTGGCCGTTTGCTTGCCCGACTTGCCCAGGGGAAGAATGGGTCTTATGCAATACCCTCTCTCAAAGATAAGAAAGGTGATCTACACTATGAGACTAAGCTTATCAGTAAAATAATGAAAGAGTTCTACCAAGAACTATATTCTTCTGAGTGTCAAGACTGCAGATTCTAGGAAGGGCTTTATGGATAATATTTTACTCCCTACACTGTCGGAAGAGAGACAATTAGATTTGTGTAGACCGATTAGGACACAGGAAGTCTTAGAGGCCATCAAATCTCTACAGGATGGAAAAGCTCCGGGCCCTGATGGGTTTGGGCCGAAGTTTCATAAGAAAATGGCTAAATACATTGCAAATCCCTTATTAAATATGTATATGGAATCATTTGAGAAGGGCGTGCTCCCACCTACCCTCAACCTTGCCCACATATCTCTGATATTGAAGAAGGATAGGCCAGCCGATCTATGTACATCATACAGACCTATAAGTTTGCTTGGTGTAGATTGCAAAATTTTGTCAAAAATACTGTCTAGGAGATTGGAGGAGGTTCTGCCAGTTCTAGTAAAGCCTGACCAGACAGGTTTTGTCAAAAATAGATACTCCCACTCCAACATACGCCGACTTATAAATATTGTACAGTTTTCTCAGAACACTAACTGCAGGGCTCTCGACATTTCATTGGATGCTGAGAAAGCATTCGATCGTGTGGAGTGGGAGTATCGGTTCGATGTTTTGGAAAGGTTTGGTTTGGGATCTGAATTTGCCAAGTGTGTCAAACTGTTATACGGGGCTCCAGCTGCAAGGGTCTTTGTAAATGGTTCTGCTTCTGATATTTTTCCTCTGAGTAGAGGGACACGCCAGGGATGTCGCCTCTCCCCTTTATTGTTTGCGCTCGCTTTGGAGCCATTGGCAGAAGCTATAAGAACCCACTCTGGGATTTCTGGAGTAACCTTGGGAGATACTGAATACAAAATCTCGCTTTATGCAGATGACGTGTTATTGTTTGTCACTAAGCTAGAAACATCCATCCCTGCATTAATATCCACTATTAACCAATTTGGCCTTTTTTCAGGGTACAAAATAAATTATGATAAATCAGAAGCTTTGCCACTTGGTGACCAGGGGGGATGGGACACTCCTGATAATTTTCATTTCAGGTGGTCACTCACAGGTTTTACATATCTGGGCATCAGGGTGTACTCGGACATAACAGAGCTATACAAGTTAAATTTTAAGTCAATTGTGGCCTCAATCAAAAATGATCTTAATCGGTGGTTTGACCTTCCATTATCTTGGATGGGTAGAATAAGTTTGATTAAAATGAATGTTCTTCCTAGAATAATATATCCTATGCAAATGCTCCCTCTTAGAATCACCAAAAAAACATTTTCAGAGATCGAGGGATGTTTCTCTAAATTTATATGGCACGGAAAGAAGTCTAGGCTAAAATTAGGGATTTTACAATTACCTTTAGATGAAGGGGGTCAGGCTCTTCCTAACCTTCTTTATTATTACTGGGCATGCCATGTAAGAATAATCTCAGGATGGTTACATTCTTTTTTACATCTAGGTGAGACACCTGTAGATACTTGGTGCTGTGACCCCCTTTCTCTTCTTCGTCTGTTATCTATTGAGTCAGCTGAACTTCCACTGGGTGTCAGAAATAACTCAATTTTGATGTGTACACTCAAGGTTTGGCATAATATTGCTGCCCACATTGGAAGAAGAGGTTTTTCTAGTGCATTGCAACCTCTAATTAGGAACCAGGCTTTCCCTCCAGGTATGGGTATTAGTGTATTTGATGATTGGCATTCTAAAAAGATAAGATTTGTTTGTAATTTATTTGAAAAGGGTAGTTTTATGTCCTTTAAACAAATTCAAACTAAGTACAATATACCACAAAAACACTTTTTTGGGTTTTTGCAAGTGAGACACTTTGTAAATTCTCTTAAATTCCCAGTCAACCAACCTGTTTTGAACCCTATCGAAGGTTTTCTTCTTAAATTTAATGAAGATGCACTCACTAAAAAGAAATTCATTTCTCTGTGCTATGGGAAATTACTGTCTTTGAATTTTGTTACAACTGATAAGGCCAGGGTTCGGTGGGAAACAGACTTGGAAGTTGAGCTTAGCTCAGAAGCATGGTCAAAAGCTTTTAGGTTTGCTAAGAAAATGTTTACTTGTAACAGACTCCGGGAAAGCCATTACAGAATTATACATAGAATGCAGCGTACCCCAGAGTTTTTACATAAAATTCACCCTCAAATTTCCCCTCTGTGCGTAAAGTGCAATACAGATGTGGGGACTTACTACCACTGTATATGGAAATGCCCTATAATTGCTAGATTCTGGAATAACGTTTCTATAGAGCTTCGCTCAATCTTTCACCAGACAGTCCCACTGAACCCTGTGCTGTTTATTCTTGGTCTTTCTGTAGAAGGGCTTTCTCTATGTTCAACACAAATGACTTTACTCCGTAAACTTTTACATTTGGCAAGACGTTGTGTACTGTTTCAGTGGATTCGGGGACAGCCCCCTTCTGTAACACAGTGGTACAGAGAAACGTTCAAGGTGTTTCCGCTGCAGCGCCTCAGTGCCATTATAAAGGGAAATTGTAATGATTTCTATGGAGTATGGCAGCCTCTGCTTGATCATCTGCCTAGTGAGCTTGCTGAGCTATTACACAAAGGGGGATCGCAGTTTGTCTTTAAACATTATGTTTGATTGTTTTTGTTTATCTTTTTTTTTCCTTGATTTATCATATGGAGTATAGGTTTTGACCCTGATGTGTATTTGAAATTCATATACCGGACATTTTGCTGGACATTTCATATTTTGTATTAGACTTGGCTGTGCTGAATTGTTGTTGTTTGTCTTGTTTCTAAAAGACAATAAAGTATTGTTTAAAAAAAAAAAAAAAACTATAAGTGGGAAATCCTAAAGATAAACAAAAAAGAGTCACTCAGACATGAGACATGTTCACCTTCCATTAGTTAAAGCTACAGTGTGTAATAATTACAGGGATATACAGTCAGAAATGTAATATATTATACATAACTATGTTATTTATCATCATCTATGAGCTCAGCCTCTTAACCTTAATATTTGCGTTGCCTTAGAATTCGTTATTTATAATTACATAGGAGCGGATCTCGCAGCCATGGAGGCAGACATCTTTGCGCTACCGCAGCGCAGAGCCAACAAACTAGCGATTGCGAGATCGCCCATTACGCTCGAAAGTAACTACGGCAAGTTGAGAGAGATGAACTGAGACGGTACTGAACAATAGATGGCAGTATTATGCCTGAGAATACTATCTGTAAAATTATCTATGTAAACAAACCTCATCACTTGAGAAGGTAGGTGATGCGGACGTCGTGGAAGACATTTTGTCCCGTAACGCTCGCCGTACTGTTGGGGGGGAGAAGCGGTGGGGGGAGATGTTCATGTTGCTGCGGTCTGCAGTCTGGACGTTAGATGACGCTAAAAATTACACACTGTAGCTTTAAGCTCCCTTGTCTCTTTGGCAATACTTGAATCTGAATTGAATATTTACTGAATGAGTCCAGTCTGAATGAGCTTTAATTAATCTTTTTATTTTTTTTGGAGATGGAGGGGGAGGGGGTGGTATATGGAGTGGACAACAAATATTGTTGTTCATTAATGGAACGAAACTGTTGGGATCTGGAGCTGTACCACCTGTCTCCAGCAGAGTTCACTGTAGATCCTCCTGAGCTGAGCCTTCGACACACCTGAAACCCATCTCATCATCAGGAGGATCCTCCACTATATAAGCAGCCCTCAGACCTCGCATCAACGCCGCAGTGTTTATCCAGTTTGGTTAGCACCTGAGCCTCACTTCCTCTGTGAAATCTTTGTTGCCTCTAGTCTCCTAGCTGGAAACTAATTACCTTTTGTCTCTGCCTACAGGAAACCTGTTTTTGTCCTGTAAGCTCTGGATGAGCTTAACCTGTCGAGCCTGCCCTCAGAGCCAAACCTGAAGAACCTTCTCTGGATTTCCCATGCTGCTCTGGACTAAGAGCTGGAAAACCAAGGTCTGTCCTATCGTTAGATGCAAGACGCTGAAGCTGAAACTGAACTCTGCTGAATCAAACAGTCTCTGGAACCAACAGTGCCTCTCTCAAAGCCAAACCCGGATTCTTCAAGGTAGATCTCTGAAGATAACATTTCCACATTCACCAGCTACGTGGCTAACTGAACTGTCTCCCTTCCAGTTGCCTGTGAACCAGATCCCCAGAAGTGAACCAGTACTTGACTCTTTCATTTTACCATTGTTCAATAAACATTGTTAAACTTTTACTCCAGTTTCCGTCTCCGTGGTGTTTTGCATATTGGGTCTTCCTGAACCATTCATGACAGAAACAAATACTTATGGTCATAACGTGATTTTGCAGTGTTGTTACACTATACTTAAGGACTGTAGAAGAAACCAGGAAAATTTCAATTCTTCTTAGATATCATTACCTACAGAGAACATGTGTAAAGAAAAGTTATCAATCATATTAACTCAATGTTCTTGTCCCATTCACTCCCCATCCCGCCTAAATCTATCCACCATATTTAGTCAAACATTGTACACTGGAAAAAATTGAAATCTCAATAAGTCATTTTTTCTTAAAATAAGTGCATTTTTTCTTGAATTGAGGAGGTAAGTGTGAAACTTTGCCAATGGAACAAAAAATTTACATTTAAAATAAGAAAAAAACAAATGCATTGTTTTATTTCAAGTGCTTATTTTCTTATTATCTCATTTTAAGTGTAAATGTACTCATTACATTGGCAGATCATCGTTTTTTCTACCCAAATTAGGGGTAATACACTTAATTTAAGAAATGTTGACTTATTTCAAAGTCGTTTTTGCAGTGTAATATCATCATCTGTCTTCCTAACATTAACATGAGTAACATGTAGTAGAACAACAATAAAAAAAAAACATTTCATATTTTAACAATATAATCCCTAAAATTATGACCCAGACCCAGAATAATGCAAAAAATAAATTGAACCTATTCAGGTAATATTCATATAATGCAAATATGAAAGCATTGCATATTTCCCATTTCATCTTTTTTTTCATCCTTTCGTGTCATGGCAAACTGCCACTGGTCTCTAATATAATTATGGCTCTCAGTTGTGTGCGTATTTGAAAAAATCAATTTGTTTGATGAAATGTGAGTGAGTTAGAGCCAGGCAGAGTAGAGAGAGAGAGAGCGTGCAAGAGAGAGAGAGAGACGTATATCCAGAGCAGTTGCCGTGAGCTGCCCAAGCCCTGCAGGAAGGCCCCCCGGGTACCAAACCTGCTTCTCAGCCCAGCTCTGCCCAGCCTGGGCTTGTCGTTGAAAAAAAATGATAGCATATGTGCTTTGTTTTAGTTTGATGTCTTAGTAATGCATTACACAATTAGATTGATTTGGCAATTTCCATTATACTTCATCAAATATTTATATAGGATAGTAGTTCTTATCAAACAGAGCTGATCTGCAGTGCAACGGGAGCAGTGCTCTGCAACTGAGGGGGTAAATTAGCGAGTTAAAGTGGGCAAACAGGCCAGCTGACTGCAGTGGCGGGCTCAGCGAAATGTATATATATATATATATATAAACATATATTTGTATGCATACATATATATGTATATTTCAATCACTTTAGATATGTTATTATTTTTGTAATTATGATTTTTTTAATCACCACATTTTCACAATGAGAATTACAATATAAATATAAATCAGGGAAAGGTGGTGTTCATTGGTATAGAGGACATTTTCTCAATTCTAATCAGAGATTATCATGGCAGACAAATTTTACTCTGATTAGATAACTTTAAGGCTTACATCAACATCACTGTGTGGCTTAAAGGAATAGTACACCCAAAACATGATTAGCCTTCATTTTCTACTCACCCCCATGCTGAACAACACTCTGGAGTACTTTTTTGATATCTCAAATGCATCTGGAGATCTGGGAGGCTTCTTGCTGTCTGCTGACATTCAAATAATGGAGGTCTATGGCGCCCGAGGCAGAAAGGTCCATAAAAGTCCACAAAAAGCGTGTCAATATTCCTCCATACTGCTCGTCCAATGTATTCCAAGTGTCCTGAGTTGGTAGCGTCCATAATTTACTCGAAACAAAGTCATTTAGAATGTTTTTAGAGCATAAAGAGTAGTGTATAGGATATCCTAAAAGCGCGCGCCTGCGAGTTCACGAGCCTATGGAAACTGCGGTAGACCAAACCAGATGAAAGTGCGCATAGAAAATGAAGGCTACTCATGTTTTGGGTGTAGTATTCCTTTAAGAACAAGCCTGCACATCACCCTTACAAAGCCATGTCTACTGTAACCTCATAGTTTGGAGATGGAGGAAACCAGGTAGTTAGTAAAAAGCAGAGGTGTCAGGTAACGAAGTACAAATACTTCATATATATTTGTCTATACTGTAAGTTTGTTCCATAACAGTATCTGCAATGCATTTGATATGATTTACGTTCTGCTTTTATTTAACTGTAAGCAGAGGTGTCAAGTAATGAAGTACAAATATTTTATGACTGTACTCAAGTACACTTTTTAGTTATCTATACTTTACTCCATTACTTATTTTTCTTCCTACTTCTGACTTATACTCATTATATATTCAAACAAGTATCTGTACTTTCTATTCCTTACATTTTTAAAACAAACGTTACTTGTTACTCTTGGCTTCGGTTTAATGTTTATAAATGTGCTCCATTCAATGCTGATCATTGGCGCCATCCACATCTAGTGAAAACTAGTGTAATTGGATGAGTCATATAACGCAAACACTCATTGGTTAGCTAAAGGAAATCATCAGAAGCAAGGGGGTGTTCTTGAAACTGCAAATGTGAATTGTCTATGCCATGCTACAATGTCGGATTCAGAAAAAGATGTTGAAATGTCTGAAAGGTTGAACACAGGCGAGAGCGTATCGGGAGATGGAGACGGAGACCAACAAGACCTCCCTCATCCTTGGCCCTATCTCAAATAATTTTTCGAAATAGTCGAAAAATTAAGCTTTACAATTTATATAGCGACATCTGGCCGTTTTTTTTAAAGGTTACTTTATACTTTTATACTTTAAGTAGTTTTTGGAGCGCATACTTTTTCATTTTTACTTGAGTAAAGAGATCAAGTTGATAATTTTTTACCAGTGTTTCTAAACTGCAGTATCTATGCTACTACTTAAGTAACAAATATGTGTACTTTTGACACCACTGGTAAAAAGTGATGTGAATATGGATAACCTAAAACCAGGGTTGTAAACGAATTCAGCATAGCAGACTTCAACATTTTACAAAGAAGAATCTGCAAAGCCAGTAGATGGATAGAGTTGATACAGAAATATACCAAAAGGTAATTATATTACTGCCAAGGCTGACTGTAACTTGGCAGCACACTTTATAGATTATTAATTAGACACACTGTAAAAGAATAAATGATTTTCCTTCCTTTTTTAGAAATGACTGCTTTAGTGAGATGCAGGGTATTTTGTAAATCACAGGACCAAACTTGCCAATAAAAGGGTAAACATGAATAAAATACTTGACAGAAAACCTAAAAAATTTATCAATTCAAATTTACATCCTTTTATGTTGATGTTCTTTTAGAAATATCAAAAAACGACAACTTTGCAACCACAAGCATTCTTGGGTAGGACAAGTTTCCAGTTAAGTGAATCAACACTCTCATCAGATATTGCACAATTTTACAGATATTGTCAGCCCTGTAGCCAATTTGCCCCGTGTTGCCGATCAATATGCCTACTGCTGTAAAGGCGAACTTAGAGATTTCAATAGATAAATCAATTTACCATGAATTCATGTCTTATGTTGAGACCCCAGTTCCCCATTTCCTCCTTACTTTCTTTCTTTTCCTCGCTCTCATTCTCTTTCCCCTTGTCTCCCTTTCCTCACCTGTCTTCTGTCTTTCTCTCCACCCTTCTACAAACCTCTCAGCATGCACGGCTACCTAACATCCATCACAGCCCAGAAATTTAAGGAGCCAAATTGGCCTCATCTGTCTCAATGCTGGATGCAGATGGAGGTTTTTCTGCTAAGGGAGGTGTAGTTAGTCACCCCTGATGCCCCTGCTGGCGCTATGCACCGCCTTAAAGCCAAACGAGTGTCCGCCAATGCCAATATAGAGTTATATTACGAGACTAGCTGCGAGAATAAAGAGGGCACGGCGGTGAAGTGACCACCTCTCTGACCACACGGTTTCCGCCTCATGCAGTTTTCTTTCAATCACATTTCTTCTTTATTTCTTCTTTATCGTGGTTCACTCGCTTTCAGTTTCCCACTCTCTCACTTCTGTTTGCGTCTACTCCTGGTTCATTCTCGTGAACACATTGACACAAACACACAAGCGTTGGTGGCCATTACACAGCTCACAATACAGTGTAAAAGCACCTTGGCTGGCCCTGGCTCGTTAATAAAGGCCCTAAATAGGCAGCATGCATAAAACATGAAGCGCCGCATGCGGCTGTAATGAACTGCTGCTCCATAATTGCATCTCAGAGCCGTAAAATGAAGACAAAATATTTGAAGAGGGATTCTGTCACCTCTCTGCAGAAGCTACACTAATCATAGGCGTTCCCTGGGGCCCCGGGGGGTCTCCTCCTGACAGAGAGCAGGGGGCTAAATGCCTGGGGCGGTGACATTGGCAACACCCTCCAGCTGATGGGACATAATTGAATAATTGCTGATTAGAAAAATAGGGGGAGAGGTAATAGTATAATAGTGTCCAGTGTGGAATCTGAAGTCATCCCACAGGGAAGGACAACGTCAGGAATGGCTTACCAAAATCCACCCTCCAGTTTGCCGTGGAGATGGTGATAGATAAAAAAGATCTTTATAAACCTGAAACCTAAAATATATTCTTAAAAAGAAAAGGAAGGGGTTGATTAAAAAAAAAGAAAACTCTTCAACACTGCTGCAAGAAAATAGCAATGAAAAAGAATACTGGACTAACCTGGCCGCCTTTCTTTATCTAAATTCCTGTCCTCTGTGGATTCAACTGTTCAGAGCCTCAGTGGATGGATGGATGGATGGATGGAAGGAAGGAAATCTCAAATACCCTTTTTCCCTTTTTATGCTGTATTTTATTTCAGTACTTATATTTGACTGAAAAACTGCAATCATAAACCATATTTATCCACCCTGTTCTAAACTGTATAGGAATCCTATATATATACCCAACCTAACATAAATGCAACTATAAGGCTTCTATAAACACACAACAGAGTTGTGCACCACAGATGTGGTGACAAGCTTCAAGACAGGCAGGCCTTCGGATGAGAGATTGGAGTCTCACCCAAGGGTGTCACCCAGACAGTTAGAGAGTTTTTGTAGTGACAGGGTAGCCACAGTGACATAATGAAGGTGCTGTGGCTGTCAGCGGGGTCAGTGGTGATCACTGTGCCCGGCTGCCAAAAAGGTTACGAACGTATGTAATGAATCCCTCCAATGACAAATGGGCCTCAACTCAGGGCTGAGGCAACTGACAAACTCAAGCTCATCACACGGGCTCCCTCACAAGGAGAGAGCACACATTCAGAACACAACAGATAAAGTGGAAAGAGGAACCACGAGGAATCTCTGGGTGTGTTTACACTTCAGTTTCAATGTTTTTTTTGCTTTTTTAAAAACCCTTGCCCATCTTGAATGTAAAAAAAAAGAAAATACTGAATCTATTGTGCAAAATATTGGGTCAGATTTTATCACTGGGGACATTGATTAGGGTCACCTGAATTAAATAAAACACTTGGCAAATATTTAGGGCATGAGAATACACTAGGGCTGCAACAACGAATCGATAAATCGATAAAAATCGACTTTTAAAAGCGTTGGCAACGAATTTCATCATCGATTAGTTGTGTCGCGCGATTAATGCGTCATCCGCCGCCTTCGTTATCACTGCCACTCGATTGAAACGGGGGAAGAAAAAAAAAAAATACGGCAGAGCGAGCCAGCGCTGCAGGTGAGCAAAGGCTGTTTTCAAAAGGCAGTAACGTCAACTGTTTTAATGACCGATACCACAAACGCAAGCTGCGTCTCAATTCGCAGACAGCCTGCGCTTTGTAAAGTGAAAAAAGTCGTAACATGCAACTATTGTAAAAACAAATTAACATGGCACGGAAGCACCACTGTTATGATGCAACACCTGAAAAGGAAACACGTTGGAGCCTTCGATGGCAGTGAAGAGAACTCATCAGTTTCGTTTTAAAGCGGGGAAACGTAACGTAAGTTTCTCAGGTAGCTCATCTGATGCTTTCCTTACCTTTTTAGTAGGTTACAGACAGTGATAAGGATGGCTACTTATTTTACTTTTAATTTCATTTGAATTACCTTAAGCAGCGTTTATATTTTCTTTATAAATAAATTAACTTGCAAATTATGAGGGCAAGGCTTTTAAAGTTTACATCTTCTGGCAAAGATAAAGTAAAGAAGATCCTGTATTTTATGGAAGTGAAGTGATAGGTTAATTCATTTTATGCCACATTCCCATGTAAATATCTGTCTTTGGAGGATGTGTTTCTTAGCACTCCTAGTTCTCTCATTTTTATTCCAAATACAATTTATAATTTGAATCCCAGGGCTATTTTATCTCTATGGTTAAGTATTTTCTCAAGTAGCAACTTTAACTGCTATACTTTCCTGTCTTAAAAGGCAGAACTCTGCTAGTCTAAAAAAAAAACTAATTTGTTGAAATGGGGGGACCTATTGTTTGAACCCCTTAGGGGCTTTTAAAAACAAAACTGCCTGTCTTTTTTTGCGCTTTATGAAACAAAGTAGCCTATATTTTGTGGATGTACAGCTACATTCCTCATGTAAGTTTGTGTAGTTTTAACACAAACATTTATTTTTCATATTGCACCAGTACAGTTAATGAGCAACCTGTACTTGTGTGCTTGTTTGTTCTGTCTAAAATGTTTATTTTGGAATAAAAAGGTTAATTTAAAAAATAGTTTTTGTCCGATTCATTGATTAATCGAAAAAATAATCGACCAATTCATCGATTTTTAAAATAATCGTTAGTTGCAGCCCTAGAATACACAGAACCATATAAAAATGCTGATAAGAGTGAAACAGTCTGACCAGATACAAATTTAAAAAGCTGAATTCAATCACCTTGACGTCTGTATTCTATAAAGAAAAATAAATAAATTTGAAGCCAGAACCATTTTTAATGTGACATGATGACCACCTACTACCAACCTGACATCGTCTATTTCGCATTTTTGGATATAAATGGACTTTGTCTGGGGCTTGTTTTTTCCCTTCTCAGGCTTTGGTGCCTCGAGCACCACGTCAGCAGCATGCCAGGTCCACCTTAACTTTGTTACAGGACGTGTTACATGCAATAATGTCTACGGCCGCAGAGGCTTTCCAAACCTCGGTGCGACATGTGGAATAGACCCATTCATGGAAAGGTCCCGGAGAGGATGTTTGTTTAAAGATTGTTGGAAGGTTAACATTCAGTCCAGCACCCTGAGCAACAAAATCCCCCTCAGAGCACAGAAACTGTTTATGTTATTTTTTATGGATGTCAATTTCCCTCCATTTAGGAGGTGATTTAACGGGACAATACAGTGGGATTGCAGCCTAGTATGGGGAATGTTGTCTTCCTGTGTAACACACTATACAGCACTGCATGACAGTCTAGGTGTAAACACTTTGTGGCAACTGTTAAAAGAAACGGCTATATATATATCTATATATATATATATATATATATATATATATATATATATATATATATATATATAGATATATATATATAAAACTAGCAGGAAATGTTAATATACAGGGATTTTGCACATTTTTTATGTTTAGTTGTCCTTCATAGCTTTTTTTTATTTGGAAAAAAGTGAAAACTGATATTGGATCAAGAAAAAACAGTGAAATTATTGAATAGAATGAACACCTTCGGTCTGCCAACGAATGATATGTGTGAGTGTGTGTTTAAAGACCGTAGCAGGTGGGATAAAAATGTACGGTGACAGCTGCCAAATGACAAGCGAGATTAAGGTGGGAATTCAGAAGGGCAATCCGCAACGGAGAGGAACATGACAGTAACAGAAGCGTCTATTAGATTGAGGTCCTGAAGGCACGTGCCCAGTGTGTTGGCCGTGCCATTGGGACAGATGAGAAGGATCACAGAAATCAACTGTTTCTTATTCCTAATTCAAACAAACAGCGACTGTAAGCGAAGCCACATGCTCCTCCTTAATGACTGACATGTTGTTTGAGAACCATTTGTAATGCCCTGGTTTGAATTTAAATACTCTGTGTTTATTTCGCAATGAGCTGCCAATATTCACAAATATAAAATTCCAAAGTGCTTGAGTGACTTGAGGCTGTTGACTTCAGGCATTTTTTGGTCCTTTCTTTTCAGGGGTTTTCCTGTTTGGCATATTTGAAGCAGCTTAACCAGAGAATTAATGACAGATTGTCTGAAAATGTACATGAACTTTCAGCATAATGTAGCAGAACTGCAAATTCTAAAAGCTTGGAACACTTAACACAAATTATTACTACAATGCAGTTTTAGAATAAGAACTTAACATTTTTGGACATACAGTATATATATATATATATATATATATATATATATATATATATATATATATATATATATATATATATATAATAATTCTGTTTTAGATTTTGGAATGCCCAAATTATGTCTGATCCTAGATAAGCCATAATCCTAGAGGAAAACTGAGGTCCTAATAACTGTTGTTTGTATACATGTCTCTCAAATCTGTCAATATGGTCGTGATGTTGTAGAGAAATCTATGTTTCTTTTTTCAGTGCTGTTTATAAATGCTCTAATGAAAGAGAACTACTAGAGGTCCCTCTCTGTTTGCATCATGTGGTATACTCTCCCATGCTCTTCCCTTCCAGCAGACCCCAGACTAGTTAAGTCCTGCACTTTTTAGATGCGTCTCTGTTTTAAAACACCTAAGTCAAATAATCAAGGTCATCAGCAGGACCCTGGAGATCTAGACATTCAGGAGGTGATTCAGCTACTTGAATTAGGTGAGGAAGCAGAGACACATATAAAAGGTGCAGGACACAAGGCCTCAAAAACAGGAATTGACGAACCTTGTCTGATGTAAAGCTGAAATAATTGTTCATTTCAGTTTAAAAAATGTATATCAAATCACTACTTATAATGCTACAGATAGTAATGTGTAAACTAAACATCCAAATGCCTTATAAGAATTTGGATAAAGTCGAGATGACGTCAACGATGCTAATTGTATGATGATTGTGATATCACAATATTTGTGTTAAATTGTTGCATATCAACAATCAGGAAATATAGCAGGTGACCACTGAGGATTTCTGCAAGTTTGTGTCACTCTTGGATATTATTTCAAAATATCCAAAGTACTTTATTCAAACAGTATGCACAAGAAGGCTATAGCCTGCACTACAGACACTAAAATGGGACATCAAGCCTCCAGGTTTGAAGATAAAGGATACAGCAGATTAAGAAAGAGGTTTGCATGCTAAATAAACATGATACAAATTTGAGCCTTTCAAAATGTATGCTGATTTTACATGGAAGTGCTAAAAGGAACTCAGTATAAGACAATGTAAATAAAGCATTACTCTTTTCAGGGAAGAAACCTTTTGAAGAACTCATGCTGACATGTAAACAAGTTAAAACTCAGAAAAGTACAACTTATCTTGAGTTACTTGATACTTTTAATTTCTTAAACAACCCCCCAAAGACATTAATGTGCAGCTTTAAATTAATAACCACCACCCGTATTTACTCATGCAGCCAAAAATCAATCACTGTCTACTTTCTATAGTTATAGACTTAGTGAAAGAATGCAAACTCTAAACTAACAATGCCGCAACCATGTACACAGATGGAGATCAATTGTAATTAAAAGTGAACAAGTGTTATGCTTTGTACACTCAAAGAGTGCATTGGTCATTAAAAACGTTTTCATCAGTTATCAGTTTTAAACAAAGTCCACGGCTTCTGCCTCCTTTGGGATAGCACTCACTTGCATAGAAAATTTCCTTTGTGATCCAAAGGCAGTCAAATTAGGTATCAAACCATTTAATGTTGTGTGTCACTCTCTAAAACAATCTGTATTAGAGGCATTTAATTAAACTTTCAAATTGAAATGTACTAATCAGTTGGCGGCAGAGTGGGCGCCTGCTTTTTCTACATGAAACGCCACGGCTCGGTAGCCTGGTCTGTTGCCTACTCATTAACATGAAGGTGCGATTTGCATTTCCTGATGGACTGTTTTGTTTTTTAATATCCCTCTTTCCACTCTTGCATCAATCATTGAAGAGGTAGGCCACCATGGGCCACAATTAACCCTCCGAATCTGCCACAAAACAAATATTACAAGAGTTCACTAATTTGGAGATCAAAAAGCCACTTGTCCGTTATATAATTGAAATGAAGGTGGAGTGTTGCACTTCTGAAGAGCTGTATAATTACCAGCTGTTAATTGCACACTTGTGGTGTCTCACTTTTAATTAAAAAGAGCGACTCGTGACTGGACGATAAGCAACGGTGGAGAGGCTGCAGTCTAATCAACAAAGCATGAGGAATTTGCTTCGGATGTGGCCAGCAGCGGGGCTGAAGAAATCTTCAAATAACCCGCGGAGATTAAAACCTGTCCATTAGGAACAATCAGGTTTTATTCGGGTTGGCAGGAGCAAGAAATATTTGAAGTGTTCCCGCTGTACAGTCGTCAGAGGAGCACGGCTGGGGGTGTGGGTCTAATCAGTCTGCTGCTGGCGGCGAGCACCCAACAACGTCTAAACAGATGCATAGGCTATACCTAGGAGGAAAAGTTTGCAAAGTGTCAGTTTAAGAGTTGCAGACACCTACTGTATTAGAAAACTAAATCTTAACATGATTATAATGGGATTAAGATGCAAAAATTTTAGATTTTCACCACATATCAGAGCAAGCAAATAATGGAAATGTACGACCTTTCACGTAAACCAAGGATTTTACAGATTTTATTGTTTCTCAAGAGAACTGATTACGTTTTATGTGGGGAGGTGAAACATTAACCCCCTTGTAGACTCCTTGTCTTCATTGTAATACTAAGGAAACAGAGGTACTACTGCTGAGCAGTGGCTCTGTAGCCCTGTAGTCCTTGTTTAATAGATCTGCTTCAATCCACAAAACAGAAGGTAATCAAAGCACCTTTTAACAACATGTATGAGAAAAGAAGAAAATGTATATTAAATAAGAAATCGTGTCTATACACTACGATACCTAAACATATTGTGGTAATTACCACTTTAGCTGACTAATAGCTTCTCCATTATGAAACTGGTACATTATTTTCCTAGGTTTGTGACACAATATTGTACCATGCAAAACCCAGATTTGCCTTCACAAAGCCTCAGAAGGGCAAGATTTATGTACAAAAAGTAAACCTGTAGACAAAATTATGGTCAGTTTTGACCATAAGTGCTTTTATAATGTTTTTTGTTGTTTGCATTCATTTAAACATACTGATGTGATAACTTAGTATACGTTTGATTGGTTTTTGGTATACGTCTATTTTGAATTCATAGCCCTCCTGGATAAAACTCCACCAGCCGCCACTGTATTCAGGATGTGATTTTTAATTATCCTTTTTTATATTGATAATAAATATTCCTAATTGAACGTTTAATAATTAGGACTTTATACACTAATAATTTTATATATTGCCCACTTATAAACGACATATTTTGTCAAGATTTAGACCAAGCAAAACTTCTTGTTTTAAAAGCGGTCTAAACTTAGACTTAGAATAGGTAATATGTAATGTACATTTTGTAAGTTTTATGACAATTTATTAATACGAAATCAAAATTCCATTTTAAGACCAAATATAGATGTCTTATTCAGTATAAACTCATGTGGAAATGAGGTAAACTTGTATTCTTGATGTTTAAATCAGCCCTACAGCTCATTTTGAAGGAGAAGAGATTAAGGATGAAAAGGAAATAACAGGGAACTCTCTTTTTATTATTTGCTCACTTTCTCTTTTCCTGCTTGAACGTGTGCTTGGCTTATGGCTTTTTAGAGGAGTTTGAAGGTTTGCCAACAAACTCTCTAAACTACAGGTCGTGCTTCTCATGTTTACTGTTTTTGCTCCACACATTAGTCATTGAAAGACAGCCTGGCAATCCGTCCGAGCGTACCCTATCTCTCCAGGATGTGTCGGTGCCCTCAGACAATACACAAACAACCTCAGCTCCCTCCGACAACAGTTCCACCTATCTCATGACCTGTTGAACCACAAAACAAGAGCCGCTTCTGCACTCGACAGTCCCAAAAGTGTGGCTATAATTCATAGTGTTTATATTAAAGAGACAGTTACCTTGGTCAGCAACTCTGGGCTGCTGCCAGGCCCACAAAGGCTTTTGAAGCAGTGGCAGAATATATAATAGTATGTGGCTACATGATTGCGATAACCCCAGTCAACCTTTTTCTGACCCCTTCACTCACTTGCTGATAAAATTGTCTAGCAGGAAGTGTCCTTTACTGTGCTTCCTACCTCTCATGCTCAATCAACACCTGTCACCTTGCAGAACATCTTTGGGATTTAAATATACTCCCTCTCAAGGGGTTTTTGCTCATCTGGAAGAGATCAACTTCTCCTGATAATACACATTCTGTCCAGTCCTGGATTAAACATGCGAAAATGCACATCTAAGAAGTAATAACAAAATCACTAGGGGTTTCCCAGACCCCCTGAGTGCGTCTACACTTTTAGATAAAGGGCTGCAAGTTTATCTAAGGAAACAGTCGCTGGGGCGAGGATGGTCTGGCCTCACTGACAGATTAGTCCAGCCCAGGCCCACTTCCTGCCTGCTGAGGACACTAATTAGAAGGAAGGACTGACACCACAATAAGAGCTGACAGTTTGAGTGCACTTAGAACAAGCTTTGCACAATTCATAGCTGTATTAGTACAGCAGCCTTGGCGAGCCATAAATTTCATCACATTAGCCCAGTGCTTATCTGATGTGACAAAGTCAACCTGGATGTTGTTTAGACAGAACAGTACAGGGGCGTTTCTATGGTGTTGATTTATCAGTGGAAGTACGCGGAGTGTTTTATTTGAAAGTTTATCAACATCGCCCTCTGCTCCCTGTTTCTCGCTTTTGCTCTCCGGGCCTGCCCCGCCTCTTTTCAATCGACTCCCTACACTTAGACTAAAGAAGACAAAAGTCATTGTGAAGCCGTGCCAGCTCCCAGTGTTAATGACATCCTGTTTACAAACATGCTGAACGGTGTCACCAAGGTCATGGTCACTTACACCCTTGCACTCCGTCTGTCCAAGTCTGATATCTTCCTTTCTATTCAAATGACCTTTGACCTGATGAAAATTTACAATGTGGATCTCCCTGGGAAAAAAATATGCCGACAAAAAAGATCCTTTTCAGACTTCTGCGTGTTGTAGCTCTAGAGAAAAACACAGTGCAAGAATAAGTGTGAAAAACGGTTCCACATTCACAAATCCACACTGGTGCTGCTATTATTCCAATCCCAAAGTCACCAAATAGAGGGGAAAATGTGCTATTGCCCAAAAGGCAAATTTACTATTTAGTTATGAATGTGTGCAAGTAACAGGCTGAGCTGTTTTACAACACCAGCATGAACTGAGCTATTGTTTTATTTTGAGAGGTGCTGGCTGTTATTGGATTGTTTTACACTAGCTTAGAGAGTTTTGTTTCAACGGCTCTCTGTATGGTGTGATGAGTGTTTGACTGAGTATAAAACAGAGAAGGAGAGAGGGGCTAGAAAAAAAGGGGGCATACAGATATGTGTTTTCCCTTGGCTGCCTTGACTTAAATTTGGTTTTTTGCACTGTACCATGGCGTCCGAACTGCATGGAGAAATGAGCAAATAGACTTATCAATAGATTTATCCCTTACAAGACCTGAATAAGGGATCTGCTACCCATTTCTTTTCTGACCACTAATACACTATAGCAAAATGGTTACAGGCTGTGTTTATGAAAACAGTCTAGATATTATTATAACAAAAACGTTCTGTCAAATATTTTCAGTACCAGTCAATAGGCTGTTTTTTCAAGAAAAACAACATTGTCTTCAGAGGCATGTCAGCCTTAAGAGATGACATGCCTCATGAATTAACTGCCCCCCTTCAACTTTTAGCACGCTGTTAAGTTGAAAACAGATTTGTCTATCTTTATACTTTGACCTGATAACACTTCATTAGAGTTTATACTTTAGCAAATTAGAATGATTATAGTTTTTAAAATTGACCTTTGTTTTGTAAAAGTGACTAAGAGGGCTGTAATACTTCTAGGTTCAGTTTTCTCCCATAAAAATCAGAACTTTGGAAACACCTTGTTGAATAGTTTGTTATCATTTCCATTACTCCTTAAAACAATTTAGATGCACAAAGGGGCACTGTCATATCCTGTTGTTAAATTCATAATATTTACTGATCCCAACTGGCCCAATATGTGTTTACATAAAGCTCATAATTGAACAGTTTTTTTTTTTATCTGATTAAGAATTGTTTTTTACACTCATTTACAGCATTTGTTTAGTTTTTGCATGCTTTTATTTGCACAGTTTCTTAATTTCTAATGCAAATGGCAGGATAGTTCCTTTTTAATTTAAACATTTTAATTTGATCTTAGTGGCCTCTTGATTTCTCAGTTGTTGTTTTTTTTCGGGGTGGGGGGGTGTAAGAAGGGAGATTTTCTTTGCTGTACAACCTATTTCAACCGTTTTTTCATTTCTTTACATAATTTTCTTTTCTTACCTTAAACAATTAGCCTCTTTGCTTACCCACTGACCCAACTGAATTTACCCAACTGTTAGAAAATAAAGGATGTTTGTAATTCTGATATTACAAGCGAGCAGTTATCAAAACTAATGAATTGAGATACTGAGGATTTAAATATCAAATATGTTATAAGTTATTTCAAATTGTTTTTATTTGCTGGATCATTATACATAATATTGCCTATATTTAACAATTCCACACAATTCAGATAATAATAATAATACTAAAATAAAATCCATTAAAGGATAAATTATTTCCATAATTCTGATTCACAGTGTATATGTATGCTTTTTCTAAACCTAGAGAATTCAGGTTTTCATCTGTAGTGATGTACAGATGCACAGTTTTGTAAAACAAATATTTGTTTAAATACACACTATTGTTATTACATTTTTGAAATGGCTAAAATTGGTTCAAAACATTTAAAAAATTGATGATTGGAAACTGGCCACAAAACCTTTGATCAGTGCAACTTTACTAAGCCAATAAACAAGAATAACAAAATAGAGAATCACCTCACCAATATTCTGATAATTTTTTCATCCTTTTCTGTTTCACAATTGCAACATAATGCCTAAAAGACATATCTCACTTCTTTGCGCATGTGCTTCTCTGTTCTTCTCTTCCCTGTTGGATCTGATTGGGAAAATAGAAAAGAGGGCATTTTCTGGCCGTCCATGTGACCGTGCCAGCCAGCTGAGCAGCGCATCAGCAGTGGGTCGAGTACCACAATGCGCTTGTCAGTTTGTGGGACATCCCAAAGGAGAAGGGGCAAGAGGCAACCCCCGCCAACCTTGCCCATCCATCATCGTGACACCAAGAGTTGCAGTCATGGGAAACCCATCGTTGGCCAGTTATACCAGGGCTAGGTAGCGAGGGGGAGGTGAGTTGGATGGGAGGAGGATTTGCCATCAAGTAAAAACACATTGTTTTGTTTATTATAACTAGTTAATGAGGTTGAAATGAACCCCCCTCTTTTTTTTCAAACACTTCCAGAGGGGATTTTGAGGCAGAAGGCCCCATTGCCTGGTCTGGGCAGAGCAGCTCATAAGGGCTCGGGTGCTTTATAATTGATGGTCTATAGATTTTATGAGAGAGGAGTTGGCCGTGTTGGGAGCGAGATCCTCAAATCTTGTAAAACCAATAGCTTTTAGTGCTTTTCTCTATATGTTGAGCCCAGTTTAAACTTCTCTGACATTTTCCCATCCGTTCTCACATGTGTACTGTAAAATGCACTTATGTTATAAATAAAACTACAGAGTTTGTTTCATACTCCGCAGCCAAAATTAGGAGTATACAAAATTCTTAACAGCTTGATATAACATATTTAGAAAGGAAATGTCTTATAGTTTGCATTTTGATCTGAAAATGTTGTACTTTTTTGAATACCAAAGATAAAAGAGGATGGTTTATCTGAAAGCAAAAGTGGTTTGTGGAGCCAGAGGCCCCCCAATGTCTCCATGTCTGGTGGAGATAGGCGAGAGGGCCCACTCCCTGTCTAACCCCAGCAGGAACCTGTGCCACCTGCTGACATGTCTACTTTAATAGTTGGTATTAAATCCCTTGCACTTTAGCTCCAGATATTATCTGCTGGGGCGTTAAGATCTCTTACAGAAGCGAGTTTGCACTGCTTAAATGAGAAACACCCTTTAAAGCAACACATTCCCTGGAACTCTCACACATTAAGACGGTAAGGCATCGGCACTCACGCACGCACGCACACAGGTTGGTTAGTCAGATAAAATAAACATGCAAGCATACAAACACAATGGGCTCCTGTGTTGGCCTGATTGTCGTTTGAGCGGACAGACAGGGAACGGGACTCCACTCCACCCTCACTGCGGGCCACCCGTCATTCACCGAGCACACCACTACCATCAGCTTACATCACCGGCTGTTTACTTTAGGAAGGCGGCTCGAAGCCAATTAAAATACACTTAGAGCTGTGTCCGACTTGTGTTTGCAGAGATAATATGCGTCCAGGAGTCCAGTCAATGTTGTGTGTGCGAGCAAGCAGGAGGGGAGCAGCCTGTTTTGCTGTCTCAGAATGGAGTTTGCCATTTGAGAGCAGGCAGCTTACTTATCAGTCAAAGATAATTCAAAAACATACTTGCCTGTTAGAATTGACAATGATGTTGCTTTAGAAATATCAGCCTGAAACAGGAACTTGCTCTTTACCTGGTTTGACTTAGAGGAAAACACTCTTGTTTTCACAAACTTGAAAAACTGTGGTTACATTTATGTAAGAAAATGCATACGGAGGTAAAGGAAATGGAGGTAGTGACACATTCACACACCAGCACACACCCAGTCACACACACATATGCTTGTGGAATAGGGTGCTGATATGAGGGGTGGTGAGTGGCGAGCAGAGACGGGAGCTCCATGTCTGTTCAGTGTGTTTTAAGAGTGTTTAAATGAGTGAAAAGTCTGTTATGGCTTCCAGATGGGGGCGGGTTTGATCCGGATCATTCTGACAGGGCCTGGACTTTGATGTGCTGCTGCCTATTACTGACATTACTTGGAGACTGGCGTATTTCTCCCTAATCACTTCCAACTTCAACTTCTTACTGATCCTGTGTGCATAGCCTGCACCAGTTCTACAGCGGGGCTCCCCTGCACGGATGAATTAAAAGTGTGAGCTTCTGTGATTGTAACAGATCTGCCATATATCTGGGCCTCTTCTATGGACCTTTTGATAAGTAGGTGTCTACCATAGAATAACAAGCTTGTAAAAAAAAAGCTTATTATCTATTATAATATAATAAATTTATCATGGCTAAATGTTTCTTAAGAGGAGTTATGATCATATGCTGTCAGTGTGTTTAGAGTAGTTGGTTATCTCAAGAAAAATACCTACAGTAATTATTCAAAATTGTCATAAAAAGTAACTGTATATATTCCAAAAAAAAAAAAAAAAAACAATCCACTAAATGTATATACCTACACAGAACACAGAGAATGTAGGTTTGACAACTATAGACTCCTAACCATTACTAAATACACAAAACAAGCATGCTGTTTTGGCATTGAGATCACATGACAATTAGGCATAAAAAAAGGCCTACACTCCCTAGTCATACCTCAACAGGAATACTCATCACTCTTTGAAAACCCTTTAAAGGATGGCTTCAGCTTTTGGCTCAGATTGTATTTCTTAGTGATCTGAAGGTTCTCCTCGTTTTATCTGAAAGTCCTCATCTCAGAGGTAAATCAAAAAATGAGGAGAGTACAATAACTTCATTTGTGCTGATGCTTTGGGAAGGGGCGGGTGGGGGGTCTTCCCTTAAAAAAAAAACATCCATCTTGTCAGGCAGGTTAAATATAGTCCAGACAGACAGAAGGGAATTATCCCTCCACTTCCCTCTCCACCCACACTCCCCAGTAAACCCAGTGGAAGTCATTTTTCAGTGACCACAGAAGAGGAGGAGCATAGAGGAGAAAATAAAATACAAAAAAACGAGTACAACTCTACTCCTCACTAATCACCCTGTGACCCTAAGACCACCCTTCCACTACCCCTCACAAGTGCTTCTCCTCATCTCCCATTTTCTCTTGAGAGGGATGAAGAGAGGCAGAGTGAATCAGGCCAAAGTTCTGCTTTTTATCTGCCAAAGACAGGGGAATGCCAAGAGGCCGGCACTTTGGAATCCCCCATTTTGGCTGTTTCTTGGGTAGAGCTGGGCTGGGTTCACTTGGAGTGGTGCAGGCAGGTATTCAGACTGAGTCTGGAGGGTCCTTCATTGGACAATGGTGCAGCCAGAGGACAATGCGAGTCATTGATGAGGGATCTTTGGAGAGACGCAGGTGTCTGGGGTGAAGAGCTGTCTCTCAGGCTTGACCCACTCCTCGTCAGAGCCTCTTCTCTCATCTACCATTCTGTTCTCACAAAGATTTCAATTCCTAAAATGTATGTACAAAATGTCCAGACACATACCTTTTCAAACATGAAATTAATGCACTCAGAGAGCTAGACAGGAAAAGGCCTTTGACTCCTGGGGGCATCACTCAGCGTTTCTAGTAATTACTCTCCATCAAACTTTGTAGCTGGAAAAAGCAAGCATCTAAATAAATGCTGTCAAACCATCCCAGTCGCAGGCAGATAAGATGGAGAAAACAAGCCCGTATGTTCCATAAACACAAACACCAAACATCACAAATCACTGGCCACAGTCATCCGCAGCCCTAAATTAACCTCCGGAACTTTCTTTTAGCAATGAAGCTCGGGAGGCTGAGGACAGTGAAATGACCCTCTCTTTAAAATCTCATCACATCCGTCACTGTGGTCACCATGAAACAATGTCAAGACAGCATCTACATGAGTTTGAGAGGAAAAAAGCACAGAACAAACAAGAGGAGAAGAGAAGACGACTTACATGCCAGCTGGCATTTAGACACTGGTTTGTGCTGGAAGGCATAAATTAACAAGCTTCAAAAGCAAAGTTTCACTGCTCTATTCAGATTTCACCTTATTTTACAAATCTATATATTTATTCCTTAAAGACTGGTCTTTATTTTTTGTTATTTCCATATTCAAATGCATGGTTAAGCTTGAATAGGGATTCTTAATTTTTAAGCTCTTTTATCAAAAATATATTTTCCTCATCCTTGCATGGATGAGATTCAGCAGTAGTCTTTAGTCAGCTCCATCCAAACTCTACTGGTGGATTAAAACAGGAGTTTAAAAGATATTGGAGAGCTTTAGTGCTTAGTGTGGGTAATGAGAGAAAGGTCTTTGTCCTTCACATCACAATCCAGCATCACATTTAATTTAGAAAGAATCTAATAAAATAACATTAAAGCCTGATAAAGTAATAAATTGGTTAATAAATGCCATTAACATGTATGTTATTTGGAAATGCTATAAATGAATTGCCCAATAATCTGTTGGGGCAATCTGTTTTCAAAACAGATTGCCCCAATCTGTTTTGAAAAGTTGCTAAAAAACTTTGCTTGTGATTATTTGTTTAGGCCACTAAAAAGAAACCGTTATTTGAATTTCTTGAAGGATGCCATATGAATGAACTCTAGAAAGGCATTGAAGGAATCCGGTCGAATTACAAGTCTACACTGAAAAAACTCATTTATGTTGCCAATTATTATCTTAAGAAACGTACAAGTTTAGGGGGGAGTGTTGACATAGTGGTTAGGGCAGTGAGCTTATGCTCTGAGAAGGTTGCAAGTACCACACAACCTGCACTCTGGATTCCTGAGCAAGACCCATAACTGGACGCCACACCATTGCAGCTCACTGCTCCCTTAGGGGAATCTGTTAAATACACAGGTAACTTTCTCGAATTGAGATCAATAAAGTTCAAATATATTATAAAGTTATGTGAAATATTTTGTTTTTTTTAAAACAAACTTCAACCAAACGTGTCAAGCACATGACCCTTGATTTTTGAATAGACTTTTAGTGATTTCCAGCAACTGTTTCCTCTTTTGTAAGACATAAAAGTTGACAAAAAAGAAAAGAAGTCATCGTGAGATTGTTTAACCTTTTTTCCTGTTTTTCTCTCCAAATTACACTATAAGTGTTGGACGAGCGTTGAAATGCATTATGCAGGATAACAAATGAATTCTTCAGATATTTCATTCTACACTGTTTTTCCATTCTATTACATGGGTTTGAGGCTCTGGGAAGATATTACCTTTTTGCTGGAGCTCTTGTAACATGAAATGACAAATTGATAAAAGCATCTCACCGAGCTCTCCAAGGGTATGCATATAATGCTCTAATTCTGTTTGTGCAGCCTCTGAAATTTCACTCCCGAATTTACCTTATTTCCCCAACTTCTTTTCATATCTAGCTCTTCTCTTTGTGGATTAGGGATAATATAAAGGTGCACAGGCTCCTGCATAGTCAAATCATCTGGAACTGCCACATTAACAAGAAGAAGAATGCAGTTGAGGTGCAGCCTGAGCCATCCTCCTGGATTTGGGCAAATTCAACTGATGCAAAACAAGGAATTAATTTAAGGGGAGCGGCTTGCGGACGGAGCTTGGCGCTCTGACAAAGATGAATGGCATCATTCCAAGCGAATGGTAATTTCACTTTTTGTGACAGTGCTTTAGAGCAAAAGCGACTCTGAGCGCACAAAGCATTTGCAATCCCATTGAGAGTCCTTGGTACCTGCCTATCAGACACTGCGCATTGTTTACCAATCATCTGATATTGATTGGTTTCAGACCAAAGTTTGAAGATGAATTAGAGGGAGAGAAGGTTAAGTCCTAACCTTGAAAGATTTAGTGTCTATTCAGGCTGCATGTAAGACTCTCCTCAGCTCACTTGGAGAATAGAGAACTTTTAAATTCAATAGGGGGTGTGGGGGACACAAAACGTGTCACATTCAGCGAGTGAATCCACTGGAAGAAACGCAGAAGAACACCCAAAAAGCATAATCTTTCTCCCAGTTGATAGAAATGGTAATTGCATGTGTGGGATAATACTTTGAAGCCGAGGCCTCGGTCGGACAGACCGCCTATTTAGGTTAAAAAAGGGGCAACAAAACAGCTCCTTCTTAACGCCTTTGTTCACTTCTCCACTCTTTTAAATGTTTACTGAAAAAGAACCTTCAAATCCACTCTCTGTCTCCTTCTCAATGTGGCACCTATCACTCTTGGGTGCATGGACACATTGTATTATGGAAATCTGTGATATGTAGCGATCATTCCCATGAATCATTTTCTCTTTAATATTCAGACCCTTTAGGAATCCGATTTTCATCCTCTCGAGGTGGACAAAAACATTCTGTGACATAAAGTACATCTTTTGAATGCTGGTACTTTGTTGCAAACCTGAATGCACAGAAGTTTCAAGGATGAGGGGAGATGAAACTGTCCTTCATGACTCCACCCTCTTCAGAGTTGTTCCGGTTCTGCTTCAGACGGTCTACTGATGCTCTAGAATCAACAAGGAAATTAAGGAATACCACAAAACCTAAGGAGTTTCCAGTTTAACAACCAGCACGAGTGATGTTCTGACAGATTGTCCTTCATATTTAGATATTTTTGATAGGGTCAGGAGTCCAGGCAGCCTGTAAGGATGTACCAAGTCCCAGCATGAGCTTGGAGTTTTAATGGACCACTGAGCTACCCATCACAGCTTGGCAACACCACTTAACATCCATCTCCCCATCCCCCCTGTTTGGTGATGACTTCTCTACTCAACTGCAAAGCTCTTCAGCCCACTCGACCTCCCGACACACAGCAGAATAAGCACAGGCAGCTCTAACCCCACAAGATGCCCAGGTCAAAGGTCAAATTTGAAGAGTGCACGCATGGCTCGTGGTCTAGAGTAGTGAAAAGAAACCCAACATCGTCCTTGTAAAGTGAGTCATCTGTCACAAATTGCATCTCTCTTTAGCGGAGGGTAAAAAGAAACATTGCGAGGCTGTTTTAACGATAGTTAAATATCCCAGAAACCCAGCATCCATTTTCAAATTAAAGTGTCAGGTGCGATGGTGTAGCTCACAGGAAACAGAACTGAATCTGGGAACAGAGGGGGATGTTAAGGATGCAGGTGTGTCTTTCATGACATGGAGACAGATGAGCAGGAGCTCAGAGGGCAAAGAGTGCAGGACACAGGGCTTCTGTACATCATCATGAAAGTAACCTCTGTAGCCAATGGGGGAGAAAGCATAAAGCATGTCACACTATCATCCAAAACTCAACAGGTTGATTGGAGGGGTAACACACATTAATTTAAACTCAACTAACATGAATAACAAATAAAAGAAACAGAAAAAGAAGCACTTTGGAGTGACTAAAATGTTTCCTTCTTTATCTTTGGTAGTAAAGTATAAGTATGCTGATATAAATATTATTGATAATTTTAAATGCTTTACCAGATTTTTAACCATTCTTTTTATGTTCAAATATTCACAAACAAGTCTTTATTTTGTTGTTTCATGTGGATTTCTCTATTCAACAGATCTTCTCATTTTAAAATACAGGTTCTACACACATTCTTTGCAGCCATCAGCGATGTCTTGGCATAAATTTCATTATTATATTATATCACTGTTCTACATAGCATTTGCAGTTTTTATTCAATTTATCTGTTTTTTTACTACATATTTTGCTTTTAAGGATAGTCCACACATTTCTCTGTGGTTGAGATGAAGTCTGTTTCAAAAGAATAAGCTGGCCTGTTTTGAGCTTTGATGTGTGGTTGTAATAACTCCCCTCCTCACCAAGTTGCAAACATCTATTAATTAGTTAGAACTTTTGAGAATTTAAAGTTTTGTTTTTTTTTTTTTTTTCATTACACTATTTCTCTGTGTCACACTGCAAGAAAAAAATGCCCCGAGCATGACTTTACAATCCTTAAATGTCTCTACAGTGTTCGTAAGATGTTGAAGTTACTTTTTGACTTCAAAAAACCTTCTTTTTCTTTTTTATAGTAACCAAATATCTCCTACTTTAGTCTTCCTATGAAATTACTGCAGCTCTTTTGTTTGATTCACTTTTACCACTGACAGTAAAAGAGATTCCGCTTATCTAGCTTTTGCTAGTATATTAACAGCAAAAGGTTTTTAAGTTTTAAAGCCTGACTTTGATTTCTCCAGCTAAACCCTGTCATCATGGCCAAATAGCTCCTCTGGAAATAAAAAGAAAATCAGCCAATTGGTCACTTTATTTTTGCTCATCAGATTCATCTTCTATGGAAAAAACAGGCTAATGTCAAGCTTAAGAGCTTAATAGCCAGGGCTAAGGTCAATTTATATTAGCTAATAAGAATACAGTCAAATATTTACCAAAATAATGCCTGGACTGAACTACATCACAATTAGAGTGTAACAAAAGTAGAATATATAAAAATTTGAGTCTTAAATATTTAGTATATTCAAAGCTCCTATACAAAATTATGATCATGCCCACTTCTTGTATATTTAAACTTGCCATCAGTGCTATATGCCTTTAAAATTTATCAGAGGGCATAACCACAATGAAATTGTTAGTGAAAAAAGAATCTTCTGTTATTCTGATCTATGATAGCACCAGTGCAGGCTCACACACTCAGAGTGAGGCTTCAGGGCTTAGCTAACCCTTGCAGCTTGACCGTCAGCCCACAGCTCTGAATACGAGCAGCACTTAAACTTTACCCTTTTCAAACAGCAGTGCACAAAGAGAGGACCACATCAGCAGCCTGTTGATCATCCGCACAGATGGCTGAGCACGGACAACAGGCAGGTCCCTAGGCACGTCCCTCTCATAATATTCTCACCTTAAACCTCCCTCTGTCGTCTTGGGCCGGGTTGAGAACTGTATAAGCCGCTCCCACCCTAAGACTAGATAACTGACATTTTTTTTTTCTACCAAAGGCTGTAAGATGGAGAGCTGGGTAGGGGTAAGGGGGACTAACTAGAACTGCAGCTGTTCTACTGGTTGTGTCCACCCCCTGAATCCCCAGCCATCCAACACCACCTCCACCACTGCAACCCCCTCACCCCTCAACAGCAGCAGGTTCCTCCTACAGAGTGAAAAAAAACACGCTTCATTACGTCCTCTCTCCCTGGAGCAGCCAGGGGCCTTTCAGTAAGATAAGCCTCTTAGACATGAAGTAGCGCTCAGTGCTGCATTTGAGTGACAGCAGGAAGGTTTAGCCATTCACCGGACAATGCTCAATTCTCTGGCTTTAATCTAGGAGGCGGACAATGATCTGTTTTTTAAAGCCTCATCTCCTCTGCTTTTCCCACAGCAGTAGGTGACTGGCACAAGGAAGAGAAAAAGAGACAGAGAGGGCCGAGGGCCGGCTGGGAGAGCGCGGTGCTATCTCCTAAGGCCCCTGTGTTTCTTTGACAGTCCAGACTAAGGTGGGACCAGAGAGGGGGCAGTGTGACGAGGTGGAGATGGAATAGGAAGGAGGGCTGAAGCTGACCGAAAGGCAAAGCGCATCAATCACACATAACCACGCACATATACACACATGGGTATGAACAATCGCTGGTGATGGTTGAGTGCGTCTGTGTGACAGACAGGCAGGTGAGAGGCATGCTGGTGACGTGGCTTAGGGCGAAGCTTTGTCATTCTTATCTGCTCCCACCACTGACATCCATCCTTCCTCAGCCATTGTGCAAACGTCTATGATCTATTTATGTGCGCGTTCATGCACAGGCGGCAATGGAAAAAAGGAGTTAAGATGGTGTGAAAGGAAATTAGTTCAGATTTAATGATACATTGTAACCCCACAACCTCCTGGGAACAAATGTGGTCAGATGACACAAAATGTTATACTGTATAAATTACATGAAACATTGCTTACACTTATAGTTACGCAATATAATAGTTACTTTAGTTTACAAATAATTTACTTGTATGAAAACCAGAAACCTTTTTGTATTAATTAGGGATGTGTGTATCAGTTCAGAAGAGTTTACAGCTGATTATATTCACTGATTTACTATTAGCATTGAAAATCTATTATCCAGACGTCTTTGTAATTTTTTCCCTAATAGACCTACTTTATTTTTTAGTTTGACATGGTTCAGATCAGATGTACCACGCCTCAGATAATTGAATACATTTTACCTTTAAGCAAAGATCCCCTGACGCACCAACGATTATAAAAAAGTTTTGTCTATGCAAGGAAAACATTTTCAAAACCAACTGATTCTGTATAAAACAAAAAAAAAGCCCCTCTATCCCTTATACCTGGCTGTGCTATGCTTGGCAGAAAGTTAATATGTTGGACAGTAGAATTCATGGTTTCATTAATAAACAAGGAATCCAGACGCTAAAGAAAATAAATTCCAAAATGTGATGCATCGATTCTTCTGGTTTGTTTGATTTGTTGCTCACATCATTTTGAAACACTCTCCAGAATATTCAACATTTTGTCAGTTGACTGTTTCTTTAATTTATTTGAACCGAGACCAGTGAAAAGCCAATATTATGTGGTAAGACATGTTCTGTTTAAGATAAAATTGTTAAAAGTGCTGCTGTATAACTGTCTATCTAATGTAAAAGTATACCTTTAAAGTATAATTTTGAGGCCAGAATAAATAAATACTACAAGTAGGAAAACACAGTGTCAGTATGCCAAAGAGATGGGTGAATTATTTTAGAGTCACCTCACACTTCAGAACAGTTTGTTTTACTCCAACAAGTGTAAACATCCACACCTCATCTACAATAAACAGACAGCTCGTAATACTGAAAGAGCAAGAGAAGCTAAGCTGAAGCCATTCAACTAGACATTTGTGGTCCTGTGTGTGTGTGTGTGTGTTTGCATTAGTGTGTGAATAGGAGGCCAGCATATGGAAACATGCCTTTCAAGAGTCATGCTTTAAAAAGCTCTTCAGTGTCAATCACTGGGCCACTTATTACTCTAATTGGATTAAGGCTACAGTTTGGGCTTCTGTATGCCTCTCTGTTTTCTGGGTGCGGTCATATCAGCAGCTCTGGCAGGTAACCTACTGAAGAAGAGGAATATTCTATGGACCTGATTCTCAGAAGGTTTGAGCATTAAAAAACATGTACATTTGATATGGAGCTCAAAGCTCATTTACTAATCAGGTGAAAAGCAAATTGTGTGTCTAATAGGCTAGATGCTAATGACAAAAACGTGCTAACTCCTCACTATTCACAATATAAATGAGCAAACCTGAAAAAGGTGATGGGAGTGGTCCCTATACTTACCATTTTTCTATACTGTTTTATGAAACTAACTTAGAAAAACTCTTGTTTCTCTCTTTTTTTCCTCGTTTCAATTTGAAAAAAATTATAAATAAAACGTTTTGCATCTATACTTAGTACATTTTAAAGTCAGGTACAAACTCATACAAGGTGCAATGTCTTCCATCATCTGGAGGAGATAATATTTGTATGACTAAGAGATAACGAAGAATTTCTCCGCACATGAGAAGACTGAGAATTAACTTTCAGATTTAACTAAAGCTGAATAATATTAGTAGAGAAAAACACAACTGCATGGGACAGATTACTAAGGGACATTAATGTAAAAATTACAAATAGATAAAAAGTCTCATCAAATGTCTAAAAGAGAGCTCCTCTATCTTTTGTGCAAAAATGTATCGTATTTTCTATGTTTATAATAATATTTTGTAATATTTTGGGGTAAGTGGATTTATTTGGATTTAGTGAATTATTTTGAAGGAGTAGGTGGATGTAAACCAGTTGTTAGTTATTTTTTTGTGGGTTTGGCAGCTTCCTCCTGGTCCAATATCTCTCAGAAAGAGGCAGCTTTTCCAGGTTTAACTATCAATATTACATTTTTCATCTTTATCTTGTATTATTTCTATCTCTCTAATAAAAAAATAGTAGCACTTTGTAATACAGTATATATGTATATACATGTATATGTATATACATTAAAGTGATAATAATCCATCCATCCATTTTCTGTCACGCTTTATTCCAGCTGGGGTCATGAGGGGTGCTGGTGCCTATCTCCATGATATTGATATTTATTAAGATAATGTTTACCACAACCTGTCAGTACCACACTCAACTGTCACATTTAAATAAGGCAGTCCAAAACAACTTGACATTTATCTTTTAAAATCAGATGCAAATAACTGCATGTTTATTATTTTATTTTTGCACAACTAGTTTTGCTTTCCTTATTTGGAATCATGCAGCCTTCCTTATGTAGCCATATTGAACTAACTGATAGAAATATTTACAAACTCAGATAGCCCATCTGCACCCTGACTAACCAACAGCAGGTAAAGCTGGGGAGCATTTTCTCTTGCCTAGGCACTGATGTCACCTAGGGTTGTGTTATTCTCTTCTAAAGTTCAGGGATTACACCCCTTTTAATTGGTTTGATCCATGAAAATTACAAGTCTTTATAACGACAAGAGGAGCATCAGCTGATTTCTTGGCGATTAATCAGCTTTTTATGAAAGGGAGCAAAAACCTAAAAAAAACTAAAAAACATTGAAGTTCATGGCTGTTCACAAAGCAACTTTTAAAGCACTTCAAATATTAAAATTACATAATACATACATTAACAAATGAATCAGGTGGAAATATATGTTTTGCAATATCCAGAAACGTTAAGTAGAGTTCAAATTTGTTTTAGAAAATACAATAAGCTGTTTTGTAAGTGACCGCTTTAGACTAAGGCTACGTTCACACTGCAGGCCTTAATGCTCAATTCCGATTTATTTTTTTTGAAATCCTATTTTTTTGTGTTGCCGTTCACATTTCCAAATATATGCAATCACTGTATATGATCTCCTGTGTGAACTGCATTCATAAAGCTTAAGTGTACCACATGCGCAGTAGAGGACACAATGACGCCACAAGCCAGCGTGCTCTGTCTTTACGGAAGTAAACATGGATGGTAGTGCTGGAGCGCATCTAGCAATCTTTCTCAAACTTAAAAACTCTATCTCTTCAATATAGTTAAAAAAACGACTTCTCTCCACAGTATGGTCTGCCGTGGTTTTTCTTCCTGCCTCTGCGTAGCAAGATTCAGAATGTGACCTTTGTTGAGTATTAACGACATTCAGGTCGGATGAATGCGACCTGGCTGTTCAGACACACGTCACATTTGAAAAGATTAGATTCCTATAGGATTCAGGACCACATGGCAAAGTGGCCTGGGTAGCACTGGAAAAAATTGGATCTGTGTTGTACATGCTGCCATGAAACGATCAGATACAGGTCGCATATGGGCAAAAAAATTGTATTTGCTTCACTTCAGACTGCTCTGTGAATGTAGCCTAATTTAGTAGTTTAACAAAAATATGTCATCATGGGACCAACCGTAACAGGCCTCAAAGGCTACTTTGTGTCAAAAAGCATTTGATTAAGAGTGAATTTTTACTGCCTGATGAATAAAACTTTTCAAATTTAACTACATGCTGTTTTTGATTATGTAACATGACTGAATTGGCATCTCGGGCCTAGTTAGGAAATTTAAGTCTTATTTTAACATGAAAACATTATCTCTTTTTTCTTTAAACATTTTTACAGACCACCACACCACACAAAACAAAAATGTCCTAATAGTGTTCAGCCTGTCTTCATCGTCTCACCCTTGCTTTTCCTGCTGCTTTTAAAACCTCATAGCCATCCGTCTCACACACCTCATCACCACCAAAACACTTTTAAAACCCCTGAAAACTCATGTCTTTCACACCCCTATTCCTCCTTTGAGGGCTCCGAATCGTGACATCTTTCACCTGTTAGTAAATAACATTAAACACCATGTATCACTCTTCTCTTTCATAAAGCATAACTATGGTGCTCAACTGTATATCCTGAAGATTGACACAGGGAAAGCTGTAACACTCACACACTTTAAAGGCAGACTTGCTGGGGAACAGACATGTCCATTCATGAACTGACAGATCATCTTGAAGACATTAGATACAAGAGGGTCTGCTTCATAGCCAAAATGTAAGCCTAAATACACAGAGGGGGGAAAAGGAGGAAAAGAAAGGGGTAGTCAAGAGGTAAGATAGACATATCAGAGGACAGACAGCACAGAGACAGATTGGCCAATTAGACAAACACACAGAGAAAGATCATTCCATTACACAGAGAGACTGACATGGAGGCGATTGGGACAATGGACTGATTCAGTGGACTCCTGAGTGTTTATGTCCCCCGTCAGTCTGCATCACCAGTGTCCCCCTGACTGCTCACATCTGACACCCAACATACACACACACTTACACTCTATTCATACTATGTCCCGCTATCCATGCAAGGATTTTCCATTGACTTCCAATCATTTCTATGGCCAAAAACAGACCCTTACCTTAAGTCTAAATATTCCCAACATATAGCAGATCCTAAATCTAATCTAAACTCAGTTTAAACCTTAGTCCTAATCCCCCAACATAAAAAGAGAACCTTTTTTTCAAGGGGACCAGACAACTGATCCTAACAGGTATTTGTAAGTCCCCACAATGTAAAATATTCCTGTGAAGCTGACCCCTCCATGTCCCTGCAAAGTAATACATGACCAACCCACCCTAACCCCGACCCACATAGTCACACACACTCACAAGTCCACCAAAACTCAAACTCTCTGGTCTGAAATTAATGTACAAATACGCTCCTACTTTACTTTGTGTCAAACATCATCCTATCATAACCAATGAAAACAGGAGGCACTGGATGAGAGTGTGTGTAAAGGGAGTAAAAAAACTAAGACTAAGATTTGTGAGTGTTAGAAGAAGTGGATAATTGAATAAATGAATGAATAAACGTTCTTCTGTTCCAATGCTTCGTGTGCTTAATGTAAGGAAAAAACCGTCATATAGCTATCCTGGTGTATCTTTACTAATGGCTGCATCTTAAAACCTTAACCTTTGTGTCTTTATTATCTTCTTCCCAAAAGTCGGGGTTCTGCCCCCTAGAGGAAGGCTCAGGGTAATTGCGAGGGGGGGCATGATGAAAGTGAACTGGATAAATTACTCATTTTCAGAGGAAATCAAGAAATAAATGTACATGAAAATGTACAGTTAAATTTGAAATAATTACACTTTAAAGAGGTATTTATTTTATTTAAAGGGGACTGTAATTTATTTTATTGCAGTGAGGTTTGCTGAGGTTGACTTTTCTCTGTTGAATAGATTGGGGGGCACAAAAACTTTCTATACAATCAATGGAAGACCGTCATTCAAAGCTCTGATGATAAAACAGGCATGGTAATAACATTTGCAGGGATGCCTCTCAACCACGGTCGCCTTACAGTAAGGTGTCACAATTGGTTCTGGAGTGTGGTTAATACCTTATTTATTCTAATTATTGATGACTGCCTTAACTGTGAGGCAGTGTATATGAGATCCTCTAGAGGGGTTTCCATCTGCTTCGTGTCATATTTTTAAAAAGTGAAATCCTTTAAATCCATTAGGTTGCATTTTGAATGAAATCACTAAACTTTGGTAACCAAATGGAGTGCAAATGCGCAAAAAGAAGAAAAAGAAGAACTGAAGCTAAGTTTAACCTCAATTGAATCATTATCACTGATTTCATGGTAAAAACTGAAAAAGGGAACAATTACATTTTTAAATAAAAGTTGTTTTAGCAAAGTATAACTTTATATTGATCATCTTCTATCATTTATATGTTAGTTATGTTAATACATTTTTGAGAGCCACTGAGTGAGTCATGTTCATTATCTTGCATTTCCACACCCGTCCCCTGCCCCTCCCCATTATTCCTCCTTCAGCTCTCCTTCTCCATCTTTTTGATGCTGGCATAAAACACGGCAAAAGTTTTAACTGGAACTGGGTAATGAGGGAGACCTTTGACCTTCCCTTGATGACTTCCATATCTGTCCGTGTGCAGGGAAATATGTGCAGATTTGTGCCCGTTTGAGTGCATGTGTGCACGGCTGCAGCTGGTGGCTGACAGCGACATGAGTAATGAAGCCGTGGGACAGAAATAATAGGTGGGAATTATAACACAAAGAGGGTACAAGTGCAGAGGAAGAGGAAGAAGGAATGTTGGAGGAGTGGACAGAATGAGGAATAGATTGTTAAAAGGGAAAAAAAATGTAAGGGCAGCCTGTTAGGAAACAGACCCTGATTAAAATGTTTTAACTAATAATGACCCAATAGAAAAAGAATTGAGGCACAGGGGTATTTAAAAGAGCTGAATAAGTTTCATTTGCTGCACCTAAAACCATCTAACATTTCATGCATCTTTTATCTTTTATTTGTAGCATCCATTTAGTCAGAAAACAGATTAGCTGAATATTAAACACACTAACAAAATATTAATATTTATCCAGGTTATGTACAACTAAGCAGAAAAAGTTGGCTTGGTTTCTTTCTATTCAAATGGAATTTAAGCTACGGTGGATCGGTATTTTAAATGATTTTAATTTTGGAATAAAAAGACAAATGTCGTCAGACTTCCAGACACACTTCCCAAATCAATCGGTTTTTGAAAGAAAGACAGATGATCCTTCAACAGAAACCAGACTCTCTGGTGAAGCACAACCTGGGCAGTACATTTGGGCGTCTGGATGCAACCGCCCACAACTGTCACACTCCAGGTCAGGGGTCACCATGTGTAGACAGAGCAGAGCTTTGTAAAATTTGTTAAATAAATGCAGTCATCAAGCAGAGGAAGCCTTTCTCTCCACAATTCATAGGCTTAACCTTGTCAGATAGATTAAACTGCTGACAAAAACAGGGTAGAGGCATTTTATTCGCTGGAAATGTGTTGCTTTCAAAGCAACAACACAATATAAAGATGCAGGCTCATTTTAATCTGGGATGCATAATTCTTCCAAGGACAACCTTGTGATACTGGAAAGAAAAACAGGACCGGAAAGCCTGAAGAATATTTTCCATGAGAAAGAGTGTTGTGATAGTGATGCTATCAGCCTAAAGAGGTCTCTTCACTGAACATTTAGCTCCTACTGAATCTGATCAGTGCCCCCAATGGCCCGAATGTAATCCAGAGGGTCTCAGCCCACTGAAATAAAACATGGCGCCAGGACAAAAGCAAGACAGATGGACGAACAGACAGAGGGACCCGAAGACAGACATCCTGTCTCAAACCACAAATAGATACAACAATTAAGCTAGGTCTGGTCATTTTCATTTCTTTGACCTCTGCCCTCACCTCCCACACATACGGAGACAAATTACTGCTGCTGTTGACTTTGACCAACAATTCCACATGCGGCAAACATGCAGTGTGTATGCTGAGATGGGGACATAAATCAGCCCGTATTTGATCTGTAATAATGGCATACTACAAAGCTAGACATGTTCTAACTATTCTTTTCCAGACCTGGGTGTTTCTGAAGATTTTTCTTCCATTCCCCATTAAGTGTTTTACTAGGAAACGTCTGGTTTTTTTTTACCATGTAACAGCTATGATTGCAAACAACTCTTCTTCCATAGGATGGAACTTCAGCTATTTGTGAAATTAACTGAAGTTAATTTCATAGTAGTTTCAAGAATAGGATAATTATGTCATGGCCAAGGGGTGCAGATGTCTTATAAATGCATGTTTTCAAAAAGTCACAAAGACTTGCAAACACAAAGTCCGAATGACAAAACAGAAATTAGACTGCTAAGCTCAAAAATAAGACTTGCAAAACATTAAAGTCGAAACATGCTGCAACACAAAACCCACTGCTGTAGATACATTATGCCGACACACAGAACAAATGCAAAGGAAAATGATGCAAGTAGACAAAAAAAACAACTGAAAGTGCTCCAAACCACTAGGGGGAGACGATCATCAACTCCTATGAGACCAGAATATAGACACTATCTCCATACATTATCAACATATGGACCAGACCTTTAGCTAAAAGATAAATGGGATACCCAATCAGATGCCATCTAGAGGGGGGGGGGGCTATGAAGAAAATTTCTTTTAAATCTCTTTTACACACCTAATCTATGTGAGCATCTAAGTGTCTGGTTCACATATGTGTTGATGATTGTCTCCCCCTAGTGGTCTGGAGCACTTCTGTTGTTTTTTTAGTAGTAGCAGTTAGCAGCTTTTTTAAACTTGCATGTGTTTTCTGTGTTAGTCTAATTTGTGCTTGAAAGTGTATTTCTTTCTGTTTGCAGGACTTTTTGATTTACTGTGAAATTGTGTATTTAGACTCTATCTGCACCCCTTGGCCATTTAGTAGTGCATCGCACAAAAAAGGTATTAGGCTAAAATGTAAGTCATAAAACACCACAAACAAACAATGCTTAAAATTTCCTTTGTCATGTTTATAGTAATCTTAATGTTAAATACATTCAAATCGTTTGTAGTGGGTTTTGTTCATCAGTGTTTTATAAGCTGTGCTGAACTAACAAACACCCCAAAAAAACAAATTTCTAGTACAAATGCAGTGTGGAATCTCAATTTGTGTTTTACAATGTTACATCTAACAAATATCCTTCAACGTTTCCACTTTTTGTAATCGGATGGCATATATCCAGACTTTGGTTTTCTGCCGCTCAGCACCTGTTTCACTTCCCAAGAGATGGCTGGTCTTCTGGCTAAGCAAAATCAGAATTACATTAAAATCCAAAGAGCATTTAATCAGAACCAGCGGAGATATGTGGCCCTAGACACCTGTAATAGAGTTTTTCTCTATCACAGGTGGAGAAAAAAACATTCAAACACCCCTTTACAAAAAAAGGGGAGGGTTTACCTGATCCAGACAGCAAAGAAATTTGTGGCCGCAACTGATCAAATCGAGTCAAACAAATCGCATTTGTCAAGAGAAAGATCAAAGGCAAGCAAGCACAACAAACATATTGGCGGCCAAAGCTGCACAAAATACTCTTGGCAGGCTGATAGGATTAGATAAACGAAGTAACTCTGAATTGGAGAAAAATATGTTTAGAAATCCAACCTGACTGCTCTTCTATAATTTCCCTATGGGAACGTTGCACTGTGGACAGAAGAGTCTGTACAACTACATATGAGAAGATGTGTTGGATTACAGTGAGTTCAGCATGTAGACGCTGCATAACCAATTTCAACACGGTAAATAGGATTTAATAGAGGATAATTAATCTTTTAAAGTATCATACCTTTTGGACAACTGACAACTTTTGAGGCATTTCTTAAACTCTTGTAAAAGCCAACTTAGAACAAAAATCAACACTTCTGTCCATTACTCCCATCAGGGGAATAGATGAATTCTATCATGTATAGCTATAATGGGAAAAGGAGTTATTCCGCTGGCTTGTTATTAAAATAAACAGAAGCAGAGATGTCTGCTATGTATTCGTGTGTGAAAGTCAGGGGGAAAGAGAAAGAGAGAGACTAAGGGGCCTGACTGTCTGACAGACAGACAGGCAGATGGACACAAACTTGGCATTAGGGAATATGTTTCTGCCAGAGAGCGATCCATAAAGACTGAAGGAGGCCAAAGGGCAGCCGCTCTGTAATGAGTCATCATCACTCAGTGGTGTCCATGCTGGGATGGTTCAAGTAAATGTGTGTGTGTAGGAGAATTGTGATGGGAGAAAAGGCCAGTGGATCTGCCTGGAGATAGTATAGTAAAAACAACCAGTTTTGCTCTTCCAGTCCTCTGGGAGACAAGGGAGAAGTTCTTGTTGTTTTATCTGGCCAAATATTGACCCCCCTGTCAAGTAACCTTTTTATTTTATTTTTTTTTTTTCGTAGTTCCCTGGAAAAACAAGTCTGAGGAGGTGAAAATTGAGGTTCTAAGCGGGAAATAGGTTATATTGTCTGTGCTTATGAAATTCCTTTGGTTTGGCACTAATGGTGTTTGACCTCCTGCAGCTTAGAGAACACAGCTGAATTAGCTTGTTCCTGGTGCTCGGTACTATGGGATGTCTGGGGAAATATGATTATTTTTCAAACTTTTTATTTTTAGTTTACCCCCAAAAAAGGCGAAATTACCATTAAAATCGAGCCGCGAACATACTGTTGGTACATTTCAAATTGCACCACTGCTGTCTCAGTCAAACTGCTTTGGCATTCACTGTTTCTGTGAACATTTATGCACATGCAAGAGCGGCATGTTTTCTGTTTCAGCAGCATTGGATGAATATCTCTATTTCTTGGTAGCTGACAGCCTGTTTGTCATCCACTCCACAATCAACAACTGACCTTCAGCTGCATAACAACTATAATCCTGCCATTCTTCTCCTTCTTCCCACCCTTCATCCACAAATTCTCATTGCCTCTCTAACCCTATATTTTTCCCAACTGTACCTCCTTCTACTTCTCCTTCACTTTTTTTGCCCCACCTTTGTCATTGATCGCTGATGCGACTGGCTGACTTTGCGCCCCTTAATAACCTGCAGTGGTAACCAGCGGGCTGTTCCTTTTTGGCCTCCTTGTAGATTGAACTGTCAGATGGCAGCGATTAATGGCCAGGCAGAGGGGCTCACACCTGCAATGTCCCAGCTTAGGCTGTCCTGCCAATCCTCTATCCGATCTCAGATCCTGCTGGCCAAGATATATCTAGAATGCATAATCTAAATTTCGTTGACACATTTTCCAGTTGCATGACCAAGTGTCACTATTTTCAAAGAGTAAATTAGAAGTACATATATATACATATAATTCCTTAAAAATATTAAGTGTCCTTAGCTTTATTACATGTATCAATTTAGTCTATTCCTTTTGGGCACTTTTTATGCAATATCCCTAATCAAGGTTAGGGTAACAGCAGATTAGGGTAGCGCTGTTAAAGGAGATGTCTAAAATCATGGTATGAATTTATTTTCTGCTCCTCAGAGTAAAACTATTTTTTAACCTTTTGCTGAAAATATTCTCAGGCAATGTTAACTAACTGCCTAGAACATCCAGAAGCTGAAATTTTAATTTTTCCATAAAAAAAGCTGAAACTCAGATGGATGAATTGATTCTGTGAAAATCAGTTTGTAAGCCTCCATCTCAGTTCTGTTAAAGTCTGGACTTGCCTTCCCTGGTATTATGATTAGGACTTTTGTCCCAAACTCTTCTTCCATTTTAAATCCTCTTTAGAACAGTAATTACAGTACCTGCAAAACTAACATATATTGTGCCATTGCACATTAATGGAACTGGTTTGTTTGGTCTGGTTTGTCCATTAAGATGAGCACCATAGGGCTTATGCGTCCCTCCTGTTGTGCTTGGCCGGCCTTGTGCTAACTGTCAGCGCAGTATCTCCTTACAATGATGAAGAGAAAGTTTCAAAACCTTTCACAAAGTTTTTGCTGATTGAGGAAAATCTGCAAATAAACTGCTGCAACTCATCGTATCTACCAGCATGCAGTGGAGAAAAATCAAAGTGTTGGACACAGAGGATACATTCTAAGAACGGTCTGCCAACTTTATAACCTTATGTTATGGATTTTATATTTGACTATAAGAAGTCTGTGTAAAGTGTTGTTTTCAAAAGGAATGACATGTCGAAGACAACTTTGTATTTAGAAAGATACATTTCCAAGTCTTTTCCTAGGACCACCGAGCTTACATTGTAGGTCATCTGTCAATGGATGACCAGCATACTGACTGAGAGTAGTAGGTAAGGCTGAACAGCATATTTCTTATACAAGAGCTATCTAAACTATTACCCCCACGGGGTTTGTTCTCTTTCTTTTTTTTTGCTATATCCAGGTTTACCTTGCTGTCATCCAGCATTTACACAGACCTCAAAAACTCAGGGGCTAAGCTTGTGTATGAAGTTACGCAATATGGATATGATACTATCCTGCACTTTAGAACCCAGCTTGTTGAGAAAAAAATGCGCTCTCTTCTGCTGTGGACTAGCCCACATGGGAGAGACGGAGGACTAAGGTGGTTCTACATGTGCCCCCCAGCCATTTTGTCTTGAAAATCACCCTGGTAGATAAGAGGGTCTCGTTTTTTTAGCCTTTGGTTAGGGGCCATGTGCCTAGCAGGAGTAATGGATACCTTTTTGGGATTCCATCATTCTACAGGAGAACCTTAACACCCATGTTGGAAACAACAGTGACACCTGGAGGGGCATGATTAGGAATGGACCTCCAGCTCTGAACCTAAGTGGTATTTAGTTAGTGGTCTTCTATACAAGTCATGAACTGTCCATAATGAACACTATGTTCAAGGATAAGGATGGCTATCAGTAAACTTGGTACCAGGACACCCTAGGTCCGAGGTCAATAGCAGTCTTTGTAGTCATACCTTCCGACATTCAACCACATATCTTGGACATTCAGTAGAATTTAGGGGTGGAGCTGTCCACCAATCACCACCTAGTGTTTAGTTGGATGCGCTGGAAAAAGATGAAGATGAACTCACCAGGCCAAAGTGCATAGTGGGTGTCTGGGGGAGTGTGTGTGGCCCTCAAACAGGAATGTGGGCTCCACCTTCAGCAAAGCTTCTGTCAGATTCTGGGGGAAGCTGGGGATATGGAGTCTGAGTGCACCATATTCTATTCCGCCATTGTTGATTGGACAGCCTGTACCTGTTGCTGTAAGGCCTCAGTGCCTGTCAGAACTACAAACTGAAAACTAAAGGCGGACGCTGGTAGCAAGCTACAGAAGGAGTATAATTGACCTTGGTCAGTTAGGGGGCTCCTCAGGCAGCAAGCAGGAACCATTATGCCAAGCATGCTGCTGTCCGGGCGGTTGCAGGGACAAAATCTCAAACCTGGGAGGAGTTTCAAGCAACCATCAAGAGAGGTCAAGAGAGGTCTCAAAGTGGCCTCGGCGAACCATCCAGAGCCTGCAAAGGGGGAAACAATTTTTAAAGGGAGCATGGAGCTCATAACCTTAACTGAGGACATTGGAGGTCTGTGCAAAGAATATTCTAAGGATCTCATCGACCCGACCTCTTGGAAGTAGAGACTAGGTGCCCAGGGACAAACTTGTTTTTCACTCTGGCTTCCCTTGATTCCCCTTCACAAAAAGAGGGATGGGACGGTGTTCCAACTACGGTCACCACAAGTGATTATTCTGCTAATTGATTTATCTGTCAATTTTTATTTAGATTTTTTTTGACTAATAATCTGATAGCGATAGGTTCCTAAAACTATATTTTTTACAGAATTAAATCAGGAAAAACAAAGATTTTCCAGTGGAGGAGTTCTGGACAGAGCATATTGACAGTTGATAAGATTTTTTTAATTTTTCAATTCAATTCAATTCAGTTTATTTATATAGCGCCAGATTCACAACACATGTCATCTCAAGGCACTTTACAGTTCAACCAGATCAAACAGTCAAATTGATACAAAGTTTTCTATCTAAGGAAAACCAGTTGATTGCATTGACTCATTGACTCAAATACAATCCCTCACACTAAGCATGCTTGTAGTGACAGTGGAGAGGAAAAACTCCCTTTTAACAGGAAGAAACCTCCAGCAGAACCAGGCTCAGTGTGAGCGGCCATCTGCCGAGGCCGACTGGGGTTCAAGGAGACAGAAGCAGAGATACAAAAAGCAGCTGTAAAAGGCGGCCCCGTCCAGGAAACACACAGCCAGGCAGACGAGCTCCAAGGCAACTTCCATGTCTTAATTTTTCTTACATTTTGGTAAAAACTGCTGTAAGCAGGTTGCTCTGAAGGCTAAAGGCATGTTTTAAAGTCTCTATACTACAGTTAATAAATATTCACCCTAGTTCCAACTACAGGGAGATCAAACTTTTCCTATGCCAGGGTGTTAGAGATATATCTATATATTTCGATTTACAAAATGTATTGACATTCTTGGTTTTAGTAAATTTAGTTGTATTTTATATGTTGTTCTTTAACATTTTTTATATATAGCATATTGGCATTTCATTAGCAGGAAATATTTAAATTTTAAGTATTTCTATTTAGGTTATACTGGATGTCTTTTAATTTATGCTTTAAATACAAAGGAATATGTACAAAAAAATGGAACATTAACAATTCAATTTTCTTAATTTCACCTTGAACATTTTTTCTATTTTTTCCTCTCCAAGCTGGAATTGTCCAACTAATTTCACCTGTATGCATTTTACTTTCACTAGGTTTCATATTGTCCATATTTATTCTGTGGTCTTGAATTACTTGAATTACTCTTTTTTGAATTACTTTTTGAACTAACCTATAAATAAAACAGGATTGGAGGCTGGACATTGTTTGGCAGTGTTCATGAAAAGTAACCAGGATTGAACTGAAGAGAATGTCAATCCCAGAATGCCCAGTATAGACTGATTTTCATGACAGCTCCCAAAGAGGAGTCACAATTTGGATTCCTGTGATATATTGAGCTACAAAGTTCTAGGCACAGTGGGTGTCTTTTTTGCACCCTGGGGAGTTTTCTTTTAGCTCTGGAGCGTCTTGATCTTGCAGGCTGTGTAAAACACTGAATATTTTGCAGAAACTTTGATCCAAAATAAAGAAAGGTTTGCTGTTTGTATGCAAGACGAATGTACCCTGGTTGAAAATAAGACTAGCAACATATAAAATATAGTACCTAGTCCTGAGCTCTTATAAACAAGAAGTTGCAAGATTGGATATTCCAAAGAGTGAAAACATCTGTAATCATGTCAACAAGGCAGTTTTACTTCACCTGCCCTAAAGAAGACAGCATATAAATTCAAACCTCAAAATGCCTGAGTTGTGCACCAGCCCTTGCAAAAAAGGTGTATGCAGAGACAGTCAATCAGAAAAAATGTACATATTCAGATTATGAAATTAAGACTCCTGCTGTTGAGACAGCTAAATTGTGAATTCATGTTATTTCTAAGCCACAATCGTAATTCATAGCTTTTATGAATCAGTTTATGACTTTTCTTTTTATAGGTTTATCTTCACATATTTGCTTACTACTTTAGTTAGATTTTTTTTTAGCTAGTTAAAAGAGATTAATGACTGAAGAGTTTTATATTAAAGTTAATATGGATTTGGAGAAAAGATGTTTTGTTTGCTCTGCAAATGATCATCAACAAACCTGCATTCAGAAGCTGCTGGATCTACCCTAAACATGAATTTTATATCTGTCTTACATTTTTTAAACGCTATTAGCTTGTCTAAAGTTAAATTATAAAAAGGTGAAATTATTTTAAAGGAAAACTCAAAATGCCACTAATCCATTCAGGTCAAGTAAATTGTTTGTATTTTAATGCGACTTTTAACTTTTCAACTGGAAAGTAAAGCAAAAAAAAAAAGAATGATAGCAGTGGAGGTAGTAAATTAAGAAAATGTCATATAGCCTTATGATTGCAAGACGGTTACAAAAAGACAAAAGCATTAAGAGATGAAAAGTAAAATGAAAAAAGTAAATATAAATATTTAAAAAAAACAACAATCAGACAGAGTGAGATCAGGAAGTATGGAAATCCTTTGAACAGTGAACATGTGAATATCAGGCCAACAGGGGTTTGGCATGGTGTGTGAAACTGAGATGAAATCGATTAGCTTGTCCACTGACCCGGTGAATATAGGGCCCCCCAACCCCCCCAGTCTTGCCACAGCATCTGACAGAGACGTCCAGGCCTTAAGGTCTCTTTGGGTCCCATGTGGACACTGAGGTGAACAAAGTGGTGGCCTTCTGTCAAACTAAAATTCTCAAACATGGAACGACAGACCATGATGCAAGGCTTCACTGCTCTCATTCCTAAAGGATACAGTGAAGATGTAGGAGAGACTGCTGAAAGAGCATCACAAGACATGAAATTTGGAATAAAGAACTGCTGGATTTATTGCTCTGTCAAAGAAACAAGTATCTTGACTGTACATCTAATATTTTTCCTTTTGGTATGTTGTTTTTTTTTTTTTTTTTTTTCATCATACAGATATATGTTCTTTGCAAAAAAATGTCATTCTAAATGTTTGTAATTATTATAATGCCACTATTTCATTAATCATAGCCATTAGCAATAAAAAGTGAACACAAAACATTTAGGAATTCAGACTTTTCACTTAAAAAAAGAGACTTTAATCATTAATTTCATAACTTTTCCAACACTAATGCAACTTGTCCCGAAAATTGTTCAATAAAAAACATACAAAGTGGTAAAGATATAGAGAAATAAATGTAATGATAACCTTGCATGGACTTTCTGTATTGTGCACACCCCTAAACTTTAACTGTAATGATCCACCTTTAGAATAATTTTAGCTTTCTTCATACATGATTTTACATCTTTCATCAATATGGTACATCTTCGTCTGTACTAGTTGGATTTGTTGGATTTCCCTGATTTTGCCCTTTTACAACCTTCAGCTACAGCCAAAGTTTGTTCAATGACTTTAAAGATGACTTTCAAGGTCAAAATTATCTCACTGTATACTGTACACGCTTCAGTAAGCAGTAAGTCATTGTAAGTAATATTATATATATATATATATATATATATATATATATATATATATATATATATATATATATATATATAGGGGGCTGCACATTGGCCTTGCACTGCCTTGCAGCAAGAAGGTGCTGGGTTCGATTCCCGGCCCGGAGTCTTTCTGCATGGAGCTTGCATGTTCTCCCTGAGCATGCGTGGGTTCTCTCCGGATACTCTGGCGTCCTCCCACAGTCCAAAAACATGACTGTTAGGTTGATTGGCTTCTCTAAATTGTTCTTAGGTGTGAGTGTGTGCATGAATGCTTGTTTGTCCTGTGTGTCTCTGTGTTGCCCTGCAATGGACTGGCGACCCTGCCTCTCGCCCATTGACTGCTGGAGATAGGCACCAGCACCCCTTGCGACCCCACTCGGGACAAGCGTGTAAGAAAATGGATGGATGGATAAAAAGATATATATTCTACTTTTGTTCAGACTGTAATGTATTTTCCAAAATCAAAGAAAACATGTAAAATGATCACTACACCCAAAGATGGCTAATTTGTTTCCAAAACACTTATGAAAAAATGTGTTATGGTCTAACAGAACAAAAGGGGATGTTTTTTACAGCTGAAAGATTTTCAGCAGCAAAATAAGGTAGTGGCAGCATTGTGCGTTTGGCTTGCTTTCCTTATGAAGGAAATATATATTTTATTAGGCTAAATTAGATATTTTGTTAAGCTAAATGTGTATATTAATTGTTAATAAAAGTCAATCTTACCCAGAAACTTCAGCATCACCTTAAGTCCAAAACACCAAAAGAGTGGCTTTCTACATATCCTCACAAGAGTCAGATTATCCCAGAAAGACATAATGAACAAGTGAGATGTTAAAAATGTTACAGATTTCAGGTAACTTAAGAAGAGCAGAGAATATTACCAAGTCAGAATGCCTTTAAACTTAAACCAAACACTAAGATGTGAAAAACACAGGAACAAAATAATATCTGAATTGCACACCATTGTAATCAGATTATTATCCATATTTATAATTTATTTTTAAAGAACAAATCCTACATAAAAGATACAAAAAGCAACATTTTTTAACAGGCCAGTGTATAAATTTATCTCCACAATAGTTTTTTTTTCAGATATAGATAAATATTTATTAAAATCCTCCCAAAACCCCCCAAAGTATTCTTGACACCTGCTGACAGGCTACATAGCTCCTCCTTATCAATTTATCAACTCCTTTTCCTCGCATGATTTCCGTCATAGAATAACTAAATGAGCAGCAGCTCTTTGATTCCCAGCTCATTGTAGTGTATTTGACCCTGAGGGTCACAGAGTGGAAAGAAGTGTATGTGTCACCATCAAGCTCTTCTCCGTGTTAGAATAATATTCCTATGGTTCTTTTAGGATGCTAGAACTAATCAAAACAGGACATCCTGAGGAGGGCCGTGCTCTCTTCCCCAGCCCGTTCACTGGCCTTCTTTATGTTTTTGTGTTGGTGGAGGAGCGACAATCCCAGGAAGCGGCGAGGAAGGTTCATCAAAGCTCCAGGCAGGGGGCCTCGGCCGCAGGATTGCTGGAATGTGATGGGGAAAGGAATCTCTACTGTCCTATTGTTCCCTTGTTTCCTCGGTCTCATCACATGCCGGCACGTCCAGTTCACTCACAGGTAAGTGCTGCTAATCAGTTTTGCATTCTTTCCTCTGCATACATAAGCATGGAGTCATCAAGCCAGGCAGGGACATGGATGTTCCTTTCCTCACAGCAGAACTTGGATGAATAAGGACAATACATGTACTGAGAGTGTTCATGATAACAAGGTACTTCACAAAATACAAAGAACTTAGATAGTTGAGGGTCAAAGTCCAAGAAATGTGTTACTATATTACAACCAACATTTTTTTATGAATATAAGAGGACTTTATGTTATCAGCCAACAGATATAGCACAGAAGAGACAAACAGAATAGAATGAATTTTTGGTCTTTAATTTTTTTGAACAAGATAAAGCCTGTGTCATGCATATGTTTTTAGTCATCATTCACTTTTGTGCTCTTAAGTATTATCTAGTGCAGCAAATTTCTTAATCAGCTATTTAGGGGTCAGACTTCATAATCTAATTTGTTGAATCCTAGTCAAATTTGAAAAGTTCTGTCTCTAAAAATTTTTTTTACTTTGTTCAGCTTCACCTGAAGACAACTTTTGAATTCTTAATTCAAATGATAAATTAAAGAACAGAGTGTGGAAACTGGTAATTTTTCAGACTGTCCCACATACATGTGCACACAGACACCCAGGTGCACATACCCATATAAATGCACAGGACACAAAAACGCACACAGGGCTTTTAAGCGGAGCTGCCCATTCAAGCATTATATGACAAGGAAGTCATCTGAAAGATATGGGCAAAAGGTGATGCAAAGAAAAACTATGTTTGAAAAATTTAGATCTATATTGAAAAACCTGCGTAATGTGTTCCTGAAAAGATCTAAGGGAAGCATGTGGATCTTCACTGGGCTACCGGTTCTAATAGGACCTAACATCCCATTTCATATACTCCTCTATAATCAGTTAGTTTGAACTGTATAATAAAATTTTGATTTTGTTTTGTTGTAGTACAGAGTTTATGAACATTGCAGTCAGTTGTAGCCATTTGAACACACAAACAGGCTTCATATCATATATATTATATAAGATCCCTTGATGTTTTTTTTTCACAATTTTGCAAGAAAACTTCTGCAACGTCTAAAATATTTCAGCTTGTAATGCATTGCTTGTGTGGACAGAGGTGAATCCAAGATGAACACAGGAAGAGGTAGTTATTTCTTTAGTTTAGGAATACCATGCTGACACCCCTAAATCATCATTGCCCAATTCCTCTCCAAATAGCAGCTTCTACAAAACTGGATACAGAGATTCAGCAGTAAAAGGCAAGATCACTTGTTTCACGAAAGAGTTGGTAAGAGGAAAAGGCACAGTCTGGATGCACCAAGGGATGTTAAACATGGATAAGACCATTATTATCTGTCATAAATGTGCTGCTTATAGTATTTGTAGTAAAAATAATACCACAAAAATTTGAGTCAACATACTTCACCACATATACAGGCGGGATTTTGCTTCTGTTATGTAACATAGCTGTTAGCTGTTGTCTCAAGTATACAGAAACACTATTCTCAGAATAGTGTAAAACTGGACCGTTTTCTTTGTACACAGTAATACATCAATGTTCACTTTTGACTAAAAGAACAGTATGCGTTACTTTTCTTGACTAAAACATATGGAAATGTCTTTCAACCAATGTACTATGTTCTACCCAGGGTACCATGTGTAATCAGAATATTGTTTTATACTCATAATGATAAAAAAAAATTCAGCCAATGTTCTCAAAAAAGTCACACAAGTTAAAAACCTTTGATAATTACTCAAAAGAAGAAGTCTAACAAGTGACAATAAGGTGTGTCAAAACAGTTTTTATAATGAGTTAGAGGAGAGATCCATGATTCTGTCCAACATTGAGGAGAGATGAGAGGAAAGTTCCTAGAACTTCTAAAAGTAGAACGGGAGGCAGATCGGGAGGCAGCTTCTCCCCTGTGGTACCAACAACCCGTTTTAATCTGTGAGGCAGAAACCCTTTATGATTTTAAGGCTAAACTTAAAGCATTCCTTTTCAATAAAGCGCATAGTTAAAAACAGAGTGATGTTTGCTTAGTCACTTGGTGAGTATAAAACTAGGAGGCGGTAAAGTGAATTGCCCAATCTGTAGGGGAATAATTAAGTCCAGACAGACGCTTTTTTCCCATGGCTCTACCTTTTTCATACCTTATCCAAAATGGCTAGGTTATCTTGAGCTAATTTTTATATTTATGCTGCTATATGTTTAGACTGCTGGAGGACATAGGGACCACTTTTCCTTATTCTGCTTCATTCTATCTATTCTTGTGTTTTACAGTATTGGTTAGTTCCACTCATAACCTTATGTTCTCTCTTCTTTTTTTCATGATAGTAGCTCCATCTGGTCTTTTCCTGTTTGACCGTGACTCCATCCTGGAAAGAAATATCAGTGGTGATGCTGCCTCAACACCTTGTTTAAAGATCTTAAAGTTGGTTCTGTTTTTTGGTGTAGTCCTGTTTTTCTTTTATACATACCATGGACTCAGCTTTTACTGTGACTAAATTTATGTGCTATATTATCCTCTGACATAAAAATTAGTTCAGAGCTCATCTGCTTAACAGTTTCTTTACCGGACGAGGTCACCTGTGGAGCTAGTTGACATTTATCTTCTGTATATCTGTTTCTTCTTGTACTGTATATCTGCTTCTGTCTCTTTGAACCCGAGATGGCCTCAGCAGAAGACCACTCACATTGAACCTGGATCTATTGGAGGTTTCTTCCTATAAAATGAAGTTTTTACTCTGTTGTTTCATGCATCCTCTGTGTGAGGGATTGCAGAAAATTCAATGACAAAAAGCTATTTCATATTGTTGCTACAAAGTCATCTAGGAGCATGACCTTTAGTCAATGAGTTATTGCAATTAGCTGGTTTTCCTTGTTAGAAACGTTTAACAAATATAACTGAATGATCTGTTTGAGTTGTCATTGTAAAGTGCATGTGTTGTGAATTGAAGCTATATGAATTGAACTGAACTGAATTGAAATGAGAGCCAGGGTAGATAAAAAAAGGCAGTCTAAGTCCTACTCAAAACTTGTTGCGAGCCATATAGGATATACAGAATGGCGATTGCAGCAACATGCTCTGGGGATGTGTTTTTTGACTAGGGCCTGCAAAGCTAGATCAAGAAAATCCTAGCAGTTAGGGTAATACATGCAAAAAAATATAAACCTGTGGCAAATGTTCATTATCCAGCAGGGCAACATTTCTAAACATACAATTAAAGTAACGATGGAATGTTCTACATCAAAACATATTAATTCACAAGAAGGTTCCACTAATGAAACAGACTTAGTCCAATTGAGAATAAACTGTTCACAAAGACTCTCCAACTGATATAACTGTGCATAAGCTATTTTGCAAAGTAAAAACTAAATGCAGCCTCCTGATGTGCAAAGCTGGGGAAGACAAATCCCAAAAGACCTAACACTGTAGTGGCAGTTATCAAGATTCTACAACAGGCTTATAAAACAAAATATCTGAAAGAAAATCTGATTTCTTTTTAAAAATAGTTTCTGAAAGATATTAGCTTTTTCTTTTTACTAAACACTAGCGGTATATCACATACAGTCCCAACAAAATACATTCATATTTGTTGTTAAAATGTGACAATATATGAACAAGTTCAAGCCCTTAGAATCAATCTGCAGGGCACTGGAAGTGTGAAAATGTGCTGTTGAACATCACTTGCTTTCCAAATCCATGTTTGTTTCTGCTTGCTACTTAACTTCTACAGAGTGTTCATTATCTCCTCCACTGCATTACAAAAACTTCTCCAATTAGGTGAAAGCTCTGCAGTCTGGCCTTCATCAGCTCTGATCAGATCTCCTGTCCGCTACACTCCCGTCCCACAGAGGTGAAAGGTTGTAAGTTAATGAGTCTCAGGGTGGAGAACAAGTAAGGGAGCATGTTACAGTCAAGATAAAATGTGAAGAGAAATTAAATAAATGTGGCCTACAAACACATACATACTCCTTTTTTAACCATCCCATTTGAACGTATTTGTTCTTTGCTAATAATCTAAAATGATGCCTGTCTCAAAACCTCTTTTCATTGGTTCAGCCAGCTCCACCCAGGGAGATCCCCGAGCGGTGCTGGAACACACTGTTATCACCACATTCACAAAACGATTGTTGGGTAATTCCTGTTTATAGCTATGCACTCGCTCTGGTGTGTAAGCACTGTTTTCCCCATCAGCCCTGCAGGACTGCCATCAAAATGCCGTGTTCACAAGTAAGGAATTCCATTTAATCGCATCTGCCAGCATAAAGCTGTTCCTCCAACTCTTAAAAAGGCTGGTCACATCCAAAATGAGCAGGAGGATCAATAAAGCATGTTCAGCTGGAATATGGTAAATACAAATCAGGTGTCACATGATTAGTTAAAGAATAGACAAAGTTAGAGACAGGAAAAATGGCAGACTTTATAAGAAAAGGTTACATTTTGCAAAAATGTGTTTTCAAACTTCCATCCAATATCTTTCTCTTTCTGGTTCCTGTTTTGTGAAACTTAAATCTTTCATATTATCAGAACATTTTTCATATAAAAACATCTTAGGTAAATACAAAACATTTAGATGACAGGTTCATGAAGTTAAGCAAGCCATGTAGTCCAATTTGAAAAGCTAATTAGCAACCTAAACCTAGCTGGCGGTTATAGAGAGAACCATAAACATTTGTGACAACTATAATGAGTCTTTTATGATGCTGTGGAGAAGATTTGGCCAACTCTTCTTTACAGAAATCTTTGAACTTAAACACAATGGAGAACTTTTCAGAATTAACAATATATTTAAGGTAATGCAAAAACAATTTCAGACTTTGACTAGGCCTTCTTTGTTTTTCTTTTAGCCATTTAGATGTGTATAGGCTGACATACTTATCTAATTTTCATGATTTATCAACCTTTAAGGTTTTCTGGAATAGCATTGCTTCCATCAATTAAAGCAATTCTTTTTGGCACAGACTTTTTGCCTATAACTCCCAACTTTGACTGTTAATCTGATGTTCTTCTTCTGAGAAGGCCCAAGACCTCCACAAAGTTTTAACTTTGTCTTTTGAGTCTACAGAATATTTCCCTAACATTTTCTGGGATCAAAGAGATTTTTGTGGATAATATAAAATGGGTCTCTGTGTTCTTTCTGGTCTGCAGTGTGTTCAAGCATGTGACTTCCCAATGGATGTCATTTTTGCCCATTTTACTTCTAACTGGTGAATCATAGACAATGACTTTAAACAAGTGAGGCTGGTACCCCTTTAAATTGTGTTCTGGATTCTTTGAATCATTGATACTCTTTTGAATAAATGTAAGCCGGCCACTCCTGGAAAGGTCCACCTTGGTTCCATGTTGGGTTTTTTTTATTGGATAAGGCCTCACACTGTGGTACACAGACACACAATGCTTCGAAAATGGCAGACTGATAGATATCAATGACCTTTATCCATTTGCTGGTTTTTCTGAGCTTTAAGCCAACCAGGTTGTCAAATAATTTTTAAGAAAGCCTTAAAAAAAACAACACTGTTATTTAAAAGCAGCTTCAGCTATTATCATTTGACCTTTTTATTTGAAATAAAATGTGATTAATCATATATTTTTTATCTGACAAAAAAAAAATGAATGACAAATCTATACTATTGTTGAGAACATTAAAATGATCATGATGGAAGCTTTTGTCCTATCATGCAAAACTAATATCATAGTTGGCAATGCAATAAATTACAAAGTGCAGTGACTGATAAAAATTATATCAAATCATGTTTTGCTTTCATCCCAGTAAAAAAACTTAAACAGTGTAGTAAAGGTTGTTTGCTTATGTGAGACATGAGGCCATGAGTGTCGGGCCCCATGTCTACCAGCTGCTCCAGGTAATTGATTGGTGCACATAAAATGATTGAGATCTTTTAATTAGCTAACAGAGGTATGTACTCGCTAACTTCACAATCTCACTGTAGCAGCTCTAGAAAAACTGCACCATCAGCAATCTTCAAATATTATATCTCTTTAGACATCATAACGACTCACAAATTTGTTTGATGGAAAGTTTTTTTAACTCAGCAATATGCCATTTATTGTGCCACAATATGTGATGGGAAAATGCTGACATGCTCTACATTTAACAGCCCGTTTGTGCGCTCTGAAGAGTGCTTTTGTTTAGATGTGTATTAATACTTGCATGTTTACGCTCGAAACAACCGAATAAGAGCAGAGAGTTTAGAACACACACACACAATCTATAAAAATATGCTTAGCCTGGGACTGCTCTGTTGATAATGACCTCAGCCTTGGCACCGCACTGGGCCAGACCAGACTGCCGACAGACTGGAGGCTTTTGTGTTGACTCCCTATCTGTAACTCTGTGACCTTTAGGGGGGAAGAAGAAAGCAGAATTGCTTTTTTATTATTTAGAAGGGGTAAGGCTTTCTCATTGTTCTGTATTGGTACAGTTTCCCTGTTGTAAACACACACTGGTTCCCAGGCTTGACATGTTGCAGGACAGCTACACTCCACCACCCTCTTTGCATCAAGCCCTTAGTGTTCCCACACCGTTCTGTCTGGGTCAGAGCATCAGCACCACCCTCCCAACACAAATAATGTCATCATCAATACCCAAACAGTGCACTTTATGAGTTACAAAATGCCAGCAGTATATAATGGTATATAATATTAGAGAGCAGGACTGCATTTATAAAAAGCGGGAGTAAAGACAGGAAAGAATCCCCAGGGAGGGATCCATGACGTTCCCCAATGGCTCGGGACAGAAGCCATCCTTCAAGTGGGTGACAACAGGGCCCAAACAAACCACTAACCTCATCAGCTTTCTGTTTATAGCCTGAAGCCTGATTCGTGGACGACTCATTACCATCAGAGACCTTTTGAGAGAGCCGTTTTCATACATTGTTGAGAGATTAAAAAGTCCTGGGTCACACAACTACTGACCACCACAGCCCCCACTGCAACACTATGCATAAGCCCATAAAGAACTGATTAAACATATACAAGCGAATGCTTCTTTAACATGTGTTTCATGCTTTTGACACGCATGCAGCGTGTAAAAAATGTATATGCGGCTTATTTTTCCAGTTCATTTTACATTACAAAACCTGTTAAATATCTAGATATAAGGTATATGTTTGCCTGACAACATTTTAAACAGCTACGGAATGGAAAAGATCTATAAATATATATAATTTTATTGATTCTTTACAGAAACATTGGCATTTTTTTATATATAAATAGACTCCAAATGGTGAATTAGTCAGCATGAGAGTAGTTGAGGATTTCAGGGGCTGTGATCCACCTCTTATTTAAAATCAGCAGGATTAACTGATCTATAAGGGACTAACTGCTAAAGATAAAGACGCTGAAGATGTAGTCTACGTTCAAAGAGTGTGGCATGCACTACTTACTAAAGAAAGTTGTCAAGTATTTTATGTGAAATGCTTAATGAAAACACTAAAAGCTATTGCAGCTGTATGTTATACACAAGGTAGTCATCTTGGATTTTGAGGTTTAAACTGGTAAACATTCTTTACCTTTCCCACTCACAAGTTCCTAATAGGTAACTATCTCCTACTTAACATTTTGCATCTGTTTACTTCTCTGTAAAAATGAAATACAGGATTATGGCAGGTTTTCCAAGGACTCCTGCATTCAGTCAATATAAAACAATATTTTTGATCTATTTGAGTTTTGATATAACTGGGGATTAAACAAATAAATCAGCCAGGAACTGGAACCAGATATTTTTTCTATTGATTTGCCCTGATCAGTGATCAACAGGTAAAATGGTAGAAGGTTGAAAATTCCTTTTCCTCTTAATCAAATGCATTAAAAACACCCATTTTCTGTTTCTAAAACATTTAATCAAGGCAGTGCACACATTTCCATTTTTTTGGATAAAATATATTTACAAGGGTTATCACATAAATGTGGGGATTGTTTTGCATTTGCGCCTTTTCTAAGTGATTAAAAGAATCGATTAAAATCAGAATAGACCCCAGCCGTCATACATACTTTATAAACGAAACAGATCAATTCCATCTCATCCGATAATGCAGTTTATATGTTGGCAGTTGAAAATGTTGCAGCCTATTAGTGAGGTGCTACAATCGTGGTCAGAAAATGTCATTGCAATGTGACAAGCCAAAACTAAATTATTGATAATACATTTAAAAAATAAGAAATTTAAAATGTTGTAAGAATTGCGTAGTTTAACGAGAAATAAATCTAAAACAAATACCTCAAAGCTTAAAAAAATCAAGTTCAAATGACAAAGTCAAAAAAAGCGATGGAGGAGGCTCTCACGGCCTTGAATATTAATCCTGAAGGACATGCAGAACATTTGTATTTATACAGCTTTGGCACCAAACGCAGCACGGGCCAGAGTGCGCTGCTCTGGGACAACAAGCGTCCTTTAATGGGCTCTCCATTTCACTTTCCTGCGCCGGGCCGCTCACCTCACCTCTCAAATGGGCCGATCTATTAAGCGTTTTAATGAGCTCCGCCAGACAAACGCGAGATGCATGGCCCATTGAACAATGCAAAGAGGGGATGAGGCGCTGATGCACGCGACACACGCTCACACAGCCTCAAATTGACACACCTTCTGTCCAATCAGAGATGACAGCCCGTTAATATAAAGAATAAACAAGATATTGCAGACAGGAATGTGATGATAGAGACTAATGGGGGAAAAAATGCTGCGTTAAAGTTTTCTGAATGACTTTATGGAGATTAGTTACCTTAAAATTATTTTTTACAACAAAAAGTTCTTTTTTTTTTTTCTTTTTCTTTTTTTTTTAACACTGGCTAATAATAAAGAGGGGTATTCCTGAGAAACAAATACGCAGACTTTTAATTAGGCCCACCCGGAGTCACTTTAGACCACCTCCCCCCTCCGTCTCCTGCACCGCGGGGTGCGGCCCCTGCTCGCCCTGGCATTGCTGCTGGAAGTTTTTCTGCGGCGCACCGCATTACATCTGGACGCGCGGACTAATCAGTCAACCTCCATCTATCACGCTTACGTTTACCACCTCTCCATCACCTTCTCTATTACACTGCACCCCCTCCTTTTTTTTTTTTTTTTTTTTAATCAAACGACTGTTTTTGTATGGGATAGAAGGCACACACTGAACGCATTTACCAGCAGTACTTCTTATGAGGGGTTTGGGAATTTAAATATTCACCGCTGACACTGTGCAGACCTGGCTGAGGGCCAGGGTGGGCCCGTTTCGTCCTCTTCCTCTTTTTCTGGGCCCAAAACATCCCAGCAGAACTCCTTCTCTTTCTTTAGAAAAAGTTAATCATTACAAATATGAATATCTCCCTACCTTTTTGGCTGTGCATGAATTAAAAACATTTAAAAAAATCAATGCATATTCACATTCAAGAGATCTGAAAAAAGAAAAGTTTCCTTAATGTGCCTGATCCGTCTGTCTTAAATGTGCACACTGGTCCATCAATATCTAGCAAAAAGCCAGTAAAGCAGTTTTATTGAAAAATGAATATTTATAGTAACAATATTGTATTTGAAATGATAAGATTCTAACCACATGGATTTTTAATACATTCTCTACTGGCTGCTGCTTTCTGACCTTTGCTTTCTGGATCATTTCAGATAAATGTTGCAGTAAAAACTTTCTTTCAACTATAGGGCTGTAGTGAAATGTTTCCATTTAAGAAAAAATAAAAAATAAAGTGCAAGCATGGGTCATCTAAATGTCTGTATTGTCGATGGGGGGAAAGTAATAATTTTTAACAATAAAACGTTTACAAGGTGGATGTTATAACTGGTTTTGCAACCAGCAACATTTTGTGGAAAAGAGGTAGAGAAGATGTAGTTTGTGACATGAAAAGGTTATTCAAAGATGATACGAAAACGTTATCTGACGTGGTTGGTAATTTGTTTAAATCAGATGCACTTGATCGGCAGCAGAACGCATGGACCGCAAAAAACCATACATTTGAAACTGATTTCTGGGCTAAAGAAAGACAGAGGCAAGCAACAGTTCCACACACATGAATGGCAGAGAAACATTTGATTCAAAGAACGTCAGACTGGAATAAAGCACATGCCCATAATTTAGTGTGGTAAATCAATGCATGCGAATCTGCACCGCTCTATGCCCAATATAGTTAATTAGTTGCAAGAACTCAAATCAATTTTAATCTGGAAAAAAAGCCAGTTTATAACAATTTCCCCGATTTAAAAGTACGATAAGCTTTTTATTTGCTCGGTTATTTTTGTGCGTATAAAGTCAAGTGAGCTTTACGCGCACACTCAAATCTCTAAATTGGGAATCATTGCCTCCGAACTGAATGATCCTTGTTTCAACTGGAACTTTTTTTTCTTTTTTTTTTCCTTTTCTTTTTGCTTTCGCCCTCAAAATATTTTCCGCTCCTTATTCCTCTCGATTAACCTCCTCTTTCCCAAACTTTCCTCCGGCTAAAGAAAATGTGCGCAGCAGCCAACAGCAGCAGCAGCAGCAGCAGCACTGTGCAGCAGATGCAATAAGCGCTCAGGACGCGGAACTTTTTAACTCTACACTACAGCGCCCACTACATGCAAGCAGCAACTCAAATAGCGGAGCGGACGCCTGGCAGAAAGTTGTTTCATCTCTACTTCAACTTTTTAACTTTTTGCTGCTCTTCTTTTGCAACCTCCCTTTTTTTCCCCACTTCGCCACCACATCGTGATGTGTTTTTTCCTACCAGGAGAAAGTGAGGATTACGCGAGTTTTCTTTGGAGATGAAAACGTTACAAAAAGTAGGAATTAATAAGAGCGACAGGTTTTAAGTATATAAAATGTCATGTTTGAGAAGGAAAAAAAAAAGAGAAAGGGATGTTGCACCTACTCGTGGCCAGTTTCCGCGCCCTGCCTTTGGACCTCATGGTGCCAGTCTCTGCGCCGTGGGTTTTGTTTGGATGTTTTCTTGAATCTTTTTTTTTTCTTTTTTGTCCTCCTTCTTTTTTGATTTTTCTCTGTCTTTCCTTTTCTCTGGGTTTCTCGGTCCAAACGCACTATCTCTCCAGCATTGTCAGTCTGAACACCTTCGCACATGCGCACAGTGCGGAATCTGCCGGGCAGCAAGTGCCAGAAAAAAAAAAAAAAAGTTTGGGACGATTTACTGCTTTGATGTTGGACTGATGAGATGAAGATGTGGGATGAGAGAATCGTGGACACCTCGGTCCGTTTCTTTTAAAATGTGAATTGGATAGAAAGAGGGGCGCATTAAAATAATAAAAAGCTGGTTTTGGTTACATCTTTAGTTGCCTGCCGAAACTTTCAATTTGTTCACATCAGCAGTAAAGAGAAGAGAGAAAGGATGGATATTGAGGATAATCTTTCAACGCTCCAACCTCAAAATGTTTTTTTTTTATGTTTTAAAGCCATAATAAAGATTTCTAGATTAGTCTCCTAAATTTAACATAGCCCACCCCTTTCCTCTATGAATTCACGTTAATCAAGGTTCCTTTGAAATGACTGATGAAGAGTCAATGCTATTAAAAGATTTCATGTATTTTAATTGTGCTGTGCTCATCGAAGCACTAAAAATGAATGAAAACCTTCTACTTCAACTCTTTTTCTTTTCAACTTTCCTTTTCCTTCTTTTTCTTCCTCCCTCTCTGTTCTCGCGTTGTGCTGAAAGTTATTGCTGTCTTAAGTGCTTATAGTATTATTGGCCGTTTGAGACCTCTCTGTTGTTCATTACATCTCTTGTCAATTGCCGCTAAACTAAAAAAAAAAGTTATAAGTTCATGTCAATCAAGAGGGGAACTTTCATTTTAAAAACTCTCGACTCATTTTATTCTTTTTTTATTTTATGAAATAACACATTCAGTAATATTTTACTGTCTTCTTATGCGCTCCCTTAAAAACTCATCTTGATAAAATCAAGGCAGATGTGTTGTTTGTATAAGTTTAAAGAAGGAAATGTTTGCAGCCACTGAAAGGATAAAATATGCATCAAAATATGCAAACATTTTTTATGTTATATTAAATGTAGAGTTGATACGAAATGCGCTATTTTTGTTACCTCTATGGTCCATTATTGATTTGCTTCAGCCTATTTCAATCATAGCTAAATCATTATCTCTTAAAGGTGTGGGCTAACCAGACGCATCGACTGGAGGTCATTTAGGTAATCGTCAATTAATGGGATCTGCTGGAGATTCTGCTGACGCTGCAGATTCAGCGTGCCATTAAAAAGTTTCCAAAGGAGTGGCCAGGTGGTAGGGTTTATCCACACATACCTGGGGGGGGCAATAAAAGCTATAATGTGTATGGATTCCTCTTTAGCATTTAGTCATGAAGGATGCAAATAAACAAAGGTGTTAGTTCTCCACAACGTGCCTTGATATACAGATAAGTTATTCATCCTAACCTGGCTGGCCAAATAGGGGTGTTACAATTCCGGGTCACTACCCCCACCCCCACCACTTCCACACGGTTGGCACATCTGGACTAACTTGATTTTAAGTTTTATAAGTAGTTTTCCCTTGGATTGTCTGCATTCTCGGCTTTAATTAATTTATGATTTAAACCTCTGAATATTGTAAATCTGCATAAATAAAGCATCCATGAAAAACTAAATATTCACCCCCAAATCCATCTTTCTTATTTTTAGCTCAGGGTCGCTGGATCAGTTTATGCAGCCGTATGTTTGGCTGTAATTGTTTCATTTGCGCCTTTCTGTTCAAAGCCTGCAAAGGTGGCGCACCGGGCACGCGCACAAACTCCGAGCAAACACAAGAAAATGAAGGTAGAGCGTTCAACTAGAAACAGTTTTCATTCACCCAAGCAACCCACTCCTTTCTTCTTCTTCTTCTTTTTTTTTTTTTTTTTTTTTGTCTCCACATAAATAGTTCACTATAAACCGGCGAAGAGAACCGGCGCATGTTGGGTATAATTAATAGAAATGAATTAGAGTCTAATCAAATATTGCTTAATAGACCGATTTAACTTCTACTATATAACTATTTTACTGTTGATCCTAGAAGGGGTTAAAAAAAATAACACGATTTGCGCCGTGAAAGCTGCGGAGGAAGACTAAAAGTGAAAAGGGAGCCTCGGGCACAAGGAAATTACCCGGGCCCGCGTGACCTTTGGGTGAGGTAATCAATCAAGCGATCAACAGGGATATTTATCACCGCTATGTCAAACCTTTTCCTGGAAGCAAAAATCAAATATACAAACGAGAAACCAATAAGATCTATTACTATTATTATTGCTATTACTTTATTATTATTATTATTATTATTATTATTATTATTATTATTATTATTATTATTATTATTATTATTAATTATTATTATTATTGTTGTTGTTTTTATTTTGTTATATTATATATTGTTTAATAATAATTTGATCAGTAACTTCAAGTCTTCCTTTTCTTACTTATGTGGGTTTAACAGAAATACCGACAGACTCCATTTGCAGTAATGACCAGGCCTGCTGCCGCTGTGTGGAGAAAGAACCTGCTCAAACAAACGCGGCAACTTGCAGTGATCGAATGAGAAACAGTAGGCTACCCCCACCGCAAGCCTTAATGAATGGGCCATATTAAGCAAGGAAAAAGATCGTTTGTGATTCCCTCAGTTAAAACCTATGTCTTTCAAAGCAAAGCGACTGGTAGAAATCAGACCAATATTTATAATGGCAACTGGATCCCACATTAATTTAGTTATTTTTTAGATTGAGTTACTTTGGAGATTTTTAACAGCCTACATTATAAATGATTAAAAAGGAGCTGAGTTAACTTAACAATCCATTCTAATTATAATTGTTCTATTCAGAGTTATTTATATTGCTAAACAATAAACGAAAATAAGGGTTATAAAATAATCAATGAAAATATGTCTGAGCTGTTCATTTTATGTTATCATACATCAGCCTGTGAACAAAGAGACTATCCATAAATGCTTTAAGCATAATTTTTTCATTAAAGATGATCACTGAATTCCAAGTGATCTTGCATCAATTCACTGAGTAAAACGAAATATATGATAAGCATATTAAAGGTAACATATTTGCAAATCAAATAAACCAATTCTGTGAACATTATTTGAAAACCAGCACAAAAAACATTAAATAAACAGAATACATTCTTTATTTAAAAAAATTATCTTGCGTTTGGCTGCTTGAAAATAACATTATAAGCTTATATAAATATATATTGTAAGCAGAAAACAAAACAAGTATATTGAATTTACCTTTGCAATATAACCCCAACACCCACCCCCAAAACATTCCAGTACATAGTGTTTGAATCGTTTCAGTAAAAATACAAAAATTAAAAAAAACAGAAAACATTATTTTGATACAGAGTTGAATGATTAATTTTTTATTTTCTATTAGCTCCGTAACTGAATTAACGTGTCAAAAAAAGAAAGAAGTCAATAAGAATTTATTATGTTCTACCGCCCCCTTGTGGATATCTTTCGGCGGTGATGGAGCCTTTATTTAGATTGCAGGTCGTAGGATTGCAAGCGTCATAGGAGTCCAAGAGCTGCAAAAAATCAACAGATATGAGAGATTAGTGACGTTTTTCACCATCATATCTACACCAGAGCTGGGAATATTAAAATCTTTTTTTTTTTTTTTTGAATAAAACGTGGTTTTACATTAATAAAAATAATAGACTTATACCCTTAAAAGAGTATTCGGGACAAATAAAAATTCTAAAAATAAAGGGAAAATTGGAAGCTACAAAAAGAACAGCTGTTTAAAAAGAAGTTAGCTATTGGGTAAAAATTATAAAAATCTAGTCACATTATTTGTCACATGTGACCTCCGATTTTTGCAATTTCAATGGAAATATTCAAACATTCACTCATAAAAATAGGGAATAGAACAAGATGACAGGGACAGATTAGTTTGGTGGATTAATGAAAACAATTCAGGACCTTTCCAATCGCACCCCTAAAGCTACAAGAGCCAGCACATTTAATATGGAGAATGTCAAACTGCTGTTATTTCAAAGCCATTTTCTCTACAAATTTGAATTTACAGACACAGTGCCAATGTTTGTTGTTCTAAATAGCTTTTGAACGGAATAAGATTTTGGATAATAAGTGAATTGTTAAATTATTTTTCACTTTAAGCACTGTCCTGATATTAAAGGTTTTATTTATTATTAAAGGTCTAGGTTTTGAGACAAAGTTTTTTTCTTGAATTTTTGAAAATTGAAAAAAAAAAAAGAAAGAAAAGAAATGTGACAAGATCCACCAGTCTCTTCTAAAATCAATTTATCTAACAGACATATAACAGAAAATACAACCAAAAAATAAAAATCAGTGGGTTAATAAATTTGGCCTTATCCAATCAAAGAAGCAAGCCACAGTTTTTACAGCTGTGTGCATAATGGAAAACAGATTGTGATGCGCACCTAAGACAATTTGTGGAAGTAGTATTGATAGGGTCCATGCTTGCTTTTGACATACAGTATTTATCTCAGAGGACTGCTTGATGAGATGTTTTTAGAACCTTTGACCAGTAATCGATGGAGCAGTCGTACTGGGTTATTTACTCCCATTTCCAGTAACAGAAGACAGGCGGCTCATGTCAAGTTCCCGGTTGCAAGGCAATTAAAGGGCAATACAAATGGATGGGATGGTTAAGAAACCCTAGTAAAATGCTGGCCAATACCAAAGTGTCTGTGACTGTTTCTTGGCAGTTTGTACTATAATGTACAAACAAGTAGTTATTTTTTGGATATATCTTAATTTTTGTTGTTGATGATTTAGGGTTTATCTTTTCTACAGATGAATCTGTGACAAACATGTTATAATAAATATACTCATTAAACGATCCGATACGAAGTAAATACAGCTTCAGTATCAGCGATACCGATATTATATATTATATTGTATTCAAAATCAATGTATCATGAAACTTTTGAACTTACCTTTGAAATTGAAATTTTGAAATTACTCCATGCAATCAGAGGCTATTGTGATAACCTCAGGAACTAGGAACAAATATTCAGACAGACCGACCAGAATGAATTTTTACAACAATTTTTCTTTATTTTTAACAAAAGAACACAACGAACGGCTGACGTCATTGGGGCTGATAACCAGATTCTCTGCAGAGATGGAAAACACAGGTCAGTGACTGGAATGTCGGGCTGATAACGACTAGGAGCTAAAGTCACAAACCTGGCTCAAAGTCCAGTCCGATCCCAGAGGAGAGGGAGGAATCCGGGAGAGAGATGGTCCACTGTTTGCAGCCATGGCAGCTTCCAGAACCCCGAGTGATGAGCTGAACGCCAGCCGATGCCTAGGGAAAAACAGTGTCCGTGAAGGGCATCCAAGCCAAGGTCAGTGAAACAGTCCATGATTTGAACTAGGAAAAACAGTACAAAAATCACAGCAGAGAGAGCAAACAAGGGCAAAGCAAAGTTAGAGTTACTCTCACCACAGCTCGAATAATCTGGCGATGATGGTAGGCAGGCAAACAACATAAATAGCTGAGGGAACCTGGTGGAAACAATTAGCGTTAATCAGAAGCCGGGCCAATTAGACAGGTGAGCAGGAGCAAAAAAAAGCCAAACATTAGCGTCAAGATCAAGACAGCTCTGAACGTCTGCCATAACCCCTAACTCCCTCAATCAATACATAGAAAAGGGAATATATAGCGGACTTTATAATGAACACAGTTAAACTGACCGTTCGGACAGATGATCACTACTTTTCATTTCATTGCACCATGTCCGTGCCATCTTTGTTCTCTCAACCCCCAAAAAACAAATCCCATGCTTTGCGAGAAGAGCAGTGTTGACCCAGATTCATCTCTCCTCCATCTGCTTCTCCACTGTCCTTGCAATCTCCATCTGTCTCCTTCTCTCTGCTGCTGCTTGCCCCAATCAAAGTAATTCCTTCGACTCTTGCTGCTTTCACAAGGCATCCACAGGTGGTCCAGCAGAAGAAGCGCTATGTTGAACCTGGTTCTTGCAGAGATTTCTTCCCAAAGGGGAATTTTTTTTTTCTCGACTAGTGATTCATGCTTTCTCATCATGGAGGTTGATATGAACCTGCGGCTTGTTCCAGCTGGCATCCATCTTCACTCCATCTCTGTTCCACCACCAGTTTCAGGCCTGGGGGGCTTAATCCCTGTTCTCACTCAGCAACTCATGCATACAATTTAAGAAAAAATTCATTGTTAATGTTCCCCCAATGAGGCCTGAGCTCGGAAGTCCCAAAATATTGTTTGAATAAAACTCTTCAAATTGCCTTCCTTCTTTTGCGAGTTTGTCAGATTGAATTAAAAGTGAACAGTAGAGCATTTACAAAAAACAACCTTTAAAAGCAATTTAAAACAAACATATAACGTTGCCTGCCTGGTACCATTGAGCCAGTGCAAGACAGTGAGGAGAGAGGAGCGGGAGCAACAAAGTGCTGTGGCATAGACAAGGAGACTTTGGTGAATCTATTGGTGTGCGATGTGCTACAGTAATGCCTGTGACAATGTTTGACAGTAACGCATCGCATGGTATTGATGACCTGTGATAGCGACCTAGTCGTTAGGGCATAGAGCTTGGAATCCTGAGGTTCTGAGTTCGAGCCCCACTCCCACAGACTGCCACTCTGGGTCTTTAAGCAAGACCCTTAACCCCACACTGCTCCCCAGGCGCCCCACGATGGCAGACCCACTGCTCCCCAAGGGGATGGGTTAAATGCAGAGGTAAATTTCTCCAATGTGAGATCAATAAAGTTTAAATATTAGAAGTCAATGGTTCCCATAAACACCAATGGCACATGATTCGTCAGCAGTCACATGATTCGTTTTTCTACAGGCTCATGAAAACTCAAAAACTTTACCACCATGAGACGGCTGAATGAAGTATAAGGGTTGGTTATACTCCCGCAGCAGTACAGTATGTCGCAGTGATCTTTTCGGACTTATGACGCAGATATTTTTGATTTATGCCCAATTTGGAAGCGTGGTCTGCGCTATAATATTCCACGCCACAACAGGAGAGGGACAATTACGAACTAGCTGTGGGTCTAGATACGGCCAAGGTGGTGAGGAAGTGGAAAAACGCATGGGGCAAGTTTGTGCGACAACGGAGGGTCATGAGGGTGAAAAAGAGCGGGGATCCAGGTGGAAAAAGGTTCCCAGCATTCTTGTGCACCTCGTTCCTCTAGCTGGTCCATCTTCACGAGTCGTTTTCCACAATGGCAGTCCTACAAACAAAACAAGCAGGTAAGGTACCAAATATGCATATGTGTGTTAACTGCAACACACGCAGACAACCTGGTTTCTGAATATAAATCAGGCTTTATTCCTATTTGCATCCTTTAAACATGAAACGACAGGAATCATGGTTGATTTGACTCAACAAATCCGGAAGTGATTCCACAAGGATTGACTATGGCTCTAGATGTAGTTTAAAAATGATAAATGTTAAGTGTCGATTAATACATTTCTAAATCTTTTTAATTTGTAAATCTAACCTAATATGTGGACAAGGATGTAAAATTAACATCTAAAATGTTTTGTTGAAATAAATGTTTAAAAAAATAATCGAACACCATGTTTTCTTCATCTGTATTTTATATTCATGCAGTCTGCCTGTGTGACCATACCAACACACTGCTCCTGATTAAGTTATGTTAATTTTAATAGTGGCCCACACTAACTGTTGGCAATCAGCTATTCAAAAAGACAGTGTGCAAAAAAAGTACTGATTTGGTAAGTGAGAAAATAGGTGTGATCCATGTGGAGGGACTAAGGATAGGAAATAGTTAACTGAAATTGCTTATTTGTCTCTCACTAGTCTGTGGGCCAGCGTTCCTTCTTGAGATCAAATAACAGAAATGATATGACATTGAGTAAATACTGCAAATACATTTTTGGGTAAACTACAAAGAGCGGTCTTCCATGTCATTGTTTCTGGGCAGCATTAAAAAAAAGGTGCGAGTATACCCACTTCTCCAGTGACCATTACACTACTGGCAAAGGGGACTTTGGGTACTGAATATTTGGCTGAATATTTTTAACATTTTGATACTGAAATATCTATTTTATTATATGTTCCTAAATGTTTACTAAAATTTTATTAAAATACTTTCTAAAAATGATTATTTTTTTAAAGAACTGTAGAATGACTGATGCAAGACCATGATTTTGATGACAATGCTCATTTCCTTCCCATTTCTGTGATGTTTCAATTCACAGACGGTCCCTACGCATTTGAGGGGCAGTTAACTCAGCAAAAAGGACAATGAATATGGCAAGCCAAGAATGCCACTATTGACATCTAATTATCACATTAAGATTGAAATTCACTCGCTTAAAGCACCCGTTTTTCCGAAATTTCGTCGCTTTTTTCGCCGTCTTTTACCAACAAGAACGCGCATATTGCGTTACCATCATGACGGACGTAAAAAGCGGTGCTTGTTGGAAAAAGACGGCGAAAAAAGCGGCGAAATTTCGGAAAAACGGGTGCTTTTATCGAGTGAATGTCAATCTTAAGGTGATAATTAGATGAGAATAGTGGCATTCTTGGCTTGCCATAGGGCAAGCCTTCCAACGCGTTGGTTTGGAGAAGAATACCCTACAAATGACTGTTCTGTTGTGGTTGCAGAGAGGTGTGGGTTTAGTTTAGCCAGTCTACCAGCTCGAACACTGTACTCCCTTGTCGGCACATTAAGCTCCATTCTTGAAGATAAAACGTGGAGATATTTAGCATTTTTATCCGTAGTGTACAGTGTCAGAAAGAAATGTGTTCGCCGCTTTGACTTACACTGGTGAGCCAGAGTAAACAAACACAGTAGCTGCCCGTCTCTTGAGAGATAGGATTACAAAACCACGGGGTGGTTGGGAAAGAATAATGTTAGCAAACTGTATTAAAAACTGAAAACAACGCGAACAAACGGGCTATACATTCAGGAAGCGCGTGTTATTTTTGCAGTTGCTCCATAACACCCTGAGCAAGTTCCCGTAGTGTAGTGGTTATCACGTTCGCCTAACACGCGAAAGGTCCCCGGTTCGAAACCGGGCGGGAACACTTTTTTTTTTTGTGTGTGTTTTTAACTTCGACAGTTATGTCAGTGTTAATTACTGGATTGTGATCTTTATAAAGAAAAATCAATCAATAATACATTTTTTCCAAGGATTTGAACTGCAATGAATTCTGATCGTAAAGACTGAGATCCTGAAGTTTAGAATCCGTGTAGGGAATGATGTAAATGATCCAGACAAATCTGAACAAGAAAATAAGATATGATGTTAAATAGAGATTGACTGATACATTTCTTTTTCAAGCAAATTCATTACACTATCACTTGAAATTGTTTATTCTGTCATCTGTGTAGCATTTTATGATTCTCTGATCTCAAAGAACAACAATATATTGAACCTAACCAACAAATTAGGTTTATTATGATCAATTTGAAGAAATATGAAAAATAATTTATGATAAAGTTTATTTTTTTAGCTTACAGAAACCACTGGATGAAAGTCTGTATCTGCATTTGAACTCTTACTATGAAATTTCATATAGATTGTGAAAGTTTACAAAATGAATTCTGTACATGTTAAGTACTCAAGGTGAAAAGCATCTTTACTGATTGAAGTGCATGATTTCAATATGACTCATTTTTGTACAATTTAAATATTTATGGTGGAATTTGATCAATTTACTCCAGTTTTTTATCTAATTTAAACTTCTTCAGCGAGTTTTCGCTACATATTCATGTTGTATATATACCTTTATGGGTGTGAAAATTACAATCTGATTTTTAGCTTCGATATTTTTTTTTTATTTAAATCAGCGATCAAACTGCTTGACTTGTTCCAGGTTTTGTCATGATACAATCACATACTTAAATGTATTTTGTTAGGGTTTTAGTTGATAGAATAAAAAATGTATTGCAAGATTCTGAAAAATTAAAAAGAAAATTATGCAACATTTTTATGATAGTTTAAATAAAACTGTGAAAGGTGTCGCATACATTAGGAAATTAACCACTGATACTTTGATTTTTATAAATAAGATAGTTACCCAAATAGGTAATATTCATCTGGGTATAATTCAGTCACATAAAAATCCAACCGCTCTGCAAATGCCTTAAAGGGGTGCAGGGGAAATTTAGTGAGCAATTAGCATCAGGAAGACTAAGAAACTCACTGCAAATTTTATGCATAATGTTCATAAAAACACTGTAGATTGACCTGAACTTAGCATCCTACTTAATAATCAAGTAAATGGTAGCATACTGTAATGTTTTTTTTTTTTTGTTTAATCAAGCAGCTAACCTAAACATAAAGCAATGGTGAAATACACCTCATACAGGATGCAAAAGATTTGCATTCCAGGTTTACATTTCGACAGCAGAGTACCTTTAACATACACCCAATAGCGAATTTAAATCAAAGCATATATACAGTATGCATTTGCTGAAATTGCCCTGTCAAAGTTCATACAAGTTTTTGGCATATCTAAAAACAGAAATACCATCGAATCAGAGTTTGTGGTATTTTGCAAAGAAGAACAAATTAAAACTATTATTTAAAAGTGGGAAAATATAAGAGTATAAGGATCCTACACAATATATTCATTTAAAAAATGTTTAGAAAATAAGAAAAAAAAAACAATAAGTGAAAGGAACATGTATAGTTCCTTGGGATGGGCAGTCGCCACATGCCACAGATCCAACGGCTCCACTTTAGTTCCCATTTGTTTTAATCAGAGATGGAAAGTAACAAAGTACAAATACTTCGTTACTGTACTCAAGTAGATTTTTCTGATATTTTTACTTTACTTTACTACTTATTTTTATGGCGACTTTTTACTTCTACTCCTTACATTTTTACACATATATCTGTACTTTTTACTCCTTACATTTTAAAAAAATTGGCTCGTTACTTTAGTTTTGAATCATTTCAATGGAGTTACCGTTATTATTTTTCACGTCATCAATACCAAATTCAATCTAATTGGATGGGAATCTACGTTGCATTTGACGCACCACTACAAGATGAATCGACAGATTCGGCGGTATTCATTCGCGGCAAATCATTGCAGCTTGGTGGCGGTGGCGTTAGCATAGTAGTATGGACGGCGAGATTATTGAAAATGAACACAACGGAGATCTAGTCCTATTGGCAGACATCCATTTAAAATGTAGGCAACGGCATGAAAAAAGTGGTTTCTACTTTTACTTTTATACTTTAAGTAAATTTACAAGCCTGTACTTTGTTACTTTTACTTGACTAAAGAAGTCTAATCAGTACTTCCACTTTTACCAGAGTATTTTTTAACACAAGTATCTGTACTTTTACTCAAGTACGGAAAGTCAGTACTTTTGCCATCTCTGGTTTTAATAAACGCTTTGAACTTTCCTACTGACTGTCTCACCTTGAATACTGGGACCATCTGTCCGGTTTTATGACAATTAAGCATATTTTCCTTCTGAAGAAGCTTTGTAAATCCTTTGTACATGAGCATGCCCATACCACAGGACTTTGGTTCCATGTGTTCATGGATACACTCTGCAGTAATAGTAATACTAAATACTTAGCTGCAGCTACAGTTGTATATCACCTTGGATAATATGGTGACTTCAATAAACATGAATATGTAAAGGAACTTTATTGTAGTTGACCTGTAAGGCATATTTGTATGCTCACCAATTATCTGTATTATAGGTCCACATATCTTGTACCACTAGTCTGTCAGGGTCACAGAGGGCTGATGCCTTTCACCAGGGGTCTCTAGGTAAAAGGCAGGGTTCATACTGAACAGGTCACCAGATTAATAGAGTAATACACACAAATGTATAGTTGCCAGTTACCGTAAATCCTCTAATATAGGCCGGGGCTTTTATTTAACTCAGGTACATCTTGGTCCAGGCCATTATTGGAAGCAGGCCAGAACTAGAGGCAGGCCTCTATTTCTATTTGATCAAAACAGACGACCAGTGGAATGAATAAAAAACAGATTTTGTGTCTCTTTGAACCTATAAAATACTAGGTTCATTTATTGAAAAAGTACAGTTACCATAACGGTATACAGAACATTATTCAGAGATCTTCCAGCAGCTGCAATTTTTCTGAACGGCAATAAAAAAAAATAAAAATAAAAAAAAAGACAGGGTGGAATCTTGGGCAAACTGACTTGCGAAACAAAGTTTAAAAAAAAATTAATGGAAACTGCTCTGCCATCATAGCGAAATTTTATTTGAGGCAGGCTAAGTGGAAGTTGGCTACCAGTATCGTATATTTCAAGGTAAATTTAGAACAACGAAGACCAACGAAAATCTGTCATTTTAACGCTGCCTGGTTACCTCCAGACCTACCCGTAATCACATTTGTCTTTCAGATCAAAACGATTGTGAAAGGCCACTACGATCTCTGTGTAAGGATGGGACTTCCCATGCTAATGGCTTGGATTTGTTAGCAAACATTGCCCCCCTGTGGTACTTGTATGTTACTATCACAAGTTGTTGAGGACTGCCCAGGAACATCGTTGGTTTTAATTATAGCCCCGGCCTGTATAAGAGTCCGGCCACTATTTACCTCCGCCGACAGCCAGACAGGCCATTATTAGAGACCCGGCCGCTAATGGAATACAGGCCAATATTAGAGAATTTACGGTAACTTTAAAAGTCATGTTACTGGATTGTGGGAAGAAGCCTAATTATCTGCAGTTACCCCTACATGCACAGGGAGAACATGAAAACTTCTTGCACAAAGATCCAAGCCTGGGATTAGAACCCTTAGAATCATTGATCAGTTGGAACAGTTCTACAAAACTTCAACACATGCAGCCCTATTCTTCCTTTTTCTGTTATTATTTAAGTATTATTATTATTATTATTAATACCATTCTTATAATTGTCATCATTATTTATTATTCATAATCACCCTTTTATGTAGTTTTTATAATAGTTCAAGAGCTTTTTTACATGTATTGCTGCAAACCTCTATGCATCACCTCAAACAGCTACAACGAGAGAAAAATACAATACTTGAAGTGATTTCTAAAATAAAAAGTAGCTTCCTTTATCTGAAGAAATAGTACTTGATAATTTAGGCTGTATATATTATATGTGGTTTTAAATTAATTTTTTGATCTGTTATCAAACCTAGAATATCATTAGTTTTTGCTTCTAAATTTATTTCCATTTTTAAAACCTTTCACTTTCATTGTGTACACTTTTTAAAATGATGACCTTTCAGCTCAGATTATTGCACATTTTACCATACTTGGACAATATAATGAATATACATTACTGTATATTTAGTATATGTGCTGTCCCCAAAGGGTGGGACTAGGACCTTGCTCAGGCCAAGAATGACGGTTTCAGTTTTGAAGTGGCAATCTTGCAGCCTCTCCTTGCTCTGCCCTCTAACCACTAGGTTACCACTCCTGCATGTATTATGTACACCTTTAAGCAATTTGCAATATTTTATTTTCCTTCTTTTTCTATACCAAGTTAGGGGAAAATATGCTGGATTGAAATAACCACAATTCTTGAATCTTGTATAACAGATTTATTAATGCTTAAAGCAAATTTCTATCCTATTGTAAACATTTATTTTTACATTTATGAGATAGAGAGCTTTGCCAAGGATATTGCTGTTTAAACAATTTTAAGATTTTATTTCAGAACACATATTATTTACCAACTCTTTTCCAATGTGGAAGATTTCACCTTTACAAACTTAATAACTCTTAGTGGCTAATAAATACAATTACCATACCATTGCTTTATGTTGCCATATTTCTAAAATTCTGATTTGGTTTCTTATCATCAATAAGCAAACCAACACTAGTGAAATTTGTGCTTCAAATCTCCTACTTAATAACCTTGAGAAGAAAAATCACGAGGAGAGACAGACACAAACACACAAAAACCAGGCGAATCTGTAATGCCTAAATGTTTGTTATTATAATCAGTTTTTTATTATCATTTTGAGTTTGTACCATTTTAATTCAAAAGGCTGAGGTGCATAGTCATGCACAACATGAGTCATGAGCAACATGTTTACAAAGACAAACAGCTGGACATTTACAGAAAGGTTGACCCAGGAGTACAGGGTTGCAGATTTGCTTTGCTTATGTGTGTTAAATCGACAATGAGCAAATTTTAAGCTACACACCAAAGTTCTATAATTTCTACAAAGTGTTTGGTCTCATGGTGCTGCCTTAGGTATACAGTGACATAATAAAACTCTTGTCTTTATTGAATTAGATGGAAGTTCTGAAGTAGAGCTTCTGTGAGACAAAGTGGAATAGGTTAGTTTGAGTCTGTGCTTCTTTTTTTACATCGAGCTAGCTTCCCTTGTCTCTTTAATTTCCTTATTACAAAGATGTAGATTCTATTTGTTTTAAGTTTATTCCTTTAAGAGAAAGAGTTAGATACACTGTTTTTATGATTTAAAACTTTATTAAATCAGGGATTTCGTCATTTGATCTCAGCTGTAGGCGCTATTTACTGTATTTATCTGGCAGTTGCCTTAGCCAGAATTTTGTTCTTTCAAATATCCCAAAAATAGGCTAATCTGCCTATTACAGTTTATCAAAACAAAACTAACATTACCAAATTTTTTTGTCCCTAGTATAATAAATGCATCTTTGTGAAAAACATTACAAATAAAGCTGACATTGCTTAACTGCTAAAAGGAATTCCTCTTCAGAACTTTTTAAACCTTTTAAAAGACAAATTAAAATGTTTGGCAGTTTCTTTTTGTCACCATTAATGAATGGATTAACTGACTAATCTTTGCAGCTCTAAAGTGGAATGTGGGAGGCATAGAATAGATGTCAGACTTTTGGCTTGGCAGTGAGACTTTCACCTCCTCAAACTGCAGCAGTTTGTACTGGACAATGCGTGTAATACAATACAGAAGCTGACAGAATTACAGTGAGTTTTCGACCGAGTAAGACAAGTTTTTAGAGTTGTGTTCTAGTAGTAGCGATGTAACAATAGCAGACGTGAGACTCTTGGACTGGCAGTAGGAGTTTCAGCTGCTCTGGCAGTAAGAGCGATACTAACTCTATGGAATTACAGTGGTCACTCAGAACTCATGTCACTTGGTTTATGCAGTGACCCCCAAGCTGTTTATAAATCCACATATCTCACTCTTAGCTGTCAAATGGCAGCAATTTGCCAATGGTCCAACATTTGTAGAAACTGATGCATTTTACTCTCTTATAGATTTGCTGTAAACTTAAGCATTTTGCCTTTTTAAAAATATGAATATCACTTTAATTTGGCAAAGAAAAAAAAGTGATGTTTTTTTGTCTTTTGCTCTAACTTGAGTCATTACACAAAGCAATAGCAATAAATGCAACACTGTATATAGCTGTGCACTGTGGTGGAAGTAGTTAGTGATCTTATTACATAGATAATAATTAAACATAAATTTCTCCTTACACTATAAATGACAGCTTTTTTCCTACATGCTGCAATCCTAATTTTGCTAATTAAGATACATTAAATGCATCTTACTCATTAAGATACATTAAATGCGTACTACATTGACTTGCCAAAGATGGAGTTAGGTTATGCATTTATCTGCCACTAGGTGGCAATCATATTTTTGTTGGGCTCTATTACACCACTGCAGAAGTCGAGTTTAGGGCACATGCTGTACCAGATAAGTCAGTATCAGCAGGTAGCTGACCTCTGCAGAATTCTACTATCCTATCAGGAGGTGTGAAAACATCTCAAAAACACAAATAATAATACAAAAATACACAAGTGAAGATAAAAAAGCTGATTGAACTGAGGAGATTGACACAAATTACAGATATAAACAGAGTTCCTCATAAATCAGAACTAGTTTTAAAGCAGGAAGTGTGATTTTGTCTTGCTAAATCAGAGCAACTCTAAAACCACTTCATGCACATGAACAAACAAAGCTTGGTTTGTTGGAGTTGACAATGTTCATTTGGGAAAAGAAACAAGATTAAAGGTTACAGGGTTTCTGCAGTTTACAAAATGACTTCAATTTAATGCTCTATATTTTGAAGCTTAATACTTTTTACAGATCATTATCCATAGGCTCCAAATATAAAAGCAATGTTTCTTCCACTTGCTCTCTTTTTTTCTTTATTATCTAGATTTTTTTTTTCCATTTTTTGTTTTAGTTTTGATAAAAAGTTAGGGCATTATTATTCTTTGATGCTATCATAAGGATCATGATGCAGGACAGCATGACAGACATTCCTTACTGACTGGCATCTAGCTAGCCCTGAAAAATTAAAAACTGTAAGAGAAATCTGATTGTGAAAGAGTTTATATTGATGGAGTCCATCTAAAAAAACAACAACAACAAAAAAACAAAAACAAATCAAAAACAGATTGGCTAAAACTTGTAAAAAAAAAAAGAAAAAAAAAAGAAACGAGTTTTCCTGTTAACTGAAATTAACATCAAAGGGATCCTAAAACCCTTAAATTGTTATATTTAATATTAAAACTTGCAGAAACCCTGAATTACATAACATCTAGAACAACAGTCTTTTTGTGAGAAACACATATTCTAACCATAATTCTAATGAGAGGGTCGGGCATTACATTAACAAACACATCAAGTCCCAGTATTGCTTTCACTCACAGGAAGACGTTGGATGTAAATGTGCACCTTTTTTGTTTAGGGATCTGTAAAGGAAGAGTTTTACATTTGTGCCTGGATGTTCGTATGTGTATCAGCAGAGCATCACTAATATTCACATTTCTGAGCGTATTAAAGACAATGTCACTTACAACTAGGGCTGGGCGATAATTCAATAACGATATATATCGATCGATAGACGTGTGGCGCAATAGAAAAAAACAGGCTCGATAAAAGTTCGATAAAGAAACGCAGTTTTCCTTCCTTCTCATTGTAGCCTAGCATGTAGGTTTATGCTAGTCACTACTTCCTCCCAACCAATCGCAATCGCGGAACCAGGCACGCCGTCACAAAGCGCCGCCCTCTCAAACCACAACACAGAGCACATGAAGATGTCGCAGCAGGAGGGGCGGAGGAAATTGTTCCAAAGAAGGGTTTTTGTTGTTCGCCAGTTTGGCAGTATTTCGGTCATGGCAAGTCGGACTAAAAACAAACCACAGTCATCTGTAAAATGTGTCGGGAACCAGTGAAAACGAAGTCTGATAACACAACCAACTTTTTTTTTTTGTTATCATCTCAGCCGCTCACACCCGCAGGAGTATGAGCTGTGTAGGCCCCGCCGCGATTCTCCTCTGAGGAATCTTCGGGAATTTCGGGAAAATATATATATTTATATTCAGTTCTGGGCAGTTTCCCACGTAGTTCTAACAATTGAGATAAAAATGCTGAGGGGCCAGAAACTTCAAAGTAAAAACTCAGGTTAAAGCAGGAAACTAAGCTGAACCAGGTTTATTTGTTATATTTATTTTGGTCACTTTAGTTTATTCTTTGTCAGTATTTAATAACATAACTCAGGTCTTTTAAGTTATTTTTCTTTAAAACAATTCTGTTATGGTTAAAAAAGTTGGTTAAATAAATATTTAATTGGAAGTCTGTGTTTGTGTTCTTTATTAAAATTAAATCATTTAGCAATATCATAAAAAGTGAGGCAGAGCTGCACATAAAATATGGTTTCAAATCTTTTCAATAATTATCGATATTGATCAAAATTCTTTTTTTTTTATGGTAAAGCTTTTTTTCTATATCGCCCAGCCCTACTTACAACACAGTCATTGCATTATTACCTGTTCCTACAGGCTTATACCCAGCTTCACTTTAGCTCTAAGAATATAAATCCTTTCGCTATCCATTTACACTAAGCAAAATAAATCCACCGTAAAGACAGAAGGTACTTAAAATTGTCAAGGGAGTAACCACTTGAACCATTTCTGTTCCACTCTTTTTCATTTCATGTGTTTGAAGCATCTGTGTTGCATTCATTTTCTGAATGAAATCTAATTGTCTGACCTCATTTAGAAAAGTAAGAGACACATTTATCCAGATGGTATTCAAGTGAACACATCTGTGTCCTCGAGACATTCACGACAACCAAAAGTCCTCTTAATTTACAGCATTGCACATTGCCAAACAGGATCCTCTCGACAGCTTAAATGGCTTATTACAAGACTGAGCTGGATAGTAGGAATGCTAACTGCATCAATGAGAGGAGTTGCTGGTAAATGAAACAAATCCATTTATAACATCAAGAGCAGGGCATTGGTTGCTTTGTGTGAGGTTACAGTATGTAGGAACAAAAATGCAATCAGATTTCAGTTGGCTCTTTTAAAGCGATTTACTCTGCAGCTGTACATGTAACACAGTCCAATTATTAGATTTTAATTCATATCAATTCCAAGTCTAAAAAAAACAATAACAGTTTTTTTATTACATTACTTGGTCACAAGGCTGATTATAGATTTTGAATCTGCACAGTTAATTTTTCATGCCAAGTGTAAATGGAACGCAGCTTCTGATAAGCACAGATAGCTCAACTTGGTTAAGCTATTAAATGCTCATATCAGTACATTATGTCACAAAGCATTTGTGGTATATATATATATATATATATATATATATATATACATTGGTATGATGAGATGTGCCTTGGACAGACGGAGCTGCCTCCCAATCGAGACACATCAGTAAAGTGCCTTACAACAGGTTATTGCATAATCTGATGTCTGCCTTATTGCTTCCATTGAAAGCAAGAGGGGCACTCTCACTGAAGAGAGTAAAAGACTGGTACAATAAAGAATTTGAAAGCAATTCAAATAAAAATTTTTGGGGAAAAAACTATGAGTATCATTTATGACTTTTTACAAAGTTGTTTAAAGTGCTCTGTTGTTTCTTTGAAAGGCCAGTCTACAATCTTTTAGTATCAAAGTGGCTGTGATCATGTCTTTTTTAGGGATGGATTTCTATATGCATGTGGCTTTCGGTTGTTGAAGTTGTGACTGTTTGTCCAGCGGCCTTTTTCTGTTATGTTTTTGACAATACAGTGGGAATTCTTCATGTTATTTGATGCAAGCATGCTTTAACATGCATGTTTTTTTTGTTTCTCTTTGTTTTTATGTTCAAATTTTATACAAAATCCACTCCTAAAAGGTTGCTGTACTTTTACTGCTCTCAATGAAATAAGAATTCTAAACTGAAAGCAAACTTCTTAGCATGTCTAATATCTAAGCATGTAAGCTAATGGCCAAGGACATTTATTGGCACTAATCTACACTAAATTAGACAGTGGGCATTAAGCAAGGACTGATTACTAGTATCAGTTTCTTTTATTAGCTACATTTCAAAATAATCAAAATATTCGATCATATGTTCTTATGGTTTAAAGTCCTTAAAATGGCTATATAGGACATAAGGTATCACAGCATTGTTGCTGTGCTCTGACAGCTTGCTAAAATATAGCTTCTACATTTTTCTGTAGTCTACTAGAAAGCATAATTTGTTGGTTTTAATACTTCTTTTTGCAAAAGTGAAGGACACTCATGGTAAGAAAGAAAAGTACCACCTATCTCCCACCCATTGCTGTTCCAAAACTACAGCTGGCATCTAAAAGTCTTCTTTATGTTAAGCAGCACACTGCAGGCTTAAAAGCCTATCTAAGATTACTTAAATAACTGACATTACTAACGAACAGAACTGCAAAAAAAAGTATAATGTTTTAAGCAATACGACCTTGAAAAAAAACTAATGCATGTGCTGAAATATATATATCAAAATCAAATTACATTTTTTGTTTTAAATTTGAGAAAAGTCAATTATTTGTTTTTGTTCTGGTATGTAAAAAAACGCATACAAAGTAATGTCAAATTAATGTGTGCATACTCTAAAATAGAAAATTTACATGACATAAACTAGCTTGGAGCAATCACTCTATAATGTCAATTTTGACAAACATTATACTATATTATGATCTGGCCTCCTCTGGAGAAGCCACAGCTGTTTCGAACATTCTGAACACAGCATGTTGTGTTCTTTGGTCACTGCCTTCTCATTATATCTTTATGTCAGATACAATTTTAACAAAATTATAAAAAGAAATCAATTACAAAGCTTAACAGTAACATAAAATAATTACATAAAACTTGAAAAACTGTCTCCTTTTGGGTCATTTCGCTGAACTGGGTGCCTCTTCCAAAACCTTGGCCCTTTTAGTGTTTTGTTCAGATCTAAGTATCATTTTCTTCATGATAAACAGGCCATAGGCCTTATTTTATATTAAAGGAATAGTACACCCAAAACATGATTAGCCTTCATTTTCTACTCACCCCCATGCTGAACAACACTCTGGAGTACTTTTTTGATATCTCAAATGCATCTGGAGATCTGGGAGGCTTCTTACTGTCTGCTGTCATTCAAATAATGGAGGTTATGGCGCCCGAGGCAGAAAGGTCCATAAAAGTCCACAAAAAAAACGTGTCAATATTCCTCCATACTGCTCGTCCAATGTATTCCAAGTGTCCTGAGTGGGTAGCGTCCCTAATTTACTCGAAACGAAGTCATTTAGAATGTTTTTAGAGCATAAACAGTAGTGTATAGGATTTCCTAAATGCGCGCTCACGAGCCTACGGAAACCGCGGCAGACCAAACCAGATGAAAGTGCGCATTCAGCGTCTGCTCTTGATAATGCAAGCGTAGAAGAAGAAATGTGCTGTTTACCTGTGCAAAGAAAGAAACAATGAAAGAAAAATGTCTGAGGACTTCAGTGTTGAGGAAAGGCATGAGTTCATTGCCGAGCTGAATGCGCACTTTCATCTGGTTTGGTCTGCCGCGGTTTCCAAAGACTCGTGAACGCGCTTTTAGGAAATCCTATACTGTTTATGCTCTAAAAACATTCTAAATGACTTCGTTTCGAGTAAATTATGGACGCTACCCACTCAGGACACTTGGAATACATTGGACGAGCAGTATGGTGGAATATTGACACGTTTTTTTGTAGACTTTTATGGACCTTTCTGCCTCGGGCGCCATGGACCTCCATTATTTGAATGTCAGCAGACAGCAAGAAGCCTCCCAGATCTCCAGAGTGTTGTTCAGCATGGGGGTGAGTAGAAAATGAAGGCTAATCATGTTTTGGGTGTACTATTCCTTTAAAACAGTTATTTCAGAACGAGAATTGAGTTTATGTATCTTCCAATGGACTGAAAAAAATAATTAAACATGTTTTAACTTAATTTCTTTCCAATTCTAGTCTTTTACAGGGATTTTTTTTCTTGCTGGAATTCCATCGATTCTACTATTCGCTGTGTTTCCCATTTGTTTGAGTTCTCTTTTTGAGGATAAATTAAAGCTGAAAGATGAATCTTCTAAAGAATTTCTAACTTTTTACTTAAGTCTCCTCTAATAGATTGATTTAGTTTTTTACAGGAAACCAGAAGTTAGTAATTTCTGCACAATTAAGTGTAAATTGATTAATTCAGCAATTGAACCTATGTTGTTGTATGTAAGTGCAGCGTATGCTCATATGAGGTTATACAAAATGCACACATGCTAAAATTGCAGTGAGTATTGTTGAGAAGCAGCAGCATTTAGGTTTATCCCTCTCTATGAGGACCATGGTACTGAGAGGATTGTCTGTGAGGGTCGGGGATGTTTATGAGTTTTATCCTCCCATCAGCAGAGGGAGCCGAAGCTAAACAGGCACCAGTGTTTAACAAACGCAAGACTGTGAAACCTGTGGCTGTGTTGAACTGGATCAGTCTGTTGCACAGAAAATGCTGTTCACAGTGGTTAGCCAGATGTACCGTCACAATCTTTGTGTTGGCATCAGTTAACCAAAAAATGTCTACCTTGCTTGAACTGGACTGTAAACATTATCCAAAGCCACTTTAAGGAAAAATATATGTTTCTTTAATTACTCACATACAAGCTCATTTGCAAAGCATCAAGTATTTTTTGCTAATATAATAGTTATGTCAGTTACTTTATTTACTTGGAATGACTGATTTCTTTCTAATCTTGCTTAATAATTTTTAGTACAGATTAATCGATTAAACCTCTGCAGGTCTATGCTTTTTCATAAAATAATTTGTGTAGGCATTTTGTCTGGGTCCTAATTTTGACAAAAGCTAAAATAATAATTGGCAGACATACAGTAGAGCCAAACATGTATTTGGGTAATAAAAACAACTTAAAGATAACAAGTTTTGATGTGCATCTGTGGTTTAAAATTAGTCACATAAATGATAGTGATGACATTTATGAAAAGCATTAATTCAAGCTGCAATGCATTAAAAAAAGAACTTTGGGAAGGTGATTATTCAATAACAGACTAACTGAAACTTCAGCAATTTGGGGTTTAGTCATAGGTACAGATGAGAGTCGTAGAACAGGCTGCACACTGTGTGACTAATGGGCTTTGGCATTAGATACAGAGTGATCCAGATTCCTGCACAGTCCACACCTCCCAAATCTTAAGCATGATTTAAAATAGATATTTAGAAGTTGCATTATTTAGACTCTAATAAGATAAAACAGTCCACTGATAAGAGCTTGTTCTTTGAGCGTGTATAACTCTGTAACATATTTACAAACATACAATCTTTGTATTTCACTTATGCCTTTGGTGTCCCTTTGTTGTCAGCTTTGGCTCCTGAAAGTCCATTTTCTGTATTGTCGTTCCCTGACGAGCTCACCAGGCACTCTTTACTACAGAACAAAGAAAGAAAGAAGCAAATGTTTAGATGAATGGAAAGCCAAACATGTTACTAAGGCTTTCTTGTTTATTTTCCCCCTTTGTAAAAAAAAAAAAAAAAAAAAAATTCTTTGTGCTTGAAACAAGCTGTCCTGTGGATGAAGTCTACTCCTTCTACATTTACAGTTTTTTGCAAATAATAGAAGGCCAAATTCAATGTCCCCATTACATGTGCATCAGTATCTTTGCTGGCTTTAAATCACACATGTAATAACATGAGTGCACAGATTTATATTTTATATTTTCTTAAATATAAAACATAATTGCCAAATGTTTTATATTGGTTGTCATAATCTCTGATCCCATGCAGACCATGAGGTGATGAGATAACATTTTTGTTCCTGATGATTATTATTACCATGTCATATAGATTTTAACATGAAATGTAATTTTTTCCAAAAATGTAAAGATAATTGCAACACATTCTGAACTAGAGAATGTCATGAATGACATGACTGACAATTTAAACATCAACAATGCTAGGTGATCTGGCACAGGGTATATAAGTGGTCATATGTGGCGCCAGCTACTTAAAGAGGTACTGCTGCAAGCCCAAAAAAAAAGGATAAAATCAACAACAGGAAAAACTGTGCAGCCATTATTGAAACCCCTTAAATATGCTCTATATTAAAAAGAAAGGATGAGTAAACACATCTGTAGACAAAGGCCCAGTTGTCCTTTGTGGAAGCCAGATGGGAAACATTTTTGATGCAAGCATCCGGTAGAGGTTACGGTAAAAATAATAACGGTAACTCCATTGAAATGATTCAAAACTATAGTAACGAGCCAATTTTTTTAAATGTAAGGAGTAGAAAGTAAAGATATTTGTGTAAAAATGTAAGGAGTAGAAGTAAAAAGTTGCCATAAAAATAAGTAGTAAAGTAAAGAAAAATATCAGAAAAATCTACTTGAGTACAGTAACTAAGTATTTGTACTTCGTTACTTCCCATCTCTGCATACTCACCATTTATTCCTGTTTATATATATCACTGGTATTAAGGCAGTCATTGTTGATTTTTAGTATGATATTGCCATCAATACTGGATATAAATAATTTCAATCTAATAAAGTTTCTTTAAACACTATTTTATACAAACCACAATCAAACAACTAATGTGAGGTAATAGGGTAACAATCTGGATGTATTATGTTTGAATTCATCTGCTAGCAAGCAGCACAGTGAGTGAGACAAAGCTTAAAGATGTCGAGTTCTTCGAGTTCTTAGCAATGTTTGAACCTTTCTGATGTCAAAAAAAAAATGTAATAGACTCATCCTGGAATTTTTAAAAGGAGATACATTTTTAAATTCAATGTGTATATGGAATACAGGCTGCAACAGTCTATTTCTAATCTAACTGCCTTTTAGATATATAAAAGTCTCAAAAGAGTTTCAATCTGTGCATGAATGATTGGAGTTTTTTTTGTCTGATCAGGGTTCGGAGTGTGAGGCATCAAACCATAATCTCATCAAGGCCACAAAATATCTAGCTGGGTGAGTGAAATGGGATGAGGACTGAGCAAAAGCTGATTGTTTTCACTGTTTGTTCAGCTTCCTTTGGATCTGCACTGTTTGATCATCAGGGACATACAATGAAAGGACCTGAATGACTAAACTGATTTAAGACAATCATACTCAGTTAAATGACAATGCTTTTTTAATTTGAACTTTCAGTCAGGATGTGGAAAAACATATTTTTATATTTTAGGTTTTCTGTTATTTTTTTCACTTTCACGTTCAGTTCATTAAATCATTTATGCAAAAAATAAAATCAGGTGAAATTGTAAACAGTCATCTTATGAAAAAGGATTTATTCACACATAAAAAAGCTGATAATGCTTATATTTCGCTGTAAATGTCTATCATAAATGAAGTTTAGTTATATATTTCTATTCAACATTAATTTCTGCAAAGGTAGCTTTGAAATTGTAAAAATAATTTAAATAATGCCCCAAAATTATTTAAGGCATATATCTTATCCAGGTTTTTTAAGATAATAGAGCAGAAGACTTTTTTCTTTTAGACAGTTAAAACTGGCAGTAACTTTTTTTTTTTTATAATCATCCAATTTACCATCAATATTCAGTTAAGAAGGATATTAGTAATGAATCAACAAAGTGCTTAACATGATGCCTTGGATACGGATGTACAGCCCTGAATTGTTTCTTATTTTACCATGTTACATTCCAGCATTCAGTGTAGTTAGGATGTCATGTGACAGACCAAAACAAAGAGGTTAATCATTGTGAAGTGGAAGGGAAATTATGCACTTGATGAAAAATAATGATGTATTCATTTTTGTAAAGCATAAGTTGCACATGTATCCAATCTTCTAAAGCAGTTAACATAGTACTGGTGGTTTGCAAGCGCCCCCTGGTGGTAGACAATGAGCCTAAGACATTTTGATAAAAGTATTATTTTGAAACTCTCTACACACTACAGTAATTTGTAGAACGTGGTGGTCTAATTTAGCTTTTTTTTTTTTTTTTTACTATGTTTTCATTTATTTTGATTTTATTTATTTGTTTTGGGATCAGCTACAAGAACAGTTGCCAACTAAGTGACCTTTTGATTATATTTTGCTACATTTTATTTACAGTCTTTTTTCTGTCGTGTTGGAAACTTTGACAATACCAATCGCTCTGGAGCTTCTCTGGAGCTCGCTGTAAGCTTTCCAAGCTAACAGCAGCGCTTACTGTGAGCTGTGAGACGAAACACTTGGCCTTTTGGATAAAGAGACTCTTCCATTTCTACAAAAGCTGTTTGCTTTCTGTTGCCTTTTACAAAACGTAGTGTGCAGGAAAGTTTCTCCTACTATCAGCCCAGTTAAAGATAAAAACAGAAGCTGACCAGATGTAGATCATCATCTCAAACTGAAGCTTTCTTCTACTGAGCCACACATGTTAAAATTATGTTTACAGAGTCAAACACACCCATCTAATTACCTTCTTATGAATAAATTTATGTCAATCTTAAACATTACCAACATGATGTTCTAAGGAGCTGCTACTATTGTACTTATAGTTGTTGACTCCAGTTTTCTTTCTTAATGCAGGGAAGTTCATGTTACTACATTTGATAATAGTCTGTCCACTAAACTAATTTTCAAAAGTGCCATTCCTTAATGCAGATTGCATGCGCAGTAAGTTTGATATGTGATGGTCTGATGTGTTGCACAACAATTATCCTTTTATGGTTGTAATGTGAGAGATTAAGAGCTAATTTGTTTGTCAGACACACAGGAAAATGAACTGAAACCTCAAGTTTGAGGTTGTAATGGGAAAATATGCAAACAGGTGTACTTATGCAAGGTGTTGCACTCCAGTCATTGTTATACTCACGTCTTCTCATTACCCTTGCGTAGAAAATGAAGAACCACTGCCTTTATCACCATAATGATGATAACCAAGCCAATGACTCCTCCCACAACTGAGACAATAATGACCGTCAATGTATTGTCAACCTCCTTCACTGTAAAGAGTGAGTGAAATAATTGCATTATGAATAGCTTTAAAAAAAAAATTTTTAATATGAGGTACAACTTCATTTATATGTATAGATATAATTACTTGTGTGACATACTTTGATCGACCACCCTAAGTGTGAAGACAGCACTATGGTTGCGGTTCTTCTCTTTTGGGTTTCTGGCAAAACAGATGTAGTCCCCTTCATCTTCAAACGTTATGTTCCACAACAAGATGGAGATGTTGTTTGTCTTAGAGGAGCCAACAAACTCTACACGTTCATGGTAAATGTGGACTTTTGGCTCCACTCTCTCCATAGGAATCTCTGCTTCACACAGCTGTACACACAAGCATCTACTTAGACACAAAGCATAGGTTATCCTATTTAATTCCAAGTACCCTCAAAAAAACTCTGTCTCTTGAAAGAAAGATATGTTGCATTGGCCCTTTTTCTTGCACATTACAACTTAGACATGCTCAAAAGTGTAGGGACCTCTATGAAAATGCCAGATTTTTGTGGAGTAAAAAAAAGGAAATGATGAACAAATTTGAAAAACATTTCAAGTATAACATGACATCTTTTCTTTACACTTAAATTAAGAAATAATAAGACTGAAAGAAATTAATAAGGGAAAATAACAGTTTAGTTTAGCATCCATACGCATTCACTCAAACCTTTTTAACCACTCCCTGTATTCTCCTCAGTTTGATGATGAAATCCTTTGTTTTATTGTAAATCCACTTTTGTCTTTTTTTTGTCCTGTTATTTTTCATGCTTACAGCTTACTATGATATCTTACTATGATATCTTTCTGAGCTGTTGTAACCTGTCTGCAAATTATGTCTTTAGGTAAAAGTGGCAAGATCTAAAACTGTCAGTAGGACAACTGAACTTTATCTTGGGCTAAACAGATTTAATATTGATGTAGTGGCTATACCCCACCTCTCAGCAAATAGCCACTGGAGATAAGCTCCGACTGCCCTGCAACCCTGCAAAGGTAGGTGAGTTAAGATAATGGATGGATTTAACATACAATATATAACTGATGGCTGATGTAAATGAACTAAATGGTAATCCCAACAAACACATTATTATAAGTTGGATCCTACACAATAAATGTCACGTCATATGCTAAAGAGGGTTTTAAATGATTTACAGTGACGTTCTGGCATTTTCACAGAGATGTCTACAAAAATGGCAGCTCCTGTAGCACAAAATAAACTTTCTTCTAGGAAAATAGCTCTGATAGTATACACCTTTTCCCTTACGTGGAAATTAAATTTTACAAATTCATGTTTGTTAACTGAGACAATGCATACAATTTATGATTATGAAAGTTAGAAATTAAAATTAGAATTTGACATGTTTGAGTTGTGGATATAAACAATTCTTACATAAAATGTTTTTAGCAGAATTGCTTATGGCTAAAAAAGAAAAGAACAAAAACAAAGCATGGTTTAAAGGATTGGTCTTGTCAAAGCCAAGTTCAGTTATAAATCTAAACGTAAGGCGACAACATGGAGCAGTGGAAACATTTTCAAGGCTACTATTTTGCCAAAAATATATCTGTAGCTGCAATTCAATTAAAACTTGAAGGCTGTTCTAATGATAATTTGTACATATGATTTTTATCTTTACCTTTAATAAAGTCCCATTGTCATTATACTTCCAGTTGAAGTACAGGTTTTTAATGCCAATGCAAGATGAGTAAGTGCAGGGCAGCAGAACTGTGGAGCCATTCATTGCTTCAATTGAGGAAACTTTACCCGTGGAAACTTCTAATCCACCAACACTCCATGCACCTGAATGACAAAGAAGAGAAATATATGTAGAAAATATATTTTGATTGAGCATTTTACTCAACCATAATAACAACACAACACAAAACAAAATTTTTAATGCAAAAACACGGAAATTCACTAAATAGGATGACATAAAAAAAAGACACAATTGGTTTCAGGTCAGTTTTGATACAGTCTAATGTCCCTAAAGACATTAGGATTAAAAAGTCGAAGTACACCCTACAAAATGATTGTTTTCTGTGCTACCAACAATTGCCTCATAACTTACAGTTAAAGTAAAGCAGAACGTATATCATATCAATATGCATTACAAATATTGTTATAGAACAAACGTACAGAACAGACACATACAGTGTACTGTATCACCCTTTTTGTTTTCTTGTATATATTTTCATTAATGCAATTATCTCATTATTTCATAATGCTTTCACCATGAGAATAAACCTAACCATTGCTAGTGTACACCTCACTCTAAACTAAACTTATTTCACACCTTATACACACCTTGTATCCTTGAGGAGACTTTAATTGCCTTCCATTCTTTCCTTAACCATTTCTAAAGCCTTACCGAGACCCTTACCCTAAATCCCTTACCTTATCCCCCATTGGTGTTTTTATTGATGTGGACTTGTCATTCAAATCGCATGTCAAACAGGTTCCTAGAATATCCTTCTTTCATCTTTACAATATTGCAAAACATTAAAATATCCTGCCAAGGTGTGATGCTGAGGAACTAGTTCATGCATTTGTTATTGCAAGGCTGGACTATTATAATTTAATATCAGGAAGTCCACAAACTGTAGTTGAAAGCCTTTAGTTGATCCAAAATGCTGCAGCCAGAGTTCTGATTAAAAGTAAAAAAGAGAGATCATATTTCCCCTATCTTAGATTCCCTCCATTGGAAAATCCAGAATATAATTTAATGCCGAAGGTTTAGTCACTGAGTGAGTAGAAAAAGGAAGTCGGTAAAATGAACAGCCCAATCGGGTGAAGGGAGAGTTTATTTCGGACAAATGTTTCTCCTTAGTTAAATAGTTTGGTCATCCTGAGCTATTTTCTATATTTATGCTGCTATATGCTTAGGCTGCTGGAGGAATAGGGACCACTTCTCATCATTCTGCTTCATTTAATCTTTATTCTCCCATTATGCAGTATTTTTAAGTTCCATCTCTAACAATGTTATCTCTGCTTTTTCTTGTCATAGTAGCTTCATTAGTCTGCTCCTTTTAGCCTGAGACTTCATCCTGGATTGAAATATTAGCTTTGCTGATGCCATCAATATCTCTGATAATAGATGATGGAGCCTGGGGCTGTTTTTCAGTGCGGTTATGTTACTTTTAGTATGACTAAGTTTTTGTGCTCTTTTTCAACCCATGAGAAGTGGCCCAAATCTCATCTGCCTGGCTGTGTCTTTCCTGGACTGTGCCACCTGTTTAGCTAGTTAACAGTTGTCTTTGTAATGACTATAAAAAGGAAAACCCAGAATTCAACCAGAAACAACGAGAGAAATTTTTGCAGTTTATTGGAAATGAAACTGCCACAGGTTGGAAGGATTCACCAGAGTCAGCAACCGGATCTTCAGGAAGGAGCCTGGACAGTTGATTGACCAGACAGAAATAGAGTGAAATGCATCTAGCGTTGGACTCTGGTTTGGAGGAATCTTTCTTGACAGTTAATTGTTGGACCAGAGGAATATACAGGGTCAAATCCATGACAGCAGAGACATGCAGACAAAGACAAAAAAAGAGTTTGTAATCTGAGTGCCGGTCCAGAGTCAAAGCCAGGGTATCAAAGATTCAGAAATAATCCAGGGGAGAATCTGAGAGCAAAGTCATGGCACACTTACTATTCTGAGAGCTAATAATATAGTCAGGTAAGCAAGTGAATCTGATGGAGGCTGACTGGAAACAGGGCGGAGCTGGCAACTGTGTTGAATCTTGAATCGGACCAACACTAGTGCCAGGAATCATGGCAATTAATTTGTTTATTTACTTCTTTTGTATGTCTTTTTCAATCTCCTTGGACCCAGTTAGCCTTGGCAGAAGGTCAATCACCCTGAAACAAGTTCTACTTGAGGTTTCTTCCCATTGAAAGGAAGTGTTTCCTGTCCACTCTTGCTGCATGTGTTCTTAGTGTGAGGGACTGCTGAGAAGTCAACGAAAATGCCAGTGACAATTGTCGCCGCAAGCTCATCCAAGAGGAACTTGTAAAGTGCATTGAGATGATATGTGTTATTAATTGGTGCAACATTATTAAACTGAATTAAATTAAACTGAGGGTGGGTCTCATTTTTCAGCTGTTGGGTCATTTGTGCTGCTAAAATAGTAGCCATTCAAAATTTCCCCACTTTCCTTGATGGGTCCTTGGATGGTCCTTGGCTGGTCCCCCACAATTCTGTTTTAAACATCAATTTTTGTACTAAAATATTAATTTTGTCATGAATTATGTACATTAAGATCTAAAGGGAAGCACCATCTCCTGGTCAGACCCTGTAATTCAGTCAGAGGATGGAGTCAGAGTAAAGAAATATGCATGTCCAGGAGAAGGAGGGGGTTACTCCAGTGGCTGGAAGTTGGAGGGGATTTTGCTCGGAGTTGAAGGAGAGTGGGTTACCATTTGGCTGGCATTTGAGTGGGAAGGGCAATTTTTTATTTCTGCTACTGTAGGGGTTGATGGAGATAAGTCAGCTTCTTTAGCCAGTAGGTGTGGATCATGATCATGATCACCTTGATACCATGTTGGAACACCAAATTACTAAGTGTTTAGTTGTTAGTTCAGACTCTGGGTACTGATGCATCCATATTTCCCACAGTCTTTTCAGAAAGCCCTCTGGTTAGGATTACTGGAGTAGTAGTATTCCATTAGTGCCATATTAAATTCCTGTTTCCATTGTCTTCTTGTTCTAGTAGCCCACTTATCATCATAGTGTCCTGGTTCCTCAACATTTGACACAGACCTTATTTGACTCACCCATGTTTATGGTATGGTTCTATGTTTATTTGCTCTCATATCATGAGATAGGCAGACATCCTTAATTGTCTTGCCCAAGGACCAACACTGGATGATGTTATAAGCTTATACATATCAATGATATACCTATATGCTTCTAGCATATGAACTCAGGCAGCCTTGCCTCTGTCAAGGATCATCAGGGCAGCTGTGGCTGCAATGCAGCTTGCCCCAGTAGTGTGTGAAAGAGTGGGTTAATGACTGAATGTAGTGTAAAGAACTCTGGGGTTCTCTGTTTTTTTTTAAAGGCTTTTCTTCACAGACACCCAGTTGGTGGCAGCTGGGATCATTAATGACCAATGTCCAAGCTGATATTAACTTTGATTATTAGTGTAGGCAGAAAAAGGTTTTCTCTACTGTTGGACCCTCCTGTCCAAACTTCTGCAAACCCCCCCTCTCACAAGACACTACCACAGGGAGATACAATCCTGCCATTCACTGTGCTTGGGGACAAAGCAGCAGCTTCATGCCTGTCTCATTCTCTTGTGTGGATCAAAGAAAGTCCATGCCTTGAATGAATGCAATGGATGCCACAGGAATCAGAACCTTCTGAATGCCAAAGTTAAGTTGGTCCTTTGGTGATTTCTGAACCCGGTTGCTGCAAAGACAACCATTCTGTAACATGTTCATGTGTATTTACCGGAAACATCAAGATGTCAGAGACTTGGAAAGTGGAGCATCCGAGAAGAAATGACACAGCTTACCTGCTGCATACCTGATGTGATAAGCTTCTGAATACTGGAGACAACTCAGCCTTTTCCAAAATGAAGATCAACAGAGGTTTCATATCATATTTCTCTTAATACTGATTGCCTTTATTGGATTCCTGTTAGATCCATAATATAATTTAAAACAACATATAAAGACTTAATAAACTAAGATACATCTTAAAACCGAGATGTGACACTTCCTTATGTTCCCAACAGACCACTTCACTCTCAATCAGCAGCTTTTCATGTGGTTCCTAGAATATCTAAAAGTCATGGGAGGTGATTTTTTTTTTTAGTTATCAGGCTCCTCTCATGCAGAACCAACTAAAAGTTTTAGCACAGGAGGTGCACACCCTGTCAGCTAGGTGTAAAACTTTCCTTTTTGATATAGCATATAGAGTTGCACAGGTTGTCCTAAGTCTATAATCATGCTGTTAAAAGTGTAGGCTGCTGGAGGACATAGGGGCAACTTTACATCATTCTGTCACATTCTATCTCTATACTCCCATCTGACAGTATATTTTAGTTCAACCCCTACCTTTATGTTCTGTATGTTCTGAGAAAAAAATCAATAGGGTTTCTGGAATAGACACCTTTGGTTATAGATTATAGAATTTAGTCATGCTTCTGTCCTAGACATTGCTATGGGCAGGGCTTTTTTATCCTTATGTACTCTTCGTCATCCCTTATATAAAAACTGTCTCTGAACTTGTCTGCTTAACGGTTGCTTTCCTAGAAAGATCCAAGTGTGTGTATCTAGTTATCCATTACATTTGTAAGATGAAAACATTTATAGATCTGTGCTTCTATGTACCTTTTCTATACCTGCTTATCTGTTCTTTAATCCCCTCGGCAGATGGCCGCTCACACTGAGCCTGGTTCTGCTGGAGGTTTCTTCCTGTTTAAAGGGTGCTTTTCCTCTCCACCTTTAAGCAAACATCTAATCTTGCTAGATGCTCTTCCAGGAGGTTCACTGCAATGCCAATGACTCAATGAAATCATCTGATTTTCATGAGAAGCATTTTATCAATCGGACTGTGTGGTCTGATCTGTGGTCTCTGTAAACTGCCTTGAGATAACATGTGATGTGATTTGCGGTATATAAATAAACTGAGTTGAATCTATTTAAATTATGTATATTTATTCATTTTATATTAGTCGTCAACTCTTTTTTAGGGCCCAGGTTGTATGTTTTGAATATGACTGGTACAGTGAGTGACAATGGGTCAGTAGATTCACCCCAATTTAAATTTCCAAAACATTTCCACAAAAGTAAAATTATTAATTCCACTTATGATGATGTCCTATGACACTGTGATATTTGGTGTTTATGTACTTAATTTCCAAAAGCCCATTTTTATTTGTATTGATATCTAAGTCCTTGCTAGATTTTTTATTTTGGTTTTGTAATGACAGATTCTTTCTCTGATATCTGTACCACACTCTGGGATCTATTTATAAATACTGTCCTTCACACTGAACTGCCGAAGATCACATTGCACTTGGACATGGTTAGAGTACATGTTCTCTGTATGTCTGGACACCCTGTTCATGAACTTATGTGGCATATTTTGAATTATTACACTTATTAGAGTTGAACCCCATGATTCCTCAACTATCCATAGGTAAAATTTATGTAACTTAAGATTGTGAGTACTGCAAGCTCTTTGAACCCTCTGCGGCTACATATATTAACATTAAATATAGGATAGGTTGACTACTATCTGTATGGTTGAAACCATACAGATAGTTCCTTTATTTCAAACACCTTTTTGAAAATACAAAATCCAACTGAAAATGGCTTTTTTTTCCACTGCAGCGACTTTCAGCAGTATTCAAGTTTTTAAAAGCTCTGCATGTTTAAACACAATTTTACCTTTATTAACTTACATTTTCTCCTGTCGTTACAATCCTGAACAAAACAAGTTAGTCTGATGGTAGAGCTTTCATGGGGTTGTGTTAGGTGTGCAGCGATGATTGGTAGATCATTTATTGCAGTGAAGCTGTAAAGCAGATTCTTCAAATGGAAGCATCAATGGAGTAGATTAGCTTGAGATTAGTTTATGCATCTATAGAGTATTAATTTACAAAGTACTTAAAGTCAAAAAAACTACACGAAAACTAAAAATGAAAAAAGCTTGCCAGAATACTATGCTTTTAAAGTAGTTGTTTATCATCAAGGGCAAGTATTATCTTTACATATGTAAAAGGTGTGCCACCCTTTCTACCCTGAAATAGACATCATGTCCCTCATGCTTAACAGCTCTTGAAACCACTATCATTTATCTCCTTGTCCCCTTGTTGTTTGTGGTACTTGTATGTACAGATGGTACTTGTATCTGTGTAAATGTGCATGAACTGGCTGTACATATATTCACACTTGTGAGTTTGTGCACATTAGTAATACACTGGCATGCATGATATTTTTAGCTCCACTATCAAGTATCTACTTGTCCCAGTTGGGAAACATCAATATGTGAATCACTGGTGGTAGGAAATACAACTGACTGTGTGTGTGTGTGCATGTGTCCTTGACTGAATATCAAGGTGAGTTTTTTTTTTTCTTCAAGTAGGTCAAAGACTTAAGGGTTAATGTATTTCTGTGTGAACCCATTGAGAACTGACTAAAGACACTATTACCACCATGAGAGGAAGATAGAAGACAGGAGTGATAGGAATGTTGGAAAAGGGCTGGAAGGGAACAAAAGCAAGAAAGAAGCGGTGAATAAAATGTAATGGATGTGGTACAGTATGTGGAGGCTTTTGAAGGGGTCACACAGGAAGACAGGAATGGGTATGAAGGATGAATGTTTAACAAGGTGACTAAGTGTCAGCATTATATCACTGGCAAAGTAACTCACTTCATTGGAGCTACTGGTGTTGGACAAGGTATGTTTTCAGTTACTCATATCAACAAGGTTCAAGTGAGCAATGAGCCACAAAAACATCAACCATCATCTCGTATGTTAAAATATTAAACATATTAAATAACTGGTAAATTCTACATTAGAACATTACTATATTTAGTGCAGCCTTTTTTTTATATTTCTTCCAAAAAAAGATTTGGTATATTTTAATTCTAATTTATTTATATACAAATTTGTTTATAGAGGTAAATATATGAAATTCATTAATAATATGTACTTTCTTTTAGTGTTCCAAGGATTGAAAATGAATGCTAACGATATACTACAGGTGTGAAAAGGTCTGGAAAAGGAGGGAGAATGATTCCCTGTGGTTGTAGATCAGCTTTCTTTAGTTCCACATATTGTAGCCTTACTCAGTACCCAGTAATAGTAGAATGGAATGGGAGATAAGCAAATAGTCTTGGGGAAAATTATCTTGTCCATTACCTGTGGTCTCGGATGTTCTGTGAGCTGCTTTAACTAAGAAAAAGGCTGAGCAATGTTGATCACCTGCAGGGAGCCCAACGTAGAGTATCTGCTTGTTACCTTTAAAATTAATTAGTTATATTGGTTCAACTAATTGCCTACTGGATGCCTCCTTTTTGACATTTTTTTCTGGCACATTATACCAACAGGAGACTATGGGACAGACCCACAACTAGCTGAAAGGAAAATATATATTCCCTCTATCCTGGGAGAGCATTGGGATACCAAAGAGCTAGTTGGAGTGTGTAATTGGGATTTGTTACTTGCAGTGAGCAGATCTTAGATTAGTGGAAAAAGAGGAATGGATGGATGGATGGATGGATGGACCTGTTTATCAGACTATAACTTTAAATAAAGAATTTTCTTGTTCTCAAAAAGGTTGTTTTGTGGTTTCCCTTAGAAAACTGAAAGTATAGATAATTACATTTTTTTTACCAGTATGAACTCTTGGATTCCATGTAAACTTAGAAATTCTGAACCAAATTAATCACGGTTCTGTCAATTTTTGTCATACCTCTTTTAAGATCTTGTCTCACTAAAATCCAAATTTCAAAAAGGAAAAAAAACAACATTAAAGAAAAACTTAAAGTGTAAAAAACCAACAGAGGGAATTGTCTTACATACAAGTCTATATGGTTGAGTTAGTCGCATTACTAATTCCTACACTGATGTTATATATATATATATATAAACAAACCATTTCCACACATTTACTTAATTATTCTAGACCCTTTTATTTTTCTCTGCAGCTAAACCATTTTTATACCTTTGGAATAAACTAAACAAAACAAAAAAATTGCTTTCATGTATATATTGAATTATTGGGTGTTCTTTTCTGTATTATACCCTAATATCTTTTATTCTGGATTTTGACCACAGCTCTTGACTCTAATAATCTGTGTCCAATAACCCAGATTGTGCTTGTGCTGCTGAAACAATCCTTAGTTGTAACAAAACCATAATTCATTATTATAGAAGGAGTACAATGCAGAAAGTAATGTCAAATTGGACATTTTTCTAAAGTAAACACAAACAATCATCCCCGTGGGTTTGGCACATGGATAGTACAGAACATTCCAGGAAGACAGCTCGATTTCATGCCCAAATCTAACATGGTACAAACGTTCAACTGGCAAAATGATTCACATCCCTCTCCAGTTACTACTGCAAGTTTCCAAGTGAAACTGTGTTAAAAAAGAGAATTCATTTAGATCATTTATATATGAACCACATTTATTGTTGAAAACAAACTGAAGGCATATCATATCAACAATAAATTTGAATAAGAAAATAGAGAAGGCTTAATTTCTTTGAGAATTAATGATAAATCACAAACAAATTAATGGCTAGTTTTAAGAATCAAAATATGATAGCCCAATTTTCTACTACCGGTACTAGTTTTTCCTCAGAGGGTCATCATCAAGTATTTTATACTCTAGAGTTGTAAATTGCTCTCTAGAGATAGATTTCTGTTTGTATTTTGTATGTCTGTATTTTTTTTATTTAACTGTTTCTTTCATACAAACTCACTGAAGTTTGTATATGACATGAACATTACCAGAGTAAAAGTTTCCTAATGGAGAGAACCACCGATTACATCGAACAAAATCAGTGAGGGGGTGATCAAAAACTCAGATCATCACTGCATCACTACGTCACTAACAGTAACATCATTTCACTTAGTCATCCGCTAGATGCATACATAAGTATTCAAACTTTGGTTTCTCCTTTTTACATGAACCAAGAAATAGTCAGATTGTAAAAGACACAGTTAGTTTAGTCAGTCAATAATACAGTTCAGCAACTGATTTCCTGGATATGCAAGTTAAGATAAGATTCAAAGTTTGTTGTTCTTGATCTCACTGTCCTCGTCATCTTTGACAGAATCATATTACAGAAGGATCAAGAATGATTTAAAAAAAAAAAAAAAAAGTGAATCTCCTCTTCCAATTAACCAGGACCAAAACAGTAAAAGAAAACTAAAGTAGGAGACATTGAAAAAGGATAAGTACAGTTTAATTTGATTGACTTAGGAATTTTTGACCATTTGAGTTTGTTGTTCTGAACCCACCAAAAAGCCCACCATAAAAGTGTGCGGGGGGGAAGGAAAGAACACAATGTCACTAAATGTATGAAGCGAGTAGTGTCCAACTCACCGAGCAGCAGCACAGCTGCCAGACCAGCATGGATCAAATCCCCTGATCTCAGCCGACCAGAGACACTCGAACCGGTGCTGTCCACTGACGCCATGACACCAACACCACCTGTCCTTCTATTCCTCTGTAAGCCCACAGGGTATGTCCTTGACAAACTGTCTTCCTGTCCACCAGAGACAGGTTGGACTAATTTGCCTCCAGAAGAAGGTGAGACACTGAGCTGTGCAGCTAAGAGCAAGAATCTGAAGTCCTGCTTGCAGTCCCTCCCTTTTTTCTCCTCCCCTGCACCCTGTCCCGGCAATGAGCAGGGATGTGAAGCACTGAAGAGAAGAGCTCTCCTCTGCCCAGTTGTTCTCCAGAAAGCAAGCTTTGAAAAAAGAAAAGACATACAGGGCAATGCAGTATCGAAACAAGGAGACTCTGTTCCCCTCCCTTCTTTCTGTCCTCTACTGCTGCTTGGGTAGAATGAATATCAAGAAAAAACACTCTGAGGGAAAAGGAAAAGAAGAGACGCGAGGCAGAGCTGCAGTGGCGGCTTCACAGTGCAGTATCAAGCCCCTTTGGTCCATCAACAGCAACAGCTAGAGAAGCAGCCTGGCCAGTAAACCTCACTGGGTGAGACTTGGCTGTAGGAGGACTGGAGGAGAACAGGCATGAGGCACAGAGGGATGCTGGGATAGAGCCAGCAGCGAGGCAGGAAAGCAGAAAGTGCGCGGAAAGCCGGCACAGGGAGAAATGACCGAGAGAGAGACAGAGAGCTACTGCAGAGGTGGAGGTGAGGAGAAAGCAAGAGAGAGAGAGAGAGAGAGAGAGGAGGGGGACACAGTAAGGGGGGAGGTTACGTCTGTTACTACGCATCCTGCAGAGTAAGGCTGAATCAGCTTTATTTAAAATGGTGTCAGATTGGGACGTGACCTGGGTGCCTTTCGCTTACAAAACACTGGTCTTACTTTCATTGCTTCTCCCATTTCACGTTTCTACCATACTCCTATGTTGGCAGAGTGATGCATTGGCAAGCTCTGATTTTGTCCACTGACATTTTCCCAAACAATAAATCAAGTTTCATCACCAGTTTCTCTGTTCTCTCTTCAGTTATATTGTATTCTTTGATTATTGCTGGTCACCATTACAATGCTGATATTTTCAGTATCAGCAGTGTCATGATGGGTTCAGGTTCTTAGCCCATATGCAGAACACAACGGAGGCTGGGTAAAAGTTAAACAAGGTTTATTGAATGATTTACAATAAAGAGACAATGTACTGGGTCAGGGGCTGGTCCGGGCTGGTTCACAGAAGTCTGCTGAGAAGATAGTTTGATTAGTAGGCAGGCTAATGAGAATGAGTCTTAGATGATTCAGAATTATACCTTGACTGAATCCGGGCTTCTCTTTGAGAGAGAGGGAACCATTGGGTCCAGAGACTGTTTGTTCAGCAGAGTTCCAGAGCAGCGTCTAGCTTCTGACTTTAATGGCAGACCTTGATCAGAGTTTCCAGCTCTTAACTAAGAGCAGCAGGGGAATCCACATAGGAATCTTCAGGTTTGGCTCACCAGGGCAGATTGGCAGGTTAAGCTCATCCAGAGCTTCAGGCTAGAGACAGGTTTCCTGTGAGGCAAAAACAGAAGAGAGTTAGAATCTGATCTCTCTCCAGAGACAGCTAAGATTCTTTCAGATTCAAGGCTCAGGTTGCTAACCAAACTAGGTCAACACTGCAGCGTCGAAGCAAGGTCTGGCAGCTGGTTATAAAGGGCAGGTCTCCTGATGAGTAGATACGTCTCAGGTGTGCTGGAAGACTCCAGCTCCAGGAGACCCACGGCGCACTCTGCTGGAGGAAGGTGGTACAGCTCCAGATCCCAACAAGCAGGTAGTTTTTAATTAATCTTCATCAAATTTTAAAGTTATATTATCACCTAGGTAAGAAGGCATCAAAAGTCTTCCACTTTGACTGACATTTCAGCCCATGTAGTAGAGGATTTGTTCCTCTATTTACAATATTACATGTTCAAACAATCTCTGAGTCTTCTAAATGGGATGAATGTTGTAGATTGTCAGGCTGGTTATACTTCAATATACATGCCAGAGCAAATGAGCATCCATTTGTAAAAGGATAAATGGCACTTTTTACGGCCGAAAATTCTCTTCCTGATATATTTGCAGATATTGTTATGATGTCACACAAGGAATTAGAACTTCTCTCTCTCTCTCTCTATATATATATATATATATATATATAGAGAGAGAGAGAGAGAGAAGAGGGGGAGCTCAATTTAGCAAGAAACCAAGTTAAGACAAGGCCAATCCTCTACTTCATAGAGCCCACAAAGCATGAAAATATATCCCACTCACCAGAGATGCTGATTATTTATAAACAAAATCCATTCTTCTGTCTTTATGCAGAAAGTCTTAGTATCTCCAGCCATTTGGCCAGAAACACTATTAATAAAAATTGTCGCTAGCTTTCAATTGGCTATAAACAGTTTGCTCTAACTAACCGTTTGAGTGGGTGCTCTGGCTTGACCTGTGGGGCAAATCTGAAATCTGATTGGTTGAAGAAAGCGTTCCACACTAATATTGTTAAAGGGGTAATAGAATGCAAAACCGAGTTTACGTTGTCATAGGTGAATAACGATAGTTCAATAGATGAAATGGATGTACAGAGAAGTTCAAACCCAAATGACAACTCCTTTCTCTGCAAATCTCACATTTCTAAACTTCAACCGTAAAACAGTCAAATTCAAACGAAGCACAGAATTCATGTCAATTCAGGAATGTTGCCTTATTTGGTTCTGGCCTGTACTTTTGTCATGCCCTGAAATTGACATACAGACCAGCTCACTGGTTCACTGGCCCAAGAACATGAATAGAGGTAGATGTAAGACACCAGTGTAGCTGTTTGACCTAAAGTTGGGTTTACTTCTACAAGAATTAAAAAGCAGACAGTTTCTCTATTGAAAATTAGCCAGGACCATGGTCGTAAATGCATTGTTCCAGGCTGCACGGAGAAAGGGGACATTTTTCACGGTCTTCCCAAGGATCCAAAGACTTGACAGACATGGATTATTTTTGTCCATCAGAAGATTCCTAAAAAGCATTTTAAGCATTTTACCGAAGACAGCTTTCAAAATGTTGGACAGTTCAAAGCAGTATTTGCTAAACTTTACTGTAATGAGGGGCTATTCTGACCATAAGGTCATCATAACCACAAGCTATAAGTATGATTCTGTCACTAAGCAGTGATAGCAATGCTTGCATATCTATGGTGACCAGATGTGGGTTTCTGGGGCTGCTGACTGGACCGGACCGGGCATTTAAACCGAGCAGTGAGCTCCGGAGCTGGTCTGTGTCAAGAGCCAGCTGGGGACGAAGCGACCGAACCCAACCCAGTGACGGTATGCTTTCACCCCCCTGCCCGGTAAGGCTACTGTCACTGGGACGGATTCGGTCGCTCCGTCCACCGGAGTTCCCAGACCAGCTCTGGAGCTCACGGCTCGGTTCTGCTGCACTTTAGTCGACCAAAATCCCAGACATTTTGAAATTTAGAAAACATTTTTAGGTATGAAAAGTAGCACATGTCAGAGTAAAGGAGGACGTTTGGTCCCCCTACCATATCAGTAATGCTATGTTTCACTGAGTGAGTGCTTATTGCTATGATGCGTCTTTGCTCAGCAGCTTCGTCATTGTAAACCAACCAATCAGCTCACAGCTCATCTAAATATTCATGAGCATACCATAAAAGGAAGAAAACCTGTTGTTTCATGCTGTGGCAGGTGCCACTTGGCACAACCATGCTTGCATTAGGGCTCATAGAACAGCAAATATGCCATTTTCAGCCCAACCCATGTTACACACCCTATTCAGAGAAGTTAAGGACCAGCACCAAATACCATATATAATCATTCTATGACCCCTTTAAGGTAAGATTAGTCGGCGATGCTTATTCTGAAGGCCCTGGGCAGATTCGATTGACCTAACAACACAAATAGGCTGAAATCTGATTGGACAAAAAAAATCGCAGCCCAGAGAAATGCTGCAAAATTAGAGTATTTGGATTTTTGGGGACAATTTACAGTTAGAAAGAAGAAAATTACAGTTTAGTTTATGGATGTAGGTTAGTGTTTCTCGTTGATTTTAGGCCAGCAGTGAAGGCCTTGAAGGCCCTGACCACCCACCACTGCTAAATTCATGTTTAAAACTAAACTATGAGAAACAAAGAAAACCATGAGATCATGGTCTGGGCTTTCCAAAATATGTTCAAAGACTTGTTTGTCTTTACCTACCTGCCTACTTGCCTGCCTGCCTGACCATATAACAGGAATAGTTTATTATGGTTTAATTTCAATCAATAAAAAAAGGGTTTAATGTCAAATTGTACCGCCTGAGTAAATATTTGGTTTCAATCCTTTAATTTGCTTCCCACACATACACATTTTAAGTTCTCTGATACATTGTGAACCAAGTACACTTGAACCAAGTTCATTGAAGACTTCTTCGGTTTTTGTATAAATATTGCAAAGTAGGACTTGGGGATGAGTTTTGTGACATTAGGTTTTATCTATTAGTGTTGTAGCTTTAGGTTTAGGTATTATTCTGGTGAGGACAACTCAATAGCACAATAGCACCCGCTTTGGTCACAATACATGATAGATCACAGAATATGGTGAAACACTGCTTTCAAAAACATAATTTTATATATATTTAGTTAGTTAATTATTTCTATTACAGTAATGACATTATTTTTTAACCTAAACCTACTAGGGTTAGGAATAATTTCGGGGTTACCAGTAATTCAGTTTGCGTTGCTCAGATTGGAGCATTATCCCAGCATCTTATGTTTCTAACATGGCCTGGATAAACTCCATGAAGAAAGTGTACAGTATATGTATCTTGCAAGGCGCAGAGAAGCAGAATTGCGTCCTTCATCCCATGATCGAAAACCACCAACCAGGACATTAGACTTTGTTTGCCTTTCATCAATCTCACCTCAGCCTTCAAACCAACTCAGAGACAGTGAAGGATTACCAAAGTACCCCCACCTGTATTGGGGGATGCATGGCCTGAGGTCAAAGATTTCATGATTTAATCACACATCAACAAGGCCATCCAATCTAAGATACAGTATGGCACATTGTTACGGCTGCAGTGGGTTTCTGCCCTTTTTCTTGTGGGGTTCTGGAGGCAGGCCTTCTGCAGGTGTTCTGTTTTCCCCTAATTGGTGCTCGTCTGCTTTAAAAACTGTCATACAAGCGACGGACAGGAGACTCTCCGTCTTTCCTCCTCAGAACCCCATTTGGTTTGGTTTGTATCCTATGGTTGGGTTTTGTTAGGTTTGTTAGCATTTGCTTATTTCTGTTTAGTTATAGGTTTTGCATTAATCCATTTTCGATTTCCCATTTAATTTATCCCTTTTTTCAGTTTTTTTTTCTTTAGTGTAATTTAATAAATAAAATTTTCAGTTAGTAAGAAAATCCTTGTGGTCTCTTTTAATGTTACCCCCACCAAACAAGCTTGGTGGACAAAACAACATCAAGAACAGAAATCCATATTTACCATTGTAAAATCTAGACATACACATTTTAGATCTGCAATTTCCTGAATCCATACAGGTGACATTTGTATTAGTTAAATATATTCTAAAAGGAGTAGATGGGACCGTATTTCCGTTCCCTGAATTCCATGGCAACATGTATTAGATTCAAGTACAAAAAAATCTGATTTTCATATACACTTTTCTATTTAGACTAAATGTTATACTAAAACCACAAATATTATTGCATTTCATTCTAAGTTTTTGTTAAGTTTCTTTATGATTTTTTTTACATTTTCTGTTTTATTTTATTTTCGTTAGCATGCTACATTATTTAAGTTCAATCATTGCATTTTTCTTTTTTTTTTAACTTTATATAGAGTTGCCTCCCACTGCTTTAATCTGTGCTGGCCTGCCAGATGTCTTTTCTTTTGAATATCCTTCTTAAATTGTTTTTTTCTGACAGCTCAAATTATGTTTACATGTGCTACCATTGCAGCAGTGCCTCCTTTGTGGCCACAATGACATTTTTGGTGTGCAAGTTTGCATCTGACTTTCTAACTAACTTAATATTGACCAAGAACTGTGTCAGGCTTGATAAGTGGAAGTTATTAAAATTTGCATGTCCTACACCATAAATATTCATGAATGCACAGAGGCAAAAGAGATTGTATGCTGCTCTGCAAAATTTACATATGCAGTACGATTTACACCTGCTTTGTAGGTTATGCATGCTAACAGGTTTGCACATGTTTTGATCTGGCAAACTTTTTGAAAATCAGACCCCTTGTGTATGATACTTTAATGTTTGGGTTGTGAAGTTACAAATCAAGCAATATTAACATTTTGAAAAGGCACTGTTTTGCCTTCCAGTGAGTCATGGCCACATCGTTTATTTAAAGTTTTTTTTTTTCCAGCTAATTTTAAGGTTGAATGGCTTCCAAATTGCTAATCACAAGTTGTTTTGCAACCCATTTTCCTTGGTGTTTGATGTAATTTCAAAGTTAAACTGTATATGGTTGTAGTGATAGTGTAACACATGCCCTCTACCTTTGGCAGCATACAGGCAATTTTGAAGACACAAACTGAAAATCAGTACATGGCATTATACATACACTGGCATATTACAGATAAAGAGAATGGAATACTTGAAAATAATCATGAAAGAACATATTTGTCTTTGAATATTTGTACTAAAACAGACTCAGTTGCCTGTGAACACCTGTCCCTTGACAGGGTGACCTTGGAGTCTATGTAAAGAGGAATGTTAAAGTGATGGGAGAAAATTTTTAGGGGATCAGACATGGAGGACATGGTAATAGGAGTAAAAAAAGAGCTCAAGGAAAGACAGAATGGGTACAGGAGGGTGGACAGGACAGCATGATGGGGGAAGGGGGGTTGTAGCCAGGAGAGGAGATATGGCAGGAGGGAAAGGAGGGAGGCGAGTTTAGAGGCTGAGAGATGTAGTCGAGGATCTGTTTCTGGGACGGCCAGAGCAACATAATGCTGCAATGATGTTGATCGAATGAGCTGGCCCAAGCACAGCTACTTGTTTAGAGTTCCTGCACTTTCCATTTCCCCCATATCCTTAACTCTCACCATCTCCACCTCCTTGATTAACCTTCACAACACCAAACACTCCGACCCTCGGCATCCCCTCCTCCCTTTTCCTCTGTCTCTTTTTCATTGCACCAGTCGGTGAGTGAGCACATTTCAGAACGCATCTGAGGATCAGTCGGGTGGGCCTCTCACTGTCCCTCTTTTGCCTTCGTTCTTCTTTTCCCTCTTTTAGGAGGGTCACTCTGTCATTTCATGTATTTTCTTATACATTATTTTCTTTTAACTCATTCTATTTTTTTTATGTCAGTGGTCATTTTGTGTTCTGGTATACTTCTGTCTGATTTTTGTTTTTGTTTCTGTCCATTTTTGTGTCTGCCAAGGGGAAAACTGGGATCGGTAAAAGGTGAGTCCTGTCTAAAAGTAACAGCAGCTCTGCCGTTTAAGATTTAAACACATCTTAATCCACTTTGGAAGTCAGAGTTTTAAAGTACTCAATGCTGTGCTGATGTGAAACAATCTACACACAGAGATTTGTTTTGGATGTTTGTTTTAAAAATTCCTGCAATTTTCCTTATAACTGAGCAGTCTTAGCAAGCTATGTAAATGTATGATATTGTGCTTAGATACATGAAAAAAAAATGTTATGGGATATACAAACTTTCTGACTGTTCTCTCTCACTGCACACTTCAGTTAAAATGCTTTGGAATAAAGGATGTGCTTATGTTTGTTATTTAATGTTGATTATAAAATATTAACTGGTGGAATATTTTTTCCTTAGATTGTGGAAATCAATCATGTTGGTCTGGTTCAAAAATGAGGTTATCTGTTTTTTTTTATGGAACACTCTTTATCAAACTGATCCCGGTGGACTGTTCTAGTTTTCTTGTGCACCTGTTCTTCGGTTCAGTCTATGGCACTGAGACAAATGCAATATGGAAGTTAAAGCTAACTTTTTATTTTATATATATATTAACTATTGGCTCATTCAGCAGAAACCGGATTTTTTTTTTCTCCATTATCCTAAATTTAGCTATTTTAACATAAAGGAAATGATTCCCTTGCTCAGGCTTAAAGAAATTAGGGTTGTCAATGACATCTTTTTGTGCTTTTGCCCTTGAGCATTGCTGTTAACATAACCAGGTCATGTATAACAGTGACCTAAACAGAAATCTGCATCCTATAGATTTCTATTTAACTATTTGCATTTTATGCTTTCAAGTTTCAGATCATTAAACTAATTTAAGGATCTGAAATATTTAGATTAAACATCATTACTTTTTAAATGAGTATTTCTTTGATTAAAAACACTGACTTTAACCAAGCCATACAACAATCTGAATTTGATTTTACTTTTAACTGAAGTTCCCCAATTTGCTTGGATGATTTGCCTATTGCCCTTTTTCTTTTTTAATCTTTAGTAGCGGGTTGATTGAACGGTTTTAATAAATAATGTAATTTGTTTCTGTTCATAAAGCAGGTCATCAGTTCTGACCGTAACACTATCACTACCATGTTTGACTGTTAATACAGTGTTTCTTTTATGAAATTATGTGTTAGTTCGAAAGTCTTTGGAAACATGAAGTGAAATGGATCTCCAATTAATTATCTGGTATAATTTGGTGTGTCTAAGCTTCTGGGTGTTCTTTTTCCCTCTTTCTTATTATAAAGGCTCCCAACTAACGCCTTTGCTTTTCATATTTTTTTTTAGCCACCTGTTTGATAACTTGCCTGATGTTGAATCTCATCTTTATGCTGATGATAAACAGATTTACTGTTTATCTCCCGCCCTTTCACAATAATTTAGACATCACACTTCTGCTTTTGACATTGTTCATTCCTGTCTGGCAGGGGTGGAGCTAGTTTTGAATATAGAGTAATCAAAGATTATTAGTTCTAACCCACAGGCTTTCTTTATTCATAGGAGCTCTGGAGACATTTGAGCCTCCATGAGTTGTAGCATATGTTCCTGCAGACCATCTGATGTGAGGAACCACTGGAGTTTTGAGCTCGGTAGCAAAGGCAAGAGGGTAACACAGTAGTTGGAGGTTTTTAGGAGTTTTGCCAGACTTTAAAACTGTGCCCATTTAAAAACATAAACAGAGTAAAAAACGTAATTTTTTTCATAATATGCTGTTTAAACTGAAATTTGCAGTTTTATTTGCATTAATTTTACTGTATCAAACAAGGAAAACTGTAGAAATTTTTATTTTTATTCTCTAGAAACCTGAAAAAAAACAAACAAAAAAAAACCATTTTCAGATTACGGTAAATTCTACTGATCCTATTAAAGAAGGCTAAAATAAATGCAAATATATGGTATAGGCAGTGGCTGTGACTCAAAAGTAGAAAGTTGAGTCCATTTGCATTCACCTAAACTGAACACTGCATTGTGTCTTCAATTTAATTATATGCTTACTACAAAGTTTTCCTCCTATTTTGGGATACAAATACTATAGATTTTGTATCACAATACAAAAACGTATGCCAGTTGATTAAGACCAGATTGTAATTCTATCAGGTCTTAATCAGTGTCTGTGCGCATTATTTTTTCATCTAACACACGAGACGATCATACACTCACACAGTGCCAGGTTGGTTGAGCAGCTTCTTCTGCTTAAAGGTATAGAGGACGATCTTCTATTTCCGGGGGGATCATCTAAGTAAGTGGTCCTCCTAAATGTCAATCATTCCGGTGAAATGTTTAAGTAAGGCCGTCCTACATGCTCGTCCTAATAGCTATCTTTTTCTGCGTATGCACTTTCAACCCATTTATCTGTGGTGAGCTATGGTTTCAGACAGCCATTGAAGCTCATCTTTCTCACCACGGTTCTTTGAAAACGGCTGATAGTCGTAAGAGAAAAAGTGTCTACGAAGTGTATGAGAAGAAAAAAAGGCCTCAGGAGAGGCAGATATATTTGGTGTCATAGCGCCCCACTGTCGCCATAGGCTGTCGCTACCCAAGAGCGGCGACTAATAACAACGATGGCACAGGCACCACGCATTGGACCAAAGGGGAATTGATCAAAAGTTCGAACAATAAATTGACTGAGTTCACTATAAAGTCCCCGCCCTATATAGTGATTGAGGGATATAGGAGTTATACCGAACCTTATAAATTCAATAGGAAATTGTTGGCATGATAATGTTCCATGATCATAGGAATGATTTATTTTTATTCCAATATATAAGACTGGATGACAGTAGCTTGTTTAAAGGTAGGGTAAATTCATAGCTGGAGGTCATTAACAGTAAAAAGAAAGGAAATCATTTATATTTTTTTATTGTATCTTTTATGTTTATTTCTTTCTGCATGAATACATGACAACCAGTCATAAACAGCACAGTGTATGACATCATACAGCCAATACAAACATTCTTTTGCCCCAAATAATATTCTGACAACTCTCTTGGATCTATAAAACATGCATAAATACACGGAGTCCTCAAACAAATATGATTTTCCTCCTGGTAAAACAACTCTGCAGCAACTATGTCAATAAATCACAGTTTGTAATGATTATTAAGAGGCCGGTTTAACAACATTTTCTAATGTTTTTCTGTGTAAAAATAGAAAACAGGGTAAAATAGATCAGTCATCTTTAGTTTTGGCTTTTCAATTTTACTTTTTCTAATAGTACCGCTGAATTTTCTCTTTCTGGAGAGTTTGTCCTCTTCCCTGTGAGCAAAACGGGACTGCTTCTACGTAAATTAATTATTATTGAGTCCCAAAAATACTGATGTCACCATAGCTCTAGCTACAGTAACACAGAAAAGAGACTGTATTCTTACAAGGTGATGGGGAAGGGACAATAGTCAGAATTACTTACACTTGTAGTTGTTGATAATATTACGTAATTGCATGTTTACGTTCTTAAAGAAAATCTTGATTTTATTTCTTAGGATAAAATTAAGAGTGGTTTGGTACTGAAAACATCTAACAGGTTCAGATCCAGAAGGTAAGAATTGTTTTGGTCTAAGCTACTAAATTCATTTAACTTTTCTATGCAGATTGCGATTAATTAATAAATTTTTTTATTTATCTAGGGGTAGTTTACAAAATAAAAAAAAGAAAGAAAACAGTCTGTTTTGCAAATTCAATCTCAATCAATCAACACCCTTTGACTTCCAAACTCTTTCGTGTATATCTAGGTTTGTGCAATTAATCCTTTAATATTTTCAGTTTCTAAAAATAAAGCCTCACTTTGGAATAAATAATATAGCTCATAAGTTTTTTTTTTAACATTTTAAAATATATTCACTTTCAGGTTTACAGGAGGCAAAACAGTGACAATAAAGTGCACAGAAATAACTTATACACTAAATTATTTGTGCAGCTAATGCATGTCTAAAAATCAGAGAAGAAATTTACTGAGTAAAACAACATCACTGACTGCTGAAGAAAATGTAAGCTTAAGCATGCTTTCACTCATATTCTTTTTCGTATATCAAAAAGAAATATTTTCAACATTGTTTTATTTTCATATTACATATTTATGATATGTAGTGAGTGACATGCATTTATGGCAGTGTAGTAAAATGTGCATGCTTCAGCTGCCAAAACCATATATTTTACTAGCTTTGGTGGATAATTACACCTCCCACATAAACAGGCTTATCAGGATGACACTTTGTGCTCTTCTCAGTCAATACATGACTGTAAAACATTCTGTTGTTGTTCATTTGGTATTGTTTATTAATTAAATGGTTAATTGTGTGTACTGAGCGCTTATGGGTGCATGATATGCAATGTTATTCTTAAATTACTATTGTTTATGTAGATCTTTTAATTTAGTTACTTTTATAAGTAACTAATACACTAATATGAAATATATAATTGTGGTTGGAATGTATATGTTTTATCAGTTAATTCAGTTTGATATGTTTCTAAAAAGCGTAAAATATTTTTACAGTTCACATTATCTTCTTTACTTCATTCTCACAGTATACTAGATGAACATTTTGAGTCAAATATTGATATGACTATACAATGCGATGCACCTACAGATAATTCAACTATTGAAAGTTTGTAGTCTAAAGTCTCTTTTATTCTTTAAATAAAATTCTCTAAGTGTAAAATCCGTCTTTGACTCCAGATACTTTAAGATACTAAAGTGTTTGTTTTTTGTACAGGTTTGTAAAAAGGATTAAAATAAACTCATCTATTAAGGAGGTAGCATAATCTGACAAAGAGATGTTTGAAGAGTCCATCTTTAGTGTAGTTATTATCATTTAGAATAGAATAGAAAATCTCTTTATTGTCCCACATTGGGGAAACTCTGTTAATTTGATCTAACCTTAAGTATTCCAGTTTAATCAGAATGACATGCTCATTAGATGAATGATGCTGGAAAAATCCTTTTGGCCGCTACCATTATAAAAACAATAATTTCAAGTCTGCTGACTCTGAACTGTACCTGTGTGCTTAGGTCAGATGAGACAAATATAGAGCTTTTCTGCAATAAAACAGTCCACTTTGTTCCTGGCAAAATATAAAATATATAGTTATCCTGGAAGGATAACTATATATTTCATAGTTTCCATGGTGAAGGAACTGTGATGCCTGTTTCTCTTCTTAATGCCATGGACATTTTTGTTATTCTTGCAGTGCATCAGGACTCTTTAGAAAATACTAAGTATTTTTTCTCAAATTTGGTGGACTCTACCCTAAGCTAAATTTTGGTTCTCCTTTGGTCTCAACTATCACAGTCAATGGACCCAAATCAACAGAAACCCTAAATGGTGGGAAAAGGAAAGTTCAATTAAAACAATAAACTTTTTTTGATGAAAGTAATAATAACATTTAAATCTGATAAAAATCCAAGTAGGAAGCTTTACTTTTGTAAGATAACTTGGAGCTCATTACGAAGGATAAATGGTCAAACAAAATGCCAGGTAAGCAAGCCAAAGGCTGCTCAGTATTTGTCAGATGGGTTTGGATGCTGTTGTACCAACAAGGATTTTTCCATTGCATATTGAAAAAAGTATTATCGTTGTTTTCTGCAATATTTTCATTAAAATTTGAAATCTCCTTACATGTGAATTATTATATTTTCTCCAATACACATTTATTTAAAATAGATATAGTTTTTAAACTATTATTTTGCAGCATGCTTACCCTAAAAGAAACCACATAACAGTATAATACTTTTTTATAAAACTTTACAAGTGGGGCCAACAAATTTGTCAACATCTCTACCTGCCTTTTTGGAAAAAAATACCCTAACTTCGAAATTTCATAGATGGAGGGGGGAAGCCATAATATCATTCTATAAAATATTATCATTTTAGCAGAAATATATATATTTATGTGTGTGTGTGAATTAACCGTTTGTATTAAATCTCATAAAGTGCTCTGAACCATAGCTCACGTAATATTAGCCAGTGCAGTTATTTAGTAAAAACATATAAATGCATCACTAACCTCTTGCCATCAGCAACGTACAACATAACAAAGGCAAGTAATTAAAGTGACAGTATAGTAATAGAGGGTGTTTAGGCAAATACAGAAAGTTGTAGTTATTTCCTATGATTGTTTTAAGCTCTGCTTCTGACTCTGGCAATATCATGAAAATGTAATCTTCAAAGCTTCTATATAAGACACTGTAAACCCTAGAATTGTTATTGTATTCTCCGTGTTGATGTTATATATTTTTAATATTTCAAAATTATTAAGTCTATTGCAATTTAACAACTAAAAGACTCAAACAGTTAAAGTACAACAGTGTAGCATAATCAAAAAAGTGTTTAAACAGTAGATATTACACATGTCATTAGCTGCATTAGTGCTTTTTCCTGGGACAAAAAATCTACAAAAGGCATCTGATTTGTCAAAACTTCACCATTGTTTGGAATGTTTGTGATTAATCTCTGGCTGAGACTAAAGGAGACATTACAGACACATGTAAACATAGTTTGGCTGAGTTATTAAAGCAACATTGTGTAATTTTTAGCAACGATGGTCGCTACACCTGTAACCTTTGGGAACAGTTAACCTTTAGAAATAAAAAAGAATCCATATTGTTCCACTCCCACTTCAACTGTTTGAGATTGATCCAAAAACAATTTGCAGATCAAATATTATGGTTTAAAGCAGGACTTATAGCTGTGACAAAAGTAGAAGCTGCTGAGCCTTGAGCCGAAGCAAAAACAACATGGCAGGGCAGGAGGACCTACATGTAGCTGCTGCTATCACCACTGTTTCGTATGAATTTCAGATTTTTCCATTATTATCACTGAATTTAGCTTAAACTAATCTGCTCAGAAGGTCTCTGCTGAATGTCCTCCCTTTCCCTGATTTGATGGGAGCAGTCTCAGGTGGATAATGTGTCGAACTAAAACTTAGTGCAACACATTATCAATCTGGTTTGCCAGGTTAAGGTTTAGCAACCATAAAATGAACTGGCAACTCTGCCCTGTTGCGAAAGCAAACAACCTCCCTCCACGTTCTGGAATCTGATAGCAGACCACATTGGGCAAACATATTGAGAAGTCATCCAGTTACTTGTGATGACAAGGTCAAATTTACCCCTCAAGATTAAATCCTACATTAAAGAACCAAAAATATGTCTGATCAGGTAAGAGTCATATCCGTTTTGAGCCTAGTAACATTTTTTTAAGGACTAGCTCTCATGTTTAGGGGGAGCACAGACTGCTATTGCTGCTGACTCTTTTACTGACAGATCAGACCATCTCAAGTTGCAAAGGCACGTTTTTGAGAAGGGCAGAGCATCGAAATTTGCCAAGAACTGTAAATTGATCTGCAATATCATTAGATGCATCTTAAATGAAGCTAATACATGAGTTAAAACGTACTCAGTGTTGCTTTAAAAAGCTGTTGATCAGCTGCCATTGTGAATGTTACATGTCTCCTAACTGCATTAGCTATGACTAGGAGTGAACTCTGGAAAAAAAAAGGCAGGAAGAATTGGATCTATGTTAAAGTAATATAAAATATCAAAGTTTTTTCTTCACCAGCCTATTTCCCAGACATTAATAAATTTACAGAAATGTAATTGCTTTTATCCTGTTTTTCTAAAGAAAAATTATTAGATCTAAAAAGTTCGCTTAAAAACCGTCTATGATGACTTAAGCTGACATTTTTACCACCAAAAATCGTAGCTTGCTTTGTAAATGCCTTTTTTTAATTATTTTATTCTTGTTGTGAAACACTTTGAGAAAATCATCACTATTTGATAAACTGTCGTTCTTCATTTGTCTAAATGTGTCTTTAACCTTTTAATATAATGCCTCTGGCAATGCTTATAGCTGTTAACTATTTAAAGCATAATATATACTTCTGAACATTAGGATCATTACTAATTACTTCCCTGTAGATTTTTCCCATTTAATTGTTTTTCGGTTTTTAACAGCTTTTAACTTAATATACACTTTTATTTGCCTTGAACAGGCATTAGTGATATCCATAACTACTGCGTGGATATCAATAATGCCTGTTGATTCATATCCTACACACACCAAAAAAATCATACTGGAAGCACTTTGCCATCATTTAATGATTGGAGTTTTGCACCATTGTATCTAATTTATAAAAATTGCAATATATATTTAACAATATATATTGTTCAATAACAATATTATTGTTTAGAGCTATTGGGTGTAAAATAAAAATGTGGCTAATCATTTAAAGTTATTCTACCAAGCAAACTTGCTGGGTGCTACCTTGTAAACTTGGACATGGCAAGAATGCGTATTTTTATTGATCCAATCTGGAGATTAAAATTAACTAATTCAAGAGTTGTACATCCCTGATTTGTTAAAGAAAAAAAAAAAAATCTAAAAGCGACCATTTCTGGTGGGGATGGATGAATATCCACATGTACATCGATACATTCATACAAACAATATTTCCCTCGGTGCACTGGGCACACACAGACCCATTTGGTCAGTGATGATTTGAGCAGTGGATACTATAGCATCTGAAGGAGGGGGTGCACATTTCTATAAGAGAACAAAGAAAATTTTTTTTTGACAATCACAAATTTTGTGTACAAAAATTTGATGCACCTTCTAAAATCAAAACCAAGATTACATCAAACAAATACAAAACACAACAAGAAACAAATCTGCAATATGTTTACGATGATTCATTCCATTTATTTACCATGGATGGAGATGATAATCCATAGATGCTGGTTTAGGTTACTATGGTAACCTAAAATAGAGGGAAAGAAAAGCAAAATATAAATTTTCAACAGTAATGTGCTATGTTCAAAGCACTCTTCTAAATGTCCCTGTATAAGAAAAACTAAATTATATAACATATTTGTAAACCCAAAGGCAAATGTTAAAAAAAAAAAAAAAAACTCTCCTACTGTCTTCAGAATGGGAAAAAGATTGAAAACGTTAACATATAAATGGATTCAATTTATTCATAATGTTTCCAACTGCTAAAACTGCTCCTTTTATTGGGCTACATGCAACCCAACGGGACAAGGAAGCCTATTGGTTGCTTAGAGTAGCAGAAAAGTTGAATCTTGAGGTCAAATAAGTCTAGCCAAGTCTAACTTTTAGGGTTTATGTTTTATTTGGAAAGTATAGGCCTACGGCATCTTTAGAAACAGCTGACAATAAACTTTAAACTTTGTCACTTTATAACAAAAATCTTCAAGGTGTTAGAAAACCTACAGTGCACAAACCGGTAATTACATGTTTGGTAGTAACAATTCCAGAAGGATTAGGTCATGTCATGGACAGAAATGGCTTGAAAAAAAATATTTTTTTATTAAAATTAAATTGCTTTAGTTTATAAACTGAAATGTTACATCCAAATTTTCTTACTTTGTTCCCTCTTCTGCAACAGCTTCAGGCTCGAGCTTTCCCTCCTCCTCCATCTTTTCCTCTGAAATCAGTTCTTGCTTTCGATGTCGACGAAGACATTTCACAACCACCATTGAGAGGATCAGAAGAGCCAAAGCTCCTCCCACTGATGCCCCAATAGCAACAGCAATGGTTGAATCTCTTGGAGGGGGAACTAGAGGGAGGAGAGGAGAGAGTTAACTTTTGAGGTAGACAGAAAATGGAATCAAGTGCAGTGCTCGCTAAAAGCTCTGATTAAACAAGTGGAAAGAAAGTGCTGCTGAGTTAGCCTGTGTATGACGTGGGTTTATGTGAGTACTGGGGTGTGTGGGTGTGTGTGTGTGTGGATGAGCGAGAGTAAAGCTAAGTTAGACCTCTTGTTGGTCATTAATAAGTAAAACGCTAGCTCATCACAAGTAGATCCCAACAGTCTAAGAAAAACACACACCAACATTCACCCACTACGTTTGTTACCTAGATTGCTATTTTATCAAAATTAATTCACATTATTTTTAAATGATATGTAGATTTGATTCTAGGAGCAAGGCCTACAGATGAAAAAACCAACAACGTTGATTATTGTGAATTTATTGGGGCATATAAATAGATTTTAGGGTCAGGGGCATTCAGTTGGCTTTGATCACTCAAATGAGTTTATCATTTTAAAACTGTATATACCCTGTTTATGTATGCGCTATTAACCTGTCAATTTATCAGAAATCAGAAGAAATTTAAAGGAGGACCATACTATTTCCACATTACGGGAAAAATGTGGTTCTTCAGAAATAATTAAAATTCACAGTAAATTGACATTTATTTATCCAACTTAATTTAGTGTTACCATTCTTGCGGAGTACAATTAGTTTTCCTCTAACCCTGTACATTTCCTGCAGATTTTTTAATAGTATCTCTTAAAAGAAAGCAAAGTTTTAAAACCAGGGGTCAATACTCTACTGTTGGTCAAGACATACAAAAGCAGAGGTCTAAAAGGGGATATGTGAAAACACAATGAATCTTGAAAATGAATCAAAAGAAAATCCTCTAATTTTGACCACAGGTTGAAACAACAGCCATAAAATGAAAACAAATGTGTAACAAAAATTTCATGGTTTTGGTTATGTTGTGCTTTACTTTGCTCCATGTCTCCTAGTTTTATTGGTTTAATTCTTATTTTGTTGTAGTTTCTAGATTTATGTTAGTTCTCAGGTTTTTCTGTTTTCCTCTGTTGCCCTCTTGTGTGTGTTCCTTTCCCCTTGGCTCCCTCGTTGTCTCCTCACACCTGCTCCTTGTCAGCTCGTTAGCCCTGCCATCGTCTCAGTCAGGTACATATATGCTCTGTTCGAAAACCTAGGACGCGTCCTTAGAAGGCCAGATTCGAAGGGCGATTACGTCATAGCGCGGCGCTGAGGTCTGGTCGGATTCCAAGAGTCCTCGTTATGCAACCTTAAAATGCGTCCTTCTTTTTGCCCGATTTGAAGGACGGGTCCGATGTATCCTCGGTATCCTTGGATATCCCAGGATTCATTGCGAGACCAAGCAAGCCGGCTGTTCCGTGATCAGAGGAAAGGTTACTTGGTGCCGAACAGTGGTGAAAATTGGAAGTTCAGTTTAATTCAGTCAGTGAATAGTTCCGTCTGAGATGAATAAAAATAGTTGTTTTAATGGTTATAGAGTCAGATATGTAGCAGTAAAGTTTGATTTATCTAAAGGTTTTTATCTGTTACTGTGTAAATGGGTTTGGCTGTAATTTAAGGACAAATTCTAATATATCTGCAGTGTGGGGACTATAAATCTGATAGGATTTTTATCTTTTTATTGCTGTTTTGCACAATAGGCTTAACTAAGTATTTTTTGTTGTTGAATATTAGAGATTTTGCAGATATATTTTTTATACATACATTGTTTAGATTTACTTATATCTTTCTACCTCTTTTATAGAATAGAAAGTGTCTTTATTGTCCCACAATGGGCAAATTTACAGCAGCAGAAAGATTATTGAAATGGTCACACAAATGTGGACCTTAGAAAATGTATAAGAATAACATAATAGGGAAGAGTTAAAAAAACAAACAATACAATTCTGTAAAGTGCTTTAACAATATAAAACTGAAGACTAAATAACCAATACGCAGCTATGGACATTTTTACAGTAATGGATATTTGAAAATAACAGCAACATCAGAGATGTGCAAAATGACAGCAGCATGTTATTTAACTGACTAAAGTTTCTATCTTACATTTGATTTTATTTGTTCCTGCTCCCGGTGGTTGGAACATTTATTCCACTCTGGATTCTTTTTAATGTAGTCTTTGTTCACTTTACAGTAAAAAAGAAATAGATAAACAAACAGTTTTGAAAACCTCGGTATTCATTCTTTTCCTGCTTTGTGTGTCAACTTTCACGGTTGCTAAGCAACAGAGCATACGGCGGTAAAACCCGCTGAAGGGTAGACCTGTTCGAATTCACAGCCAAAACACTTCCGGTCTCCTTATTTTCAAGCACTTCGAAGGATCCAGTCTAGGTAGACCGCGTCCTTGGAGGATGCAGCCCAGGTTTTCAAACAGAGCAATACTCTCCCTCTGCAGTCACTCCTGATTGGTTCCTTGTTATTGCTGTCTTCCCATGCTGTTTTCTTCCTGCTTCGTCTCTCCCTGGCTCCCCGTGTTTGGTTTCCCCGAGATGTTTCCATAGTTCTGGTTTGCTTTACATTTTTAGTTGGATTTTTGGATTCCTGCCTTTGTTAACTATTTTCATTAAAACTACAAGAATTCACCTCAGCCTCTCTGCCTCTGCATTTGGGTCCTCTTAACTACAACCAAGACGTGAAAAATAATCATTTTTTTTTTGTCATCTAGCCTCAAATCTGTTAACTATTTATAATTGTTGGAGATGTAAGCCTCTCCCACTGTTGTTCAGTGGCGTTAGATTAAAGCCTTGGGAAATATAGTAGAAGAGGGTAATGCTTTTTGTGTGAGCCAAAGAATTTTTAAAATATCTTACGTTCTGTGACCACACTGAATTTAATGACACCATGTCCTTGGATGCGATCTGGAGGGTTCCTCACGTAACAATTGTAAATCCCCTCATCCTCAAGTTGAACATCCGTTAGCTTGATTGATAAGTCGTTTTTATCCAAGGTCCCAGAAAACTCCACCCTATCTCCAAAGCGGTTCAACGGCACTGGTTGCATTCCTTTTTTCTTATCATAAGTCATGAACTACGAAAGAAGGAAGCAAAGCTTAAAACTGGGTTAAAACTGTAAAGCTGATTATTCCTGGTTTTAACCTGTTTAAGGATTAGTAAGCTTACCTTCTCCTCTGTGCTGTTCAGGCTCTCTTGATAAGTCCAATTCATAGCAAACTTGGTGAGGTCAATTTTATAGCAGGAGGTGAAGGTGCAGGGGATTATGACAGTTGTTCCATTGAGTGCATTGATGTAACTGGGCACTATCACATCCATGCTTGAACAGCCTGTTTAGAAACACAAAACACCAGAAAAAAACAAGATTAACTAAGCTCATCATAGTAAAATATTTCTTTAAGGCAAGATACCCTTTGAGATGCATGCTATTAACAACCATGTACAAATGGCTAACCCTCTAAACAATTAACTATGTGTCGGACAATCACTAAAATCGGAATACAATATGGACAAACAGTTAAAATACCTATTAAATAAAAGCCTAGCAAAGAAGCTTCAATTTCAATTTTCTCCCTTTTCAAACTCCCATTAGTTGAGTAATTCCTCTCTCTTCAAATGAAAGTTGCAGCCCAAGACTAATAGTAGGAAGGGTGGGAATTTATTTTTTTTATCCTGAGGAAATAGTTTTCTGAGCTGTGTAACGGGATGAGATGAAAGGATTAAGTCTTTATGATCAATATGAGCAGGAACACAAGTTATAGGATGAAACAAAAATAACTGTTTAAATGGATTAACCAATATCCTAACTAAAGTATCCAGAAAAGCTTCAAGTAGTAGTAGAAAATAAAGTGCTTTTTTGTCTTTAGGATATGAAGCAATTTAATAAATAATTAAGCATTGTAACTAACTTGATTTTGCGACCTAAATGTCTGACTTTTCAATTTATTACACGTGATAATTAAAATAAACTAAGAATGTTGAACTACCAGGAATAACTACCCTTACTGTCTCTACACAGCCCCCCAACCTCCAACTAGGGTCCATATCCTCTCTCAGCTGTGTTGTTTGTGTGTGTGATGGGACTCTGCACCAATCTTTCCTCTGCAGTCAAGTGTTTCTGGCTCCCTTCCCACAGCTGCTGCAACGCTCCATAGGCCTGCATCTCTGCACCACACACTCACACACAAACCCTTTTACTTACCCTATCCCTACTCTCTCTCACACACTCTCTCATATATATATATATATATATATATATATATATATATATATATATATATATATATATATATATATGCACACTTCAAGTGTTTTCTAAAACACACATACATCTACCGTTCTCTCCAGTCTGCATCAGCTGCAATGAGCCCACCTTTGTTAGTGTGCAATGTCATCCTTTCAAATTAACCAATATGTATATACACTTCACAGAGATGCATTAAAGTAAACACATCTGTTGACATTACAAACATATGTTCCCTTGCTACAGTCTAGCTAAGCTATACAACGAGAGAAACATTTTTGTACAGACTACTATTCCTGCTGACTCAGCAGTCATGTGGCTAGTAAAAAAGAGAGGCAAATGCAGAGACTGCCTAACAGATGAAATACTGCAGTGAAGCACCCTCATGTGGCTCCTCCCTCCCTCTGCCTCTCCCTCTTTGCTCTCCCAACTTTGTCCACCTTGCTTGCTCCTTCCCACCTCCTTTCCTGAGAGATCCACTTTCTAAGCCCACACCCAAAAACCACACACACACAGACACTAACACAATCCATTACAATCCTAAATTTAAAGAAGTTTCCCCATTTCTATTGCTTTCACTTACCTTAATGTGTTCAAATGTGTCAAAAGACAGGGCAGGCGCATTTCTTAAAATTTTTATTGATTTTAAAACAGAGCAAATACACAACATACAATGACAACAGTTTTTTACAGTGTGAAATTGTACCATAGATTAACTGTCCAAGTATGACATTTTACAGTTTCAGCATCACAATTGTGCTCTCAACTTCACTATACAAACCTAGCACAATAATTCACCTCAGATGGCAGTTCTATGAAACACAATGTAGAAAAATATAAAATAAAAAGTTGTAAGACTTTTAAGAGTTGTAAGACTTGTTTACTTGAGTAAATCTTCCACAGGACCCCAGCATTGGCTGACATGTCTTTTTGAAGTCTTAACGAGTACTTTATCTTTTCCATTTGGTATAATTCCCTTACAATTTGGACCCATGAGTTATAGGAAGGCGGCTCTAGTTGCTTCCACTTAGTAATGATGCATTTCAGGGCTGCTGTAAGAAGAACATTTAAGAGATATGATTTGGCTCATCCTTGCAGCCCAACTGGAAAAATACTAAGTATTGCAATTGTTACATCCTTTGAGATAACCTCCTGTAAGATTTGGTTTATAGCCTTGTACACATCATCCGAAAAGTTTTGCAATTTGGGGCATGACCAGAACATGTGTGTATGACTGAGGAATGCAGAGCCACAGTTTCATCAACACAAACTTGATACTTTAGGATCCATCTTAGCTACTATGTCTGGCGTCCTGAAATTTCCATTTATATTCCGCCATTTATTTGAGCTTGTAACTCGATGTGCCTCATTCCAGACTTCTTCCCCCCCATATCATCAGAAATACTTTTGGCCGTCTCTGCCTCCCATCTTTGTTTTGTCCAAATGGGTCCACTATACTGTTCATGGACAAAAACATCTTCTATAATTTTTTGATCAGCCTCTTATCCCCTTCACCTTTTTGGAGTTGAATTAGTAATTGGTCTATTGGTGTGGGGTTTAGGAATCTTTCCCAGTCCCTGTGTGTAGACAAAAAGAAACGCAACTGTACAGTAAGTATCAGAAAAAAAATCTTTTTTTGGAGATGAAAATGCCCAGGCAAGCGCATTTCATTGTCTTTTAGATCAGGATTCTTCCTATCATTTTCACTGTCAGTGATAACACTGTTAAATATGTTTTTTTATTTCAATAAGCTAATTTTGAACCCTCTACATTCCAATTAACCTTGAGAGGTGAAAATCGGGGTAGAAAAAAAAACATAACTTCAGGCATTCCAAAAAATAAAAAAATCAATAAACTGGACTTTGTTTCAAAGTTTGAAGATGTGTTGCTTCCCATCCAGGAAGCTTTTTCAATTCAAAATGTCAGAGTTAGCGTTGAGTTCGAAGCTTTATAGAGCTTAGAAATCTATATAAGCTCTGTAAAGATTTATAGAAGCTTTATAGAGCTCAGAAAACATGCAAATTGAACCTGAAAAATGGGCCTGCTCCTTAGGAATGGCAACTTATTTGGGTTTATTGTTAGCCTGCAATACTCGATACTGGTCTATGCCAGACACTAAGTCTGACATTTTGAATTGAAAAATGCTTCCTGGATGGGAAGCAAAATGTCTTCAAACTTGGGAATAAAATCCAGTGGATTTATTTATTTTTTTTACTTTTTTTGGAATGACGATAACCTGGATAACTGAGAATCTTCACCAGCATAAACACCTTCAGTTATCTCTAGACTTTTTGATAAAAAAGCAGTGATGGGCAGTAGCGCCGCTACATGTAGCGAAGCTATTAGTTTAACTACATTTTCCAGTAGCTTGACCATAGTAACTTTCCAGTAGTGACGTTATTATTTTTATCAAGTAGCGACGTAGCGTCCACAAACGCTACAAAATCCAGGGCAAAACTAAGTAACGAAACCAGGTTTTCTATTTTTGAAAGAACAATCAGAGTTATTTGTTGGACATTCATGCATTAGCCTCTATTCTGCCTCTCCTGTCTGTGTCTACGCAACATGCGCATTCGCACGGCAGTGGAACTGAAAGAATGACACACACGCGGACACATAGAGCCACACACACAGGATGGAGGAGGAGACAGGAGCAGAGCGCCTTATCTTCAGAGATTTTGAAACTTGTTGAATCCTCTGATAAAAAGTACGCGTTCAGATGTTTTAAGGCTTATTTGCACAGATAAGATTTTTTAGGTATGGAGGAACAGCTCTCCCATGTATAAAAATAACTATAAATAAATACATGCTCAATAAATAAATAAGCATTCAATTAATTACCCCCCAAAATACAACAAATAAATATGTAGGTAGAAATTAAATTATACAGTGAGACATAACTGTATATATATCTCTTAATTAGCTTTTTTATTTTTTCACCTTTTTTGTAAACAGTTTCATTTGTTACTTGAATCGATTTGTTTAATTGAGGTCTGAAGAGGTTTTCTCTAAGGGAGACCCTAAAGAAATAAGATGCCTTTTGTAGGGTTTTGTTTTCCCAGGAGATGTCCATTGAATGCAAACTCATAGCCATGTCTCGATGTGTAGAACACTACACATTACCTTTAATTTGGTTCTAAAAACAGCAGATTGTTTATTTTTTTTGTCTACTAGTAATTACTTTAGTTTTTTTATTATGCTGACCATAAAGCAATGTTTACACTGTGTTATGTCATTGGCTGATCTTTAATAAATATTTTAACCAGTGCATCATTTTGAATTGACATTAGCTTGGTACAACGTTAAGTAGCTTCTGATGTAGTTAAGCTACTTTTAACACATTAGTGTAACTTAGCTTGCTATAATTCTTTAGGTGGTAGCTTTGGTGTAGTGAAGCTTAATTTATTGTTGAGTAACTGATAGCTTAGCTCGCTACATTGGACAAGTAGCTTGCCCAACACTGTAAAAAAGACACAGAATACCATCGGATCCTAAACCAGTATTAGTTTATAGGGAAACTAGATGCCAGACCAATTAATCTACTTCTGTGACTCAAAAACAGCTTGTCCCCAATAGCTTTACCCTTTTCACTTTAACTGAAGTGCATGCTGATGATATTCTCTTCCAATAAGATTCATAGGTAGACCTATTTAACAATCAAATTACGAAGGGTTGACCACTGTGTTAACAACAAAAAAGAAGTTTTGAAAAAACATTTTAACCAGGGAACTAATAATCTATTCAGGGGAGAGTGAAAGTCAACCTGCAACTTCCTTTAAACCATCTATTGCAGTGCTTACAAACCCACAGCAGCTAATTTATGTTAGCATTAGCTGACTGGCTGCTCTTTAGATCCAATGTAGTAATGACGGATGCTCTGCAGAAACAGCTGGCTGACATGTTTGAAGCAAATACACACAAGGATTGCTGCAATAAGGTGCATCATCACTTTTGAAATTTGCACAGCCTGGGTGGGTTGCAGTGATGTGTACCAAGACTGAACAGAGCAAACCACTTCTGCAAAGGGTAGTTATATCAGTAGCATTGTAGATAACACATTATTGATCAAACACTCTCCATTGCATTTAATTCATTAGGACTGGATTTGTCTTACATATCTTAGCCAAACACTATTTTCACTCTATCAAGTATGACACCATGCTCTACTCTATATTTTTGAAGGTCACATGTATGTGAGACATGGCTTGCTCCACTGATACTTTAGAAAGGACTTTTGGCATACATTTATATACATTGTAAAAAAAAATCACCAAACACTTTGTCTTTATAGTTTTGACATTAAATACAACTAAACACTTCCACTTTAAGGTCAGACTAAAATTTTACTCCTTAAGGCTGCCAACCTTTTCACTTTTGATAAAACCCAAAATAACAAGCAAGAGATTCGGGTGTTTTGTTCTTTTCTTTTAGCTTTCTGATAACATACACTAAGGGACATTTTTTAGAAGATTCCAAAATGAAGATGTCCTGAAGATTTTCATAATGGTTTAATAATGCATTATTTCTAAAATTCCTAATATGAGCCAGAAATGTACATATTCATAGACTCTCTCTATTTTGTGTATTATTTTAGCAAAGACTCCTTCTTGTAACAATGACCGCATATCTACCTGTGTTAGCTTGCACTTGACGGTCAAATAGCTGACTGGGTTAAATAAAGATTCATAAACTGCCCCTGCAATTTTTTTTCGGTTTGATAAATCAAATTGTGGGGACGTTTATATTTACATATGCATATCCTCCTCCCAGGATTTTTCAGATTATTGTCACCAATATAAATTCTGCATGTTCAGGAAGGCAAAAATGCTAAAAATTTTAAACCTGTTGTGTACACAATTCAGCTTACACTGTTTAGTAGATAGGTTTCTTATATGCTATCAAGTTTGCTTGTGTTTTAATGCACCAAAACATGTTTAGGATCAGGATTAGTGTCTGACATTAGAAAAACGAAACAAGGTTATATCTTTTGTATTTGTAGATATGTGGCTTCAGAAGCTGTTTCTAATCAACTTTTTGATAGACACCTTAAAACATCTTCATCCCTGAGCACACTGAAAAACAGTTAAGTCAATCACTGTTGCTCCTCAGATGTAACCATCCCTGGGTAACCATTCATATCTATAATCAGATTTATGGATTGTGTTTTTAAATCTTCATTAAGAAATAGGATTTGAAAATGCATTTACAAAGTTTAGTGTTTAATTATGGATTAACACATACCATTTACACTTCTTTAATAATCCAATTTAGAATGTGTAATTAGAAAATGCTTTTGAATTTAGATTTCAGAATGCACAATTTAAATGTTACATTTGGAAAGACTGTTTTTCTTTTTCAGTAACTCTCTAGGTCCTCCATACTCAATAAGATCTTAAAATTGGGCTGAAGGTTTTTCTATAATCTTGGTTAAAGATATGTATCAGTTTGACATACTAGCAGGTTAGAAATAACTACTTCTAAAAAGTAGTTTTTTAAGTTTTTTATACTGTCAAAAAAAAAGGATTCAATAATACATCTCAAGACTATCAAGGGATTTTTTTTTTTTAGAGAAATTTGCTGCCGAGTGCTCGAAAGCTTGGCATGAGTTACAGGTCATGGTTCTTGCGGGAATTGCCTTAAAAGTAAAGGGTGACAAATTTTTTTCCTGGCCTGTTTCATTAGTTTATGTTTTTTATATAATTTATAATTATTACTTTGCTGATTTCTTTTAATAAACAAGGGATCAAAATCCAAAAAGTTCTCCCACACACACACTGTCAAACTTACATAATAAGACATGTATCTCTGAACTCTTTCCGTACTACACCTTCATCAGGTAAACTCAGATTTTACTGAAATGTTGCAAATAAATGTTTTCTTATGCAAGTTGGGCAGTGTGCCGGAGTCATTTCTAAATTTTGATCCTTTTGCTCTCACGTTATATAGATGTGCTAAGTGATCCAATTAAACAGAGGTACCAATACGTGTATCTATAGAATATAATGCAAGATAGGGCTTTCAATCATTCGTTTGGATTAAGTCATGTTCCTCACAGCTGTTGGTTTGTATTCAGTGGCCCCCAAGGACAGTGGGTCCTGAGGACCGAGTTTGAAAAACCACTGAGCCAGAAAATTGTGCACCATCATATAACTCAACGTCATTTTGTAATCCTGGCCTCTATGTTGCTTTTTAAACATTTGATATTAATAAATACAGAAAACGAAATACAAGGTAAGTTTCCCTCTATATATAAACCTATACAAGCTACACCACATAACTGTTTAATGCAAAGCCCTTGGTGTTGTCAATGTATGCTCCCTGTCATCCTCTAATTTGCGCAATTCCAGGTATGATAGGAAATGTCTTTATAGAAATAACCCATTCTTAGTCATAAAGGCAAAAAAAGGCTTGGATGACCTTTAAGAAGTGCATCATTGCCAATGATGTGAACGTATTTAAAGTGAGTTGCTGCTATTATTTTTACTGACTCTGCCAATCTCTTTGTGATGCTGCCCTCTAGTGTTTTCTAGTAAGAACTGTGACTTTGCTGTTGCTGAGCAAAGTTAAAGGGATTAAAAATTTAAAATCATACAGCTGCACGGCACATTGTTCATTAGCAAAGACTATTTATAACTGTTTTCAAGTAACACTAAAACTGAAAGTATGAAACATAAATAAATACCAAACAGTCTTGAAAAACCTTATATAATACAAACCGTATAGGAAGTGTACCTATATTTTAAACAGGAAGTTGGCACTACTTTTTGTTTATGAGCTAAATGTTAGTATACCAAGGTCTAAAGGTTAAACGTATGTTTGGCAGATTGATATTTGTGTTCTGAATGAACAGTAAAGAAGTTCTTTACTGTATCTCTGGATCCAAGTCCAGTCTGAGTTAAGCAGGTTACTGAAGTGAAAATTACCCTTTCAAAATTATTTAGATCTATGAACTGGGTTTGATATTGGTTTTGATGAAGAAAAAGACCACAGTGTGCTGTTGCAGAAGTTTTTCAGCTAAGAGAACTCTTGCCTTTTTTTTGTTTCTTAGTCAAAGGTTTTTTTTCTCTTGACTTCTTTTTTTTTAGTAATGTTTTGACTTCACCTAATAAATTCATTCTTTGTGTCCACATTCACATTGAAGAGATGTTTTTACTGCTTAATACTTTGGCAGAGTAATACATTTTTAACGTAAGCACTTTTCTGCAACTTTTGTGTTGTCAGCTTTGAACTCCCTTTTTTGAAATGAAAATCTTTCCAGTTACAAGCCTGAACACAAAATCAAGCAGGAAGTTATAGAAATATCCATCCATCCATTTTCTGTCACACTTATCCCAATTGGGGTAACAGGGTGTCTGGTACCTATCTCCAGCTGTCGAGAGGCGAGGTTCACCCTGGACAGGTCACCAGTCCATCGCAGGGCAACACAGAGACAAACAGGACAAACAGCCATTCACACACCCACTCACTCTTAAGGAGAATTTAGAGAAGCCAATTAACCTTACAGTCATGTTTTTGGACTATGGGAGAAAGACAGAGTACCCGGAGAGAACCCAAGCATGCTCAGGTAGTAAATGCAAACTCCATGCAGAAAGACCCCAGGCCGGGAATCAAACCCGGAACCTTCTTGCTGCAAGGCAGTAGGGATCACCACTGCCACACTGAGCAGCCCTATAAAAAATATGATCAACATAATTTCAAATGTGGTTGAAAAAAAATAGCCATTTATCACCTAATGTTTATCAGACTGAAAGATAGACTGGGCAAAGGGCTTATTAAAATGTTTAGTGAATAATAAACCCAGCAAGTAGCTTTTAATGGCAGTTTATAAAGTTTAATTATAGTGCCTTGTTATCTGAAAAATCAAAACTGATTGAGTTCCAATCAACATTTTTTGTTGGTTTGTAGATTTATGTTGTGGTTTTAATCTAATTTTATTTTTCAAGAGTAAGAGATAGTATGACAATACATAGGTTGAGTGGTTGTTTTGTGGTTATTAGCATGGTTTTGTCAATCAGTGGATTACTTAATAATCTGGGTAGAGTCCCATTCAGTCTTGGTTATATCTACATATGATAGTGCATGTTTAGTGTGTTGATACACTGTGATATTCCAAGGGATGTATGTTATGTAAGGGTTTGGATCATTGATTCACGATGATCTGCCATTATGGAACATTATGCCACTGACCATGTAGGCTTAATTGTATGCTTTGCATCATAAGCGCGTTTAAAGCCATGTTGATTCATTTAGATTTAATAAGGTGTAACGTTTAAAGAGTCCCTACCTACAAACGTAAATCAGCTCAGTTAAGTACCAGAGAGGATAAGGTTTTAATTGTGGCCTTAAGAAAATAAAATTAAATAAATAAAACCGGTTATTTTGGTTGCATTGTTTCATATTACATCAAGCACCCACGCATCTGTTGGTGCCGCATAGCAGTGTTTCTGTGGCACATTGACTGCTTTTAGTGGAAAAAAATAGTTTTTTTTGCACGGCCTCATACAGGCTAATTGTTCCGCGCAGGTTTGGCTGTTTTTGCGTCTTACCAGAGAGCCAGAGCATCATCAGCAGCAGCGCGCTCAGCAGCTGAACGCCACATCTCCTCTCCTGTTCGGGCGAAGACATGATTTTCATCCTTCCCATCAAAGTCTTCTTATATGCTTATGAAAAACTAATTCAACAGAACTCGATGTACCAAAAAAGATCGATGATGGAACGAACGTTTAAAAGCTAAAAAAAGGAAATGCACAGTATTTTTTATTTTTCAGAGGCAGGACGTGGCTGGCAGTGTCTGTAGCCGTGGAACGGTTGATCTTATGGATGTCGGTGTAGAGCAGGAGAGAGAACAGAGAGCTGATTTTAAGATGGATGCTGTCTCTGCCTGGATGCTGGAAACACATTTTTGAGGAATTGATGAGCTTTTCTGGAACTCGGTGTTACACTATACACTCTTTAAACAAGTATTTACATCTATTTGAAATCAACATCTTAGAAGTGTTGACTGTTGTATAAAAAACAAAACAACATTTTGAATGGTTTTTTGATAGTGTTTTTAATTGTAAGATATACTATTTTTTATTTTATTTTTGGCAAAATAACACTCTTTATTGTATTTTCTTTTATAAGCCTCCCAGTCAAAAAAGGTTAAAAGACATTTTGGGGGAAGTTACATACTTAATCCTAAAAGAAGGTTACCCATTAAAAAAATGTTGTAAAAAAACAAACAAAAAAAAACTGTACAAAGTATATGAACAAATGCTGGTGAAGGTTCCCAGACATCCAGGTCACAGCCATTCCAAAACAATGAAAAACAGTGCGGTACAATTACACCTTATGGACAGAGGGCATACTGTTGAGGACCAGAATGTTCACATGTTGGATAAAAAAAAAACAGGTGGTTTGGGAGGGGCGTGAAGAAAGCCATCTATGTTAATAAAGAAAAACAACCTTAAACAGAGGGGGAGGACTCAGGTTCCAGCTTTCAAAAACTTACAATGCAGCTTTTGATTTAATCCCTTCCTGTTATCATCGCAGCCCCACCCCCTGTACAGGAGAGCGGAGGACCACGTCTATTCAGCCAGGCCAACAATCCCCTTTAATGACCGACAACTCAGACACTTAGATGGGTATGGCGTATTGTTGTCTAACAAAAGAAGCCAAACGACCCCCATTCCAAATGGGTGGACCCCTTCATCTGTTCCAATTCGCATGTTTTCAAAACAAAAACAAAACTTTGTTGGGCTACTGTATAAAACCTCGAACTAAACGCTATTCCAGACATTTTTAATTGAAAAGGCTTCCTGGATGGGAAGGGAAACGTCTTCAAGCGTGGAAACCAAGTCTAGTGGATTGTTTTTAGTTTTTTTTTTGGAATATATGAACGTATTTTGTTTTGTATTTGTTAACACAAAATGATATGATAAATTAAATGGTATAACTTAGGTGATCAAATCACTTGAAAAATAAATAACAGACAAAACAAGATCATATCGTGCACGCTTGTTAACATATTAAAATATGGAATATATTAAATGATAATGAAAAAAACATAGCATACATTAAAACCTATCAAAACTCTGCTGCGACCTATTGATAAACAGCAAGTAGCTTTACCTGTGGTTATGCAGCTTGCTCAAGTATTTACATTTATGTCAAATCAAAATCTTAGAAATGTTGACTGTTTGATTAAAATTTAAAGTGCTTCAGAAATGAATGGATGGACACAAATGATAAGTGTGTTTTAGTTTAGTATATTAATTTGATAAAACTATTAAAATAATCATCAATTTTAATATTTTGTAAAATTGCTTTTAATAGTTTGACTTGGAACAAACAGTTTGGATGTCATTCATCAAGCCTCCCACATTTCTAGTATTTTCTGGAACTGTATCCTTTGGAAGAAGCATTTATTTAGAAAAATATCCTCCAGGTTAATGTTTTCGTAAGATTCTTATTTAACATTTCCACACAAATTCTTATTTTCTATTCTCATCATGCAAACTATTTCCAGAGGTGTACTTTTTACCCAGTCTGCAAGTTATTTCCTTTCAATGTAATCTTGGGACATATGGCCAGTCCAACCAAGATAATGTCTCCAAAAATGAAACTCTTAAACTTTGTGTGTGTTTGCAAATACATATAATAAGGCTTTTATGTTTTTTCTGGAGAAATAACTCTTTCTCTGTCCTTGCAGCATAATAGCACAGGACTCGTGTGACAGGAAAAATAACAGTGTAAATTAGAAGCCTACACATAGTATTCTACTTTTGTTCTGACTTAACACCAAAACGTAACAATTTCTGGGATGCTGACTTCCTCTCCATCCATAACAGGATGGATGGGTTAAAGAGTATGCTCACATATAACTATGTGAACAGATACAGGTAGCACCATCATGCACTGATGTTCCAGATGATGAAACAGAGTTATGGAGGTTCAAAATACTTTTCCTGATAACTTCAGTTAAGTAATAGAGGTGTAAACAACAAGCGTGAAAAATATCAATGACAAGAATTTGCAGCACTGCTTCTTTGTGTAAGAACACACTAACCAAGCAGAAGCAAGGTAGCGTGCAGTAAAACACAAAATTAAACAGCCCATCTCCAACCTTTAATCCTTTACATACTTCCTGGATGAAACACAGAAGGATAACATATTGTTGTGGTTTGGCCATAATGGTTTCATTTGGTTCACATTTTGCCCATTTCATTACCCAGCACAGACAGCATTCGCCCACTTAGTTGTTTATCTTTGAAGTGTGTAAAGCTGGGATCATGTGTAACCACAAAACCCATCTTGTGATTATATTAAAAAAAAACTTAAATTAATATTTGCTGAAAATGCTTTAATACAGAGGGAGTTTAATATGTTTGGGAATTGTAGTGAAAACTGTGGTATGTTAATAGAGAAAGTCAGACCTTTCAAATATATAATTGAGGTTAAAAATCATAGTGTTTAAGTTGATATTCATGACCAAAAAATTAAATCCACAAATTAAATACTGAAGAAATATCCTCCAAAATCATGCATTAACAATATGTAAGCATTGGGAATCTTTTTTTGGAAATTGGTTAATATCAGACCTATATGCCTAAAACTGTTAACCTGACTCTGCCAGATGGATTTGCTCCGCATATCCATCTGGAAACCTTCGGTTGAAGTAATTTTGGGAAGGGGCGAAAATACTGGTTAGCTGATTGGCCTATGTTGGTGATAGACGGGCCAAATAAACCAATCAGATCAACGAAGCATATGAAGTACTAACAGCCAGGCTACTCTTGCCGAAACCAGTCGGGAGAAGAGCAAAAACATCTTTTCCTCTGAGAAAAGCCTCCAGAGCAGTGTTTTGCTCTTCTTTCAGTGAAGAAATACTCTGTAATTCCGATAAAACTTGCTCGATAGCCACGCTAACGCAAGTTTCATCGGCTGAAGCCGCCATATTCTTTAGACTGAACTGTTGTGCTTCTCGTTGCGTCACACCTCAACCCACCTCAAAGCCAACGCTGATTGGACGTTCATTTAGTGAACGGCTTCAAATTTTCTTCAATGGAGAGTCTCCAGACTGATTAGCGAGTGAAATCTTGAAAGCTTGCGAGATCAGGATGGTCTCACGAGGCTATAAACTGTAATAATATATGTATTTTCTTTAACCCCTTAAGTCCAACCATAAGCCTGTAATGTTTATGAAAAATACACGTTAAAGGCTACATAGTCTATTCAAAGAGAATAAATATTTTGAATGTGATGTGCACAGATGCATGTCCCTGCTCAGTGCTATAATACTGATCTTCAGAACGACAGTGGATTGCATTATAACTGGTTTCAATTGGTTTTATTTTAGTATTCTTATAGTTATTTCACTAGCTATCACTGTCTATGTATCAGGTCTCTGTATCAGGTTTTTTTAAGTAAATAAGACTTTAAGTCTCCAACGATGTACCTGTATAAATAAAGGATTATATAAATAAAATAAAATGATAGCCTGTATGCTTTCCTGCATGGCATACAGCATGGTTCTCATATGAGTAGTTGATTTAATGTTTCTCATTGGCAGTGATGGGACTAACGGCGTTGAAAGTAACGGCGTTACTAACGCCGTTACCTTGTTTTAGTAACGAGTAATCTAACTAATTACTTTGACTGTAACTATAACGCAGTTACCATTGCAGACACCCCGTTACTGCGCGTTACTCAGGTCGCACAATGAACCTTTTTTCATGATATGACTCGTGCGCAGCTGCGTGAAGCTGACATCCCACCCACGTCAAAAAACTCTGCAAATAGATTGAATGGTTAGTGCAACATTAGTGCAGATTTGTGCAGAAAAAAATATTGTTTGTGCTACTTTTGTTTAAGAGATATTAAAGATTATTTTTTAGGTCATCCAGAGGTGCGCGCCTTGTCATGAGAGAGGGGAGGATGAGAATGGCTGATGTATAGTGAGATTCCGTCTGTCAGTTGGTAGGTGGGTGTTTCTGCTGGCGGGTGTTAACGTACAGCACACACAGAGAGATGGAGAGTGAGGAGGATCCAGCAGCAAAACAGCGTTTTCCTGATGGAAATACCGCTGTTACGTCGAGCTGCGTTTCCCCATCAGATACGGTTTCCCCTGCATCTCTGCACAGCGCAGGCGGCACGAGTCACCGCGCAAGCTACAGGAAACGCGCATGCTCGCTAAAGGCGCGTAACAGTCGCCCTGTGCTCGCGCCACAGGAGAACTATGGAGAGCGTGAACGATCAAATGAAAGGGAGAAATCTGGATGGATGGATGGATGGATGGATGGATGGATGGATGATGGATGGATGGATGGATGGATGGATGGATGGATGGATGGATGGATGGATGGATGATGGATGGATGGATGGATGGATGATGGATGGATGGATGATGGATGGATGGATGGATGGATGGATGATGGATGGATGGATGGATGGATGGATGGATGGATATTCTGCCTTTTCAACCTACTGTATTTTTTATTTTAAACATTATTTGATGGCCTTTGTGGCAGGGATGGAGATCCATATTTTATGTCACACACAGAGTATACATCTAGATAGATAGATGGATAGATAGATGTTGCAGTATCTATAACAACCCAAACACACAAGATATCAGAATTAGACATCCCCAGTTATTAATTTCATATACCCACCAGATCTGAATGCCCTGTTAAAAAACTTCACATCGCGTTCCCCCCTGATGTCATTTACGTTGAGTTGCAATAAATGCTAAACTCTCTGCAGGTTCTTGTCTTTGTCGTCCGCTCTATTCAGCTGGCTTTGGAAACACACGGCGAGAAGGTGGGGGCTGGGTGGTGAGGGTTACGGAGGCGGGAAACGCAAAAGTAACGCAATGGTTACTTTTACTAGTAACTAGTTACTTTTAGTGTGGAGTAACTCAGTTAGTAACTCAGTTACTTTTTGGGAGAAGTAACTAGTAACTATAACTAATTACTTTTTCAAAGTAACGTGCCCAACACTGCTCATTGGTCTGTTGGCTGATGATAATGTCTTGGCTGATTTGTTAGGTCCTGCCTCCTTAATCCAGATTTTCTTCTCTTCTGTTCTTATTGCAGGTGGGGGAATCTATAAAATCTCACTGAATTTGGTGGAAGCTGTACCTCACTTGTTGAGTTTGCTACTATCCCTCTGACTGACGGACTGCACTGCAGGGAGAAATATACCCTAGTGCTCCCTATTGGACAAACACCACTAGTTCCATCTATTTGTTGCACACTGCGAACACTTACTTCAGATGTTTCTTGTCTTGAGACTTTAAGTTTAGATTTAAGCATTAGAATTTAACATATTGTTAAAAGGTGTCATTTTTTTAGTCTAATGAATACTTTTTGTCTTCAATTTGTTTTTTTCATTGTTCTTTATTGTAAGACATATAAACGTTATTTTTCTTTTGGCAAAATAATGCTCCTTTGTAAGTCTCCCAGTCAAACAAGGTGTAAAGACATTTTAGGGGTAGTTACTTAAAGCTTAAGTGTGTAATTTTCAGCGACATCTAATGTCCAGACTGCAGACCGCAGCAACGTGAACATCTCCCCCCCACCGCTTCTCCCCCCCAACAGTATGGCGAGCGTTACAGGACAAAATGTCTTCCACGACGTCCGCATCACCTACCTTCTCAAGTGATGAGGTTTGTTTACATTGATAATTTTACAGATAGTATTTCATTAGTCTGTGTAGGGTATAGATTTCAGTTCATCTCTCTCAACTTGCCGTAGTTACGTTCGAGCGTAATGGGCGATCTCGCAATCGCTAGTTTGTTGGCTCTGCGCTGACGTAGTGCAAATATGTCTGCCTCCATGGCTGCGAGACCCGCTCCTATGTAATTATAAATAACGAATTCTAAGGCAACGCAAATATTAAGGTTAAGAGGCTGAGCTCGTAGATAATGATAAATAACATAGTTATGTATAATATATTAAATTTCTGACTGTATATCCCTGTAATTATTACCCACTGTAGCTTTAATCCTAAAACAGTACCCATTATGAAAATTACGTTGAATTCAATTATATAATGGGGTCTTTCTACATGGAGTTTGCATGTTCTTCCTGTGCATGCGTGGGTTCTCTCCGGGTACCAGCACCAGATAGGAACCAGCACCCCTCGCAACCTCAGTAGGGATAAGCGTGATGGAAAATGGATGGATGTATTGATGGATGACTCCTCATTTAAAGACAGTTATGATGTGATGATTTGGCAGACTGGAGTTGTATAAAATGATTCTTTAACTGTGATTCATGGCCGACCTCAATGAGAAGGAAGCATGGTTCGTAAGCGCTGCCTTCTGTAACCCTGAAGCAAATTTTCTGGTCTGAGTAAGATTACAATTTATGTCAAAATCTTTTGTCATGTCTCATTGTTATTACATTATGAAGTGTTATTTATAGAGTTTGTCCCAAGTGATCTTTTCGCAGGAAAGATTTGGGGAGTGAAAGCATCAAGGTGTAAACACAGAGCTTACTTTTTACAGTATCCTACAGTACAGGCAAAAAAAAAAAAAAAAAAAGGAAAATCCAATCCACAAATGAACTAAAGTTCTCTTTAAAAGAAGAGCAATCAAGTTTGCAGAGCAGCTCCAACATGCAATGACCTTAAGCAGAACAACTCATAAATAAATGAATAAATAGATCAATTGTCTGGCAATTCAATAAATAAATATACAGCAAATTCATTGTATATAGTCGGCTAAAAATAAAGGTGACATGCAAAAAACACAGTATACATGATTAAATGGAACTGCCCAATTGCAACACCGATTGATAATCAATTTCACAAGCTGTTGTGCAAATGGAATAGACAACAGGTGGGAACTATTGGCAATATAAGGCACACTCAATAAAATTAGTGGTTCTGCAAGTGGGGCTTTCACACTCGTGGTGGCATGAAAAAGACTCTACAACCCACACAAGTGGTCCAGGTATTTCAGCTCCTCTAAGATGGCACATCAATGTGAGCTGTGGCAATATTCAAATATTCAATGAGAATATTTCATACATTCAGATGTAGGATATTGTGCTATTTGAGTTTTCCCTCTGTTTCTGTATTTCTATGTAATTTCCAGTCTGTGGCACTGTTATCTTACGGGTAAGAGGCTGTGATGTTCGGGAACCTGTCATGCTTTAGCTTTTGTTAAAACGTACATTTAGAACGCTCACAGGACGCAAAAGTAATTTTCAGAGTTTTTTTTTTACAAACAGTGAATTTATGGCTACAGTAGATCAGGGACCTGAAACCGGGAGTTGTGATCGATCAGATCCAAGGGAAGAAGCACAATGATTAGGGTTATGGTTTCCACAAAGTAGAACACTGCAGTGGTGTTTGGATTGCATAGAACTGCTAGGGGGGAAGCAATAGGATTCAGGAGCCTTGGAGCCATGGAGAAGTTGACTTATGCCTCGTTGAGGTTTTTCTTAGATGAGGGAACATGTTGTGGACGGAGAGCACTGCGAGATGGTGCTTTTTTGGTAACTTTTGGTAAAACTAGAGTCCTGGGTAGGCAAGAGGCGTACCACACATAGTTATGCAGACAGATCTGGATGATTTCAAACAAGCGCTTATTTAAACAAACAGGTGTGCGGCTGCTTGTCAGGTGGGGTGAATAAACGGGATCCTCTTTAGAACTAGAAACTCAGGTTAGTGATTTAGAATAAAGGACTGGCCACGACTATGAACAAAAGTAACTAACCTGGTTCTGAGTTCAGTTCTATCACAGAGGAAGGAGTTGAATCTGAACTGGAGAATTGTCCATAACTTGCAGCAGGTGCCGCCCCCAGAGTTCCAAGTGAGGTGCAGAGTTGATGCCAGCCGACGCCAAGGAGCAACAGTGTCCGTGAGGGAATATCCAGAGTCAAGGCGGAACCTCTTTAACAGACCAGAAGATCAGAGAGCTGAAGAGGTACCAGAGGAGAATCCAAGCCAAAGTCAGAAGAACAGTCAGAGTTCTGTAGGCCGCCAGAATCCAGGAATCAGTCCAGAACAACAATACTAACAGAGCAGATGGGGAAAAGCAAAAACTTAGGAGTCCCAAAGGCTGAAACAGGTCAGGATCAGCAAATCAGAACAATATTTCAGAAACGCTACAGTTACTCCCACCGAACAGCTTGAATAATCTGGTGCTGATAGTAGGCAAACAGGCAGCATAAATAGCAGCAGGTAAACAAGAGGAAACAATCATGCCAACCATCAGTGACAAGACAAGTTAACACTCAGCAAAAAAGAGCTGGCAGCTTGTTTTTTTTTCTTTTCCAAAAGTCAGCTCGTTATGTGTAGGCATTAAGAAGGCCTCATTAATGAATTGAAATGCAACACATCTGTCAAAACCAGCCCTAGTGGCTTTGGCTCCACCTGAAGGAGAAAGCTGGAAGTAGTAGGTAAAAATTGAGACAAAGGCTGTGTTCAAGGTCGGCTGCTGCGTCCTCCTGGACTGGGTCCTTGGAAGGCGGTGAAAAAGAGAAGGCCAGAAAAGTTCAGCTATTAATTCGAACAAGTCCAGCCTTCTCCGGCAGTCCCTTCACTTGGTGTAAGCTCTGTTGCCTAGCAACTTTGATAGTTGATGCACAAAGTAGGCAAAGAAGGGATGCTAAAATTCTCAATACTGTTCCATGTGCTTATTTCATTTTTGAGGAGCTTCAGCAGCAGTACTATCATCGCAGATATTTCAGATATCTCAGGCTGAGAAATTGTCAGATTTAGGTAAAATACATGTCACACTGCTGCCAAATTTGGACACAGCAAGTCTCCCAGATCCTAACAAAACCCTGATATACTGTTATATATATCTTGGTGATCAATGAACCTTTAAGAATAACAGGTATATATTCTTGTGTGTTGGTAAAATATTTTGTAAGAATCATTGTCTAACAATATTATTAGAAAAAATAATGATACACATGCATACAGTATAGCTAACCCTGGTGCTCAGAAGGAAAATACAATATCTGATTATTTAATTCTATAAATCAGAATAACTTAGCTATCAGAAAATTGAGTTACACCAGGAAAAAAATAAGAAAAAGAAGAGACATAAAAGAGTGTAGGGCTAAGGGAAAGGAAGAGGTTAGACAAATTAAGCTTAATGTTGAGCCCATTAAGCCATTAGGAGCAAAGTGATCTGCAGTGGTCTGGCTGCACTTCCGCAGTTATCTTTACAGCACTACTTACTGCTGTGAAATAATGCTTCCAAAAATGTTCCACAGAGAGAGCAGAAAGAATCAGATACCACCAAAACAATCTATAAAGTGAGCACAGTGGTGACTCAGCAGATGCCGAGACTGGCCTGATACATACTCAACTTTCTAAAAATCCTTTCTGTTTCCTGAGATTATGTCAGCCAGTTAGCCTTAAATGCTGAGGGCCCCTCACATCCAATGCATTATAATTATAGAACATCAACAAAGATATTTATTAATTTAAAGTAACCCCCAAAAAGCATAAGAATTGTGATTGTGATTATCAACCTCAATATAGAATATTTTTTAAATAATTTCTTTAGCCTTTAAAAAAAACAAGCAAATCATTGTTGATTTTGTTTAACTGTCAGTGGGGCTTAGGGATTCCATTATGACCCATTTACAAATGGGTCATAATGTAATATTTCTTGCTTTGAAATTGAAAAAAGGCTTAAATCAAACAAAATCAGATACAGTAAATCTGTAAGTTTGTTCAATAATTTTATCTCATTTCACTAAATCCAATAATCTTGGAAGCCAGAGTAGCTCAACAGAACACAAACACGGGAAGAATGTTAAAAACAAGACTCAGGTTTAAATGCATTAACTTTTTACTGCAAAGCAACAACAATGTTGCCACTTCTCAGCCCTTCATGTACATCCTTTTAAAAAAAAGTACAAAAAAGTACAACATCCCATCTGTTTAAGGTTTTTTTTTCTCCAAAAGTCAGCTTGTTATGTGTAGGCCTGTAAGGATTAAAGCATTAATCCCTACCTCTCAGTCAGCTTGACAAAAACCCTTTGTAATAACAATACACTAGTCGGGTGTAATGGAATCTTTTTCCAGTTGTGCCAACATGGATTTTGTGCCCCATTACTCAGTCGCCCCCATGTCTAGCCTTATTCTAGTGGAAAATGTTCATACTATTTTACAAAAAACTATACATTTTAATTGCTGTATATCTTCTTGCTTGCTCTTTATATATCTGATGAAAACATGTATCATGTTTACATTAAATGGTTGTCTGCTTTGATTAATTAATTACATCAACAATAGAACTGATAAATCCAAAGTTTCTTTCTTTAACAATGTGAGGCAAGTCACGTAACTTGAAGGGATGATCCAATATAATTATCGGATATCAGTGTGATTTCGGCCAAAAACTAAGATATATAAGCCTGCATCTACAATCTCTAATATCAGAAAGGTGATAGAAACACCCTACTTATGTTTAAAGGTTATGTAACCAACTAGTTAATAATAAGTGGTTCAGTTGTTCCCTTACTTAATTTCATTGCATAATATTTTCTGATTCTCCCCTGGAATATGATGGAATATCCAATGTCCGTATACGGACAACTTCATTCGCGGGAGAAGCACGCTGCGCCTTTTACAAGCAGGTAAGTTTGAAACTGATCGAATGCCTGATAATTATATGATTATTTTTGAGAGTTTTTTTTTTTCACTTAACATGATCAATGTCAGGTTTGGTGGAAGTTAGTTAGGTGTTAGTTAGTAGTTGAGGACCCAAATGCAGAGATGAGTTTTGCTGATTTAATGAAAAAGGCAACAGAAACAAAATATGGGAAACCAAAAACCAGGAGAGCAGGGGAAAACACACATGGGGAGATAGGTAACAACAAGAAACCAGCAAACAGTAACAGAAGAGGAGGAGTGTGTATATATGGGGAACAGTTTAAAGAATGGACCTTCAGGAATTAAATTTTCAATGTCAATTTTAATGTACAATTTCTAAAAGGAAAATAATAAAATATACAGTACATTAACTTAAAAATTACATTAAAAATAATCATTTCAAAAATAATTACAGCTTAATTAAAACAAACAAAACAACACCTTTGCTGTATCTACTTATGTTAACTTGAAAAGAAAAGAGTTTTTAAATTTTTAAAATATAGATCCTATCCTTTAATAAAGGATAGATTATTTTTATGTTGTCCCTGAGAACTTATTTTCCCTTCATGTATAAATAATATAACACATGTATTTTTGGTGTTTGAAGGTAGATTTGTTTCTTTATCATTCAATTAAAAAAAAGGTTGCTTCAATCAAAAAACTTATTTTCAATTAAATAAAAATTTCATAAAAAAAAAAAAAAAAAAAAAAAGTTTTCAATCAAAGAAGAAAAGTATTTGAATGCAAAAATGTATTTGGCCTAAAAAAACAAAAAAAAAACATTTGAACACTGCTTTTCTTTGATTGAAAATGTTTTATTTGATAGAAGTCCAGTCTTTTTTGTTTAAAGCAACTTTTTAAATTGAAGTAACATTATTTTTCCTCTGGAGTCTATGCGGCCAATGAGGTACGACTTTGTTTTTCTTGGCTTTATTTGTGTAAACCTTTATATTTGTTTTGAGCTAATTTGGGTTTCTGTTCCCCTTCTTTGTTCTGACGGCATTTTTTGGGTCTTTGTAAGATGTGTCCACAATAAATGCTGTTAAAACCAAAAGAACGACGTTGAGCCTTGATTTTCTCGAGAGAAGCAACATACCTCTTGTGCCACGTTATTGAGGTAGAAAGTTGTATTAAAATGTAGTGTCCTACTGGTCTACAGAGAGTGCTCAGCAGCACACCCAGTGTTGAAGACATTTCTTATCGCTCCCCTAATTCTCTATCATATGATTTGTATTGTGTTATGATTTGTCATTTTGGACTATTTGGTTCTGTTTTAATTTTTTATTTTGGTTTATGAGTTATGCTTTTATTTATGTTATTATCTTTTGTTGTCAAGATTTATATCAATTTTGAATGATATTTTTAAGTTTTCCTTCCAATTTTTTCAGTTATCTCCATTTTTGACGCATTCTTGTCATTTATTTAATATTTGGTCTAATTTTTTTATAGTTACAGTTTCTGTAATCTTTAGATTTTGTTCTTCCGTAACACATTAGTTTTATAGTTTAAAAACTATTTTCCCATAATTTAGTTTTCACTTGGTCATTAGTTTTCTTTCCCTTTTGTGTCATATTAGTTCTTCCCAGTACAATTATACTTCCCTGGTTACTCTTTGTTGCCCACTAGTGTCCTTTCCCCTTATTTCTTATCTTGCTGATTCTATCCACACCTGCTCCAAATCAGCTAATTACACCATTCATTGTTCTTTCTCCCATATGCACTCTTCCTCTGCAGTTCCTCATTGCTAGTCTTTGTTATTTTTTTTATGTAAGTGTCTTCCGAGTATCTCCAAATTTTGGTCCCTGAGTTCCTTGCCTATATGCTTCTGTACTGTCTTCTTCATCATAAAATTGCATTGACAGGTCTCTGCTATCTCCTTATTTTACCAAAGGAACAGAATTGACTTTTTTTTTTTTTTTATATCAGATCAGAATCAGAATATGAATCAAGTTTATTGCCAAGTAGGTTTGCACTTGACTTGAATTTGACTTGGTGTTGATGGTGCATTTGGTGTAATTTATACACAGTATGCTGTGCGTTAATGTAACGCAGGAGGTCTAGATATGCTACATTAGTGTAGCCTCTACGTCCTGAACGGGGGAGCAAGGCAGTATCGGTGGCACGGAGGTCTCTGGACCTTGTTGATAAGGCTGGTAGTGGATGGGAAGAAACTGTTCTTGTGGCCTGAGGTTTTGGTTCTAATGGACTGCAGCCTCCTGCCAGAGGGAAGTGACTGAAATAGTTTGTGGCTGGGGTGCAAGTGATCAGCATCACATCTCTCCTGCATGCCCCAGAGTCCTGAAAGCGAACAGATCCTGGAGAGATGAAAGATTGAAGCCAATCACCTTCTCTGCAGACTGGAGTCTGCCCCTGTCATTGGCGGTGGGACCAGCGTACCAGATGGTGATGGAGGAGGTGAGGATGGACTCAATGATGGAGGAGTAGAAGTGCAACTTTATTGCAGCTGACAAAGGAAGTACTTCCTTTGCTGGTTTTCTTGATGAGGGATTAGATGTTCAGCTCCCACTATTGGTCCTTTAAAATGATAGTTCAGAGGAAGCGGAAAGACTCCACAGTGTCAATTGTGGAGTCACAGAGAATGATGGGGATAGCTGGGGCTGAGTTCTACCTGAAGTCCAGAGCCATCCCCACTGTTTTTAAAGTATTGAGCTCCAGGTTGTTCTGCCTCCACCAGGTCGCCAGATGGTCAACCTTCAACCTGTAGGCGGAATTGTCACCATCAGAGATAAGTCCACTGAGAGCGGTGTTGTCCGCAAACTTCAGCAGCTTGACAGACTGATGACTGGAGGTGCAGCTGTTGGTGTACAGGGAGAAGAGCAGAGGAGAAAGAACACAGCCCTGGGGAAAACCAGTTCTGATGAGGTGTGAGTCAGAGACAGGGCAGTATAAAAAATATAACCGCGGATGTCTGGGGGACAGTGATTCGCCTACATGTTATGAATTCTGACGTACCATAACGAATACATTATGAACAGTTTAGTTTGTGCCTTCAACTCGTTGCCCAAAGGAAGACGTTACTTGGTTATAACAAAAAACCAAATATCTTCGGAACAGCTCCAAATGACACAAAACTCCTATGGGTGAGTAGAACATGATGTAATAACGTCAAATCAAGGGGCCAATGTAAAAAAAATGGCATTCCCCTTTAAGCAGGGCCCAGTTATCGTAATAGGTTGAACATTTTTCTAATAGACTCTAGCTGTTGATTAACCATTGTAGTAAAAGAGGATGATTGCTAAAGCAGATACAGTAGTTAAAAAGCTTACTAACTTTCCACCAACTGCAAAAATAGTAAGAACATTTTATTTGTTTTCCATTTTTTCACAGAAAGGTCTTACATAACTGAATTTAGTACAGAATATTACCAGTTGTAATGATAAATACATAAAAGCTCAAGTCCAAGTCCAAGAAATAAACTTTCTAAATGAATTTATCTTTCCAAGATGACTATAATTATGATGCAGTCTTTGTAATACAGTTAAGAAAATCATGTTGGATGACTTACAGAAGCTCACTTTAGAAAGTCTGACTGAAGTATTGACTAAGTATTTACGAAGGCAAAGTAAAACCTTTTGCACATGAGCTGTCTCAAAGTATTTCAAAAGTTCTGAGCACGGTTTTAGTTCCTATGCCCTTGCTTGAGGCACATACTGCACTTCTTGTTTTAAGTAATACACAGGGCTGTAGATTCAATCTACCAGCATTAAACATATGGTAGCAGAGTCTGTATGTTGGAAGTGCATTCCTAGAACCAATCTAAATGTAAGTTTTAGTTTAGTAGCATTACTTTTAGCCATATTTACAAGTCAGCCATTTAGAATTAAATGTATTGTATTTAAAGAGCTCCAAGTCACAACACTTGACATTGACTATTCAGTAAAATCATACAGGCAGATTAGTTAAGTTCTCTTGGGAAACTCAGCTGATTACGTCGAGTAATGGAGATAAATAAAAGGAAGAAATTAACATCGGCATCTCCAACAACAAACAAGAAATAAAATGTCATTGCGTAACAAAAAAATAAACATCTTAAATATAATTTTATAAAAGAGCTTTACTGTATCTTCGAGCTTCCTGGAGGGTCATAAAACAAGACAAAAATTGTAGCAGAGTAGAAAACCCTCATCAATCTTCTTGTCTTCCAAAAAGCTAATATTCTTTCTGTTAATAGGATTCAGAGTTACTCCCTCAAAACCAGCACATCACAGCTACAGTTGAGGAAAGGGCATGGTACTGTCTGATGTAGATGAGTCCGTGTGGAATGTGGAATAAACGATATTAGCTGTGAAGTGTACTATCAAAGTGTGACTTATATTAAGAGAGGACCTAAAGGTGAATTGGTGTAACACCCCTCACTATAAAATTAAATATAGAAACAAAAATAGCCCCTTGTATTCCATGACATAAAGATTTTTTAAATTACACTATAGACTGGACTGTATGGACACTCAATCCCTGTCCTTACAGTCCATGTTCCTACATGTTTTAGGTTTTTCCTTTTCTGCCTGATGATCAGCAGACCTCTGCAGCACTTAACGGCATGCTGAGATATTTGATTATGTGGCGTTCGAGCAGATGCATTGTAAAATCTGCTAGAAAACACTAATCATGGCCAGAAGGGGGAGTTTTGGCCTGGTGGAGCAGTGCGCTTGTGCTCTGAGAAGGTTGTAAGTACCCGGTTCAATCCCCACAGCCTCCACTCTGGGTTCCTAAGCAAAACCCTTAAGCCCTGATTGCTACCTGGGCACCACACAATGGCAGCCAGCTGTTCCCCAAGGGGATGGGTCAAAATGCAGAGAACGAATGTGGGACAATAAAGAGATTTACAATCTGGCTGGCTCGATGGACTCAGACCTGAATCTTCAGAGACACATAAACGTAGGTACTAGGTCAGCCTTTTAGCACCTGAAGAACATTTCCAGAATTAAAGGACTAATGTTCATGAAAGATTTAGAAAAACTCCTTCATAGTTTATATTTTAGAGTTGATTACTGCAACATTGGTGTTATAGGTTTGCCAAAAGAATCCATTAGATGGCTGCAGCTGCTCCAAAACAAAGTGACCCCTGTCCTCACTAGAACTAAGATACTTGAGCACATTAACCTCATTCCAAGAAATTATAATTAAGTTACTCTAGCCCAGCACATCAATCCCTGCTTGTGGTTTTACTGTGTAAGCAGCCAGAGGTGGTTAATGCAGGTCCAGAAAGTAAAAACCCTGTACAAAGATTAGTTCCAAACATTTGCATATCCAATTCTACAACACAGACTCGCAGCTAATCACCTGGTTATTTAAAGGATCAAGAAAAACAAGGCATTTTTTTTTTTTACTTTCTGGGCTGGGATTACCCACCTCTGCCTGCAGTTCAGAAACAGTACAATACAATAATCCATACATACCAAAACAGGGTTTGCAATAATGCTTACATAAACTTCAAAATGTTGAAAACCAAGGAAGCAAGGTCAGATGTTTAAGATACAACCCTGCCTTTACATAAATGGGATCATGGAGACAAGCTGAAGGAACAGAGCAAATCCCTACCAACATGGTGCGTGTTTCTGTCATTAGATACAAATTTAACAGTCCTTGACAGGCTGCCCTGGGTTTGACACCCAGTCTCGGCCATTTGCTCCAGTATGGAGAGATATTTGTGCCATCGGTTTGAGCGCGCAGGAACCAATCCGAGCGCGCAGTGAGACAACTTGCGCGCTCGCAAAACCGGTCTGGCGCACGCTCAACTCTGAAAAACCCTCTCAACACACTGTTCTCGTGCTCAGTTTCATCTCTGCGCGTGCGCGTATCCGTCTCTGCTCGCGCTCGACCTGCTCTCTCTCCGCGCTCAACACCAGCTGTGCGCTCGGCTGTTTCTCCGCTCGCTCGACTCTCTGCGCTCGCAACTTCAGCAATGTATGTAAATGAACCATACCATCAGCCAATCACGCTCAGCTTCTTTTCATCCAATGAAAGCATTCGTTCCTTCTTCTTCTTCTTTTCTATCATGGCGGATCGCAAGCAACTTTAAGGTGCATACCGCCACCTACTGTTCATGAGTGGGTAGCAACATTGTGTTACATCTATTAAATTCTATTTTTTAATTTTGTATTCTGAAGATAACTAAATAATGCTTTCCTTAATCTATAAATATCCTTTATATTTCCTTTATTTGCCAATAATCCTTTAAGACTCCATTCTTGGCCTGTCATTTCAACTACTCTTCTCAATTTTTCCCTTTCAGGTTCATATGTTTTACAGTTCATCAATACGTAAGCATTCGTTCCAAATACTACATCCGGTGAAATAAAAAAATAAATAAATAAAAATAAAAACACAATCAGGAAAATCAAACAACTCTTACAGTTATTTTGTCAACACTCCTAACCATTTGATGGACAGAATATAGTACTATAAAATATCTTGAATTACTGTATCTCAAATAAACTTCAGTGAAACAGTTATTAGATCATTGCCTCATCCATCTCTTTTACCTGCTATTGACATGGATTTAAATTTGCTGTTTTAAAAGAAACATAAGGAGGATATTTCAGGTTCAAGTATGGTTCAACAGTATATAGATAATGTTTTGGATCATATTGGCCTTACTCTTAGCTTTTGTGGCGGGTGGTTCTTCTTTTTATTGTGTTTTATGGAGGTTGGCAAACAACAATTACCGCCACCAACTTGTGCCCTTGCGCTACACTCAAAACAACTGATCAGGAACTGTTACTTCAATCTGCGCAATATCTCCAAGGTAAGGAAAATCCTCTCTCACGATGATTTGGAGAGAACCATCCATGCCTTCGTCTCTTCAAGACTGGATTACTGTAACAGCTTGTTTACCTGTCTGAGCAAGAAGGAGCTGGGTCGCCTACAAATTGTCCAGAACTCTGCTGCAAGACTCCTGACCCGTACAAATAGGACAGCCCATGTAACTCCTCTCTTGAAGTCCTTACATTGGCTTCCTGTTGTTTCCAGGATAAAGTTTAAAATCCTGGTCCTTACCTTCAGGGCCCTTCATGTACAGGCGCCTGGCTACATGACAGGTCTGATCCAGCCGTATACGTCGGTCCGTTGCCTAAGGTCTTCAGGTCAAAACCTGCTTATGGTTCCTCGGACCCGTTTTAAAACCCGAGGAGACCGGTCCTTTAAAGCACCCCGTCTTTGGAATGAACTCCCCCTGTCCCTGCGCTCTCTGGACTCGGTGGATATCTTTAAAAAGCAGCTAAAAACACACCTGTTTTCACTAGCCTTCCAAAGCACATAGCGTGTTGTTTTATTCCCTTATTTATTATAGCTTTTATTGCATTTTATCTGTTTTTACTTGTGTTGTTTTTATGTCATCATGTGAAGCACTTTGTGACTTTGTCTGTGAAAAGTACTATACAAATAAAGTTTACTTACTTACTTACTTACCAACTGAAAAATCCTGTTTATCAAATTATTCTTTTTAATATATATAATAAAGAATAACCCTCTTATTTAGAGTCCATCTGTAAAAGGTCTTCTAAATAATAATTGTTAAATTTCAGATCAGGTCTGCTGTCTGAATAATTGTGTTTAAATTAATATAACGGCCGCTGATCTAGAATCAGAGCAAACTAAACTTCTTAATGGAACGATATTTTCAATCCATTGTAAGGCCAATATGATCCAAAACATTTCTCCTTTGTAGGCTGAATTCCATCACTGATTCTTTTACCCGATTTAAAAATAAATTCTGGAACTAAAACAAAACACCATTCCTAATATTGGAATATTTTGAAGCATCCATAAAAAATTTAACATATCCATAATATTTTTTATCTATAGACTGTTGAACCATACTGGAACCTGAAATATCCTCCTTATTTTTCTTTTAAAACAGCAAATTTAAATCCATGTCAATAGCAGGTAAAAGAGATGGATGAGGCAATGATCTAATAACTGTTTTACTGAAGTTTATTTGAGATAATTCAAGATATTTTATAGTACTATCTTCTGTCCATCAAATGGTTAGGAGTGCTGACCAAATAACTGTAAGAGTTGTTTGATTTTCCTGATTGTGTTTTTATTTTTATATATTTTTTTTTTTTTCATTTAACCGGATGTAGTATTTGGAACGAATGCTTACGTATTGATGAACTGTAAAACATATGAACCTGAAAGGGAGAAATTGAGAAGAGTAGTTGAAAGGACAGGCCAAGAGTGGAGTCTTAAAGGATTATTGGGAAATAAAGGAAATATAAAGGTTATTTATAGATTAAGGAAAGCATTATTTTGTTATCTGCAGAATACAAAATTAAAAAATAGAATTTAATAGACGTAAAACAATGTTGCTACACACTCATGAACAGTAGGTGGCGGTATGCACCTTAAAGTTGCTTGCGATCCGCCATGATAGAAAAGAAGAAGAATAAGAAGGAACGAATGCTTTCATTGGATGAAAAGAAGCTGAGCGTGATTGGCTGATGGTATAGTTCATTTACATACATTGCTGAAGTTGCGAGCGCAGAGAGTCTAGCGAGCGGAGAAACAGCCGAGCGCACAGCTGGTTGAGCATGGAGAGACGGATTCGAGCACGCGCAGAGATGAAACTGAGCGCGAGAACAGTGTGTTGAGAGGGTTTTTCAGAGTTGAGCGCGCGCCAGACCGGTTTTGCGCGCGCGCGTATTGTCTTACTGCGCGCTCGGATTGGTTCCTGCGCGCTCAAACCGATGGCACAAATATCTCTCCATACTCCAGGCTGTTCCTTTACCTGCCTACCAAACTGTCAAATACTGGCAGTGAGCTCAGGCAAAACCTTCTTAAAAAGACCAAGATACATGGAAGGGCTCCAATGTCTTAAGCTCCGCAGAACAAAATGGCTTGTGTTACAATCCTAAAAGAAAAAAAAAGAAAAAACACCCTAATCCCAAACATTTTTGGGACTTTTGCTTTCTAACTTTTTGAGGTCTGTTTGTCCTTAGAAGGTTAGTAAATATACCAACATAAACAGGTACATACCCCCGCACACGCTGTCAGCATGGTTCTCTGTAGATCCAGAAGAGGGCGCTGTGACTCCATGATTCACACACTAAAGTCACTTAAGTACTAACTGACAATTTATTCATAAAGTCATAAGTCTATCTTCAAACCAAAGTTCCTCAACAGGCTTTTAGGAAAGCAATGTGATCCCCCCTTTGCTATTTTTTTTAATCCTCATTATAAATTTTACAAATATAAAAAATAACGTTTGGATAATAGATACATTAATCTTATGTTTCAATGAAAAACAAAATTATAGTAAATTTAGAAAACAACATTATTTTAGGACGGTCAAACTTTAACTCTCATAGGGATGAGGAGTTTTCTGACTTGTCTTTATTTTCCTTTATCTGATACAGCTTTAATAAAAAAAATAATAACACAGGCATATAGAAATACAGTTATAGTAAAGTATTTGTGGCCCTCCACAGGTAGGAGTGTCGCTGAGAACACAAGCCCTACCGAGCTTGATTGACAGCTCTGTTCCCCTGCCTTCCCTTCTCATCTTGTCTTCTGCACACGTTCAACTTGTCCCTCGCTTCTAAAACCCAGGACTCTTTGATCATGATTGTGCTGCACTGCAGAGCACCACTAAAGACGACAGCAGGAGGAGAGGAGGTTTGAAAGAGATGGAAAGTGGAGGACAGAGAGAAAATATTCCACCTCTTTGTTTTCCTTTTTGTGGCATCTTGCCTTCAGGGAGCCTAGTTCTTTGAGCGAAATTCAAGAGCTTAGCATGGGTATGTGTGCGACGGAAAGCATGTTTGTAAGTCTGTGTGTGCGTTGCTGTATGTGCGTGCACTTGCAGGCATGTGGGAGAACCCCGGAGAGCACGACAGCCTCTCTCTTGTTGACTTCTAAAAGTCCTCCAGTGGCCTGAGACATGACGCTGAGCCACATCCTCCAGAAGCCCAAAGGATGTAAAGACAAAAGCACAGAGAAGAAAGAGAAAAAGAAAGGGAAACAGAGGAAGTAAAGAACTAAAGACAGCTGGGAAGGCAAAGAAGTGAGAAACGTATAAGGAAGAATTCATTAGAGCTAAATAAAGAATACAAGGGAGACCCGGTGCAAGAGGAAGAAATGAAGACAAATGAGAACAGAGGTTCAGGGGATAAAGCTGGCAGAAGAATGATGAAAGGAGAGATCTTCAATAGGATAACGAGGAGCGGTGTCATTCATCTGTCAAGGTGACAAGAAGTACAGCTGCCAGTTTCATTCACCTAAAATACCACTGCTGATTTATTTACTTTATGTCATCTGGGGTTCAAATAGAGGTTAAGTGTAAAGTTTGATGTGGTTACAGTTAAAGCCGCAGAGACTAACATCAGAATCAATTCTTTATGCATCTAGAAACACACTGGGACCTGTTTATGCTGTCGCAACCTTTTCGACCACAACAGAACACAGATGATGCCAAGATAGCAAGGCCCTGTGCAGTAGAGCAATGTCAGCTTTACATATTCACAAACATGGTGGCCTACTTCGTCGCCTGCTAGGCAGAGAGGTTTAACCGACAGAAATAGTTGTATGAACAGGTTGTAGGAGGTATGTAGGAGGAATGTAGGAGGAAGATCATCTTGTCCTTTTTTTGGGTTAATTTTTGAATAATGGTCTATAACAAGTGTGGATGTATGTTACATTGCATACACATTCCCTTTAATTTGCATTTATTTATGTTGCATATCTATAAAAATGAAATTTTCTGTGAATTCCTGTTTAAATTCCCTGATTGTTTTGTATATTTCTCTACATCTTTACCCATAAATGCATGGGTAAAGCATTAAAATGGCAGAAATTCAATTTGCCAAAGGGGTCTTTCATCCACAATGATAAATAAATTATGTAATGTTAATTTAGGTTGGGAGCAGGACCTTGACTCAACCACATCTCTACTCCCAGCACTCGACTTATAACCGGTTAACAAATCTTTCAGTCTGTCATGTATTTGAAAACCACTCTCTCTTTCCCAAAGCCATATCTCACACTTCAACCTCTTCATCTCATCTCATCACCCTCACTCTTTTCCCCATTTCCAAGTCTCATTCTTCATCTCCATACCCTCTCTTTATGCCAGGTTCCATCTGGGAGGTTCTAAGTAGGTTCTGGAAAAGCCATTTCCTGAAAACTGCATCCCCACCCCCAGTCTTCTCATCCTCAAAAGCCTTTATCAACAAGGACCCAGTTGAAGGATCGTCACGCGAAATGCATCCATCTTCTTCACCTCTTCCTTTAATGAACCTCTAAGATCGTATCTTCGCAATAGGGTTCTTACTAATGAAATAATGTTTCTTTTTTTTAGCTTTTTTAATCGTCTTCACTCAAACAACTTTTATAAGCTGTTGCCTCCACAAGCTGTCCTGACCTATTTTTGTCTGCTTGCTTGGCTTGCAAAACTACATTAGAGGCCATGTATATTATTTTGTTAATTTAATAATCATTTTTTTTTTTTGAGAAGCACCAATGTTGTGGCCTAAAATATGATTAATGGCTGGGGACATATGCTTTGATGCATTAATGGGTAAAGTCTTGTAATTCCTTATTTTTCTCTTCTATCCAAACTAATGAGACCATGCCTGCAAAGCTTGCTACGGCAGTGATCTTGACTTGTGCTGCTGATATATATACTTAAAGCTGAAGTCTGTAAGTTTTTAAAAATCACTTTTTTGTCATATTGGCTAAAACTATCCCTATGCCCAGACAACAGTACACGCAGTACCTGTGAAAAAACTGCTGCAATTGGTCCCGCCTACTGCCTGTATTGCAATCTGGAAAGAATATTTTGGGACGAGACAAAACAACCAATCACAGCCAGAGGAACGTCTGATGGAGTGTCAATCACAGCTCACACACGCTGAATCCCGCCCCCTCCCTCTCACCGATGAACCTGCCGCTGCCGCCCGGCTGCTGCAGTCAGAAGGGGAGTGGCGTGAAACCTTTTTTTCTTCAAATTTTCAGTCGAAGTATGCTCTCTTCTCAATGTGACAGACTGCAGCTTTAATCTTTCAAACACTGCAGAAAATATCTAATATCTAAGATTATCTAAGCAGCACAGCATCTTAATGCACTCTACATTTCATGCACTGATTCCTGCATGCCTGCTGCTAATGCTGCAAGCTTCAACTTGGTTCTCTACAGCACCTCCACTACCCCAGCATTGCTTTACGCTCTGAGGTTTGAGACACTCTCCTCACTTTCTAACATACATTGGACAAGTTTAAAGTATGAAGAGATATGTTCACACATTGCATTAAAAACAACAATAAAGGCTAAATAAGCTGCTGCTAAAAAGCTGTTTACAACACTGAGGAAAAAACAGCTAAAGCTATACGCAAGGCCAAAGCACATTTTTTTCCTCACTATAATACAACGTGCAATAGGGGATTCCAAAACAATTTGGATCTAACTGAAAAAACTTGTAGGACAGGACACAAAAATTAAACGAATTTTAGAAATTACGATGAATGCTAAAATTACAAATAACACAAAAATTAAAAATTTTTGTTATGATATGTTATATGTTATGAAAATCAATATATATTTTTTTTTTATTGAACCTGTATCAACTATTAAATATGTGCTTGACAAATAATTTTGAGCCAATCTTAAACCTACAAACAGTCACGGAATCTGAAGTTTTACAAGCACTTAAAGCTTCTTAAACTAGAAACATATTTGGCATAGATGTGTGCATGCTGAAAGAACTCGGTTCCACGTTATTGACGCAATTAACCAGAATTGTCAATCTCTCCATTATTAAGGCAATATGCCCAAGTGTGTGGAAGTCAGCTGCTGTTGTTCCATTTTTCAAAATTGGAGATCCATTGTCTGTGGACAATTATAGACCAATCAGCATCTTACCTACAGTGTCAAAAGTTGCAGGAAAATTGATTACCCAACAAATAATAACACATTTAAAAACCACTACATTTCTCCTTCATTCAATGCAATTTGGTTTCAGAACTCAATACTCCACAGAAACTGCAAATATATTTTTCATAAAAAAATATCAAACAATCACTGCATAAAAGTGATGTGGTTGGACCTGTGTTTCTCTATCTAAAAAAAAGCTTTTGACACTGTAAACCATCAAAATATTATTAACCAAACCAAGCAAATTTACCTTCTCCTCAGATGTGATAAAATGGATAGAATCATATCTTTCTAATCGCTCAGTCAATCAGGATCAGTAATTATCTCTCACCGCTTCTCGTCATGTCCACAGCGGTACCTCAAGGTTCTACCTTGGGGCCTCTACTATTTTCTCTCTATATAAACGACCTCCCCTCAGTTTGTTCAGATATCTGGATCCAGATGTATGCAGACAATACTGTAATTTATACCCATGGTAAAAACACAAAACAGGTTGTTGAAAAACTACCACCGTCTATTGTCCATGTCCAATGGCTGAATGAATCCTTCTTAAAACTTAATGTAAATAAAACAGTTTCAATGTACTTTACTAAATCCAACAGATCAAGTCATGTGGAAGATATTTATGTGACAGGGGAAAAAAGAAAAAAGTTGTGTCAGAATTTAAATACGTAGGCATCCTAATAGACTCTAGACTACCTTATAAATCCCAGATAGAAAGGTGTGTAATAGGGTCAAATTAAATATTAAAAATTTCTAAAATCACACTTGTCACTCCAGGCAGCTAAAATGTGCATATACAGTTTGGTTCCGTCCCATATCACCTACTGTCTTATAATTTGGTCACAGGCCAATGACACTAAAACATTTAGAATCTCTTCACAAACAGACAAACAAATATTTTGGATGGATAAATTATCAAAATATCACCATTGTGCCATTTTACTAAAACATAAGCTTTTAAGCCTGGAAAATGTCATCAAGTATTCAAACATCTGTCTTTTTTACAAAATAATCCATGGTCTGTCATCTCCTCCACTCAGTCAGTTTGTAAAGATCAGGAACACACAGACAGTAACATGAGGGTAGGCCAGAGGAGACTGTGTTGTTCCTCAGCGTAAAAGTGCTTTTAGTCAAAGAACCTTTGTAGTCACAGCAGATCAGGAGTGGAACTTGTTCTCTCAGAACAACAGAGAACTTACAACATACACTCTTTCAAAAAGCATCTAAAAACTGGTTCATAACACATCAGTCATATTGGCATTAAAATTCTGACTGTTGTGTTTTTAGGTAGACAATTTTAAGATTTGTCCAGGGACAACAAATGAAAAATAGCCTTTTGGGTAATTCTGCTGCATTTGTAGGAATGCTTATTACTGTACACTGTCCCAAACAAATAAATAAATTTAAATCTAAACCCCCTTGACTTGGTGAGCAGATTGCCTATGGATTGACTAGGCAAAAACCTAGAAATCAAATTCAGACTTTTACAATAGCTAGTAATATTTTTTTTTTCACATAGAGAAGGGTATAAGAGTATAATGCAAGATTTCCAAGAGACAACCATCACTGTTGAATAACAAACTATAATTCTTTATTTCTTTGCTTTATAAGTTGCCGTGTCACCAAACTAATTATCATTTTCAACAAGGTAAATCAAAGTTGTGTGCTTGAAAAAAGTTGGAGGAAATCCACATAAATCTAGCGCACAGGCAGAAAAGATTAGAGTGACTTTGGAGACAATGTCTACATCATGCTTTTTGAAAAACTACTAAATTCTCATTAGATAGAACATGATGGAACATGAATAAGATTAAATTCAAAACTCATTATTATGCCTCTAGCATTAAAACTCTGCTCCTATAGATTAAGTCTGGAGACAATATATCCACTTGCATTTCCCATGATTTTATGACTTCTCTTATTGCATTTCTGATATTAACAGTGTCTATCTTTTTTTCCACTCTGTTTCCCATCATGTGGGAGCAGCAGCAAAATAGAGGCTGTGATTAAATTGCAAACTCATCAAGTTTGTACTCCATACAATTTAGATGTGGCCCTAAAGTAGAAACAGCTAATTTCTGTGATTCAGAGAGGATAAAACCCATATTCCCTGGCTTACCAGGGATATTTTAGTGCCACATTTTTCACTCTTTGTAATAGATAACCTTAATTTCCCTTTTTTCTTGGATTCCAGTAAGCCTATCTAAACATCAAGGAAATGGCTCTTTAAAAGATGCAAGGCTAGTTTGTGCTGGTAGAAGAAACAGAAGAAAAAGATGGCACTGTCTGGGTATATGCATAGTATGCATTTCAGCATTTAAAGCGTTGGTTCCTTAAAGTTTTATTCTTTTTTACTTTTTTGACAGACTTAAATGTACCAGTTAGTTAAATATAATTTAATTTGAAAGATTTCTCTGGTTAATATCAATATTTTAAATAGTTTAATTAATTGAGGAAAAGGAATTTAGAAATTTACATGTCAACTCAGCCATTTGTTAAAATATGGTAGCGACTTTTCAAGTTCAAGTGTGATTAATTTTAGTTCTGTTTTTTTTTTTAACCACATCTAGGCCTCATTAATAACAGACTTTAAAATAATAACAATAAAAAAAAACCATTTGTCTGACTATTTAATGTAGGCTAAGAGCCCATCCACACGGAGACGTGATTAGCTGTACCACCAAAGTACTGTGGAACTAAATGGATCTGCTGTCTTTTGAGATGATAAATGATCATTTTTGAGAGTGAAAAAGTTTTAAAACTCAGTTTTTATGTTTCAGTGTGTGCAAGCAAGCCATGTCTTTTTTCAAATGATGAAGCTTTATCTCCATCCTTCTCTGTAACCTGCATGTGTTTCCATACCATGCTGCTGTGTTTACCTTGAATTAATTTTCCATTGATGCCAGATACTTTAGTAACAGAATTTGGTGTGATATTCTGGCAATGTCATAGTGCCACCATAGGACATAGGTGTCACATCTTCTTTATTGGTGCTTTGCACATTAATGTGGATGTAAATTTTAAATGCACCTAAACATCTAAAACACTGTAGGCCTCATTTTCCACAATTATGATCAGGGTTTATGACTGAACAGTAACAAAGAAAAACTGTGCAAACATGGCATGGGATGGGGAGAGTTCCCAAGCAATGAACAAAAGCAAAAAAACAGTGTTGTGACTGATCAATTAAAAAAGGTCAAGATTCTACTCATTTATCCTAAAAACGTATTGATGATCCTCCAAGGTTTGGGCAAAATGTTCTGTGTATTGACAACATTTTGCATATTACGAGGTATACATTCCAATACATCTGAATTAAAATTGATACGGCATTTCGAAAAAGAACATTGCACAATCAGTCAAACATTGCGTTGGTAGAGTAATGGTATGTTTTTTTTGGGCTGCACTGGCCTCTGGACAACTTGATGTTAATGAGGAAACTCCAGAAAATCTTTAGGAAAATTTCTGGTCATCAGTGCGGCACAGGAAGACATTAACCAGTGCAGAGTTCAATCTGGTTCCGGAGGTCCAGTGTCCAGCACCTTTCAAATGTGTCTCTGCTCTCACACACATACAGTGGGGCAAAAAAGTATTTAGTCAGCCATCAATAGTGCAAGTTCTCCCACTTAAAAAGATGAGAGAGGCCGGTAATTTTCATCATAGATATACCTCAACTATGAGAGAAAAAATGAGGAAAAAAAATCCAGAAAATCACATTGTCTGATTTTTAAAGAATTTATTTGCAAAATATGGTGGAAAATAAGTATTTGGTCAGTTACAAACAAGCAAGATTTCTGGTTCTCACAGACCTGTACCTTCTTCATTAAGAGGCTCCTCTGTCCTCCACTCGTTACCTTCATTAATGGCACCTGTTTGAACCCGTTATCAGTATAAAAGACACCTGTCCACAACCTCAAACAGTCACACTCTAAACTCCACCATGGCCAAAACTAGAGAGCTGTCAAAGGACACCCGAAACAAAATTATAGACCTGCACCAGGCTGGGAAGTCTGAATCTGCAATAGGTAAACAGCTTGGTGTGAAGAAATCAACTGTGGGATCAATTATTAGAAAATGGAAAACATACAAGACCACTGATAATCTTCCTCGATCTGGGGCTCCAGGCAAGATCTCACCCCGTGGGGTCAAAATGATCACAAGAACGGTGAGTAAAAATCCCAGAACCACACGGGGGGACCTAGTGAATGACCTGCAGAAAGCTGGGACCAAAGTAACAAAGGCTACCATCAGTAACACACTACGCCGCCAGGGACTCAAATCCTGCAGTGCCAGACGTGTCCCCCTGCTTAAGCCAGTACATGTCAAGGCCCGTCTCAAGTTTGCTAGAGAGCATTTGGATGATCCAGACGATGACTGGGAGAATATCATATGGTCAGATGAAACCAAAATAGAACTTTTTGGTAAAAACTCTACTCTACTACTAGAATGCTGAGTTGCATCCAAAGAACACCATACCTACAGTGAAGCATGGGGGTGGAAACATCATGCTTTGGGGCTGTTTTTCTGCTAAGGGACCAGGACGACTGATCCGTGTGAAGGAAAGAATCAATGGGGCCATGTATCGTCACATTTGAGTGAAAACCTCCTTCCATCAGCAAGGGCATTGAAGATGAAACGTGGCTGGGTCTTTCAGCATGACAATGATCCCAAACACACCGCCCGGGTAACGAAGGAGTGGCTTCGTAAGAAGCATTTCAAGGTCCTGGAGTGGCCTAGCCAGTCTCCAGATCTCAACCCCATAGAAAATCTTTGGAGGGAGTTGAAAGTCCGTGTTGCCCAGCGACAGCCCCAGAACATCACTGCTCTAGAGGAGATCTGCATGGAGGAATGGGCCAAAATACCAGCAACAGTGTGTGAAAACCTTGTGAAGACTTACAGAAAACGTTTGATCTCTGTCATTGCCAACAAAGGGTATATAACAAAGTATTGAGATGAACTTTTGTTATTGACCAAATACTTATTTTCCACCATGTTTTGCAAATAAATTCTTTAAAAATCAGACAATATAATTTTCTGGATTCTTTTTTCTCATTTTGTCTCTCACGTTGAGGTATATCTATGATGAAAATTACCGGCCTCTCTCATCTTTTTAAGTGGGAGAACTTGCACTATTGGTGGCTGACTAAATACTTTTTTGCCCCACTGTATATGTGTCTGGAAAAACATTTTGAAACCGATTCCATGAGGATGGTATCAGGGCCAGACGTCAACAGATGGGGGTTGTGCTCACAACCCAACACCATGCAGGACGCCCCTCATTTCCCAAAGAACAACAGGATAGACAAACCTGGCAACCTGTGGTCTTCACAGATGAAAGCAGGTACACACTGAGCACATGTGACAGGGTTGACAGAGCCTGGAGACTCTTGGTTCCTCTTAATGCAGGACAATGCTAAATATCAATTTGCTGGAGTGTGTCAGCAGTTCCTGCTAAATGAAGGCATTTAGGCTATCGATTCGCCCAGCCGTCACCCAGACCTGCTTTAGTGCAGGTCTGGGAGGATATCCCTCAGAAAACCTCTGTCACCCCATCAGGAGCTTGCCCAGGTATTGTAGGGAGGTCATACAGGCACGTGGAGGCCACACACAATACTGAGCCTCATTTTGAACTGTTAAGGATATTTCATCAAATTTGCAGAAGCCTGTAATCTGTTTTCCACGTAAAGTTTGTGTGTGACTTTGAACGAACGCCTCCTTTGGTTAATAAACTTAATTTCGACTTAGACTCAACTGTAAGTCTAAGTTGAAATTTATTGATGATTTTTGTGTGATTTTGTTGTGAGCACATCAACTTTGTACAGAACAAAGTATTCAATGCGAATATATTTAATTCATTCAAATCTAGGATGTATTATGTGAGTTTTGCCTTTATTTTTTGAACAGTCTATATTTGTCTGATATATGAAATTGGTTTTCATCACCTGAAACATTAAGTGTAAACATAAAAAGCAGAAGAAACATCCAAGGGAGGAAATATTTTTCCATAGCACTTCATATAGTGTATATATTTACTTTATGCATGTACCCAAATAAATGCAGTAGCTAAACATGCACACATGCAATCACTTTCAAACACAGGAAATTCTAGCAAGTCTTGTGGAAAGAGTTGCAAATGAAGCAAACTCCCTCTTTGAAAACCTCAGTTAGGGCACAGCAGGAGTTGGATAGAGCTTGCCCCTTTACTTCCTATGGTTTTTTTCTCTCAATAATGTTCAAAGTGAAAGGAGGCTAACATCCATAGCTTTGTTTGGAGATGAGTCAAGCAGAATAAAAGCAATGAGGCTGTTTGTGAGTGAGTTTTTGTATGCTGTGTTGCTTTGTTGACAGTTGATGCAGAGTTAATGTGATAATGACAAGCAGAGGTGCAATTTGTTTTCTCAGACTCTGTGCTATTCAGCTGCTGTGTGGGGTCAAAAGGTCCACAACAAACAACTTTGGCAAATGCTAACATCAGCATTTTCTGCTTTCAGCTAAAACACTTCAACTGAACAAATTATAGCACTTAGTGCATCTATGGATGTCAGACTCCCATGTTACACTCTGTCTAGACCTGTCTATTGATATTTATTTAACCTCCCTTTTTTCCAAAAATGTCAAGTATCTAAGATTTCAGGATTAAGTGCTCACTGCTCATGAAAGTCACAGAAGATAAATCACAAGAGAAGTTTTTGAAATAATAAGTTTTTATCAACACTAACTGGAATCAGTCAAATCATGTACAATGGATGGAGATCAGTCATGCTAAACCTCTTAAAGAAAACGTGTGTTCTCCTGCAGCTTTACCTTGGTTTTGCAATGTCACAGCAAAGATTGCTTTCTAAAATACTAATAAAAAATTCTTCTACTTTTGCCCCACCTCAACATAGAGGTTTGTATATTCGGCTCCATCAGTGCTGTAGGCACATGTGTCACAAACTGGTGAATGGCTGCAACAAGTTTTCATTTAAAAATGAAGGCAATACCTAAAAATGAGAAAAACATGGGAAATATGGTGCCTTGAGAAAGTATTTACTCTCTTTTCATTTTTCCTGTTTCTATATTATGTATCCTATATTCTGTCAAATGTCACAAAATAAACCAAAATGCTGAATCTTTCCACTCATATAAATGTTTCAGTATGCAGTACAAAGAGTTTTGTTATGTTTTGTCTGTTCTTTTGGCGCTTTCTTTATAAATATGTATTTTTCATTTCATTTTATATTAAAATTGATTTGATGAATATTTGAATAAACATTTAGGGGGAATTTCATGATGTAATAAGTCTAAACAGAGACACTTTCATTAAATATAGACATGACATTTACTCACATCTAAATGAGGTTTACATACAGCACTATAGTTTGCACTGTTGTTTGCTCAGTAAGCAATGGTTAAGAAACCATCATATTGACATTTAATGATTTCTCTTATTTGTTCAAGTGTGTCAGTAAGACCAGTGAGGTAGTATCAAATCATCTAATTTAAAAGTTGATTTGAATTGAACCATTAACAATTTTTTGTTTACTTCTGGACCTTCAGGATGTGTCTTTTACAATCAAAAGACAGGGTTGTTTTGCTGTTGTTTTTAACTTGATGAGTGTGGTCCATCATGCCTTGAGTAGAAGTAAAGTTGACCCAGTTTTACGGTTCATTATTTTTCATTTGCAAATGTTTTTTTTTTTGTTTTTGTTTTTTTTTTCTCTTGAGGGTGGATCAGTATTCTAAAGAGGTATACAAAAATATTATGTTGCAAAACTGGCAGTTGTTAACCGCTCTGACAATTTTCAGAGGTATTGAGATCAGGGTCACCACTGAGCAAAACATCTTCACTAATTTTCCTTCATTCTGGGGCGACAGTGGCGTTGGATGTAAGAGTTTGCCCTGAAATCAAAGGGTTGACGGTTCAAGCCCCGACTCTGACTTTCAGTGTCGTTGTGTCCTTGGGCAAGACACTTCACCTGCATTGCTACTGATGGTGGTCAGAGGGCCCGGTGGCGCCAATGTATGGCAGCCCCGCTTCTGTCAGTGAGCCCCAGGGCAGCTGTGGCTACAATGTAGCTTGCCACCATGAGTGTGTGAGTGTGTGTGTGAATGGGTGAATTAATGTAGTGTAAAGTGCTTTGGTCAAGTTTCCTAACTTGAATAAAGGCGCTATATAATTACATGCCATTTACCATTCTACAGGGATTGTTAGTTGGGGATTTTAAGATATTATCCTTAAATATGAATTATTCTCCTATGCAAAAAAAAAAAAAAACTTTATCTAATTTTGCTGAACTTGAGGGCACACCTGCTATTAATATTTGATAAAGGCGAATATAATAATACATCAATGCTATATTAGGTCACAATCCTTTTTATGAACATATTGTTTAAAAAAAAATGTAAAACATTTCTCTGTGTTGCAGCTTCAGGTTGATGGCAATTAAGCTATTATCATCATTAGTTGGCTTCATCCCAGCTTAAGCTGAAAACAGTCATGATGGATAGAGTGTCACTTTGAGTAATGAATAAGTTAGGTTCCTGAATTATTATTTTTTTTTTAGATTTTCAAAGGAAAAATTTGTCTAAGTTATATGAATATATCTTCACAGAGCGCTTGCAGTGAATTTAGCTTTTTACTCACAGAATTGGGCCTCAAGAAGTCTGCTGATCTGTGCTATAAACCTTAAAATATAGAATAATGTTTGGGTTATTTTGCGTGGATGTTAGCAAGCAAAGTCCAACACTGTAAATGTTTTCCCCCTCACCAAACATGGATGTTGTCCATTGCAAAATATTCTATTTACAAAGATTAGTATGGCTGCTTCAATCTTCTCTCTTTCTCATGTTTCTATCCTACTACCCTGTTTATCTTTCTCCTTATTTCTCTCTAAGTCTGTCATTCTAAGGCGCTAATTTCCTTTTTGTAGTTCAAAGTCTGTCAAACTGAACAGGAATTGCCATTTATTGGGAACATTTCTTTGTGTTCCTTGTCTCTCTCGCTTCTTTTTAACTCATGTTTATGTTCATCTAACATTATCCCCCCTCTGCACAAGGCTGTCTTGTTTGGGATTCCATTTTGACTGACTATATTTTTCTTGACTTCTCATAATAAAAAAGGGAGGTTTGAGTTTGTTTACTCAATTTACCAGCTTATCCATCAGACTCAAATTGGATTAGCCTGTATTTTGGGGATGGATTTGCTTTTCTCCCATCAATCTCAGTCTTGCTCGCTGCATGTCATTTTCATGCACATGACTGTCACTCTTTTTGCATTTTCCTTCTGTCTGCTTTATGGCTGTGTTTTTAGGTTATTATTTAGTAAACCACAGATGACTAACCCAAAGCAAGTTCATTGCTCTCACTTTTATTTATATTTCTATAAGCTTTTAACTCCATATTCATATCAAAATGTTCTTATTGTTGACAGGTACTTTGTCTCTTTGTCCCCCTGGAAGACTGACTGCTGTTAATGCATAAAAACAGAAGTTAGGTAATTTCAGAAACACATCAGACCTTGAAATTTTGAAAGGCCACATCCCTTACATGAGGAGCCAAGCAAGTGGTGGAATTAGTCGAAACATTGTTGGACTTAATGTAAAGCATAATGCCACCAGGGACAACACATGTAAATGGGTTTCATTTCCATAATAAGTCCATTACCCTACTGCATGCTGTGAGACTTTGCTACAAGCTTTGCTCCTGAGGCTGAACGATTTATGTATATAAAACCACTCCAGGGTGTTAAGCTTGTTGTTGCTCATGTTTTTATTTCATACTTGTGTTACTTGCTGGTCCTACAACAGTTGATAAGGCAGCAACAATCCTTACTGTCACAGTTGTGGATAAAAAAAGATAAAAAGGACTACATCAGTTCTATTTTAAAATGGTATCTTTTTTTATTTATTTTGTGAACTTTAATGGTCAAACAGAAAGTAAGTATCTACATTTACGTTTCTTACCTTAGCTGTTCATATAACTTAATTGCTATTAAATGTCAGTTTATTTTAACAAAACAAAGTGCGGCTAGAGACAGGTTTTCCAGTCAGAACTACGATCAAGTAAAATGATTTGTCAATCAAATACAAACAGCATAAAAATAAAACAACAAGCCGGTCCCATCTAGGCGTAATCGGAGAAAATGACATACGAAGTGTGCTCCTAATGTCCAGTCTGCTCCGTAGTTTTGTTTTGATCGCTGTAACCGCAGAAAATCCCGCTTCACAAAGATAGGATGTTATAGATAGGATGCGTCTTGACCTGAATTAACCTGTGTCGTGAGGTACAGATGCACTGACTGATGTAATTGGGAGAGAATACCGCAATTTTTATATTTTTCAAAATAAAACATCACTCAGACTCTGATCGTCGATAAATTATATACATATATATATAGTTTTTTCTGTGCAGCCCGGTACCAAATGACCCATGGAACGGTACCGGTCCGCGGCCCGGTGGTTGGGGACCGCTGTTGTAGAGCATTCTTTGGGGTGTGGGAGGGAGAGTTGGAGATCTAGCAGTTTGCGGTTTATGTTCTTGCTTAATATATGAACATTGTAAAAAACTTTATTTAACCCGTCTTTTAATCCGTGTTCTCCTGCATGGTTGACTCTACCCCATGTAAAATTGCTATTTTCAGGTGCCATACAGGAGTATGGCGACTTGATTGTTTGTTATGTTGGACCCATTTAACATGGATACATGCAACGTCATATACGCAAAAGAGCACAGGAACTTCCAAAAAACCGTTCCTCTTTTCTTATTTCGCTCTGACTTCCTTTGACCTCGAGGGGGGCATGCTCAATATCATTATTGTTTAATTCACGGGAGCAAAAAATGCTGTAATCAGTGCTTATAATTTAATATGACATAATTGAATAAATAATTTAAACTCACCATCAGCATCAATCTCACACATTTCTGCCCAAAATTTTTTTGTTGTGGGTCTTTTTAATAGGGATAACTAGGATCATACATAATTGTTTTTTACTCTACTTCTAAACTCAGCATCTCTTCATCCATGCCTTCGATAAGAAGTTTCTTTTGAAGTTGTGAGATGCACTCTTGAAAGTTGTTGTGACTGGATTTGATAAAAATGTTATCTCTTTAATTTATACTCTCAGTATAAAATAAATATTTTGATTGAAATGAGAAATCTGCTTCCTGGTATTTTAAAGTACCAATACCTGCATCCAATAATTTAATTAAACAATCTTAGTTTTTGGGAATATATAAGAATTATGCTCTAATATTTAGTTACCGATCAGTCGTTAGCAAAATTCTATTTTAAACCAGATCTTCTCAAAGTTCTTTTCCTGTTTGGTGTGATTGCAATTGTGGATCTTGGCCTGATCAGCTTCCAACGGACTGGAGCAGAGCAAAAAAATTGCTTAGCTCCGTAAGTTTGATGGTGAAGGCCGGTGGACTTGGAACACTTCTCATTGATTCTCATGACTGCGCAAGTGCTCCGCATGACGTACATGAGGGGGGCGGAGCGGAGACAGAGGATGTGGAATCTGGAGGTAAAGGCTAACAGATGCAGCGGCGTTCAACTACAGAAGTGTCAGTCTGCCCATCAAACAATGCTTTAGTTGCTTCAAAAGTAGTTACTACCTGTATCTCTACTGAGGATCAGGCTTTATCTGTTATGTAAGTTGGATGATCTAAAAGCCTGTCACGAATAGTTTATATCATTTACAATTTTACCACTACAGTTTTGGATTTACAACTGCATTTTTTTTTAATATTTTGATATTTGTGGAGAGCTGTAGATAATAATCTATCTAGAAAGTCATAACCCACATCCTCTGCTGCACAAGAGAGTTGTTGTTCCACTTTGTTTAAGAAGCACCAGAAAGACTACCAAAGCTACTTTTTTCTTCCATTTGGTGTATTTTAGCATGTTTGTTTACATCCAGTTTTACTTTGAAATATTGTCACTTAACGAGTCATTCAAAATCTCCTCTTTCTCTTTGCATTTGTGTTGTTTTTGTCCCTTCTCCCATGTCCATTTACTGTAAATAAGTGTCTATGTTTCTTCTAAATAATGTTTTTAAATATAAGCTCAATAATAATAACATAAGCTCAATAATTGCTATAGAAATTTGCTCGTAACTAATTTCCTAACTTTATTTTAAATAAAAAATTGCAGGACGGACTTAGGAAACTGTTGTTCATCATGAATACTTGCTCTGTTAGAAACACAATACTTTTAATCCTTTCGTGCAGAAATCAAAATCTTAGGTTAAAAGGTTAAAATCTTCAACCTTTTTTTTTTAAATCACTCAGGAATGCAGTATTCAAGGCTTTTAACAACACATTCCTATGGCATTCCATTCTTCCAGTAACTCAGCATCTCTTCACTTGTATCATTACAATAAGTTTTCCTCCTACATGGTCTGCTGGGTATTAGCATGTATATATTTATGACTGTTTATTTTTGTTGTTTCCTTCTGTGCGAGGGCAAGCCCAGATTATAAACCTTATCAAACATTCTGTCTGATCAAAATGTATGAATTATGAATATGGAGAGCAAACAAATCTATGTGTGTAACAGTATGTGTGTGTGGGTCGGTGCATTTGTTTGTCTTTGCATGTCTGTTGGTGTCTACATTTGCCAGCAAGAACAAGAAAAGGAAGGAGGAAAATATACAGTGGAAAAGACAATTGGACAGGGTCTGATCAGGATTAATAAGTTATTATAATGAGAACAAACAAGTAAACAAGGAAGCCCAGCAGTTATTATCAGCTGTATGCATCAGAGAGAATACACACAAAAGCCAAATGATTTGTGCACATTCTTTCCTTAGCAAGCTAGATGATCCAGCTGTTCTACATGTCTTGCATATTTTTCTTCCCAATTTAGAAATGCACATATTAAGCTGCAGCCTGTTAATTTTAATTTAGCATTATCTTGGAATAACGATTGCATATGATAGCATTATATCATTGGATTCTTATATTTAGACACAATAATAAATATAATTTTCTCATTATAATAGTAATCTTAAACAAATGTTTAATTTATTATCTTTCAGTGTGTTGAGTTTTGTGAGTCTAGCATGCATTATTCAGGATCCTAATAAGTTTATTTCCATATGAAAATATGTCAAATCATAGCATGTGGTTCATTGGGTTGTCATTTATCATGATGCAGTGGGAGTATATATATATATATATATATATATATATATATATATATATATATATATATATATATATATATATATATATATATATATATATATTGTACTGTGAATTTCATTTAGCTGGAGAAAACTGATTTTCTCTCATTTTGCCTGTGGCCTATTATATTACAACTCTTAACACTGAAAATATTTACAACAAGGTGACATGACGTTAAACTTTATAAGACCAAATCCCAACACGTAACGTAATAAATCACACAAAAGACAGATCGATTTTCTCCCCTAATACATTACGCTAACAATCACTATATCCACTTTTTTAAACAAAAACTAGCAAAACATCCAATTATTTCCCGCTGCTCTCAGATGTATGAGTATACCTACAATAAGAACCAACTTGACAGAAATTATCCTGATATAACAAAAAATCTGAGCACTTTATATGGGTCATTCTTTCTCTATATTTCTAATAAATATTTACAAATTCGGTTGAAAACTGTTAATGGTTAGACAAGCTGTAGAACAATTAAACCTAATTTAAATTCACCCCCGTAGTAGTTGTCTCCCTTCAAAAGCTGTGCATATCCTAGCCATCTGCTTGGGTCTACAGCCTCCCACACATCAGGATGACCAGCTGGTCCTTCCATCAGGTGCGTTGCAACATTAAACTGACACATACACAGGCTCTCCTTCATGGCTGCTGTGTGTCACATCACAGAAGATGCTGTTCACTTAGAAGAGGAACAGACTAGCCTTCTGTTCAGGTTTGATATTGATGCCACCATCATCCGTCTCTCATTTTTCAACATCTCCCTCTTTCTCCCAGCCTTTGCAACCTGGCCCACAAAAAGGTTTCTGTTTCATTTACCTCACTCCCTCAATTATTTCTCAACTATTTTGTATGGGGATTTTTCCTCAAAGTTTAACACATGCTTTTCAAAAGCCAGCAGCCACAAACATAGAGACAATTCAGAATGCTTTAATCATGGTGGTCTACACTGTTAAAGTAACGCTACAACATCTTGACAAATGAATCCCCATGTGAGAAGATAAAAATTGAAGGCACTCAGCTTGGGGCATGATTAAATAAACTGATGTGAAGTTTACAATGAATATTTGCTGACAAAAAAACTCAGGAAATGGGGGGGTGTCAAGGAAAAGCCCTTCTCTTTTCTTGGGGGTTATGAAACATCTCTTCTTAAGAAAATAGCTTGTGTCTAAAATATATAACAAAAAGAAAAGGATGAGATGGTTTTCTAGAAATACATGGAAACTTTTCTTTTTGTTGACGAAGTACTGCAAATTGAAAAGAAGACCATTCATCATGTACTGTAACATATTGTGGTCGGTCTTCTAACTTGTGTCCACTAAGTCACATCTGTGACTTTTATTCATCTTTTTAAAAGTAAAGAATCAAAGGAAGTTGTTAAAGTTAAACCCAGACCACAGCATATTGTGGAAAACAATCTGTTTTACCTCTGAGTGGTGCTCACAGTCATTAAAAAATGTGTATACTTGAATGAAGATGAATGTTAAGAATGTACAGTTTTCTGTTAGTTGCTGGGAAAATGTTTGTCCTGTTCCTTTACAATACAGCAAGCGATCTAAAATTTATATTACATACTTTCCTTTTGACTTTTTTAGTTTTGTGCACGATAACAAAGACAAATGTATGTATATTAATAATGTATTAATGAATACATTATTTTACGGAAGAGGATTAGGGCCACAGAAAAAAAAAAAAGTTAACTGATTTTTAAATGTTATTTCAGTTTAACATGGGAAAAAGTCAGAATTCTGACTTTTTTCTCTGAATTCTGACTTTAATGTCAGAATTCTGACTTTTTTCCCAGAATTCTGACTTTTTTTTCAGAATTCTGACTTTAATGTCTGACTTTAATCTCATAATTCTGACTGAATTCTGACAATAAAAAAAGTCATAATTCTGAGGAAAAAAGTCAAAATTCTGACATTAAAGTCAGAATTCTGACTTTTCCCCCATACTATACTGAAATAAAATTAAAAAAAATCATTTAACTTTTTTTTTTCAGTGGCTCTAATCCTCTTCCTTATGCTTTTATGCTGTAATATTTGGCATTTTATTAAATGTATAAACAAATTAATTTTCTAGAATTAAAACATTATTTGAAAAGAGTGAGAATATTGTCTTTGACAGGACTTGAATGAGGGATTCTTTCCTTTTCCATTTTTTGTGACCAGCGGGACTTATTTCTTCTGCCTGATCGGAGGAGATTAAAATATTGAGATCGAGAAGAAGACAGGACACTAATAGGTGTGTTGAATTTTTTTTTTTGGCATGTATAGGTCTTATTTCAGTTTGTTAGTTATTATATTTAACCAGGATGCTACAATGAAAGTGAGAATAGATTCAATCAGTGACCAGTAAGGCATGAACAAACATTTTTGTTGATGTTTAACCTTCACTTCCTGAGAGGATGAAGGTGATTGGATGACTTGTATTTATTATTGCTTTTTTCTGTTATAACCTTGATATATTCTCTTTACCTCATAAAGGTTTTAACTGTCAAGCTCACCCACATTATCCAGTGCTAAAGACTGTGAAGCTACAGTAGAGGATGGATGGATGTCTATTAACATGTTGACTCTTTTTTCGTTTAGGGTAAACTTAGAAATGGAACTGAAGTAGCTGACATTTATAAGGCAGCAGCATCCACTAATTTCCAGGTTTAGCATCACAGATGAGGATTTTGTTAGTACACAAGAATCAGTTCAAAGAAGCTCTTCAATGTATTTTGTGAGTCAGTTTGCCCTTCTGCCTCAAGACTTTTGCACTGGTTCAAGGTGCAGATAACAGCAGAAGCAGCAAAAAATTCAGCTAATTGATTAATTGTCCATATTTCTGTTCAAGTTGCGGCCAGACTTCAGGAGAAAAAATTTGTCATCCATCACTGAGGTGATTTGGTCCACTGTTAGGCGTACTTCTACTTCTAGGTAACGTGAACAATTTTTATTTTACCTTTACCTGGTTCTTGGCTCGATACCCCTGTAGATGAAAAGAGAGCAAGTTCAGGCCACAATGCCTAATAAGTTCAGGATCTACTGCCCTAAGGTCAGAGTGATAATAGACTGCACTGAGATCCAGTGTAAAACAACATGCTCCCTCACACTACAGTGGAAAACCTTTCTAACTACAAAAATCATACCACCTTTAAAGGTCTGATAGGTTCCATCTGAGATAATCTGTATCTAAATTGTACGCATGCTCCCTTTCAGATATAGAAATAACTTGGAAATCAAAGATGTTAGTTACTTCAGCCTGGAGATGGAGTAAAGGTTGACAAGAGAATCCAGTTAAAGAAGATTCAATAATATCTAACCTGCGTCTTTGGCCGGCGCCAGGTCTGCAGTGAACACATCACCCAGTGTAACCTGTTATAGAGGATATACGTATTATTGTTAACATTCTTTTACTTATTTTTTATACACATTGTTTTGTCCTCAAACTACTGCCTTTTTATCTTTTGATATTTCAGTGTTATTTTAATTATTTTAGAGTTTAGCTTGATACACAGTCATTTATATCAGACTGTTACATATAACTACATCAGGATACCGGAAAGTGCAGAAAAACGAACAAAAAGAAAACATAATCCTCTAATCATAAGGCTATAAAAACAGACATCTTAAAAACTTGAAAGTATCTATCTATCTATCTATCTATCTATCTATCTATCTATCTATCTATCTATCTATCTATCTATCTATCTATCTATCTATCTATCTATCTATCTATCTATCTATCTATCTATCTATCTATCTATCTATCTATGGTGCTCCATGGTATTAATTAAATCCAAATGTCATGTATTGCATTAACAAACGTTGAAATGCAAAAAGACACAATGGGTGAAAATACCTGTTGTGAAGCACTCTGAAATAATAAACTCCAGAAACCACAGTAAGAGTTCAGCACAAGACAACTGTTCTGACTGAATTATCAATTTTCTGCCTCAACTCATGAGGAAAGCCTCCTTGCTGTCTGGCCACTGTCAAAAATGCTTAAGCATGTTTGCTAATCAGCATCAAGCAGCCCGCTTTACGACCTGCCCCTGCTCCATAGACACCCTTAAGAGGTTTAGCTCACTGGAAGTTTTGTTTTTTTGGATTTTTTTCCAATCAGTGCTCTACTTTCTCCCTGCTTCCCTTAATAGAGGGAGGCTCAAACCTCAACAGGGATTTCTCATGGAGACTTACAGGCAGCTTCCTACAGCTCCAGAGTGGAGGGGAGATCATGTCCAGGAGCGTGTTTAACAGTTGATTAATGTGCTAAATACTCATGAAATCAGGCACATTTTAGTGCATATTTAATGCAGTTCAATGACCACATTTTATATTAGTAGTTCGACGATGAATATTTGACTAATAATTTTACCAAAATTTACAGGGGATGTTTGTCCTCCTTACTATCCAATGAGAAATCTCCAGTGATATAAATACTGTATATATAAGATATGCTCATAAATGTTATGTTTGTAAACCAGAAATGCCATGTAATGTTAGCTAGTAATAAATTCACTGCTGCTATGCTGGCCTCGCATACTTGTTAACAGCTTAAGCTATGGAGAAAAAAACAAAAACATGTTCCATAAGCGAACACATATTGTTCAATGAAAAATTAGTAACCTTTGTAGAGTTCTGAACGGGTTGTTAGTGAAGATTTGTCAACAAGTTATTGTACATCATCAAACCGTATTCATGAAAGCTGATCAAGTGACCGTGTAAACTCCATCCTCAGGAGGTTAAGCAACCCTGCTTCATAGCAGAATGGGAGTTGAATGACTCCATGTGAAAAGGGCTTATTGCATTTATAGTATAGTACCTAGACTTAGTCGAAGACTCTGTGCTGCCAAATCATTACCATCATGCTCCACTCACTCGCTTGCCTATCCACCGTCTGTGTCAGTATACAGTATCTCTACATCACGCTCGCAGAGAAAGACAAAGAAGACTATTATTCCTTGTAGCAAACACCAACACCCTCTAATTCTAACCCTTTTGCGATAGACTCACCTTCTTCTGTATTTTCTTAACTGGGTGTAAGATCTTATATTAAACTCATTTGACCATTATTTACTGCATACAATTATCAAACATTAAATGGTAGTCACAACGAGTCACAACCCGTGCCATTTAAGGTACTTTACAGAGACAATTCAACCAGATCATACAATCATTGATAAAAAACAGTTTCTATGTAATAAAAACCATCTGATTGCATCCAGTCACTAACTTGCAGGAAACGCTCCTCCTATATAATCATGCATTTATTGTTAACTCAACTGTAACCCCTCACACTATACAGTACCCACTCCCTATGCTGCCCTGCAGTTGAGTTCTAGAACAGAGAAGAATTTCCTCCAAAAAATATTTACTACCTTCTCTGCTGTCCATAGTTGTTGTAGGCTTAAGAGTATATTTTTCCCACAACATGACCCTGTAAGTTTTCCCCGTCACTTATAATTTTTTACATAAGCTTTTGGCTTATGTAAAAAACAACACTAAACTGAAAAAAGAAGATCTTTCTTCATTACAAGATTAATGTGTTACTATGGAAATCCCCAGGTTTCAGTCTCTGTGTACCGAAAACAGTTGTAAAAGAACTGCCTCTTCTTAAATTGCACTTGGCAGTACTGCATATTGATCTATAATGCATGATGCTGGCAGAACAAGAGCTGAACTGGAATCAGAAATGCTGATGGAATCAGAGAGACAGTTTTTTTTTCCTTCTGTTTTACACAGCTAAAATCTCAGCCTCTCATTAATAACATGCATGCTTTTATATAGGGATATAGGAACATTTAGACATCCCAGCACAATGGAACATTGGAATGGTTGCTTAAGTTAAACTCTTAAAATATTGATGCATTTTAAAGCCTTGCTTCTAAGGTTTGTCTTCAGAGTAGATCACTAAATGATGATTTTATAGGTTGGTAATCATATTCAAGTTACGTATACCTGCATTCACAGCTCATTCAGTAGTGGTCACTAAAAAAAAATATATATTGTCTACAGTCTTGACAAAATGTTAAAGTTCTCTTTTAAAGACCTCATTAGGATTGTAAAGCATTTGTAAATGTGCCCATGCATTACATGAATCAAGGCCAGTTCTTTGTATATTCTGAACAGCAGGGATGGATTGAGCCAAAGCTAACAGTCTGCTTTGCATTATGAAGAACACACCACCTAGACAGCCAACAGAGGAAGAACAAATATCTCTAATAGCTTCTTGATTTAAGTTATTATCTATGTTTTCTATTGTGCTCTTACCTGTAACCTACACCGTAGGTCGAAAGAACACATGTTTGACTCAATGCTATAAAGAGAGCACTAGGTAGACTCCTCTTTCTTTATAAGAATATAAAAAAGCTGCTCTTTCACCTGACCTTCTTACTTCTGGGTGGGATGAATGGCTTCTTCATCCTAAGCTTGAGTCCTCTACCAATGGTATGGTACCTTGATGGTTCTTTTAAAGTTACTGAGCTCTGGGCCGAGGTGTAGGGATGCACCTATCCACAATTTTGAGACTTCCGATTCAATCCTGGTCCCAGATTTTGGGTATTTTCCGATACTGGTACTTTTCCAACAGAGCTTTTTTTTCTTTAATTTTATTCTTGTCATATTGTTGCAGCAGTTTAAATTTCTGCCGTCTACCGCCTCTCCCCGGTCCTGCTGCTCCTGTCAAGCTCCAGAATGCCATCTCATCTTCTCTCTATTGCCTTGGTCCTTCTTACCAACAGGGTTCGAACTGGGTCAGGAATAGGCAGAAGTATCTCTGAAAGCGACCATGAATTTTAAGTGTAAATATTACCATTAACCTGGATTTTCTGACCAGAAATAGGTCTCTTCATGAGAAGCAGAGGGAACTCCTTGAAGTGATGTCCACAGTTAGCAGAAAGCTAGCAGAGCAGCCAAGAGTGACTAGAGACATTTAAGCTGAAAATTTGATGTCAAAGGCACAGCTTATGGATCAGAAATGAGCACAGGTTGGATCAGAATTTTGTGATCCATAAAATAGTTGGCTATCGTAGGGCCCTATGATTTCCGTGATGCAAAAACTGTGGACAGAAATTAAGTTAGCAAAAAAAATGGAATGTATTACAAAAATAATAATAATAATAATAATAATAATAATAATATATATATATATATATATATATATATATATATATATATATATATATATATATATATATATATATATATATATATATATATATATATATATATATATATATATATAATATGAATACCACAAACATGGTATTCAGTAAATACCATGTTTGTGGTGACTCTGATTATCAAACTTGAGATATTCAAACAGTGAATCAAGCATGTTTTGAAGGACTGAAAGAGAGAGAAGTTGGATTTTGGGGAGATAAATGGAAAAGAGAGAAGGAGAAAATTCTTTAGACAGAGCAGTTCAGGCCACTGTGAGGGAAACATATTTTCAAAGCAGGAAAAAGTTGTAAGTTTGAGTCAAACTCAGGCAGTTTGTTTTGTGGTACTGCAAAAGCAAAAAGTGATGCAAGGCAGTGTAATGTAGATATCCACCCACACAGCAGCACACAAAACAATAAATTATTGACTTGTCCATATCTTTGACAAAACATCAAGCTTAAAGATTAGACACAGGAAATCTTTGCAAACTGCTGTAGTTTCTACAATGACATGTCAATATCAGTTTGATGTAGCGGAACACGCACCAAACAGCACAGCCACTGCTATATCACTTTGGCAATAAGCTTGTTTCTCATCCTACACACATGTCAACAATACATATTGTCAAACTTTCCATTACAAGCTGCTGTGTAGGCCTTAGTGTCATTAGACCTGAACCTAGAGGGTCTTAGAAAAGGCAGGTATTTTTGTGAAGATAAAACTGAAGATTTTTTATCAGTCGAAATACCTAACTCCTTTCTGTGTGAAAGATAATGGTGTCTGGTAGATATTGATACCCTAATCACAATTTAAATACAAAATAAGAAAAGCAAAATAATGACATTTACAAAACTCTTAGCAATGCATCAGCATTTCTGTCACTTTAGGTTTATACAAAAAGTATTTTTTTAAATTGACAAAATAAGAAAATTTCAGATGCATTACAGGTTCTAATACATCTTGAAACTAAAAAAAATGTAGGACTGTCAGTAATGTATGTATAGCAAGTTAATCAACACGCCCCTTCGTAAAGTGAAGAGATGAAAACGAAGGAGAAGGAAGCCTGAAGGCAAATGTCAGACGGGGTCAAAGAAAATCTTCTCAAGCTACTGCAGCAGCATAATAAACTCCACAAAGTTATCCAAATACCATGCTTTAATTATGTCATCAACATAGGCCTCGAACATCAAAGAGAGCTTTTCATTAAAAAGAAAAGTACACGGGTGGCCTTTTTTTCCTGGCTCCAGTTCAAGAGTGGTCTAATCAGCCAACTTTCATGAAAATTTTACTCATGAGGAACTTTGAGCAAAACCCGAACATTTCCATTGTACCTGTTTACCATTAAAACAAGTTATATGTAAAGGGTATTAAATTTGTAACCTTTCATTCAAAGTTCTGCATAAACCCATATATATATATATATATATATATATATATATATATATATATCCTAGTTATATATATATCTATAACTATATCTATATATATATATATATATATATATATATATATATATATATATATATATATATAGATATATATGTGGGTTTATGCAGAACTTTGAATGAAAGGTTACAAATTTAATACCCTTTACATATAACTATATATATCTCTATATCTCTCTCTCTCTCTCTCTCTCTCTCTCTCTCTATATATATATATATATATATATATATATATATATATATATATATATATATATATATACAGTATATATCTCCAGCAGTCTTGGGATAAAAGGCGGGGCACACCCTAAACAAGTGTACAGTCCATTGCAGGGCAACACAATGAAATATACTCATACACACTCACAAACACTACCATCTTTGTTCTCATGTCATATATAGACATTTCATTGACTTGCATTAATTTTATATGGCCTAACCCAGACCTTTTCCCCAAACCTAACTATTACCGACGTACACCTAACCCTAACCTTCCTCCAAATTGTAGGTAAAACAAGACCTTTCCTACACACACATATATGCCTAGCTTCACTCTTCCTTATCTGCAAGAGAGATCTTTCTTGATAATCAAAAACAAAATGAAAAAGAATAATTTTCCTTTTATGTGTATATGGTCTTTAATTGTTCTCGACCTCTATATGTCTTGGCCTTTTCTTAGTCTCAGTACTCCCTGGTCTCGGTTGGTGTGGTCTTGAATACAGCACTACACACACTCCTAAGGACAATTTCTAAACACCAGGTCATGTTTTTAACTAAGGGAGGACGTCTTTGTACCAAGAGAGATCCCATGAAGGTGAAGAATGGGCACACTCCATGCAGAAAGACCCTGGGACCTTCTTGTTGTAATACAACAGTGCTACAACAAACTAAGCCCCTGCACAATTACAAAATGTAAAATAAACCCCTTAAAATAAAATAAAACATGTGTGGATGTACATCTGTCAGTTTAAACATAAATGACTACCACTACAGATGCCATTCAATAAGTATTGCATCAGCAAAATTATGGCCTACCATTAATTATATTGGAATTTACATCTGTTTTTATCTCACCTGGTCTCTCCTTTCACATACACTGCATGTAATTTTAGTCTTATTCCTAAAACAGCTACTTTTATTAACAGATAATAATGCTTTTAGCATCAAAAAGTAAAAATGAATGTAAAATATTGAAAGGTAACTTATCAATTTTGGCTGTTTGTAATTGTTGTCACATTTAAAGCCCTAGGGTTAGTTCTCCACTTGAATTTACTGGCGATCAAGATCTTCTATCTAAGAGAACATCTGTGTTGTTTAAATTACTTACATATATTATCATCTGACAGCAGTCTGAATTAACTAAATGTAGCTGTAACATCTCTGATAGTTTCTGTTTTATTTCCTGTGCAAAATAGATATAGTGTAGATTTAAAAAAAATCATGCTTTGTCTATTAGCTTTGTAAAGGCATGAACCTTGAGTATGGATATAAAGATATCCATACTCAAGATAATAGAATAGAATAGAATAGAACAGAACAGAATAGAATAGAATAGAATAGAATATTCCTCAGTTACTCTCACTGGGAAATGTAGCTTTACCAGTAGTAAAGTGAAAGACAGATTCAATGTTGGGTAAAATATTCAAGAGGAAATGAGAGCAAACTTACAACATAGAGAAAAAATATGGAAAAATTATATAAATGTACGCAGATTAAATGAAATATGACACAGAGAAAAGTAAATCTGCATATATTTGTGCATAATATAAGTCAAAATTACTTTTACAAGGATAGAAGAAACTGCATCTAAAAGCAGTGATGTAAATACTTTTTGACTTTTTGTTTGCTGAGTTTGCAACCTCTGGGATGAAAAAATGTGATAAAGTTCCTTTAGGCAGCTGCAAAACCACTATGTAACTAAAGGAGAGTTTTAATGTGTGGTTCATGCATGCCGTGGACTGTAATGTGACAAGCAATACTGTTTTTGATAAAGTTCTTCTATCTCCCATCACTTGCACTGTGGATTCTGGCCAACTCAGATTGCTTGACTGGTTATCTTACAACTAACCATATCAAAAAAGTTGGTTGATGTCACCACAGAGTAAAAAAAAACAAAAAAAAAAACCTCTCGATGAGGACGCTCTGTACTTTAATTAATCTCAGTCTTTTTAGCAGGTAGAAACTGCACTGACCCCTTCTTTAAATAAGATTGGTCTTGTTGTTTAAGTTTATTTTTAAGCAAACACTCAGGCATTTATAAGAGTGCATTATTGTAATGTTGGTTGCCTGGATATTTATTTATAAGTGTCTATGAGGTGGGTCTGCACTTGCAGAAATGTAGCACCAGCTACTTGGTTTTCTTGGTTTATACAATGACATCACAACACTAGCTGATAGTGATGACAGGTTCAGATATTACAGGCTAACGATGGAACTAAACGACCCATTCATCGGTTACCATTTGCATGTTTCCAAGCAATACAAGGCCTTGTCCATATAAGACTCAAACTCACTGAGGATCCAGACATTTGAATTGAGAAAGCTTCCTGGAGAGGTGGCGAAACGTCTTCAAATCTTGAAAACCAAGTCCAGTGGATATTTTTTGAATTTTTACGGAATAGCTGATAGACAATTACGAGGGTGGGGGAGCATCTATAATTTTTGCAATAACATAAAAAAAAAAATGATACAGTCTTACAACTTGGAGCTCATTGTCTTAACTGCAGGCAGTCTCCTTTGGAGTTTAATGTCTAGAATGTCACTTGTTATTACTCACAAAAAAAAGCCAGATAGTATTTTCCTTCATACTGAAGAAAGTAGATGAAAATCATTCACACTACACATGTCCAAAGCTATAAAGCTCTTTACAGACATATAAGCATAAATTGTAGCAAGCTTTTTAAATCTGGGGGGATGCTGTTCATCTTTTGGTGGGCAAGAATTTGAATTGAGATTCTCAATAGCTCTGTTTTTTTAATGTTGTGTAGTGGGTGGGGTGCCATTAACTTGGCAAACTGGAACGATACAGAGTAGCACTTAGGATTTGTTTACCACACTGTTTTTCTTGGAAAGGTGGGATGTTCGTAACCAGTGGAAGTTGGAGAGGATTTGGCTGGGAGTTGCAGGGGAGTAGGCTGCCGTTTGGTTGGCGTTTGACTGTGAACGGTGATTTTGAATGGCTGCTACTGTAAATGAAGTGCTTATAGAGAAGCTCCTACGCCTAGAGCAGATCATATGCAGCATACCCTTAAACCAGAACAGATAGAGGATTTGAATATAAAAACAATTTCAGAACCTATTTTTATAGAAAAAAAAAGTGCAGCAAAAAAGGGGTCTGAGGCGTTTTATATGTAGGCTGGATGAGGCAGTGAGAGGTTATTCTCAAATAGCAAACTTTACAGATTGCTCTTTGAAAAGTATTTTTTTTTATACAGGAAGAGTGACAAGCTGAGCTTTTCTATACTGTCTCTTGTTTATGCAAGATTATGAAAGGGGATCACTATCTTACTTTATCCATTTTCTATCCTACTGAGCTCCTAACTTCGCTGAAGTATTCTGTTTTTAAAATATTTCATTGATTGAATGAGGCTGTCCCACCTGCTACAGTGAAGAAAATTCACAATGCATGATTTTTTAACTATTTATTTGTATGATACAGCTGCAAATACGTATTTAAAAACCAGAGACATTTAATGTTAATATTAGATACAGTAGCCTTTGTTTGCTATTACAGAAGTCAAATGTTTCCTGTAGTTTTTCACCAGGTTTGCTCACACTTCAAGAGGGATTTTGGCCCTCAACACCAACAGATTAGATCTGGAGACAGGCTAGGCCACATCAGAACCTTGATATGCTTCTTCCAGAGCCACTCATTGGTTATCATGGCTGTGTGCTTCGGGTCATTGTCATGTTGGAACCCCCAGCCTCGACCCATCTTCAATGCTCTAACTGAGGAAATTAGGTTTTTCCCCAAAAATGTCACCATACATGGCCCTGGTCATCTTCTCCTTAAGGGGTTCTCTGCCCTGAGGTGAGCAGCAATGATACCCCCCCCCCCCCAAAAAAAAAGAATAAATTAAAAGAAAAAGAAAGAATGAAGGTTTGCAGTCGCAGCATATTCAGCGATATCTCTGCTAGGAAGATTGTTGATCGTGGCAGTGGAGGGTTCATTGTACTCACCTTCTCGCTCACCCTATGATGGGGATAGAGTCTGGAGGAGAAGTCACTCACAGGTTTTGGATTACCTGGATGCCACAATTATGAGTAACTTACACATATCGTTTGTCAACGATCAGATAACTTACCTGTAACTTTTGCCCCATGTATGGCATGTGCTGGTATATGTGGGATATTTTGAACCTGCTCAAAGTTTCTCGACTTACTTGCCATATGTCAACGTGTGCGAGCGTGTTTCAGCGTGCTTCAGCTTACTGCAGCGTGCTCATAACTTATAGAAAACTTAACCATTACTTATTCAACGTATGCCGGCTTTTTGACCGTATGTCAGGAATATGCTGATTTAAATCGTCAAAGTTTGACAGGGGCTTTGGTAGCAGCTCTTGCTTTCATCAGAGATATACATCCTACCCTAAACTGTAATACTGCAACTTGATTGGCTGGACTCAAGCAATTAAAGAAGGGGTTGTTTTGTTGCACACAACTGCCTAGATGCTTACAGCCAGAACCTGCTGAATTTCTTATAAGGCTGAATGGCCCTAACACAGGGGTGGGCATTTCCCAGTTCCTGAGGTCTGGTATCCTGCAATTTTTAAATGTGCCTTTGGTTTAACACCTGAATCAAGTAATAAGATGACTGGGAGGACTTTGGAGGAACTGACTGCATACTAAGGAGGTAATTCAGCCATTTGATTCAGGTGTTCGACCAAGGATGGACCTAAAAGTATTAGGATACTGGCCCACCCCTCAGAATAGTAACTTTTATGAACAAATACAAGCGGAGTAATTTATTTGCATTATGGCAGCAAGTGGAGAGTTAGTAAGGTATCTAAAGAGATTGCAACAGGTGCAAAGAATTTGGACAACTAATGACAGCAACTAGAACTAGTTATGGTGCTGACTGGTGGCTGGGGAGTGACTAAAGGAAATGCACCATAGGTGTCCAACCCCATTCCTCAAGGGATGGTGGAGTGGTATAATGGCCTGTACTTGTTTATCACTTAATCAAATTTTAGTATTCCAAAGCCCTTGACACTGCATTCATTTATTCACTAATTGATGCACACCTTTACATGTGAATAGTGGTAAGCTTCATTTCAGCCACGTGCCAGAAATACCATTGGAACTGCCTGGCCCTTTACCACTAAAAGAAGAGAAGGCATTGGAAGTGTCTTCCCCAAGAATGCACCACTGAGACAAAGAGACCTTGCAACCTTCTGGCAACCTACTTTCTACAAAATAAAACTACTGCTACTAGATTAGGTTTGTTAAGTTGTTTAGTGCCGTTTTTAGATGTAATATTTTTGTCTATATCAGGACTCTGGAGTACTTGACTTTATACTGAGGAGCAAAGACCATGGATACATCTAAATGTTACATGAAATACACACTCAAAGACAAGGAGTTCACTGATGTATGCAGGGGCAGTTCCACATACTGTATGCACTCATTGGAGAGAAGACAGAGTTTGTACTGGATTTTCTGTCAAATGGTTAGATCATGCCCCCCTAGATTGTGCAAATATGATCCTATTTGAACCTCCTCATCAGGACCCCAGCAGCACAGTTCTAAATATGCTAGAGTATGTGCGGGCTCCTACCAGGGATCCAGACAAGGAGGTCATTACAGTAATACAACCTGTAGGACAGGGGTGTCAAACTGATTCAAAACAGGGCCATGTGGCTGCAGGTTTTCTTTCCAGCCAAAAAATAGCACACCACGCTCCGTTCATCTCATCAAGTCATCATGTTCAGATAGGACTCACTTAATGAGATGACTGGAGTCTGGTTTGCCACTGATTGGTTGGAAAAAAAACCTGCAGCCACATGTTGGGACAGGGAGTGGTGAAGTTTGGTAAAGTTTTTGAGGTGGAGGAAGGATACCTTACAGAGATGGTGGATGTAGTTGTCAAATGTGAGATTAAATCAAAGAGCTGTGTATACTCCCGCAGCAGTGTGTCGCAGTGAGCTTGTCGCGGGTATGACGCAGATACTTTTGATTTATGCCCAATTTTGAAGTGTGGTTTTTCGCTATGTTATTCCATGCCACAACGCAAGAGGAACAATCACAAATTACCTGAAGGTCTAGACAGGGCTGAGGCGGTGAGGAAGTGGAAAAACACAAACAGCAAGTTTGTGCGACAACGGAGGGACATGATGGAGAAAATGTGTGGGGATCCAGGTGGAAAAAGGGCCCCAGCGTTCTCTCAAACAAGCCTGTGCACACCAGAGTGTCTTCACAAGGGTGGGGGGTCGGGAGAGAGGTCAGACGACCTGACAGACAGGGGAATGTGATGACCAAAAATGGGTAACTGCTCAGGGAGGAGGATAGGGTTTGGTCTGGGGTACCAATCAGGATGGCTTTGACTTTGGTGCTGTAGGCCTAGGCTGCTGGAATACATATGGACCTCTTTTTATAATTCTGCTTAATCCTATCTCTGTTCTCCCATCAGGTAGTATTTGTTGGTTCAGCTCCTAACTTTATGCTCTCTTTGCTTTTTCTCATCATAATAACGTCATCTTCTGTGTTTCTGTTTGGCTATGACAGCATCCTGAAGACGTATATAAGCTTGGCGGTTGCCATTAGTATCTTTGATTATAGATTACAGAGTCGGGCCTCTTTTTCAGTGCTTAGTCTTGTTTTTCTCCCAGACAGCTATGGGCTCAGCTTTTATTGTGACTGAGTGTATGTTTTTTTTTCTTTTTCTGGAATCTCTCCAAACAGTTGGTGTTTGATAATTTCAGCCAATTATTAATGCAATCGCATCATGTAGCATGGGAGAATACAATTATTATTTCCCCATAAAGCTGATAATAAAGTTGTTTAATTTTAGAATTCTTTAAGCAGGCCTATGATCTTTATGCATGTGTCTAGGTCCAGAACTTTTTCTTGTAGAGCCTTGTTAGCATCCCTCTAATGGTCAGCCAGTTGCTCAAGTGCAGCTTAACTGTTATATGGTTAATTACCCTTACCTCCACTGTATCAAGAGGAGATTTACGTTCTGCCATATAGATTGGGTGGTCTGCAAAGATTCTTAAAGAGAATAAACGCTCAGTTTCTTAGTTCAGTTTAGGGTGGAGAATATGTGTAATTTCAGCTAGGGACTTGACATTATCTCAGTTAGCTAGTACCAGGGTTTGCTGCTTTCTTTTTCTTTTTCTTCTTTAAAATGTCTTAAACCTGAGTTTAACAATGTTTTCCTTACTAATATTTGGATAAAAAGTAGTGTGTTCAATAAAAATAATACATTTTTTCAGATCAGAGACTCAGTTATATCTAGTTTGATATGTCCACTCTTGCACACTCCCTATTCTACAGTAAAAGCCTCTGGCTTCACCTGAATCCAACATATTGACAAGGACTCAATAGCCAATGTGGAAGTGTCAGTAGTTGCCATGATAAGTGATGTCTGAATAATGCTGACAGTAAGGAAGGAAGGAAGTAGGAGGAGGAAGCAGGATGTTTTGTATCCATAGTTCATTTTTAGAGGTACCTTTTAATAATCTTATATGCCACTTAGGAGGCACATGGTTGCCCTCAATTCTTTGGTGACAGGATGTACAGCCCACCTGACAGTTTAACAAAAAGTCCTCATTTCATTGTTTATTCAGTCTGCAAGTTTTTTGTTTGACCCCCCCCCCAAAAAAAACAAAAAAACAAAAAAAAAAAACCCCCCCCACACACACACACACACACACAAATGCACTAGTATGTGAAGGCTCTTCCATTTAAAAGACAAATTCTCACGTTAGCAGAGTTCCAAATTGAGGTCCCTACCCCCCACACCATTTGAAAGCTATTCATTTTTGCAGTAGGTGCAATTTGTCAAAGTCAGAGAAGTTTATAAGCCAGCTGTGCCATTAGAAGCAAATTCTTTAGTACTCCCATTTTTTAACACTTTACCAAAAATAACAATATCTTACCCTGTCGTGATAGTTTTCAGCAGATCAGCTGGAGAGCAATTTGGTGTCAAAGATGGCTTAATTGGAATATAATTTACAGGCCCAAACAGAAAAATTAATATGAGTAGAAACTATAGAATTACCATAACATTAGGTGGCAAAATCTTTTTTATTTTAATCAGATTAATCACTTTACCACCTTTTTAAAGTTGTCATTCCACCTTTCCAGTATCATTGCATTAACACCACCATGAGAACTTCAATGCACATTGACTTTGGTTATAAAGTCTGAATGTTAAGTTTCATATTAAAAGGTCATTTATAGATCTTTTGTGCAGCGAACAAAGCTCACATGACAACTTTCCTTTGAGTTTCCTTCGTGGCAAGGTTAGGCTTTTGATTTATAATTCACCCCGTCCCTCCCTCCATACATCCAAATAAGGAGGCTTACTGATTATGTGACATGTTTATTAATGAGGTATGTTTTTCAGTATCTGCGCATGGGTGTGTCACTGTCTTATGCAGGAGGCTGTTAGACAGAGGACACGCTTCCTCGCAGACAGAGAGAAACTGTGACAGTGACTGAGAGGAACGTCTTTAGGCATTCAGCTCTCATTCTCCTGTCAGATTGCTGAAAAAATTATTCCCCCACACGTCCTGTAGAGGTCCATGTTGCACTATCTCAATAAAGGATCCATTAGATTGTATTCAGATACTTTCATTGAGCAGGGCTGTTGTGGCAAGGTGATTATTTTCCTTTTTTTGCAAAAAAAACTAAAGGAGGTATTTGCCTTGAGGAGATAAATAAACTATGAGTAAAGTGTTAAAGAACTTAACTGACCCAGACCTCTGAATTTCAAATTCATGAGTGTTATCAGAGATGAGTGGTTTAATGAGTCAAATGTCAGCTTTTTTCTTTTGCTTTTTTGGACTGATCTTTTTTCAGTTAAATAGTTGTTACTCTTCAAATTCTTTTAAAACTTTTTTTTATGCAAAGCAGCATAGTAATATGCTTTATTTATTAGGCCTGAGTATAACGATTTTTTAAAATAATTTAAATAGAAGTGCAGAAAAATAGGTCTATATTCATAGCTTCTTAAGAATTTCAACTCTTTGCTGTATCTTAACTAAATTGTTGTATTGAAAGCAGCCCAGTCTCGATAGGCAATAAAGAAATAGAAAAATGTATCAGCAAAAAATAAGGATATACGTGAAAAGTATTATATCCTTAAAGTAGTACCTTTTTCTAACAATCAAAGATTTTTCTTAATTTCATCAAAACATAAAGAGGGGTGACCTGACAGACCTTTTCAGGTTTGACAAAATGTTATGACCTACAATGGTAAAAAAAAAAAAGGTCTATAAAATTGGTAAGCAATTTCCAAGCGGATATTTATGAATAATGCTAATTATGTAATTATGTTAAGCTGGGTTTTTATTCTTTCTCACAATGCCAATGCAAAAAAAATGACCTTGAGCAAGAAATACTTGTTTTGTACAGACTCTGTATTTACTTTTTAATGGGGGTAAATAAACAAGTATATAGAACAAGGCACATCACATATACTGTAAAGTTGATGTGTGCAAGTATTTTGGCTTCAAACCACATCTTGTGGAGAAGTCAGAGTATCTCAAAGTGCCTGAGTCATTTTGGGACTTTTTTCCCTTGGTCTTTTTGATCCTTTCTTGACTTTCACAGTTTCCTTTCTCAGGCATTTCTTAATGATTTGTTAGACCGTGGAAATTACAAGCAAGAGGTGCTTTGATATCTTTTCACAGCCGCATAGCCTCTATTTCCTTCAGATCTGCAGTTACTGGCTCATACCAGGCCAGTTTTTTAGTGAGGTATGAAAAAGAAGAGAGGTTAGGTGTCTTAAAACAATAAACGCAGAAACAATTAATTGGTTTATTTTGGTATATGCTGTTTTAAAATCTGCCGTTTTGTATTTTAAAGACATACTGAATAAAAAAAAAATCCAGTTTTTCAATTAAAGATTCATTAGAGATATATTTATTACATCACTGAGGCTTGTATGAAGCAAGTCTTAATAATTATTGGGGGGATGCTCATGATAAACCTGAATATAAAACAATCTTGTGGATGAGATAATTAGGAAAATGTAGAATTTGTTCAGCTTTGAGGTTATGTGTCATGGGCTTTGACCTGGCTTAGAAAACAGGATGCTCAGCAAAGATAAGATATGAAAGGAATAATCCTATCTTCCTTAAGGACAGGGAAAGCTCACAGCCTAAAGGTGTTTGCAGGACTGGCTTGTAAAATACAAAATATAAACTGGAAAAAGTGCAGAAATGTATTATCTGTATTTTTTATCACAGGAATATTTTTCAATTCAGCATACTCACATTAGAAACCAGAAGTAACCAACATCTCATCAGACCTTCATATACTAATTTTCCAAGATTGCACCATGACTGGATGCCATGAGACTTTACTCATGAGGAACTCCTAAACATGTATGGCGAACTTTGATGGCACAGTTGCTCTGTTTTGGATTTACCAGATGCAGACATGGTAAATGGCATGTACTTATATAGCGCCTTTTTTCAAGTCAGGAGACTTGACCAAAGCGCCTTACACTACATTCAGTCATTCACGCATACACTCATACACTGATGGTGGCAAGCTACATTGTAGCCACAGCTGCCCGAGGGGCTCACTGACAGAAGCGGGGCTGCCGTACACTGACCACCATCAGTACACAATGCAGGTGAAGTGTCTTGCCCAAGGACACAATGACAAGTTGGAGCAGGGTAGAAGCCGGGAGTTGAACGGTCAATCCTTCGATTTCAGGGCAAACTCCTACATCCGACGCCACTGTCGCAATTGGCAGTCTCACCTGTAGAGCTTTCATAACAGAGACTCCCCACGTCTTTGGCATCAATTCACTTGGCTACTGCCTGCACGCAGGCAAACGAATTAGACAAACTGCTGCTTCTCACTTTAAAAAAAAAGTTGTCATGTGGATTTGTTGTCTCTCTGCTTCACTGAAATTTGACTTAAGGAGTACAATCTGAAGTGTGCACTAGGTGAGCTGGTGAAGATCCTCAGTCATCCAGGTAATAGTCATTCCAAAAAAAGGAAACAAAGTCCAGTGGTTTGTTTCTTAACTTTTTTGGAATGTGCAGTAGGTGCAAACCTACATAAAAACAATAAACCATTGTTTACTACATCTCTAAAAAAAATGGTTGCCCTTCGATGGACGGGTGACCTGTCTAGGGTGTACCCCTGAGCCCCTGCCCACTGCCCTAGAAACTGGGCCCTGAGAAGGCCAGAAACAAACTGACCAGGGTGATTGGGGACTATGAAACAACATTTTTGTATTATGGTTGACAATTTTTGCTCCTACAGTGGGCTCTTATGAATGCGCCACACCAGCTGTTGTGAGGGTCTGTGGGGGCAGGTTGGCTTGTCTCATCCTCTGCACCTCTTTGCCCTTTTGACCTGTGAGGTGGTGTTTACAGTCAAGGTAAGATTGTCTGAGATGTGACGCAGCACTGAGGGGAGCTTGTTCCTAGGGTGATGACATCAGAGGTGTTCTGTCCAACCCAGACTGACTGAGGTCTGGAGCACAAAATTTGATCACACCTTAGAGAATAAGGGATGACGCTTAACATACCACAGGTGACCTCCATGGCTCATCCAGTCGGAGGGATCAGAGCTACCTTCCGTTTATTCCCATAACACACATTACAATTTGCTGGTTAGTCAATCAACTTTGCAGAAATTGTCAATTAAGGACATCATTTTATGTAACTAAACATTTTGAAGATGAGACCTTTTAAGCTCTAAAGTTTGAAAATTTGTTTGAAAATGATTAGAAAAAGACTACTTAAGTTTACCGAGAAACTTGTATTTTAGTCAGTTTGCTGTAATAACAGCAGTCTTTTTCCAGAAGTTATTTTATTTTATTTTTTTTTTACCATACTGGATCTGCACAAACCCACTGACTGATCTAAAATAGGTCTGCCTCCACATGATACACCATGTGGGTGATGCATGCCCAACTAAGCACACTGGGTGCCAGAAACCTCACTCACCACTTCAGATGCACGCCTAAGAACCCAGAAGTGGTAGTCATAATCATGATCTAATCGTGAGGAGGGACAAATATTTGTTATAGTTTATTACCAAACTTATTGTGATCGATATTCAATTTGGGCTTGTAAATGAAAGAATTCTTACTCAAATTTTAGTTTGCCTCAGAAAAATTAAAACAAACAGGTCCTCAGATTGTTTGTGATGTTCTGCTTGTTCTTTGCACGTTTTGATTTAAGGTAAATGTTTTAATTACATGTTCTGATAACATACAGAACATACATAAAATATAAAATTCTCCATATTCTTCCTAAAATGATAGACCTTTTTTTTTAAAATAACATATAAGGTCAGACTTGTATTTTTAGTGTGGCTTTATTACTATTTGGAATTACTACACCAGGCTACCTTTCAAGGAAGTTTTCTAGCCATTTAATACATGTAAAATATAAAATATATATATTTGTCTTTTTATGTGTGTCCAAGCACATAGCAACCATAAAATAGCATTGGATGCAATATTTAAATATATTTCTATGATCTCCTGAACAACGCATTTCATAATTATGTTGTTGAAAGATATTGGTGGGTATTTTTTAAGTTTTGTTTACCAATACAATTCAGCGTGTGTGAGCTGTGATTAACACTCCATCAGACGCTCCTCTGGCTGTGATTGGTTGTTTTGACTCGTCCCGAATTATTCTTTCCAGATTGAAATACAGGCAGTATGCGGGACCAATTGAAGCTACATATCACATGTACTGCTGTCTGGGCATAGGGACAGTTTTAGCCAATATGACAAAAAAGTGATTTTTAAAAACTTACAGACTTCAGCTTTAATGGTGGTAGTATGTAACTGTAAGGTTGAATTCCAGTGGAACTTTTAGGGATGGGTGATTTACAAACTAGCAGTCCTCTGGCTTTAAGATGCTAACCAATGAGTATTTATCATTGGGGCGGATAATAACATATGCCCACCCATTGTCTAATGGAAAGACAGTTAGACTGGACATTAAAAATGGGAATACGGGGTCAGTGAATGAATACCGAATAGAATCACATTAGAGTGGAGATGAGCAAAGAATCCTGGAAGTAGCCGAAGATATAGCATATATGTAAATGACAGAGAAAAGCAATGCTGAGTGGAGGCTTGCGATAGCGGAAGGGAAAACTCTATCTGATGACATGTGCATTAGCATCTTGTCAGTGGCAGAGGGCAATGACATTGAGGGAAAGAGACAAACTGGGAGGGGGTTTGGCTGAGTAAACCACTATAAGGTTATTTCCTATCTTTTACCCTCTGATTTCTTTATATAGTCTGTCAGCCTTCCTCTCCTCATGATGCCCTATTTTTTCTGTCTGAGATTTTTCCCTCTGTTGATCCTTAAACTATTTATAATGTACCTTTAAAGCAAAATACTCCCTTTTATTACCTAGTGGAAAGTTTCTTCTTTAAATTCTTAAATGGATCAGTTTTTAATGGCCAAACAATGATTTAAAACAGGGGTCTTCAACGTTTTCCAGGCCAAGGACTCCCAAACTGATGGTGAGATGGAGCAGGGACCCCCTAATTATACATATTGTATGAAATTGTGTTATATCAAACTGGTCCTATAGTCACTCTATTACAGATGGAGTAATGTAATGAAAGTAATTTCGCCCTGGCATTATTGAAGTATTTCTGATTCTGTATCCTGGTTGATGGGACAGGTGTTGTGATAAAATGGTGCCAAGCTTGAAAGAGATCCTGTTTGTCGCTGAATGTGTGTATTGATGAATTAAAGACATCTTCTGCCTCCATTTATTTGTTTACTACAATGTGTTGAATTCATGTTAATGTGTATTTAAAGGCACTTCAATTAGTGAGCAAGTCTAATGAACCAAAACTTTCGTGACCCCCATGCAGTGACTCCATGGACCCCCTAGGGGTTGCGGACCTCCTGTTAAAGACCTCCTTAAATTAACAATGGCAAGTGCAAGTGTGTTTTCTTGGAAGATCTGTCCATCTGTCTTTATTTTACCCAGGTTCTGTTGGGATCCTGAGGCTTGCCCACCAGAGGGCGCCGAGGATCCTCTTCTGTTTTTTGTTTTCTGTTAGGGACTGGGGTTACTGTTGGGATCTGGGGATGTACCACCTTTCTCCAGCAGAGTGCGCCGTGGGTCTCCTGAGCTGGAGCCCTCCAGCACACCTGGAGCTCGTCTGCTCATCAGGAACCTTCCCTACATAAGCAGCTGCCAGACCTTCCTTCAACGCCGCAGTGTTGACCTTAGTTTGGTTAGCAACCTGAGCCTCTGTTACCTGAAAGAATCTAAGTTGTCTCTAAGTGAGAAGACTGGTTCTAACCCTCCTCTGTCTTTGCTCACAGGAAACCTGTCTCAAGCCTGAAGCTCTCGGTGAGCTTAACCTGCCTTCCAGCCCTGGTGAGCCAAACCTGAAGATTCCTATTTGGATTTCCCCTGCTGCTCTCTGTGAAGAGCTCTGATCAAGGTCTGCCATTGCTGATGAAGGTTCTCAGTCATCCAGGTCATAGTCATTCCGTAAAAATTCAAAAAATATCCACTGGACTTGGTTTTCAAGATTTGAAGACGTTTCGCCACCTCTCCAGGAAGCTTTCTCAATTCAAATGTCTGGATCCGCAGTGAGTTTGAGTCTTATATGGACAAGGCCTTGTATTGCTTGGAAACATGCAAATGGTAACCGATGAATAGGTCGTTTATTTCCATCGTTAGCCTGTAATATCTGAACCTGTCTATGATTCTAGGGGTCGGTCGTTAAAGGGGGGATTGGGAATCCCCCCCTTAATGGCAATCCCCCCTTTAACGACCGACCGACTGATGAACGTCTTTATTTGCTCACTAAGCTTTGTGTGAGTCTAAGAACTAATTTGTGACTGGAAATTGACTACAATATGTTTGTTATATGAGTTGAAACATGAAAGGTCATTTGGAAAGAAGTTAGAGCACAGTTAGTCACTAAGCCACTGAGGATAGAAGCCTCGTGTGGTTATCATGAATGGATTGCATTCAGTTCTTTTCTCCTCTAGCCCTTATTCCCTCCACCACAGCTGGAGAAGCAAATGTCAGTGAGGTGTTAATTGCTGTCTCTCTGTCTCTTAAGCCCCTATGTAACCTAAAAACCACACATGTGTCAGTTTTAGATTTTTTCATGAATGATAATCTTGGCTTTGGGTATGTAAAACTTAGTGGTGAGTAATTGCATGTTGTTATGTAAGTAAAGTCAATATGACTCAGAGCTCTGAAAGACCATGTGTGCTTTTAGCTCATGATTGCTCCAAGACTCAGCTAAGGGTTATAGTCTTTATGTCAGCTTTTAAGATTGATTTAGTGTTTTTGATCCAAGCACATTTGTTGCAAAATTAAAAAGCAAATTAAAAAGAGGGATTACATGACTAGGTGGACTTAAACCTCAAGGAAAATCACTGTCAAATCACACCATCTGTCGTTTGAGCTAAATTGGACTTAATGCAAGACAACCAAAGAGGACACCACTGTTAAAAAGTAATAATAACACAACATGACTTCACATTGCCCAACTACACTCTAGGAATCTGGTCAAATGAATTTGTCCTCCAGAAGCCTGACAGCGTAGGGTGCAGACCAGGAAATAGAGTTGTAGTTTAATATACTACTCTGTAGTTTCTCTGCTGTTACCCACCATACTGTTACCTGCTACCCATTACTCAATCAAGACAGTGTATTTGCTCAAATCCAAAATCAATATATTAGAAAAGAAACCTAAAAGAGTAAATCCTTATAATCTAATTAAAATTAAAATGACCCCAACCCCGAGGGGTAACTTGCGGCTCTCTGGAGTGCATATGATTGGCACGCAACAGTTTTACCAGTTCAAGGATAAAATCTCTACATGAGACGCTGAACAAAAAAAAAAAACGCCTTTATAGCTGTTATGTCCACGAGATTGTAAAAGACAACCACAGCCCGCCTTGGAATTGGGGCTTTTACAAAATACTTTCTAATCATCTGATCCAACACATCCAGCCAACCTTTGTGTGATTATAGTAGACCACTGGCTATGGTTTGGCTTTTGAGTCGCTGAGTGTACCGGCTGAGATGTGTGCTATGCTATCCAAACCTTGAACAAAAGTTTCCCTATTGTCTGATGGGTCACTGATACATCTAATTTCCCCGGAGGTGGTTGATCATCCTCAGACTCGAAGCAGCCCAGCATCTGAGCTGCTTCCTACTGACCAGTTGTCATAATCCGTCTTTCCATTTATGCTTGAATCGCTATAATCAATATTTTGATTATAGCCTTTTTTGCTGTTAGATTTCTTCTGAAAGCTATTTTAGCTATTAGCGAAAAAGTTTTCTTGGAAGAAGGTAGGTTGTGGTTCAATCAACTGCAGGAAGAATTTAGAATGCAAATACTGTAATAGAGCGGTGAAATGATGGCTGTGGGATATCAAGGTAAAATTAACCATATTTATTTTTTAGGTTTTTATTTTCTTTTTAAACAACATGGAAATTAAGGAAATACAGAAACAAGAAAAGTCAGTTAACACAACCAATATAAGATGAATGTAAATAAAGTTCTTTCACTTCAAAATCTCAGAACCATCAAAATAACAGCCTAGGGAGTTCTAGTATTAAGAAAGCCATCTTTGTTAACCTGGAAAAAACATTTCTCAACAGAGGAGGTGGTCTTAGACATAACTTTTCACCTACTTACAAAGTACTCTTAGCATCAATATCCAGAAGATTCACCTCTCACGTGCCCTCACCTGCCCCACATCTCAATGAGACATGTCACCAAAACCACTCTGAGAAGGGGTTTAACGACCCATCAGAACCCCACAACAAACCTACAGTAAACCCCCCAGGTGACCTCAATGGCCAATCCAGTAGGAGGGGTTAGAGCCACCTTTTGTTACCTATAATTCTTTGGTTTCGGAAGGATTTCTAGACTTTTGAATGTTCCAGTGACCACTGTTAGGGCCATAATCCAGAAGTGGATTATGCAGGCTCACCATGCAAGACTCTATTGCTAAAGCATGTTGAAGCTTGTTTAAAGTTTGCTGAACAGCATTTAGAGAAGCCTGGGCAATATTGGGAGAATATAGTCTTGTTAAATGAGACCAAAGTTGATATTTTTAGATGCTATAATACACATCATATTTGGAAGTCATTGACACTGTAGATCACCCAAAAAACACCATACCAACAGTGAAACTTGGAGGTGGGAATATCATGTTGTGGGGCTGTTTTTCACATTTGGTAGTGGCAAACTTTAAATAATAGCCTTGTAGCCTCTCCAGGCCTCCTGCATAACATTAATGCACAATCTACTATGTATATAGTTGATAGCTATATACTTTATATTGTATGTAGTATATTGTATGTGTTATATTGTATATAGTTATATTCTATATATATATCTAGTATGTCAGTTAACTGAGTTCACTATTAAATCCACTGTACAGTCCCCGCTCTATATAGTGACTGAGAGATCGTTAATCGAGAATGACATCAGGAGCTGAAAGATGCTTAGCCGCTAGATCTTCTGACCTATAAAACTCCTGTGAGATTGTCCTGTGAAGGGATAAGACCAGGCATCCCCAAAGTCGATCCTCAAGGGCTGCTGTCCTGCAGGATTTAAGGGTTTCCTTGCTCCAGCACAGCTAATTTTAATTGAAAGCTGATTAACAGGCTTTTGCTCAACTGCAATTATCTTAATCAGCTGTGCTAAAGCAGGGAAACCTCTAAAACCTGAAGGGCAGCGGCCCTCAAGGGCCAACTTTGGGGATGCCGGGATTAGATCAATATTAAACATTTTGTCAAGGCAAATTAGCTCTATGTTCACAGAGAGAAATAATGAATCATATCAATAAAAGCACACTGTCCCCGCTGTGAAACATGGGAGAGTCTCTGTTGTGCTCTGGGAGTGTTTTGTTTCATCATGTACAGGATGTCCTGTACCCCTGCTGGGGAGAAAGCAATCTCAAGACCACCAAAGGATTTTAAAGAGTAATGTTCTGCCCAGTGTGGGATACTTATGTCTTAGTTACAGGTCATGGGTCTTGAAACAACATAAAGACCCAACAAACATATCTAAAAACACCCACGACCAAGAGGAACATATTGGATTGTTTGAAGTTGCCTTCTATGAGACCTGACCTTAGTCCCATTGAGCATCTACTGTAATTATATGGAAAAAGTGCTCATTAAACCTGAGACAACTGTAAGAATTTAATCACGAGGAGTCGACTAAACAACAAAATATTCAATCACAACAAAATGAAACAAAATATTTAATCTCTTTGGCTGTTTTAAACGTATTTTTTTAAGCAATTCTTCTGAAGCATGGGGTACCAACAATTTTGTTGATGTTTGTATATTTGTTTTGTGCACATTCTTTTAGCCACTGCTTTTGCTCTAGAACACATTAGTTTTGCTATACCATATTATCCCTTACAGATAACTTTTTCTTATTGGTTTTAAAAAAAGTTAAACCCTATGAACACATTTTAATTGCAATCATCGAATCAAGTGGAAGGGTAGCTTGCAATAAATCTGTTTTTTAAAACTCACTGAAACATTATTTAATTAACGGCAGAACTATGAGGGTATTTTTTTAAGAGGAATGAAGGGGTATTTCTACTTGTATTTCTACTTGTTTATCAGTGGTAGAATGTGTATAACTTTCCCCTCTCACTCTCTTGTCTCAGGGGTTAACATGAGTAAGGTTGAAAACTTACAAACTTCTGCAGCTACTCTTCACCTTTCTTCTTGTTAGTCAAGTTAAGTATTAAGAATGACAATCAGTAAGAGAAAATTAAATGAACGTCTTGTCATATCATTTCATCATTATGCATCATTATACTTTTTGAACCAATTTTGTGGGGGATCTTTGACAGGCAAACTAACAAATGTTCAGCTTTCCTTTTATATACAGTACTTTGCGAAAGTATTTGGCCCCCTTGAACTTTTTTACCTTTGGCCACATTTTAGGCTTCAAATATAAAGATATAAAATTGCAACCAATAAGTATTATCATATTCAACTTAATTAGATCAATAAGCAGAAATTGTCTATTCAATAAAAATCCTTTGACTCTCAAGGAAACACTACTACTGAATTCATTTTGAGAAATGACATCAATTTCTGAGTGACATTGCTTTCCGAGATTGAAATATAACCTTGACTGGCTGTGACATTTGGACTGATTCATATGCCAAGAGGTATGCCTCCATGTTTGTGCCTTCATGTTATTTTATAGGCGATAGATCCTGATTATGTTTTTCACATTACACAAACAGATAAGATCCTTTCTCTCCTTTTTTGCCTGAATTTTCTTATCATACAGTAAAAATCATACATACTGTACCATCTATGTGTAGTCCTGTTTCAAATTCTAGCTTCATTTCGGATACCCAAAGCACTCACAATGCGGAGACACAAAATGGACACAATAGCAGACACAAAATCCTCGTTCAAATATGGCGTTCCACACCACTTTGGCACCTGTTATGAAATGCTCACATCAGAGATGATCACCCAGAACCCATCTTCTTATAACATATGCCACTTTTTTTCTCTAAATATGCAATCTGATACCAGGACCATTAATTTGGGTTTATTTTAAGTATAGAGATGCAGAACAGCAAATGATTTGATTAGAGTTCCATACTTATTATTGCTTGTGTTTCATTTTCCTTTCCTCTCACCAGGCACATCTCCATTTTCTCTGAACCTGCGCATGTCTGTTTAACCGAGAATAGCAGCTCTTTCCACATGACCCTGTGTGACATCAGCATAACAGCTTGAGGTGATTGCTTTTCCGAGGGACTGAGATGTAACTCACTCTAGAATATGCACCGCAGGCTGATTAACAGTCTGTCTGGGATGTGTTGTACAACGGCTGCTTTACTTGAGCAGTTATGGCTATTCCCTTGGAGGACAGAAAAGGGACAATAATGAAGGTCCCAGCATTCAGATGAGAGAAAAAGAGACAGCCAGATGCTATGTGTTGCATACTGAAATGGGGAAACCTGAAAAGTCTACTTTCAAACTTAAATAAATACTTATTTTTCTCTCTAGCTAATGTTGTTGTTGTTTTTGTCTTTGTGACTCAAACGGTTTATCTCTGTTGTTGTTGTAGAAGTGTCAGCCTACACTGTTTATGTTTGTATGAGTGACAGTAAGTAAGGCCTGATGTGTTTCAGTCTCAGGTTTAAAAGCAAAAGGTGACAGCATCCCTCACAGTAAAAAGCGTAACACACATTCTGACAAACATTCCTCCCAAATTCCTTCCAAAAGTTCAAGACTCAAAAAAAAAAAAAAAAAAAAAGATAAGATGGATTTTGTGGTGATATTGTCTGAGATATCCTCAGCAGAATTCAGGATGAGGAGAGGGAAGTATGCACAACATAGACAGAGACAGACAGAAACAAAAAGCAGACAAATCGAGGCAAACACAGGTAGACAGGGTACAGGCAAAGAGTGAGCATGAAAGAAGATCTGTCTCTACAACCTTCACCATAAGAGTGAGTGATAGTGAAGACAGGGAGATGGAGAAAAAGAGGCCAAAAGTGGAAGCCTTCTTCTTCCTCTAGGTTAAGCGGTGTGCTTATCTATGGTTACTCTTCAGACTCTGAGCCTGAAGGAGAGTAATTTCTCACCGGCTTGTCCCAGTGACTGGGTGAAACAGATGAAACTTATCCTGTTTGTTGAGGGAATGCTAATTTCTTGTCACTGGTTCAGTTTTCTCTGGGTTTGTGTTGTTATTGTTTATCCAAAACAGCCATAATGGGAACCATCCCCCCTCCGGTACTGTTCCATTTTTATATTCTCAGTTTGTGCATTTCATGTTTTTTGTATTGATTTAAATGCATATTCAATTCATATAATGTGTTTGAGGGGGTGTATTATTCGAAATGTGTGGATATCAGTGAAAATAGAGTTCGCAATTAGTAATGGTTGTCATCATCAAAGGTTGCTATCCAAAGCAGTGCAAGATTAAGATCATTTGAATTATTTGGAAAAACCACTGTAGGCATTGGTGTCATGCCTTATAGAATTATTTCTTTTTGGTAGAATTTTGCTGTATCTTCTGGTAAGTCATGTTATATTCATTATATATAGTTCTAAATCAAATTATGATTCAGGCTTTAACATGAGTGTAAACTAACACACATAGGTATCTAGTTGTGGTAAAGACAGCTTGTTGAAGGTTAAATAAAGCACCAGAACGGAGAAGATGAGAAATTTTAAACATGACAAATTACAGTGAGCTTTGTGTCACTAATCTATACATATGTCTCTATACAACATACACATCTCTGACGGACAGAAAGGCAGATGTTTCCAGTCCATTCTAATCATAATTTATGAATTTTAAAAACATAAGAGGAAAGAAGAGAAGGAGGAGAAAACGCTGTACTCTTACGATGTTTCTCATAAAATGACCATGTCATGAACATTGCACGTTATTCCTCCAAATCATTGACGCTAACAGGGAAACTTTAAGAGAAGCCTGAAAGACACATGTCCAGTGCCATAGACATTATTCTTATGTAAAACAAAGCAACAATGATGCAAAATCAACAGCAAAATTATGAAGATAATATCAAAACGGTCTTGAATGGGTTTAAACTGAAAATCTGAAAACCATTTTTAACACAGTAGGTTAGCGACGACAAGTATGGATCTGCAGATGGAACTGTAACTCATTTTACATCTAAGTGGTAAACATTTTATACCACTTTATCCTCTGTACAATCACATTATTTTCATTGAAAAAACCAACAGAACACAGAACAAGTGATTAGAGAGCAGCACTAACAGGCCACGTCTACAGTTAAATGTCCTCCCAACCAAGGTGAAATTGGATATTAGCTATTGTTGCTGCCCACAGCCTATTTCTGGCCCCTCGGTTGGTGCTGTCACCTGGTGGGCACTGAATGAGCAGTCACCGCCAAAAAAAATGTGAAAAGCATCCAGGTAGGATTTGGAGGCTGTCAGTTAGCTCACTGTCTTTGTTGTTGTCTGTTTTTGACCTTTAAGCCATCATGTGGCTGGCTGTTCCACTCTATAAGCCTCGTCTTTTCTGCAGCTTGAATGCATAATCACACAAAAAGGTGGGAAGATCCAATTTCCTGAGAGGATATTGAGCCAAATTATCCATTTTTGTTGTTGTTTCTATTTGACTGTTTTTCAAAAGAGTTTGAAATAAAAAAAAAAAGTCAAAATATAATACCACTTTGACATCTCACCAAGCTGTAACTGATTTATACACCCACAGCTTTTCCAGCAATCCATTTGCAACCTGAAAACCCACAACAGTCCATCCATAAATAAGTGTGTTTGAGTGGGTGTGTGTACTTACCTGTTTGTGCTTATGTGACTGTACCAATTGTCCACATTGAAGAACATTTTTACGTTTTTCAGGAAAAAAATCATTAAGCTTTAGTATATTTACACAAAGGTGTCCGCACTGATCTTTAAGAAGAAGAGTGTAAAAATATGACCATGATTATAATTATATATATATATATATATATATATATATATATATATATATATATATATATATATATATATATATATATATATATATATATATATATATATATATATATATATAGATATATATAAAGTAAATTCCCTCTGGGATTATTAAAGTATTTCTGATTCTGAATATACTTATTCATGTAATCTCTCACTTCTTGTAAGCTATTGGATTGTATCATATCTGATTGATCACTGGGGGGGGGGGCAGAGAAATAGTTAGAACATTTGTTTTTTTCTCCAAAAAATTAAAAAAGAGTAATGTTGTTCTAGGATATCTTGTTCTGATCTAAAACATAAAAGATTTGTCATTTTGAGAGTATCAAGTTAAAGTTTAAAACTTTTTTAAAGTGAATGCTTCTGTAGCCTATATATATTCTTACGGATTGGTTTAATTGGATGTGTAAGCAGCGGGTGTAATCAGCTGAGATGTTATGCCATATTCTGTGATCCATTATATATTTTGCGTCAAATGGGTGCTACATGTACAGGTGCTGGTCATAAAATTAGAATATCATGAAAAAGTAGATTGATTTCAGTAATTCCATTTAAAAAGTGAAACTTGTATATTATATTCATACATTACATACAAACTCATATATTTCAGATGTTTATTTTGTTTAATTTTGATGATTACAAATGACAACAAATGAAAATCTCAAATTCATCATATCAGAAAATTAGAATATTACTGAAGACCAATAAAAACAAAGGATTTATAGAAATGTTGGCCAACTGAAAAGTATGAACATGAAAAGTATGAGCATGTACAGCACTCAGTATTTAGTTGGGCCTCCTTTGGCCTGTATTACTGCAGCAATGCGGCGTGGCATGGAGTCGATCAGTCTGTGGCACTGCTCAGGTGTTATGATAGCCCAGGTTGCTCTAATAGTGGCTTTTAGCTCTTCTGAATTGTTGGGTCTGGTGTATTGCATCTTCTTCTTCACAATACCCCATAGATTTTCTATGGGGTTAAGGTCAGGAGAGTTTGCTGGCCAATTAAGAACAGGGATACCATGGTCCTTCAACCAGGTACTGGTAGCTTTGGCACTGTGTGCAGGTGCCAAGTCCTGTTGGAAAATGAAATCTGCATCTCCAAAAAGTTGGTCAGCTGCAGGAAGCATGAAGTGCTCTAAAACTTCCTGGTATGTGGCTGCGTTGACCCTGGACCTCAGAAAACACAATGGACCAACACCAGCAGATGACATGGCACCCCAAACCATCACTGACTGTGGAAACTTTACACTGGACTTCAAGCAACGTGGATGAAGTGCCTCTCTTCTTTTCCTCCAGACTCTGGGACCTTGATTTCCAAAGGAAATGCAAAATTTACTTTCATCAGAGAACATGACTTTGGACCACTCACCAGCAGTCCAGTCCTGTTTCTCTTTAGCCCAGGCAAGACGCTTCTGACGCTGTCTGTGGTTCAAGAGTGGCTTGACACAAGGAATGCGACAGCAGAAACCCATGTCTTTCATACGTCTGTGTGTGGTGGTTCTTGAAGCACTCACTCCAGCTGCAGTCCACTCTTTGTGAATCTCCCCCACATTTTTGAATGGGTTTTGTTTCACAATCCTCTCCAGGGTGCGGTTATCTCTCTTGCTTGTACACTTTTTTCGACCACATCTTTTCCTTCCCTTCGCCTCTCTATTAATGTGCTTGGACACTGAGCTCTGTGAACAGCCAGCCTCTTTAGCGATGACCTTTTGTGTCTTGCCCTCCTTGTGCAAGGTGTCGATGGTCGTCTTTTGGACAACTGTCAAGTCAGCAGTCTTCCCCATGATTGTGTAGCCTATAGAACTAGACTGAAAGACCATTTAAAGGCTTTTGCAGGTGGTTTGAGTTAATTAGCTGATTAGAGTGTGGCACCAGGGGCCATCAATTTTGAACTTTTTCACAATATTCTAATTTTCTGATATGATGAATTTGAGATTTTCATTTGTTGTCATTTGTAATCATCAAAATTAAACAAAATAAACATCTGAAATATATGAGTTTGTATGTAATGTATGAATATTATATACAAGTTTCACTTTTTAAATGGAATTACTGAAATCAATCTACTTTTTCATGATATTCTAATTTTATGACCAGCACCTGTATTTCACCATAGACTTCTTCAGATTTAGTTTTCATTGTTTTGATTTTAGATTTAGGTGTTAATTTTGCTGTCTTGCTTCAAATATGCAGAATATTATTTTAAATGACCTTAAATTACAAGCCTATAAAATATTAATTATGCTATTTTTCTTTTAACTGCTTAGCATCTTTAACTTGTGATTTATTTATTTTTTTTTGTCAATTCACTTTTTGCTTAGCTCAGAAAAAAAGTTTTTTCAGAACAAAAATGTGCATCCCATGCAAAGAAAATCTTCACAGCTTGAATTTCATAACAGGCGTATCAAATAGCAACAGATACAGCATGTCCAAAGATTAAAGTGTAAAGATAAATTAATTAAAACAAAAGAAAAAAAAACAACAACAAAGTATTGTAAGAAAAAAAATACAATCAGAATATTTAAATTTTGTAAATCTTTAATGTTTCCATAATAGATACTAATAGTACTTTAGACTCATTAGGTGGAAAAGGGTTTCTGGTGAACGCAAAAAGTGTTGGGATCTGGAGATTCACCACCTTTCTCCAGCAGAGTGCGCTGTGGGTCTCCTGGGCTGGAGCCCTCCAGCACACCTGAAGCTCATCAGCCCATCAGGAGACCTTCCTACATAAGCAGCAGCCAGACCTTCCTTCAAAGCCGCAGTGTTGACCAAGTTTGGTTAGCGAACCTGAGCCTCAGTTATTCTAACAGAATCATAGTTGTCTCTAGAGAGAAACCTGATTCTAACCTGCCTCTGTCTTCTTGCTCACAGGAACCTGTCTAAGCCTAAGCTCTGGATGAGCTTAGCCTGCAACCTGCCTGCCTGCCCAAGAAGCCAAACCTGAAGATTTCTATCTGGACTCCTCCTGCAACTCTCAAGGAAGAGCTGGAAATCCAAACCAAGGTCTGCCACTCTCTAAGTCAGAAGCTAGACGCTGCTGCTGCTGAGCACTCTGCTGAACCAACAGTCTCTGGACCCAACCGGTTCCCTCCCTCACAAGAAATCAGTTTGGACCACTTCAAGGTATTTTCTGGAAATATTAATTCGACTAATCATCAGACTGCCTGGCTAATCAAACTGTCCGTCTCAGCAGACATCAGTTATTCCAGTCCCGGACCCAAGCCTGAACCAGTTCATGTTTCCTCTGTGCAAAACCATTTAATAAACTCTGTTAAACTTTTACTCTTTTTCCGTTTGTGTTCTGCATGTGGGTTAAGTCACTTAAGCCAATCATGACAAAAAGGTACTTTGTGTTTCATTCAGTGCACTGTTTAGAAAAAAGATTGAATATGAACAAAGAGAAGCCACATTTATCATCATGGAACTATCCTTGAATTTCTGGTGGAATCACCATAAGCCATTGTGTAATCTTTGAGGCATACATATGCAAAGTGCTGCGAAGGACACAGGGAAATTAAAAAGGCTACACAATACCTATAGGAAACTTTTCATGAACTATTTTCATGGTTGCAAGGTGAAGGAAGCAATAAATAGGTTAGTGAGTGAGTAAGTAAGTAAGTTAGGCCAGTGATATTAGAGTAATTCTGGTTATTTTAACCGTTATAAAAGAAATATAAATAAAAATTTATATAAACTGCCAAATTTCAACACTGCATGTATAGGACTGGATGAATGGGTTTAAATCTTAAACCAAATACATGTTTTCTCAGTAATTTCATTAATGTATATATCCCTTAGCTTAAAAGGCATTGATTTTATTTCGCCTAACAGTTGAAACAAAATCCAGGTTACCTTTTGTTAAAATTTTGCAAAAGACTCTTTCTTGGATCAAGGTCAAATTACAATGAGGTTATTAGTGAGGGGTTAAAGGTTTTATTGTGCATTTTGACTTCCCCAGTGTAGCTGAGCAGACCACCGAAACTTTTTAAGGGGAAAAGCAAATGCAACAAATAAAATCTGATGTATTTTATTTGAGATTGCAAGAAGCTAGAAAAAAGGAGTGGATGAACTTATGAAGCAGCTGGATCTTTATTCTACTAAATCAATTAATTCCTTTCTCTCTGTAACACAAAAGGAAACCAGGTAAAAAAAAGATTGTGTTCCTTTAAATATTAGCCAATCTAAGAGGCAATGGGTAGAAACATGACACAGCTAGAGGCCCGCTACGCTTGAGGACCTGCTTAAATCTGCTCTTGAGATGTGAAGGCTGCTCTCTGCTCCCTTGAGTATTTATACAACCTTCATTCTGTCAAAAGATGGCACTAGCACCACACCTGCCATTTTGTTTAACTATAAAGTGGAAGATAAGGTAGAGGGAAAGAAGAACACACAATAATGGAGAAACTGAGCCGTAAAAAATTACAAAGTATGCAAGGAATAATGGATAAAAGTGCTGTATGAGAAATGAACATAGTAACGGAAAAGGAAAGCTGGAAGTAGCATAACAGTTCTATCTCGCTAGCAGTATAATTTATTTAGCACAGCAGATCGGTTCTAAACCTGGATATGTTTTTTTATGCAGGAACAAATCAGGCATTGCTAGAGGTAAGAGATAGTAATTTTAGGCTGCTGATCCCCTTGCTCTCAGCCTGAAAATCTGATGTGACTAACTTGTAAATATAGACAAAGCAGTGGTGTAAGAAAGCACATTTTAACACAGCAGAAGTGCTTGTCACAGTCACTTAGCAAGCAATTGTTGCAGGACTGTAAGTGGAGAAGGAGAAGATGCTCATTCTGATAGATGGAGTCCCTGATTGCTTTCACTTATCATATTTGATAGAATGACAACCTCCAGAATACCAAAAACATGCAAATATATAAAAGTGGGGAAATCAATTTGACTTCCAAATATGTTTGTTTTCTATTCTATTTAAGTAATGATCTGTCCTACATCAATAAATCATGTTAATTTATTTGTTTGACACTATAAAGTGTTAAGAGTTATTGTAGAAATATTTTGATGTACAAGAAATATAATTCAGTCAAACAATGCATAAAAAAAGCTGCAATATAATAGAAAGAAATTTAGCCATTTATTTATGTGACTCTTTTATACACATCCGCCCATTTCATGTACTTAGATATTGCATAATGTTAGATTTACTCAACCGTAAATATGTATAATGGAAACCATCTATTTAAAAAACTATTTAGTCTGATTTAGTTTGCATACTGGCACAATTTTTAGGACTTATGTCTCGTAGCAAAGATGGGGAAACAGTGGCTCAGGAGGTATGGTTTTGTCCTGCAGGTTTGAGCCAGGCTCCATCAGTCACAATCTCTGTCCCTGGGGGGACAAAACACTTCACTGCCTTGCCTTCTGTTCTTGGTCAGAGGGTGGCACAGGTTGTTTGGAAGACTCACTCCTTTTAGCCTGCCCTGGAGCAACTGTGGCTACAAAAAAACTTATAACCTTCAGCATGTAAATGTGTGTGTTTAAATGATTCAACAATTGAAAGTAGTTTTAGGTGGTTAGGGGTCCTCAGACTTGATAAAGAGCTATACAAATACAAGACATTTACCATGTTCAGGGTTTACGTCCCTACTGAGTTCCCTGTGTTTTTGGTTTGTGTGTTTTTTTTACATGTTTGTAGATGTAGGCTCTGCTCGAATTTATATGCTACGTTTTCCAAGAATGCCGTCTACCTGGACTGGATCCTTTGAAGTCCTTGAAAATAAGGAGACCGGAAGAGTTTTGGCTGTGAATTCAAACACGTCTACCCTTCGGTGGCTTTGACCGCCATATGCTCTGTCGCTTAGCAACCGTGACAGTTGACACACACAGCAGGAAAAGAATGAAAACCGGACTGTTTCTTCTTTTTTTATTGTTATGTGAACAAAGACTTCACTCATGTAATAACAGAGTGGAATAAAGGTGACAACCACCAGTAGCATGAACAAATAAAGGTAAATGTAATGATATAAACCATAGTCAGTTAATTAACATACTGCTGTCATTTTGCACATCTCTGATTTTGCTGCTATTTTCAAATATCCATTACAGTAAAAATGTCCATGGCTGTATATTGGTTATTTTATTCTCCAAGTTTGCAGTTTTATATTGTTAAAACACTTTACAGTACAGTATTTTATTGTTTATCTATTAATTCTTCCCTATTATGTTATTTTTATACATTTTTCTAAGGTCCACATTTGTGTGACCATTTTCTGCACCAAGTGCTTTGACACCAAGTGCTTGCCTTGCAAAGTTTGATTTTGGCCAAACGCAGTAACAAATAAAATAGCAGCAGATACCATTAGAAATCATAACAACTTACCCTTTACACTCTTGCTGTTTCTCTTTCCAAGTTAAAATTATGACTCTGATAAAATAGATATCATAGCAGCAGCCACATGTATGTCACCTTGTGCCTCCATGTTTATTCTGGTTTGTCAATGTGCTCAGCAGCTCTTGCTTTTATCACAGCTATATAAGCCTCTAACCATAAAACTGTAGCATCATTTGCTTATCTATTTTCATTTAGATCTCAAATAGATAACACAAGACAGATGGATTATCATGTGTTTGTGAATAGACAAATACCAGGTTAACATCTGTTTAACAACAACACTGTTTAACTTCGAGCACGCAGGGGTGTTGCTTGTCCTTTAACTTTCAGGTTTGCCTAATCTGAAGTCCAATGGCAACACTGGGCAGTTGTGAAAATAAGGTTTTCCTCCGTGTGTTGGAATCTGATAGCAGACCTGTTTGAACCAGCAGATTGAGTTCTCATGGGTTTACTTGTAAAAAAAAAAAGGCTGCTTTCACCACTCTACATCAAATCCCCAATTAGAGAACCAAAAAAATGTTTGATCAGGTAAGGGTTTTATCTATTTTATTAAATTAAATTCAGTTTATTTATATAGAGCCAATTATTAGCACAGGTCTTCTCAAAGCACATTAAAGGATTCAATCAGACCATGGATATGCACTTTTTGCCCCATCCATTAACTGAGAAATTTTCCTAAAGTCTATTAAGGCCAACTGATTGTTGATCCTCATTTCTGGTTCATAGACTGTACGGGTATCAGTTCTACTTCAGTTTTTACTTTTGCAGCACTGCCCTTGCTTTTTAAGCAAAATGAAAGTATATCAGCAATGCTTGCACTTCTAGCTGGATCTAGAGACATTGCTTTTGAGCCAACAATACATATTTCTTCTACTAGCTGTATGCTGCATGTGTACTTGGAGGTGTTTACAACCCATCCTGTTATCCAAGGGACAGATACAGACAGGTAAAATCAGCCTTGTACTTGTTTAATGGTGATATGTTTTAAGACATCCTTTGGTGACAGATTTTCTGCACAGCTCTGTAATCAAGCACACCAGTCTATCTTATTTTAAATACTATCTTATTTGAGCCCTCATTTGGTAAGGAAAGCCAAGTGACCAAGTGGTCATACAGCTTATTTTCCTTAACAATCCATATTAAGTATTTTGTCTATAAATTAAATAATCCAAAGTCATCATTAACTCTATCAAAACACATAATAAGAACTGAATTGTACCACATGAAGCCAAAAAAAAAAAAAAAAAATTTTTTTCTTTCTTGCCATATAGCTACATAGTGTCTGGTGTAAACTTTATATCAGATCTCATAGTCTAAGACAACACATTGTCTAAAAGCCAGACGTTCACTGTGAGTCTTAGTCGATTCCAAAAAATACTTGGCTGTTTCCTAAAGCTTTAGATTGAATTCTGCCCAAAATTTAGTCAAGCAAACATAGTAAGATTATCTAAGCTACAGGTACATGTAAGAGGCACATTTAATAAACATCCCCGCTCAGGCATGTAGCTAGGAATATTTCCTTGGGTGTACATCTTCGTGTATCACATGTTTTGGCTTTGCGCGGTGTAGGGGGAACCGGGGGTATCCTCCCGGGTAAAATTTTGAAATTTAGATTCTCTGATACATTCTTTCCTGCATTTGTCTTTGTTAGAAATACTACTTCTGACCTAATTATGGGAAGTATATGTGCTTGACTAGAGGTGGAAAAAATTGAACGGAAGATATGAGATCATTTTTAGGTACAATATTATGTTTCATAGGTTAATTCAAACAATCAAAAAATGTAATGCTACGTTCACACTGCAATTTGAGCAGCAACAAATCCCCTGCTGTTTCATTACTGACACTTGTACGCGTTAAGTTCAGACGCTTCTCAGGAGCATCTTTGACAGTTCATCTGGTAAAGTGTGTACAGTTGCTTCTGCTGCTTCTGTGTTCAGTGGCAGAGAGCCGCTTTGCTTTATTTGCTGTGATAAGTGGGTAAAAAGTAGTTTGCATATATTTTTATGTGAGAAGGTCCACCTAAAACATAGTCTGTGCAGTCAGTTCATCAAGATTATGACCCTGCCTTAACATATTATTTCACTGTCCGGTGCGCTGGGAATCCCCAGGAGCAGCTGCCCCAGGACCAGTCACCTCTTGGGGATTTTCCCGTACTGTTTATGGCAGCTGAAAGTATCTGTTAGTGTTTTTATGTATGTGGCTCAAATTTCAATGACCAGAATAATAAAAGCAAAAGTTGAGAAGCAAAAATTTAATATTTCCAACTCCAATATCTGCCGGTTGTGATATTTTTAACAGTTGAGCGAAGTTTCCTGGGGAACAACAGGGCATACAATTTGTGATTTTTTTTTTTTATGAAAAGGTTGTAAAATGTACGGCTGTACGCATTGCTAACTAAAAGCCTGCCCCCACCTGCTTATATCTCCCACATACAGTGAGAGATTAAAACTCAAGAAATGATAAAAATGTTGTGTTTAATTATTTGTTAACCTTGCTCTAATCTGAAGAGTACAGGGAGACGATTGTGAAAATTTAGCAAAACAATTTTAACTGATTTCTATTATTAAGTACACTTGCTTCACAATATGTGCTTTTTTTCTAAGATCTAGTCAGAAATATAGCTATTTGTTTTTTTAAGCATTGTATATCCACATCTTAGTCTAAAGGTCATATGTAAATCTTAAATATATATAGATATAAAATTAATCTATATCCAAATGTGTACCTTATATATAAATCTTAAACTTAAATGAATAAATATTTATATATTAAATCTTGAATCTGAATGTATATCTTTAATCTTAAATGTAAATCTTGAAAATAAATCATCTAAATGTTCTACTTTGTAATATATATCTCACACTGTACCTAATACTTAAATCTACATCTAAATATACTGTATATCTTAAAGTTTAAACTTAATTTATAAATACACATTATAATTCTAAATTTCACATTAAAATATAAATGTTAAATCTAAACATATTTCTGATATCTAAATCTATTGTATCCTAAATCTAAATGTTCAATCTAAAGTAAAATATGTATATAAAATATGTACATTTGAATATATATCTTAAAGCTTAACTCTCTTTATAAATCTCAATACATATCTTTATTTTTAAAGGATAAATATAAATGTGTCTTAAATGTAAATACAAAGATATATCCTATATCTAATTGGTTACACAGATGATTCAAAACTGTTAACACTCAGATTGGTCAAAGGTTTTCTATTAAAGGGAAAACAGATAAATGTATTAGGTCATTGACTTTGCAGGATTTTCTCCTCCTGGATGAGCATTTAGCTTGCAACAATATTCACTAAGCATGCATGCAAAAATAAGAGAGAGGGGAAAAAAAACTCCCTTTTAACAAGAAGAAAGCTCCACCACAACCAGGCTCAGTATGGTTCTAAACATATAAGCTCTGATCATAGGTGGTTCTGTCTAGGAAAGAAAAGTTCAGCAGAGGAGATATGAGCTGGATTTTGATCTCAAAAGGGATGAAAGAGAGCAGATAAAGTTAGTCCCAGTAAAATCTGATCCTATGGCTATGTAGATGAGAAACAGGGCTAAGCACTAAAAAACAGGCCCAACACCATTTGTCTTTAAATTCATTGATAACAATGGTAAATCTAATAATAAAAATAACAAATGGAGTTTGAGGGTGACAAATTAATTTGATGACCATTTGTACCTTACCTATCTTAATGTTTTCTATTTCCAAGGTCTTGTTGTGGAAGAGCAGCATTTTTGCAGCAGTGGTTTTTGACATGCAGTGATATATTTACATTCATTCTTTTCAGTAATAATTTAGCACCAATTATCTGGCAGTAAAAAACTTTTCCCTGAATCTTAGGTTTGTAACATTGCTATATTACCTACATTTTGTCTTTGGACTTCTATTAAACCCGCCCATTTGTTTTGTCTTACTTTCTGCCATCCAAATACATTTGATCAAAGTAATAAAGTTATAGAAATGCAACTTATTTTTTTTCCTGTGCTCTGCTTTGATTCATTTTTCATTTGTGCTTCATGGCTTTGGCTCTTTTTATCTCTCACTAGACTTTTCTTAAATTTGTTACCTTTTTTTCCTCCAATATTCATCTTTCTCTGCTTGTCACTTAATGAGATATCACCAAAATAACTTTCTGTTGCAGTGGCTCACATCCCACCCAGAATATCCCTGCCATTCATTCCCACTGTCTAGTTGTGATAATATATTCAATAACGCGACAATGACCTAGAGGCAAAAAAGTTATTATGAAATGTGGGTCAGTACAAGGCTTACAAAATTACAAAACTTATATAACAATGTTTTTTGATATTGAAGTAGGAGGTTAAAATCAATCATTCTTTTCAGTACAAGACCTCAGATCACTTCATAAAGAGATCTTAGATTTAACATGCCTTCCTCATCATCTTCATCATCAGTCTTAGCAGAGATTCCCAGACTTCCTTCTCCTTGCACATCTCCTCCAGCATCTCTTGTGGAAGGCCGAGGCTTTTCAAGGAGAAAGCTTGTTTCATACTGTCTCAAGTTGATAGCGCATAGAAAAAGGTCAAAAAGCAGGATTTAGAAAATCTACAGGAAGTCTATGAAGTACCGCTCATCTGGCTACTTTTTTTAAAAAACAGTCTTGGTCCAAAATGGCTTTCTTAACTGTTAAGAAACAAATTGAAGTCCACTCAACACTCTGAAAATATTTCTCTGTAAGAATAAAAATCACAATTTATCTTTTAATGGGTGGGCCCACTACATAAAAATGGGAAATAGATCTTTAAGTCAACAGGTTCGTCTCCTGTGGAATCAACTACCAGTTTTAGCCCATGAGGCAGACACCCTGTTTATTACTCAGGTTATCCTGAGCTAGCTAAAATCAAATATTTTCAAACTAATGTTTGATCCTGGCATTCACTCTGCATTTATTTTCGAAATATTTAGGAACTTGTTGGTTATTTATCTCTGAGCTGGATCTTTGTCTTTGGTGATTTTCCCCGCCATTTTCAGACTATAAATTTTGTCAACAAATTTGGAAAAAGAAAACCCTCTTTGGTGAAATACTAGTCCAGAATTTAGCAAGCTTTAACACTCAAAGAGCCACTTGGAGCCTCGCAAATCCTTTCGGTCATCTAAAATAAAGACAAAAATTATATTTGCAGGTTACTGAGGGAAGTGGCGGTCTAGCGGTTAGGGCATAGGGCTTTGAATCCTGAGATTGGGAGTTTGATCCCCCACTCCCCCAGACTGCCACTCTGGGTCCCTGAGCAAGACCCTTAACCCCACACTGCTCCTCGGGCGCCACAAAATGGCAGCCCACTGCTCCCCAAGGGGATGGGTTAAATGCAGAGATACATTTCTCCAATGTGAGATCAATAATGTTCAATTATTATTACTTATTAAATTAACAAAGTGTGAGACATCCATGGTATCATTTAAGCATAAATACATCTCCACAGTCAACTCTGCGCTGAAGTAGAGCAAAGATTTCTGCCTCCATGAATACGATGCCTGTTGTTATGTTATTATAACACAAACTTAAGGATTTCATTTTTTTCTGTAAAAGTTTAAAAACAAATATGTGTTGAGAAAGATGTCTGACATTTGAATTGAGAAAGCTTCCTGGAGGGAAAGCGAAAAGTTTTCAAACCTTGGAAACCAGGTCCAGTGGATTTTTTTTTAAACTTTTACGGAATGACTATGACCTGGATGACTGAGAATCTTCATCAGCAGATTTCAAGTTTCTTTCCATAGATGAAAATAAGTAACACACTTATGCTTAATATACCATATTTCTGTCAGTGAATGCCTAAAGGCAAATCATATATAACATCTGAGATATAAAATGTGAGACTCAAAAGTAAAATTGTCCTCCCATACTAAAATATTTTATTGTATTATGTATTTGTAATGGGCATTAGGTACAATACAATCTATCTGTATATTTACAAATGTGATCCAGAATGACTTATCTGATTGGTAGCATATTTTTATAGCAGAATGAAGAAAAGGTGCATTAAAATTTCCTGCCTTTACAATCTGTTTTGACTCGGAAATAAAAGGCTCAGCATATACAGTATCTACTGGCAAACCTGAAGCCGTCTTCCCTCATTATTCTTCTGCCACACTTAAATTCTCATTGTCTCTCATAGGGAACACAATGGATGTGCTGCTCTAGCAGACGATATTGAGGTTAGAAACTCTGGCCTGTGACTGTTCATGTGTGTAGGTATGTAATAAAACCTGTTCTTCTGAGATGTGCACTTCTTCATGAGTAGGATATAAATATACTTTGGAAGGAATTCATCTGACTGTGAAGAATGCATGTTGAAGAGTGTTCATATTATTTTTTTAAAGCGTATATTTTGGCATGTAACTGTGTGTGTGTACGAAGTGTTTGTAACTGTCAAGATAATGATTCCACCACTCAGTTTCTTCCTGCTCTGCAGTGAACTGAATCAATAACTATGACAAATTCTGAGTCCATTTGTGTCTCGCTGTTTGCACACACATACACACAAAGCTCAGAGCTGCGATACTTGTGTTCTCTGTGTTTGAACCTGCCATATTGATTGCTCTGCTACTGAAACTCCTATGAGGAGTTTGCCATGTGTTTTACCACATTGTCTCCACCTCTTAGGGTTCTGTTAGGTGTTTGTTTCTGCTAGCTGAGGGGATTATTCACTGAAAATAAGTACAGAGGTGTACAAGCACACTGTACACATGAATGTGCTATCTAGGTTCTTTGCTAGGTCTTTAGGTTGCAGTCCTTGGCAGATTTTATTTATGGATCTCAGCCCTTAACATGACCCACATCATGCAAACAAGACAGTTATCACAGTTATTGCTCGTTTCCGTATTTCTTTTGAAAATTATGTTCCTCATAACAGTACCAAAAGGACTGAATACAGAAAGGCTAAATAAAGTACAAAAGAACTGTTTACCAGATTTAATGTCAAAGTCACTCTGTTTTCTGTCAGTTATGTCCCAGCTGAGCTAACCCAATAGCAGAGGATGGACCTGCTTTGGGTTCTGGCTGTCTGAGCATTGCTGCATTCCCCATTTTGCTTCTCCATCTTACTGACAGACCTGGATGACAGGCAAAAAACATTTGTACTTTGCAACAGCCAAAGACAGGCTATCAGTTATGCCGAATATGTACACAAAAGTCAAGATTACATTCCCTAATTCAGTTTTTTAACTGCTCATTTGTTTTCAGGCAAACCTGTGGGACCACATAATTATCAGGAATAGAATAGGTACACATAAAAAAAAAAAAAAATTATATATAATTTTTAAAAATTAAGCTTTGTAACAGAGGACAAAAACATAATATTGTGCATGGAAAAAAAAAGTGCAGTTTTCTTAAACAAAGGCATATTGTGGAAAAAAGTGACATTTTCCAGTTCATAGAAGAGGTAAACTAATGTAAAATAGTCATTATTCATGTATATAGTCATTAAGACATGTATTTGGCAGATGAGATACAGTACAAAATGTTTTCTTCCAGAATATGAATGTGATCTTTGGCCAACTTCAGTTAGTCTGTCATTACCAGTTAATGACAGACTAAGTAATTTAAAGATGTTTTGGGTGGAAAAGTAAACCGCAAAACTTATTTTGTGCTTTGAGGTGATTAGGATTAGAATTGTTAAATATGTTTCTAGAGTGGTAGAGTCCTTCTGATAGGCCATTCTACAGCTAGGCTATCTAAGCTAACCAGACAATAGTTGCAGAGGGAGTCCCAAGAGTAAACTGTCAGACCTGGCCAGGGGTTCAGGGATTTCCTACTGCCTGTAAGCGTCTGTAGTCACTTAAAGTTTATTTAAACTGTTTGTGACTTAGGTAGTAAAAACTTCAGTGCCAGAATATGACATTTTATGTTTTGCCCGATATTCTTTTCATTTTACATTAATCAAGGTATTAGTTCTAAACATTTTTTTTTTTGCCACAGATTAGAGAAAATTATTTGGAGTAATAAAGAAATGATCTGATGGAGCACTTTCACTTTTCCTTGTTGAAACAAGAAATATGCATCCTCTTTAGATTGACTTTTTATGTAAACCTTAATAATTAGAGGGTAACCATTTATATACGTGTATAAAATCCCTTTTTCACAATGCTTTGCTGACATGGTTGTAAGAGATCATGGGTTTGATACAGTCTGTTGGCTTGAAAATTCCTCCATCCTTGAATACATCTAGAGCTTTTCCTTGATATAAGTATATCCTTATGTGGACATGGACTTTAATAACTAACGTTTTATTAAAAAGGATTTCTGTTTTTGCAACATATATCTCCAATTCAAAGGGTTAATTACAATAAGAATATAACTGTTTAAATGAGTTTTTCGTTGTTAGTATTTAAGATAAAAAATAAAAAAAATAGTACTGTTCTCTCTCTAGATCCACAAAGGTTGACATGTTTTTAGATTGGACCATCATGAAACAATATCATCCATAAACTTTATGACAGTGTTTCTTGTTTTAACCCATATTCACACACACACACTGCGTGATCCTTGTGTGGTTTTTCTCCATCGCAATTCCTTTGAAAAATATGTTAAAAGCCTATTTCTGACAGTCGAGTGATGATTTCTTGAAACTAGAAGGCTGTCTGGATACATGAGTGGATACTTCTTGCATCTCTCTATTTAAACAGTGCTTTAAGATTTCATATCTATTTCGACAAACTAAGGAAAGGAAGACATTTACCAATAGCTATGTTTGCAAACGAACAATTCATTCATAAATTAAAATATGTGCAGACTGAAAAAAAATCATTTGATTATAGAGTTTATTTGGGGTTAAAACCAAATAATCTCCTTGTAATGTGCATCTATTTGCTCAAGGCTTTATTTAGAATATTTCAAAAAAGTTAAAAAACAATCTACTGGACTTCCAGGTTTGAAGACATTTCGCTTCCCATCCAGGAAGCTTTTTCAATTCAAAATGTCAGAATTAGTGTTGAGTTAGAGGCTTTATGGAGTGGACCAAAAAAAAAGCCCTGTGAGTCTTGTCTGCAGGAGGGCACTCTTCTGTGTTGGGCCATTCACCTGTGGAGAGGTTGTTTACTTTCTCCAATATAAAGATCAGAGCATTCCTCGCTGCATTGAACTGCATACACCACTCTGCTCATATTTGGTATGGGGGTTTGTCTTCAGGATGCACTAGTCTCTGTGTAAGGGTCTTGTTTGGTTTGAAATGTACTGGTATTTTGTTTTTGGAGAAAATCCTCTTGAGTTTTTCAGAGACTCCAGCAACATAAGGGATGGCAATGTTTTTGCGTTACTGTGTGTCTTTTGGATTTCCTTGGTGATTTGACAAATGCCTAGTTTGGGTATCCACAGGTTTGGAGAGTATCTTCAATGTGTTTCTGTTCCTTGTGCTTCCCTTCTGTTTTAGTAGGGACATGCTCGGTCCAGGTTCTTATAACAGAAAATTGGTGTCTTGTGAAAGCAGTACGAGTACAGGGAATTACTTGCAGTAAACAGGGGCATGCAGAGGCATCGAGAAGGAGCCAAATGAGCTTATGAGGATGATACAGAATGGGATTGAGGAGGGTTAAATCAGGGTAATCGGAATCAAAGTCTGACATTTGATCTATTCAGATACTTGTTGGTGGCAGGTTGAGCTTTTAATTGAAGAACTTTACAAGTAAATAAGACTCTAATGCAGATTAATTTATGAGCAGGTGTGGTTGAATGCTAAGTAAAAATGGATGAACCTTTTATTGCATGAGGGTAAGTAATCCAGTTCATTCTGTTGAACTTCCGCCTAGGCATCATAACTCATTTAGAAGGAAATGTTTATGTTTTGCTTATGTAAGACATTTCTAGGTTTTATTACATAAATCATTGCTGAAATTGAGCTTCAAATGATATAATTTTACAGACCTTTAGTGGAGGCTTATTAGTAGTGGGAGATAAATAATAAGCTATCTGGCAGCCTCTGTAAGACTGCTGCAGTTCTTGAAGGACTAAATAAATGAAATCAGATTATATAGTCATGATCCTGCCAGAAATATTGAATGTATTCTCAGTGTAGTGTGTTAAAATGAAGGTTATGCTTATAAACCTTTGCGCTCAGCCCTCAAAAACACTTAACTTCTACACAAAAGTTAATTATTTAATAATCTCCCCAAGGCTGATATATTTTACATTTTTCAGTTCTTTGAAAATCATCCAAACAGTATGCTAAAGTCTTGTCCTGTTTGTTGACCATTCCCATTAAAATTGTAAATAAAGACCCTGATCTTCATCTAAATTTTGCAGGCTTAACTTCTGTCACGTGGCTTAGAGTTTGCACTTTTATTTTTTCTGTAAGTTTATTAATATCGATAACATGACATTAATTATTATTATTTAAGATTTGCGTTTTGTCTTTGATAAGTTCTAAAAACTTTGTGATAAAGAATATTAAAAAAAGAAATTGTTCAAACTTCATTACTCTGTGCCTCAGGCTATCACGGTTGCTAGGCAACCCACCTTACATTGAGGTGAGGGTGGGACTGCTGCAGAGGACTAGACTGTCCCAAAAAATATGAAAATGAAAAAAACAAAACAAAAAACTAGACTTTTTTAATTCACAATTTATTACTTCCAGCCATCTTTGTTGGTTTCTTTTAAATTCTTTACTATGCCTATATAGGCTAGATGCTTCACAGGATGTAGCCCGTGAATTGGGACGCACCGCTTGAGCCACTGTGAAATCTTCCTCATGGATTTAAAGGCTGTGCAAATCTGCCAAGATTATATTTTCTCCTTTGAAATTTAAGTTTTTTATTCAAACAGGCTGCTTCCACTGGTGAATTGTTATTTGTGTAAACTAATCACACAAAGAATTTCGATGTTTTAAAGACAATTGCAGTTCATACGTCCCCTAAATGCAACAACTCGGAATCTGTGTTTCAGCTACTGTGTTGAGCTTTCAGTCATGATTCCACATTTCCTGTCATCTGATGCCCTGCCCGTCCCATCAAAACAGGGCAGAAGGTTTGAAGCCGAAAAAAAATCTTTTCCAAAATAAAACTTCAATGTGAAAATTGCTTTTGAACATTTTTTTTCTAGTTTTACATTTTTATATTTAATTTTTTGTTGCAAAAAATTTATTTTATTTTTCACATGCTTATGTTTTTCAGGTTCCTTTTTTTCCAACAAACAGTTCTGATAGTTGCTAACTTATTATTGTTTAAGACAGCAGGAGGAAATTAATCTATTCATATACATGCTCAGTCATGTTAATATGCTTCAATCCTAATGACATCGGAATAAGTTTTTAGATGAGCGTTAATCATATTTAAGGATCAGCATTAACCAACCCTATGATTAGGAATAAAATTTGATTCCAATTGAGCTGAACCCAATCAAACTATTCTAATTGATTTGTTTATTTGACAGATTTTTATTCTGATAAACTTTTTATTTCACAGACTAATGTCCATTTAAATTTGCCCAGTCTTACATATTATTAAAAGATAAGGTCATATATTTATAGTCGAAACAATTTAATGTACATTGTTTACTGGAATGAAGATAACAGCAGAATTATTTGCCGTAGTCTAACAATAATAATAAAACGTAAAGTGGAAATTAAATGGTCAACCACACTAACTTAATTTTTACTAATTTATCTTACTTTTCTCATTGATTATATTACTGTCCACTGCCATCTTGAAATAATCTAAATTGTGACATCACAGGTTGGTTGATTATGTACCTGCCAGTAGAATGCATTGGTAATACCGGCAACCCAACTATAAAACACCTAAAATATATTGTTTAATGGAAGATGAAGCTGAAAGGACACTGAAGTGTCCAAATTCCACTGCTTATGTCTTTGAGTCCATTCACCGTGTGACTCAAGCCAAAATGGCAGCGCCCTTGCAAAAAAAATTTAAATTATGCAATGGTTTTCTTTTATACATTTATATTTTTCAAGTTTGTGACATATTTATTAATAATAGTAAGACATATTCTCATAAATCAATTTAGGGTGGTTCATTGTTTTATTTCCACTTCAACTGAAATGTTCTCTCTGTTATCCTAACCAATGTGTAATGTCACTTTTAGCAGGTGAGAAAAATCAGTGGAGATGAGAAGGGAAATCCACATTTATGTGACAGGGATATCATGAGCCTTTTGAAAAGCACTTCATTATCTCTGACATCCTGCATTTCTGCCTCTTGGTAAAAAAAAGTAACTATAGAGAGTGTTGGCATTTGAGATACAATCAAATATGTCGATGATGATGACAGGCAATGCAGGAGACTAACAATGGCTTTGAGGTGATAATATTCCCATAATGCTTATCAGAATTGGTGCAGAGTTGTAAACTTCATAAAATTATTCATTTTCCTTCACATTCCTGTAATATTTTTTGGGGGTCCTTGTTTTTACTACCCAGATTTCCAGAACAATATAGATATAAAGTTCTACACCAATGAGTTCAAGGGCACTTCAGATGCTTAGAGACACCGTAAGAGAAAGCGGCAGCAGACCAGGAACCAGTCATGTGGATAAAAAACCATAACAAAAAGCAATTGTTTGGGACCTGCATCTAGAGATATGTAAGAACAAACAACTAGTGAATAATTACATTTTGTTAATTGTAAAAACATATCTAATGCTTATAAGATATTGTTTGACAATAATTTAACCCTTAATGAAGTTAAAGAAACTATTAGGTTCATGAAGAATAACTAAACAACCGGCAGCAAATTTTGAAACATAAATGATTCTTTTCATTCTTAACACACTGACTGAAAGCATCAAACATGGTAAATTACCAACAAATCTTACTCAAGGCATTGTTACTCTTATTCCTAACCCCAATAAAGATCAGTTATTAGTTGAAAACTGGAGACCTATTTGTCTGCTCCACAAAGATTGGAAAATTTTTGCCATAATTTTAGCAAAGAGAATTAAAAGGACCTTGTCCTCCATTATTGAAGAATTGCAGTCTGGCTTTGATCAGATATCACTAATAACGTAAGGCTTGCACAGTGTGTATGACGTCATCCGCGCGCCGGACTGTGACAGGCAGCCCGGGCCACAGGCGGCTACGCTCTACCCTGTTAAATGAGGAAGTTATGTCCCCTTGAACGCAGTTGTGCCTCAGAACTTCCCTACCAGTTCTTTTCCTGGGAGCAAGTTATTTACTACTCTTAACTCAAACTGGGTAAAACCATATAAAAAATGACTATAAAAACAGGAGTAAAAAAGTAACAGTGTTTATTCCAGATCAGGTGGTTACAGGACAAAGAAAATGCTTGGAGCTTGCACAGCTGTGGGCTTAAAAATCACGTCCGCGAGCGTCCGGCAAAGATTCAGTCTCTCCTGCTTCTTATACCTCATGAGTCTTTGTGTTGGATCATGTGGATGTTTAGCTGTCCGTATCAGAAACTGACACGCCATCAATGCCCTGACCTACTGTATATGCGTCTTGCCTCTATGCCTCAGGATTACAGATAGCTCTCCTCTATCAGTCCGGCTCCAAGATGTGCTCATATCCTGTGTATCTTTAAAAGACAAGAAGGCTGTCCTATTTAGATGACCCCCTTGCACACAGTGACATCCACAAAGTGAAGGAAGGCCTTCTACTCTGTATAATCTGGCTAACAAAGTAACAATGCACATGATGTATAAAAGAATAAACCAAACAACCCCTTTTATTCATTCAGCTAGCAAATCTGAATCATTCAATTCCAGCGAGATCATCTGTGGTAGCAGCACTAGACATCTTCCAGGCATGTGAGTAAAACTAGCAGCAGTTCAGCGGACAGGATGAATGAACGGTAGCCGGCACACGCGGATGAAGTCATACACACTACGTTTTGTTTTTAAAATATATAAATATAAAAAATATAACTACGGATGTCTGGGGGACAGTGATTCGTCTACATGTTATGAATGCTGACGTACCAAAAAGAATAAATTATGAACGGTTTAGTTTGTGCCTTCAACTCGTTGCCCATAGGAAGACGTTGCTTGGATAAAACAAAACCGAATATCTTCTTAACAGTTTCAAATGACAAAAAACTAATATGGGTGAGTAGAACAAGATGTAATAACGTAAAATCAAGGGGCCAATGTAAAAAAAAATGTGTTCCTCTTTGATTCTGGTTCCTACTTTCTGAGTCCAGACAGAATGATATCTGAAAAAATAACAAATTGACCACCCCTGCTGGGCTGGGTAATAGATATATTTTAAAATATAACATTTCTTTGGCATCCCAACTGGGTGGGCATTAAATATAGCACAATTTCATGTTACAGCTCATCAGTATCATGTTATGAAATATTGGGTCAACTGGGGATATTCTTAGAAAGGATAAGCTTACACTATATGAAAAAAAAATGTAATTCACAATTGAAGTTAGATGGTTCAAAGTTTTGTTTTTAGAAAGACCATAATGCTAAACAATTAATCCTAATTTCTGAAGTTAGAAGGCTTCTTAATCAGAGAAAAAAAAAAAAAAAAAACTTTCAGAAATTATTACTGCAATACCAATATGCATTATGGATAATAACTTTAACTAGACACTGATTTGTTTGGGGATTTTATGTTTAGCAATTACTTTGTCAGAATAGGTGCCGCATTTCATTACTAGTGGTGGTTATCTCCTATGAAATGAAAGTATTCAATTACATTCCACTTGAAGCTGACATAGTTTATTATACTGTCCATTTCAAGTTGCTTCAATTCATTTTCTTCCCCTCATTAACTCACAAATTGCTACTTTATTCTGCTTTTAAAGCAATTTCAAGCCATGTCATTAACATTAATACATTACAATGTGATGTATGTCTTTTAAAACAGATTCTTTAAAAAATCTAATTACTTACATCCAAGGTAATTTTAAATAGTTTTATGACCATGATCAGAAACCTTATCTGCGATTATAAAGAACTACATTTTGACAAAGCTTAAACTTTCAGCATCATTAAGGGGCAAATCCTACTTTGGTGCTCTTACTGTAACAATGTAGAATTACTTCCAGTCTTTTTAGAGGTATAGGGAGTGGAGCTTTGTTCAAAGTGGCAGCTGATCAGACAGAGAAAACTCAAAATGAAATGAATGGTTTAAGGACTGCCAACTCATTGCAGGATCCAACCATAATATTCAGTAAGATCAAGATTATCGACTCCATTGTCACCAAAATTATATCAAACATTTATGTCACCCAGTAATGTAATAACAAATGATATATAACAAAGAAATTAAGATTAAAAAAATAACATTCTCCTTAAAAAACAGACGTAATTTATAAATTGTTTTTCAGGTTAAATTTGGCTGGTCCATCATAGTCTTGATTTAGTGCAGAAATAGTTGTTGAAAATTGGGCTTTGGTCACTTTTTTTCACCTTAATCTAATAATAGATGTTAATAAAAGCATTGAAAACCCACAGAATCAGCGCTGAGGCTCTTTCAGATTGTTAAAACATGCATGCAGTCCAAAGCTAAAAAAGCTCTGTTTATTTGTATTCTTCAGCTTTTATACAAATTGGACAAACTTCCTTTGAATAGTTCATGAGTTAATCAGTAAAGAAAAAACTAGATGTTCACCAGATGGGTTATGCCACAAATTTAGATCTTGAACCTAGGAGCTTTATGTAGACACAGTTTCTAAGCTAAAATTGTGAGTAAAACTGTAGTAATCCAGGGCATTTTACATTAGATTTAAACAAATTAAACTGTAATTCTGCTCGAAATGTGTAGGCACAGCTGAACATAGATTATATAGCTGTAACGTCAGAATCTAGTCCTTGAGGGCTGGTGTATTGCACCTTTGACATGTATCTCTTTTTTAATGCACCTAAATTGAATAAAATCCATCAAACCTTTGCAGGACTTTGGAGAACTTGACTGCAACTGAGGAGGTAATAAAAACATTTGATTTAGATGTGTTGGACTAGGGAGATATCTTAAAGTTGCAGGATACCGGCCCTCAAGCATGACCTTTCTATTTTATACCATATTATTAGTATTCACCTGTAAAACTTGAAAGCAAATTGACAGGAATATAGGTGTTAGTGGATATGAGCAAAATTAATCTGGTAACCGGGTGAACTGAATGCATGACTAGGTGACCAAAAATGACAACAGCTGAAAATAATTAAACTGTTCACACTTAAGCCACCAGAGCAGAATTACATTAAAATCTAACAAAAGGAAACCTAAAAGAAGAAAAACGTAACCAAGCTAAATTAGAGGAAAAAAAGAGACAAAAGAATGAGCATGAAAAAAACACATTCAAATATGAACATGGAAAAAATAACTAAAACTTCAGGACCCAAATAGCAAAATTAATAAGAGAAAAAAAAAATCTTAAGCAAAGATTTAAAACCTAGCCTAGTAAGGGAAACTTCAAACAGAAATTATAAACTCAAAAAAACAAATTAAACTAAAACAACACTTAAAAACAAAAATCACAATAAAAATATATTATGTTGCAAAATTTTTGGAATAAGGAATATTTAGCTTTTTCAAAATTTTAGAAAAAGCAGAAAAAAGCCATTGTTTCCAAAACTCCTATTAAGCTCTATATTAACTTAAACGTGGCTTTTTTAATTATGGTAACTTGTTTTGTGCTATGAAAAAAAGGTTTTGCCACTGCTTCCTGTGATTTCATAACAAATGGGGAAAAAAACAACTTAAGAGACATCTCAGTTGTTTGGAACTGAATCTTGTTAGCCTCTTTTCTCTTGACTCCCCTCACAGCTATTTCTTCCCAGTGGACAGCGCTCTTTCACTCCCCTTTCAAAGCTATAATGCAAATGGAATTGGAAACATATGATTTGCCCTTTTAGTAACTGCTTACTCATACTACTACTTAGCGGAGGTCTCTCAACATTAGAAAAGTAATCGAAATACAGTAATCAACAAGAAAAGCAAAAAGTACTGAAACTGGCTCAACAGATTTTAATATACTTTTATTAAGCATGCAGCATAAGAAACTCCTTTTGATTGGATGTTATACCCTGACATATACTCCGTGTCCCCTCTTGAATCCCAGGCAATGGAGAGGTACATCTCAGAGTCTCTCAGGGCTGGCATCATCTTTTCCTCTTCCTTTCCAGCTGGGGCAGGTTTCTTTTTTGTCGGGAAGGAAGACTGATCCCTCAGACCCTGCATTGATTATAAGGGGCTTAATGACATCAAAATTAAGAATCGGTACCCCATTCCCCTCATAAACACTGCCTTTGATCAGATCTAGGCAGCTAGGGTTTTCCCCAAGCTTGATATCTTTAATTCTTACGGATCTGGGAGGGTGATGAGTGGAAGACCACATTCAACACTCCCACAAGTCAATATGATTATCTGGCGATGCCTTTTGGGCTCACCAATGCACCAGCGGTTTTTCAAAGCCTCGTTAATGCAGTGCTCAGGGACATGGTGGGACACTTCGTCTTTGTTTACATATACAGTATATTAATTTATTCCCAGGGTTTGGAGTCCCACAAGCAACACATTAAAGCGGTTCTTCTTCGCCATTTAAAAAAACAGTTGTTCGTAAAGGCTGATAAGTGTAAGTTCAATGTGGACACGATCTCTTTTCTGGGTTTTTGTGGTCTCCATGGACCCCATGAAGGTTCGTGCAGTCATGACTGGCCGGTTATATATATAAACTGTTTTCTCACCCCTCGTGGGGTAGTATGTGTCATCCTCAAGCTCGGGTCCTCTACCAGAGGCCTGGGAGTTTGAGGGTTCTGCGCAGTATCTTAGCTGTTCCTAGGACTGCGCTCTTCTGGACAGAGACCTCTGATGTTTTACCTGGAATCTGCTGTAGCCACTCTCCCAGTTTGGGGGTCACAGCCCCCAGTGCTCCAATTACCACTGGCACCACTGCTGCTCTTACTTTCCACATCTTTTCTAGCTCCTCTTTCAGCCCTTGGTATTTCTCAAGCTTCTCGTGTTCTTTCTTCTTGATGTTGCTGTCGCTTGGGATTGCCACATCTATCACTACTGCCTTCTTGTGCTGTTTGTCGATCAACACGATGTCTGGTTGGTTAGCCATCACCTGTTTGTCAGTCTGGATCTTGAAGTCCCATAGGATCTTAGCTCGGTCATTCTCAACTACCTTAGGAGGTGTCTTCCATTTTGACCTTGGGACTTCCAGCCCATACTCATGGCAGATGTTCCTGTACACTATGACAGCTACCTGGTTGTGGCGTTCCATGTATGCACTTCCTGCCTGCATTTTACACCCTGCTGTTATGTGCTGTATTGTTTCAGAGGCATCTTTGCACAGTCTGCATCGGGGGTCCTGCCTGGTGTGGTAGACCCTGGCCTCTATTGATCTTGTACTGAGTGTATATATATATATATATATATATATATATATATATATATTATTTTTTAAGCTATTTTATAAAAGCAAAGTCTGACTTTATACAATTTCATAGATGTTTTATTAGGCCAGAGCCATGAAGAGCTGTGAGGAACTAATTTATTTCAAATGTTTATTATTTTAGTTTATTATTGAGTCCGTGTGGACCATGTTCCGTTCCTCCATTGTTGAGGTGGCTTATCTGAGCTGCGGCCGCAAGGTTGTCGGTGCCTTTCGTGGAGGCAACCCTCGAACCCGCTGGTGGACACCTCCGGTGAGGGATGCTATCAGGTTGAAGAAGGAGTCCTATCGGGCCTTTTTGGCCTGTGGGAATCAGCTGATGGGTACTGGCGGGCGAAGCTGCATGTGGCTCGGGTGGTTGCTGAGGCAAAAACTCGGGTGTGGGGGGAGTTTGGAGAGGCCATGGAGAAAGACTTCCGTACGGCTCCGAATCGATTCTGGTCCGCCATCCGGCATCTCAGGAGGGGGAAGCGGTGCAGCACCAACACTGTTTATAGTGGGGATGGTGTGCTGCTGACCTCGACTCGGGACGTTGTGGGTCGGTGGGCGGAATACTTCGAAGACCTCCTTAATCCCACCAACATGCCTTCCATTGAGGAAGCTGGGCCTGGGGACTCTGGGCTGGGCTCCCCAATCTCTGTGGGCGAGGTCGCCGAGGTGGTTAAAAAGCTCCTCGGTTGCAGGGCCCCGGGGGTGGATGAGATCCGCCCGGAGTTCCTCAAGGTCCTGGATGTTGTAGGGTTGTGTTGGCTGACGTGACTCTGCAACGTTGCATGGACATCAGGGGCAGTTCCCCTGGATTGGCAGACTGGGGTGGTGGTCCCCCTATTTAAAAAGGGGGACCGGAGGGTGTGCTCCAATTACAGGGGAGTCACACTCTTAAGCCTCCCCGGCAAGGTCTATTGGGTGCTGGAGAGGAGGGTCCGTCGGATAGTCGAACCTCGGATTCAGGAAGAGCAGTGTGGTTTTCGTCCTGGTCGTGGAACGCTGGACCAGCTCTACACCCTTAGCAGGGTCCTGGAGGGTGCATGGGAGTTCGCCCAACCAGTCTACATGTGCTTTGTGGACTTGGAGAAGGCGTTCGACCGTGTCCCTCGGGGAGCCCTGTGGGGGGTTCTCCGGGAGTACGGGGTGCCGGGCCCTTTGATACGAGCTGTCAGGTCCCTGTATGACCGGTGTCAGAGTCTGGTCCGCATTGCCGGCAGTAAGTCGGGCTGGTTTCCGGTGAGAGTTGGACTCCGCCAGGGCTGCCCTTTGTCACCGATTCTGTTCATTACCTTCATGGACAGAATTTCTAGGCGCAGCCAAGGTGTTGTGGGGATCCGTTTTGGTGGCCTTAGGATTACATCTCTGCTTTTTGCAGATGATGTGGTCCTATTGGCTTCATCAGGTCGTGATCTGCAGCTCTCGCTGGATCGGTTCGCAGCCGAGTGTGAAGCGGCCGGGATGGGGATCAGTACCTCCAAATCCAAGGCCATGGTCTCGAGCCGGAAAAGGGTAGAGTGCCTTCTCCGGGTCAGGGGGGGTGTCCTGCCCCAAGTGGAGAAGCGGGCGCTGTACCGGTCCGTCGTGGTGAAGAGAGAGCTGAGTCAAAAAGCAAAGCTCTCGATTTACCGGTTGATCTATGTTCCTACCCTAATCTATGGTCATGAACTCTGGGTCATGACCGAAAGAACGAGATCGCGGATACTAGCGGCCGAAATGGATTTCCCCCGTAGGATGGCTGGGCTCTCCCTTAGAGATGAGGTGAGAAGCTCGGTCATCCGGGAGGGACTCGGAGAAGAGCCGCTGCTCCTCCACGTCAAGGGGAGCCAGTTGAGGTGGCTCGGGCATCTGATTAGGATGCCTCCTGGACGATTCCCTGGTGAGGTGTTCCGGGCACGTCCCACCGGGACATTTCAAGTTGCTTCAATTCATTTTCTTCCCCTCATTAACTCACAAATTGCTACTTTATTCTGCTTTTAAAGCAATTTCAAGCCATGTCATTAACATTAATACATTACAATGTGATGTATGTCTTTTAAAACAGATTCTTTAAAAAATCTAATTACTTACATCCAAGGTAATTTTAAATAGTTTTATGACCATGATCAGAAACCTTATCTGCGATTATAAAGAACTACATTTTGACAAAGCTTAAACTTTCAGCATCATTAAGGGGCAAATCCTACTTTGGTGCTCTTACTGTAACAATGTAGAATTACTTCCAGTCTTTTTAGAGGTATAGGGAGTGGAGCTTTGTTCAAAGTGGCAGCTGATCAGACAGAGAAAACTCAAAATGAAATGAATGGTTTAAGGACTGCCAACTCATTGCAGGATCCAACCATAATATTCAGTAAGATCAAGATTATCGACTCCATTGTCACCAAAATTATATCAAACATTTATGTCACCCAGTAATGTAATAACAAATGATATATAACAAAGAAATTAAGATTAAAAAAATAACATTCTCCTTAAAAAACAGACGTAATTTATAAATTGTTTTTCAGGTTAAATTTGGCTGGTCCATCATAGTCTTGATTTAGTGCAGAAATAGTTGTTGAAAATTGGGCTTTGGTCACTTTTTTTCACCTTAATCTAATAATAGATGTTAATAAAAGCATTGAAAACCCACAGAATCAGCGCTGAGGCTCTTTCAGATTGTTAAAACATGCATGCAGTCCAAAGCTAAAAAAGCTCTGTTTATTTGTATTCTTCAGCTTTTATACAAATTGGACAAACTTCCTTTGAATAGTTCATGAGTTAATCAGTAAAGAAAAAACTAGATGTTCACCAGATGGGTTATGCCACAAATTTAGATCTTGAACCTAGGAGCTTTATGTAGACACAGTTTCTAAGCTAAAATTGTGAGTAAAACTGTAGTAATCCAGGGCATTTTACATTAGATTTAAACAAATTAAACTGTAATTCTGCTCGAAATGTGTAGGCACAGCTGAACATAGATTATATAGCTGTAACGTCAGAATCTAGTCCTTGAGGGCTGGTGTATTGCACCTTTGACATGTATCTCTTTTTTAATGCACCTAAATTGAATAAAATCCATCAAACCTTTGCAGGACTTTGGAGAACTTGACTGCAACTGAGGAGGTAATAAAAACATTTGATTTAGATGTGTTGGACTAGGGAGATATCTTAAAGTTGCAGGATACCGGCCCTCAAGCATGACCTTTCTATTTTATACCATATTATTAGTATTCACCTGTAAAACTTGAAAGCAAATTGACAGGAATATAGGTGTTAGTGGATATGAGCAAAATTAATCTGGTAACCGGGTGAACTGAATGCATGACTAGGTGACCAAAAATGACAACAGCTGAAAATAATTAAACTGTTCACACTTAAGCCACCAGAGCAGAATTACATTAAAATCTAACAAAAGGAAACCTAAAAGAAGAAAAACGTAACCAAGCTAAATTAGAGGAAAAAAAGAGACAAAAGAATGAGCATGAAAAAAACACATTCAAATATGAACATGGAAAAAATAACTAAAACTTCAGGACCCAAATAGCAAAATTAATAAGAGAAAAAAAAAATCTTAAGCAAAGATTTAAAACCTAGCCTAGTAAGGGAAACTTCAAACAGAAATTATAAACTCAAAAAAACAAATTAAACTAAAACAACACTTAAAAACAAAAATCACAATAAAAATATATTATGTTGCAAAATTTTTGGAATAAGGAATATTTAGCTTTTTCAAAATTTTAGAAAAAGCAGAAAAAAGCCATTGTTTCCAAAACTCCTATTAAGCTCTATATTAACTTAAACGTGGCTTTTTTAATTATGGTAACTTGTTTTGTGCTATGAAAAAAAGGTTTTGCCACTGCTTCCTGTGATTTCATAACAAATGGGGAAAAAAACAACTTAAGAGACATCTCAGTTGTTTGGAACTGAATCTTGTTAGCCTCTTTTCTCTTGACTCCCCTCACAGCTATTTCTTCCCAGTGGACAGCGCTCTTTCACTCCCCTTTCAAAGCTATAATGCAAATGGAATTGGAAACATATGATTTGCCCTTTTAGTAACTGCTTACTCATACTACTACTTAGCGGAGGTCTCTCAACATTAGAAAAGTAATCGAAATACAGTAATCAACAAGAAAAGCAAAAAGTACTGAAACTGGCTCAACAGATTTTAATATACTTTTATTAAGCATGCAGCATAAGAAACTCCTTTTGATTGGATGTTATACCCTGACATATACTCCGTGTCCCCTCTTGAATCCCAGGCAATGGAGAGGTACATCTCAGAGTCTCTCAGGGCTGGCATCATCTTTTCCTCTTCCTTTCCAGCTGGGGCAGGTTTCTTTTTTGTCGGGAAGGAAGACTGATCCCTCAGACCCTGCATTGATTATAAGGGGCTTAATGACATCAAAATTAAGAATCGGTACCCCATTCCCCTCATAAACACTGCCTTTGATCAGATCTAGGCAGCTAGGGTTTTCCCCAAGCTTGATATCTTTAATTCTTACGGATCTGGGAGGGTGATGAGTGGAAGACCACATTCAACACTCCCACAAGTCAATATGATTATCTGGCGATGCCTTTTGGGCTCACCAATGCACCAGCGGTTTTTCAAAGCCTCGTTAATGCAGTGCTCAGGGACATGGTGGGACACTTCGTCTTTGTTTACATATACAGTATATTAATTTATTCCCAGGGTTTGGAGTCCCACAAGCAACACATTAAAGCGGTTCTTCTTCGCCATTTAAAAAAACAGTTGTTCGTAAAGGCTGATAAGTGTAAGTTCAATGTGGACACGATCTCTTTTCTGGGTTTTTGTGGTCTCCATGGACCCCATGAAGGTTCGTGCAGTCATGACTGGCCGGTTATATATATAAACTGTTTTCTCACCCCTCGTGGGGTAGTATGTGTCATCCTCAAGCTCGGGTCCTCTACCAGAGGCCTGGGAGTTTGAGGGTTCTGCGCAGTATCTTAGCTGTTCCTAGGACTGCGCTCTTCTGGACAGAGACCTCTGATGTTTTACCTGGAATCTGCTGTAGCCACTCTCCCAGTTTGGGGGTCACAGCCCCCAGTGCTCCAATTACCACTGGCACCACTGCTGCTCTTACTTTCCACATCTTTTCTAGCTCCTCTTTCAGCCCTTGGTATTTCTCAAGCTTCTCGTGTTCTTTCTTCTTGATGTTGCTGTCGCTTGGGATTGCCACATCTATCACTACTGCCTTCTTGTGCTGTTTGTCGATCAACACGATGTCTGGTTGGTTAGCCATCACCTGTTTGTCAGTCTGGATCTTGAAGTCCCATAGGATCTTAGCTCGGTCATTCTCAACTACCTTAGGAGGTGTCTTCCATTTTGACCTTGGGACTTCCAGCCCATACTCATGGCAGATGTTCCTGTACACTATGACAGCTACCTGGTTGTGGCGTTCCATGTATGCACTTCCTGCCTGCATTTTACACCCTGCTGTTATGTGCTGTATTGTTTCAGAGGCATCTTTGCACAGTCTGCATCGGGGGTCCTGCCTGGTGTGGTAGACCCTGGCCTCTATTGATCTTGTACTGAGTGTATATATATATATATATATATATATATATATATATATATTATTTTTTAAGCTATTTTATAAAAGCAAAGTCTGACTTTATACAATTTCATAGATGTTTTATTAGGCCAGAGCCATGAAGAGCTGTGAGGAACTAATTTATTTCAAATGTTTATTATTTTAGTTTATTATTGAGTCCGTGTGGACCATGTTCCGTTCCTCCATTGTTGAGGTGGCTTATCTGAGCTGCGGCCGCAAGGTTGTCGGTGCCTTTCGTGGAGGCAACCCTCGAACCCGCTGGTGGACACCTCCGGTGAGGGATGCTATCAGGTTGAAGAAGGAGTCCTATCGGGCCTTTTTGGCCTGTGGGAATCAGCTGATGGGTACTGGCGGGCGAAGCTGCATGTGGCTCGGGTGGTTGCTGAGGCAAAAACTCGGGTGTGGGGGGAGTTTGGAGAGGCCATGGAGAAAGACTTCCGTACGGCTCCGAATCGATTCTGGTCCGCCATCCGGCATCTCAGGAGGGGGAAGCGGTGCAGCACCAACACTGTTTATAGTGGGGATGGTGTGCTGCTGACCTCGACTCGGGACGTTGTGGGTCGGTGGGCGGAATACTTCGAAGACCTCCTTAATCCCACCAACATGCCTTCCATTGAGGAAGCTGGGCCTGGGGACTCTGGGCTGGGCTCCCCAATCTCTGTGGGCGAGGTCGCCGAGGTGGTTAAAAAGCTCCTCGGTTGCAGGGCCCCGGGGGTGGATGAGATCCGCCCGGAGTTCCTCAAGGTCCTGGATGTTGTAGGGTTGTGTTGGCTGACGTGACTCTGCAACGTTGCATGGACATCAGGGGCAGTTCCCCTGGATTGGCAGACTGGGGTGGTGGTCCCCCTATTTAAAAAGGGGGACCGGAGGGTGTGCTCCAATTACAGGGGAGTCACACTCTTAAGCCTCCCCGGCAAGGTCTATTGGGTGCTGGAGAGGAGGGTCCGTCGGATAGTCGAACCTCGGATTCAGGAAGAGCAGTGTGGTTTTCGTCCTGGTCGTGGAACGCTGGACCAGCTCTACACCCTTAGCAGGGTCCTGGAGGGTGCATGGGAGTTCGCCCAACCAGTCTACATGTGCTTTGTGGACTTGGAGAAGGCGTTCGACCGTGTCCCTCGGGGAGCCCTGTGGGGGGTTCTCCGGGAGTACGGGGTGCCGGGCCCTTTGATACGAGCTGTCAGGTCCCTGTATGACCGGTGTCAGAGTCTGGTCCGCATTGCCGGCAGTAAGTCGGGCTGGTTTCCGGTGAGAGTTGGACTCCGCCAGGGCTGCCCTTTGTCACCGATTCTGTTCATTACCTTCATGGACAGAATTTCTAGGCGCAGCCAAGGTGTTGTGGGGATCCGTTTTGGTGGCCTTAGGATTACATCTCTGCTTTTTGCAGATGATGTGGTCCTATTGGCTTCATCAGGTCGTGATCTGCAGCTCTCGCTGGATCGGTTCGCAGCCGAGTGTGAAGCGGCCGGGATGGGGATCAGTACCTCCAAATCCAAGGCCATGGTCTCGAGCCGGAAAAGGGTAGAGTGCCTTCTCCGGGTCAGGGGGGGTGTCCTGCCCCAAGTGGAGGAGTTTAAGTTTCTCAGGATCTTGTTCACGAATGAGGGAAGAAGGGAGCGGGAGATCGACAGGCGGATTGGCGCAGCGTCTGCCGTGAAGCGGGCGCTGTACCGGTCCGTCGTGGTGAAGAGAGAGCTGAGTCAAAAAGCAAAGCTCTCGATTTACCGGTTGATCTATGTTCCTACCCTAATCTATGGTCATGAACTCTGGGTCATGACCGAAAGAACGAGATCGCGGATACTAGCGGCCGAAATGGATTTCCCCCGTAGGATGGCTGGGCTCTCCCTTAGAGATGAGGTGAGAAGCTCGGTCATCCGGGAGGGACTCGGAGAAGAGCCGCTGCTCCTCCACGTCAAGGGGAGCCAGTTGAGGTGGCTCGGGCATCTGATTAGGATGCCTCCTGGACGATTCCCTGGTGAGGTGTTCCGGGCACGTCCCACCGGGAGGAGGCCCCGGGGAAGACCGGTTTCTCGGCTGGCCTGGGAACGCCTTGGGGTTCCTCCGGAGGAGCTGGAAAAAGTGGCTGGGGAGAAGGAAGTCTGGGCCTCCCTTCTTAGGCTGCTGCCCCCGCGACCCGACCCCGGATAAGCGGAGGAAGATGGATGGATGTTTATTATTTTTCTGACAAATAAACATATCAGATTTGACAGAAAATGGTCTACCAGTGAAAATACATGTTTTAAATAAATTACAGCTTTACAGCCCCTAATCCTAAATCTAGCACATAGGTATATCCCTTCTAATGAAAGAACAAAAAAGCTTCAAACTTGGTCAGTATGCTGTGAATTCCTGTGAAAGTAAAAGTTATCTGAAACACACCATAGCCTTCAAATGTGTGTACTTGTCAAGGAGTTTTAAATGCTATACCTTATACATAAAAAGCTAAATTAGATTAAACTCGGTAACGTCAATCTCCTCCTGGTACATGAGCATACTGGGTGGTCAAATGCTGACATAATCAAAGCCCCATTTACTGAGTAAAGAAAGTTACTTTTCTTACTTGGAAGGGATCCTCTTTGACACTAGTGACCTCAGTGACTGGAAACTGCATCAGAAGACAGATAACTTGGTTAGTTGATTTAACTTAGTTTCTGTTACAGAGAGCTCTCATTGAAGGGTGCTGACATGGCAGTATGGTGAAGTGAGGCATTACCATGCATCTGGCTCTCATTTGCACATAAATATTTCAAACTGCACCAAAATCCATATGATGGATCATTGTCACACACTCAAATCCAGGCCAATATTTGGTGGACATAGAGTAATTTCTCTACATTTCCCCCTCTAGAAACATTAAAACCATCAGCCCCAAGGATTGTGGAATGGGGATACTGAAATTAGATGTAACCTTTATATAATATTGCAGTTTTTTTTTAATACTGTAATTAAATGATACCTGCTGGCTATGTCACCCATATGAAAAAATATTAATAATATTCTGGGTACGTTAAGATTTGGTATTCTGGGAAATTCAAAAAGTGATTACTGTATCATTGTTCAGAGGAAAGGTAAACCAGTGACATGATTCCCAATCAAACTATTGAAGCCCAAACAAGAACAGCAGACTCCATGATAAAAATACATTCATACACTTCTGATAAGTCAGAGTGCCCTGACAATGTTATCTGTCTGCTGTCATTGAAGCCATGTGTCCCTCTCATCTTACTTTTGTGTTTATTCCAAAAAACACAGATCTCGGCATCTAGGAAGGTTATAGCTGGTTACACTGGTTTGTCAGATTGATCTGTTTTGTCTGATATTGTTCATCTTTAAACTAACCCTCTTTACACAGCAGAAAATCTGGATAGAGCCATAAACACTTATGAGTTTATAAGTTATAATTTGTTATGACTCTGTTTTTTTGACAAAGCTAGGAAACACCAAAACTTATCCTTTCTGAATTGCATGCAGCCTAGACGTTAGAGCAGAGGTTTGCAATCTTTTCAAATCAAAGAGCCAATTTTGCAATATCACCACTAACCTATTCTCGGAGCGGCAATATTTATTATTTTTCCTAATGAAATGTTCCGGCACTAATATTTCAATTTGCTTTTATGGACTACTAACTCTACCAGTTTTATAAACATACCAGTCCATTTCGGAGGCAGGATTTCAACATTCAAAAGCTCAGTGTTAAAAACAGGGAAAGAGACTTTAGGATGGCGGGTTCATGATGTAAGAGTTTCATAATGCACTAGATTAAATAGTGTGCTTTGGCATGTATTGCTTTATACAGATTTTCTCATTGAGTGAGACAATGAAAAAATTGAAAAATGTGTTGGTGCAATAAATTATTTACCACAGTGCAGAGCCCTTAAAGGAAGTATTGCAGGCTATATATCCTAACATTAAGATCCATCAGCAGAGGCTTAAATGGTATTACAAAATGTTTGTTTTTTAGCATGTTTCCTCACTATAGCCTGTACTCTTCTCTTGATGATGGGCATGTGCAGTCAGCCATGGATCTGGTGTGCACATTCCGGCACATTGCACAAAGCTCTTCATCTACTGATGAAGTAAAAGTAAAACGTGTTCTCCTTTAGGGCTGCAACAACGAATCGATAAAATCGATAAAAATCGATTTTTAAAAGCGTTGGCAACGAATTTTATCATAGATTAGTTGTGTCGCGCGATTAATACATCATCCGCCGCCGCCGTCATCACATCCTTTTGACTGAAACGGGGGAAGAAAAAAAAATACGGCAGAGCGAGCCAGCGCTGGAGGTGCAGTGTTGCCAACTCAGCGACTTTTCAGACCCCTCCAGCGACTATTTTTCAAAAAAAGCGACTAGCGACAAAACTGCCGACTTTTTATGGTGTCACTGGTGGCTTTTGGAGACTCTTACGTGAAAACATGCATCGTTCCTACTGTGCTGTGGGGCGCCTCCCCCATCCCAACCCCGTTCTCCCGCAGGAGTCCCTCTCAGCGCTGCAGTCAGAGCCAGGATGTTTACCCTCAGCGTCCAGACTGCAAATGAAGCGCGCATGCGCCAGGATTGACGGCGCAAATTGATCACAATATTTAAAATAGCCTGCGCTTTGTAAAGTGAAAAAAGTCGTAACATGCAACTTTTGTCAAAACAAATTAACATGGCACGGAACCACCATGTTTGTTTCGTTTTAAAGGGGAAACGTAACGTTAGTTTCTCAGGTAGCTCATCTGATGCTTTCCTTACCTTGTTAGTAGGTTACAGACGGTGATAAGGTTGGCTACAGTACGTATTTTACTTTTAATTTCATTTGAATTAGTTTAAGCAGCGTTTATATTTACTTTATAAATAAATTAACTTGCAAATTATGAGGGCAAGGCTTCTAAAGTCTAAATCTTCTGGCAAAGATAAAATCCAGCAAGATCAGTAATATGTCAATTAATTATATGCCACATTTCCATGTAAATATCTGTCTTTGGAGGATGTGTTTTTTACCACCCCTAGTTCTCTCATTTTTATTCCAAATACAATTTATAATTTGAATCACAGGGCTATTTTTATCTCTATGGTTAAGTATTTTCTCAAGTAGCAACTTTAACTGCTATACTTTCCTGTCTTAAAAGGCAGAACTCTTCTAGTCTAAAAAAAACTCATTTGTTGAACCCCTTAGGGGCTTTAAAAACAAAAATGTCTTTATTTTGGAATAAAGAGGTTAATATAAAAAATATTTTTTGTCCGATTCATCGATTAATCGAAAAAATAATCGGCCGATTCATCGATTTTTAAAATAATCGTTAGTTGCAGCCCTAGTCTCCTTACAATGTGTATTACACACACTTTGTACATTATCATCCCCGCCAGATTAATGTGGTCACTAACCTGAGTTTTGCTCCTGCAGATGTTACTGTCTTAGTTACTGCAGATCCGCCATTTTTAAATAAACACTTTTGAATGATTTGACTGTCTGTCTGTGTAGAATACTGTCCCCTTTTCTGAGCCTTCACAAAAACATTACATCTTAATATAAACTTTCTGTGAAGCTCAAACAAGGGAAGTGACTGTAGTTTTCAGAAGAAAATGGAACAAGTTGAGTCCATTTAACATAATTCAAGAAGAGGTAGAGTTTGTGGAGAAGTATAAGCACTTTGATGTTTACCTGGACACCAAACATAACTGGAGATCCAACTGTGCATCCGTCTATAGGAAGGGACACAGCAGGCTGTTACGTACTACTTAAGGAAGCTTAGGTCCTTTGTTTTTACAGCAAGAAAAACATCATCTGTAAGTCTGTTGTGGAAAGTTTAATATCTTGTGCATTCATTTCCTGACTGGCTCTAATAAAAAAATCTGAAAATCTAAGCACCAACTATTCATTTTAACTTTTGATTGTCAAAGAGGGAATGCCTTTAATGTACACGTGGCTCATTGTGGGTAGCTCACAAGCCTGCATTATGTAATACTATTTTAGGTGGGCTACCAGCTACTCACCTCAAATAACAGCAATGTTTTTATTCCTTTATTTAACCAGGAAAAGTCCCATTGAGATTAACAATCTGTTTTTCAAGGGAGTCCTGGCAAAAGATTACATTGCAAATTACATTACAGTTTACTATTACATCTATCTATAATTAGAACCTCATAAAACAGTTACAAACCATAGATCTCATTTCCAAACTTTTGAGCAATCGTTTAAAATGTCCGATTGGAATCAAATCCTTCAACTTCCAGTCTTTCTGAAAATTGTTCCATGCTGTGAGGGCAGAGTACTGAAAAGCTGTCTTTCCAGCTTCAGTCCGGACACTAGGTAGAGACAGAAGCAAAGACTCTTGAGAACGTAGAGAATACAGTCCAGCCGCTCTTGGTTCAATGTACTCACAGAGGTATGAGGGGAGCAGACGCAGAATACCCTTATAAACTATCATATACCAGTGAGTGAGTCTACGAGTCTCTAATGCTGGCCAGCCCACACATATGTAAAGTTCACAGTGGTGTGTGTGAGGCTTACAATTTGTGATAAATTGGCATGGTAAACTGAGTCTAACATTTTTAGAACTTGATCTGGGGCATTGATATAGACTGGGTCACCATAGTCCAGAATGGGTAAAAATGTTGCAGCTACCAGTCTCTTCTTCGAATTAAAAGAGAAACAAAGCCTATTCCTGAAGAAGAAGCCAATTTTCCGTTTGAGTTTCTTAATCAATTGTTCAACATGAGGTTTAAAATTTAGACTTTCATCAATTAAAATGTCTAAATATTCAAAAGATTGAACCCTTTCTATCTCTGACCAATGTAAAGTGATAAGAGGACAGCTATTTTGCAATTTTGTCTTTGTTTTTGTGGGGTCCCTTATTACATTGACTCAAGTCAACATATGTTACACCAACAAGTATATGGTATGAATACTTTTTTAAAGATGCATATGTCAATATGAAACAGTTTCCTCAAAATAACTGAAATCTGTAATAACAATTATCTATCAGCATTTCTATGTTGGTATGATTTGGAAATTGATTATGTCTTGTAAAGCGGATCCTTTACTTAGAATAGAGGTGATTGCGTAAGGATTTGCTCTGCTAAAGTTACACGAATTAAAAAACTGAAAACATATTTAATTATTTTCCTTGGTATGTTTATGTTTTAACAATTTTAATTTATAACAGCATCAAATTCCCTATTTATTTTGCGACCATCTATAGTGTAGAGTCCCCTCCTTCTCTCTTCCATTCCCACTGGTCCCTTCACTCTTCTGTTTTTTGTTTTGTTTTTTTCTACCAACTCTCCTTTCCCTTCACTCTGGGCAGTGATCCAAACAGATAGTATGTGGTGCTGTCTCAGACTCTAATTAACCCTGACAGGACATTCATCATTAGTCACAACGTACAAAGCCGCATTGCTATAAGGCATTCTGTTTCTGCTTAGGGACTGTGCAAAAAAAGCATACAACAAAAGATGGAAAGTTACTTATCAAAAAACACAAAACAAAAATGCTACGAAGTTTCTAACTGCAGAAACACAGAGCTGGGTATTATTTACTCTTAAACACAAACTGATACACATAAGTCATGCCAGGGAGGAAGCGAAAACAAAAACAAAATGGCAAAGGCAGTTTTAATTCATTATGCAAATTTTTAAATTGAACATTTTTCCAGAGGACCCTTCAGTAGGAATAAAATCCACCAAACCTAAGTCCAGTGATGCTTCATTTAAGTTTCCTTTGGTGTGGATCATATTCTTCATCCACTCATCAAGGCTGTTTGTCTCCCGGATTCATCCATGGTATTTATTATTCATTTTAGGATGCTGGCGTCTAATTCATTTCTACACCATATTTTGATGCCAATTTCAAATTTTTGGTTTGAAAAGAAGATACAAAAATAGATGTAGGACATATGTTTAAAATATATGGCTATACCAGGATAACATATGCTCCGAAAATAAACTTACAGACTACCCCTAAATGCTCTAAATCTATTACAGTGATATTAATGAGGCAAACTGTTTTAATTAAGAAAGTTTCATACACTCAAAATTACCTAATAGAGAAAAATTATTTTCAGGAACATACAACAAATATTTACTCAGGTAAATACAAAAAGAGAATTATACCACCACGTTTCATCTTACTCTACATTGATTTGTAATAAGTTTTAAAGTACAATTTCTGCTAAACCAACGAGGTTGGATCATTATCCTGCTTGAGCTAAAGGTCTTACTAAAAGCCTGACATTCTCCTTAAGATATTCTGGTGGAGAGCAGTTCAATTAATCACTACAGGTCACCTAGGTCTGGAATTAGCAAAGCAACCACAGACCACACAAGCTTCATCACCACCAGCTGGTAAAGGGATAGTTTTTTATTTTTATTATTTTATTCCTAGTTTTATAGAAGATGTATTGAGTCCTACACCATGCAAAATCTTTAAATTTGATATTTTCAGTATGTACAGTAGACTATCCATCCAGACCATTAATGTATGTGAGAGGGGCCTTTGTGTTCTTTTTAATTTCTTTTCAATTTCAGTCTTTTGTAATCTGTTCATTTTAAGGAATCATGCACACTGACCTTAAAAGTCTAGTTCTGGGTTGACTTGTGAACATACCATTCGAGTTGCTTTGTTGGGCAAATTCTTCCCTGTTCAATGTTTTTTGTTTAAGTAATTGGCTAGAGTGCTTAAGAATTAGAGATGATTTCGTAATTCTGACTAATTTCTTTATATCAATGCATGCATTAACTTTTGTGGTTTACTGTGTTGTCTGACGTTGTGGTTTGTTATTATTGTTCCAAAGGTAGGTTGTTTAGTAATCAGGCCTGGGTGAGGCTACTGTAACAGAGCCAAATATTGTATTTTATCTCAAATTAGTTGTATGGTATTTAACTACAGGGCCAAATATATTGTCACATACGGAAGTTTATGTGCAGAGGACAAGTACATTTCTGCAATCTTCTTAAGTAAATTACCATTTTAAAGTGTTTTTTGTGCAGTTTCAGGTTTATTTTATGTGATATAAAATTGATTTCTTGATATAAAGTTGTTATGAAAATATATGGGTCTATAAATTATAAAAAAGAAATAGATTTAAGCTGAACAAAACAAGGAATGTTAATAAAAAGCAAGAACAACAGTATAAATACTATACATGTAACTGCTAAGATGTTCTGGGGAATCTACTGTAGGTTTTTTTGTTTTGTTTTGTTTTGTACACCAGTGAGAGAAGTGTCAGTACTGGACTTGAGTCTTGTGTGACGGTAGTACTAGATGTGAAGAAGCTGCTTTAGTGAAAGAATGTTTTTGTCCTAATGGACCACAGTCTCCAGCTAGAAGGAAGTTTCTAAAACAGTTTGTGTCCAGAGTGCGAAGGGTTAACTGCAATCTTACTGGCTTACCTCGGGGGATTTAGAGGTATCCAATTCTTGAAGAGAAGGGGGATTGCAGCCAATCACCCTCTCCTCAGCCAGAATGATGTCAGTCCCTGGTGGAGCAAAAAAATACCAGATGGTGATGGAGGACGGACTCAATGATGCTAGTGAAGAAGTGCACTATCATTGTCATGGGAAGGTTTAACCTCTTCAGCTGTCACGGGAAGTACATTATCCACCATGCCTTCTTGGTGAAGAAGGTTATGTTTAACTCCCAGTTGAGGTCCAGGTAAATGATGGTGTCTAGGAGGCCGAAGGAATCTACTTTTGTGACTGGAGCGTGATGATGATAGTGGAGGGTGAGACTGTACTCTCTATTGTGTATGACATCACAACTAGTTTTCAGAGCAATGAGTTCCTCACAGTTCTTGCTGTACCAGGCCACCTATCAATTTTTCAACTGTAGGCAGACTCACCCCTGTCTGATATGACCCCAATAAGAGGTGTTTCATCTGCAAACCTGATGGACTGGTGAATGAAGGTACAGCTGTTGGTGTACAAAGAGAGGATCAGAGGGAGACGCAGCCTTTAAGGGAAGCAATTATGGTCCTGGAATCTGCAATGTGCTTTCCTATCCTCATACACTACTTCCTGACTGTCAGGAAATCTGTGATCTACCTGCAGGTAGCAGGTATTGACCTAAGGTACAATATTTCACATGTGCCCAATTGGTAAACAAGGGAGTAATTGGGCTAAGCAAATTAGCAACAGTAAAGTTGAGAGAATAATAAAGACAATTGCAGATCCTATGTGAAAAAGCACAAACAAATGTTTAATTTAAAGACAGATAAGACTCAAATTGTCATGATCTTGGCGCTGATGTTTGGTCTAATTACAAATTTTATTCACCTGCTTATCTCCGCCCTGTTCTCATTACCGCTCATCTGATCCACCTGCTGCAGCCTCTATTTAACAAGCCTTCCGACCAGTCATCAGTGCCATATTATTCAAGCCTTTAGTAAGAGTTCTCTAGCATACCTGTGTGTTCTGATTGCCTATCCTGCTTCTGGACCTCTGAGCCTCCCTGTCCCATTTTTGATGTGATTTTCCGATCTGCCTTCGGACTCCTGCTGGATTTCTACCCGTCTGTGGACTAAACCTGGAACTGTTTCCCGGCACCGTTCTTGATTTCCCTTGTGCACCTCTACAGACCTCGGATTTCTAGGCTCTGACTCCCAAACATGTCTTTGTTACTGGCTTTGGCTTCACCCTCTGGATTATCCTGGCCTTCTTCGTCTGTTCGGTCCTAATCTCCAGCCTGATCTCCTGCCTGATCTCCTACGACCTCCGGGACTTCAGCGACTGGGACTCTCCATGCAGCATTCTCTTGGCACGGACTGAACTATAATACCAGGTTAGTGACTCACATGCTCATTATCATCCGCCAGCAGATAGAAGTGGTCACTAACCTGTTGTCTCCTCAGCAGGTTAGTGAGGTTCTGAGGTTCCTGTCTTAGATGCCAACGCAGTTCAGTGCAGCTCATTTTCTAATAAACGTTTTGAGAAAACCAACTGTCTGTCTGCCTCCAATACTGGGTCTTTCTGATGATGACACAAATGGTGCTCAGAATACAGTCTGAACACTGGTGTTAACTGAAGCAAGCTGGGGGATTCAGATGTTGTTGCAAAGTTAATGGATGTGTGAGCTCTTCCTTTTAGATACTATTACAAGTTATAACAATACTATTATAAGTCTCCACAATCTAAGTACAAACAACATAATAAGTATGTAGATTGACTGATTGATTGATCGACTGATTAAAATAAACAGTGTGGTTTGGTTCTTTTGCTGCTGCTAGAATCCACAAGACTACTCAAGACAAGATTAAATACTCATCAGCAATGCAATTACCAGGAAATATAATTTTAATGCACAAAATGTGTGTTCTCGCTTGCTGCTGGTTTACACTACTTAATCTTATGATCAAATGGTTTGTGTCCTTTTTTGCTTATCCATATAATGTGGTTATGACCCTTTTAGGTAATTGTGGTTGCTGATTGGTTGAAAAAGTAGCCTAAAAGACTGTGGTTGAAACCAATTTAAACATAAAGAAGAATGACTCAATCATCTACTAATAGTTAATTATCCCTCTATTTCCTGGTAGAATTTTCATCAGCCAACACTTTTGCTGGGTTACTTTAATCTAATGCTCACAAAGAATAAAGGCGATCTAAAATATTTTTCATTAAAATGTATAGCTACAGAACTGGTTAATAATTACACTAATTTGAAGTTCTTTGTTCATTCATTCATTCTTTGAAACAGGATGTTTTTGTTTTATATACTGTATATTAACTTAACTGGATACTGTATTATATTGATTCAGTATTTACAGTATCTTAGCAGATGATAAGGCTTCCACATACATTTTTTTGAACTAAAAGTGTGTTTAAATTCTTCTAGATGCAAATTTTTGCACCAACACAGTCTAGAAAACCACATTGTATTGTTTCTCTGTAGAAAAAGTATCAGAAGCAAACAGAATCACTGTTGTGATTAACTTAAAAAAATTTGTGATGGTCAACAATATTTTTACTGTCCATTTTAAGTAAGAATTTCCCAATATGATATTGATACTGGACAGTGGTCCAATGTCAGCTGAAATCAGAGACAGTCTGTATGTCCACAACTAAAATTGTAGATATAAGCAAACTGAGAAAACCACTTTGCTTCCATCCGCTTCTGTTTAAAGTTTATGTAACCCACTGGTTAATAAAAAATGGGTTAATTGTTCTCATACCTATTGTTGTTGACTAATGTTCTCTGAGTAATATAATTTAATCAAATCGTTTCTAGCTTTAATTTCACACTATAGAATGAGTAATTAAAGTCTGTATAACTCGTGTTGATTTTGCATATCTAGTCGATATCAGTTTCAGGTGATATTCAAAGCTACTCAAAACTATTATCTCAGAAATTAAAAATATGTACCATGACACCCCTTATTTTAAACTTCTTTTTAGTTTTACGTTGGACATTGGTTTATTAAGTAAAAAATTATAGCATAGTGTTTTTATGAAACATACTGAGAAAACTAAAGTTAACTTCAACAGTGACACAATATTTGGGTTAGAAAGTTTAAAGTTTAATGTTCACAGAAACCATTGAGTGTTGTGATAGAAAAAAAGAAAGTTTAAATTAGAAACCTACAAAAAATTGTATCTCTTAAAAAGAAAAATAATTTGTTTTCAGATAATTTTGAACTAAATTAAAAGGTTCTAAAAAATAACCTTTGGACTTTCAAGAATTAAACAACAGTTGGAGATATCTTTACAGTAAATGTGGGAGAAAAGTAGTCAAAGGAGAGAGATTATTGCTATCTTCTTTAAAGTTCAAATAGTATATGAATAGTGTACTTGCTCATCATAACAAGAAGGGCATTGTGTGTTTAAAATCCAAGGCTTCTTTTGTGAGCATATATTTTATTTTTGCTTACACCTAACTCAAAAGGAAGGATGAATCCACATGCCACCTGAGCCTTTTGGGTAATTGAATTTCTGAAAGAACTGGGCTATAAGATATCCGGTAAGTGGTAAAATGCAGACTGAGTGATGAAAAGTAAAGTATTTGGGTCAAGTATTCATGAAGGATTCTTACCTCAATGTAAGATCCTAAGAGTTTTAACAGAGCATATTCTTTTTCCTCTTTCTACTGAACGGGCAATAAAAAAGGCAATAGTAAAAAATGCTTAAACGCAGATAAGGAGAAAAGGTCTCATCAAAGCAGGGACATTTTGCTGATTGCCTCTTTAAAAACAATAAGTGGAAAATTGGTTTGGTTTGCCTCTGTCAAGAGGGCAGGAGACAACTGATGCTAAAAATAGGTAAAATGTTGCAGCACTGAAACAAAAGGAGTCTAAAGTGAAATGACTAAATTACTTGTTCATGGACCACAGTGAGGAAATGGGTAATCTGAGACGTCAAGACTATTCCCCTTTCCATTTTCTTGCGTTAGTACTTTCCTCCATCTGACAATTACAAGCTTTTTTTAAAACTGATTCTTCACCTTTCCTCTATACCTACATTCTTCTATTATATTTGTATTCATATAAAGAGGCATAGAAAAAAAAGGAAAATATTTCACTCTGCTTGACAAACCCCATTCACTATAATACAATTATTCTACAATATTAGTTTAAACCTGCTTCTAGATTTCAATGGCTGTAAACCTTAGTTTTGTAACAGGGAGGTGGTGAACTTCCTAGTCAACTGATGTTATGTTGTTTTACACAGTTTACGGTTGAAGAATAAATAATTGCTTAACAATAGCAAATTCAAAGTTAAGAATCCAATCTAGATCTAGACCAAACAACATGTAGAACCCTTATTAAAGTCAGGGTATGCTGAGCTGAGGTTATAGCCACTGCAGTGCAGGAAAGACCCAAGAACAACACAAAGACGTGCTTTAAAACTGTTCAGTTATTATCACAATATTTAAAACAAAGTGCTTGAACAACACTCACTATGTTTCATATGCCATTAATTGGAACTCTGAAGAAAGTGTCTTATTACAGTCATTTTACATTTTTACATAAAGTTTTTGTTTTAAACAGATGTTTCTTTAATTTCTTATGAAACACGTATTTTTATGGAGTAGTAATTACTTGCCTAAAATGAATTTGACGTTAACAAATATATTTTGGAACAACAAAGATTTTAAAAAGAAATAAAAATAACATCATTGCACCCTATAGTTTGCAGGTTGTTTTTTTTTAAGTTGCAATGTCTTGTTGCACTTCCTTTTCAATGTAATCATCATGTTTTAATTTGTGTGTAAACATACTCTGTTTAAGTTTAAGTAATTAAATATTTTACGTTCACCCGTGTATACAAAATGACAAATAACAAAATAAATCTGTCTAAAATCTGTCTAAGCAAAATATTTAAAATTTTGCTTACAAGTTTTAAGCAAATTTTGTAACCGATCTTTGCTCATGATTGATATTGCAATCTTGAAAATCATGTCTTTAACATACAACTGAATGATCGAAGTATTATTGTTCCAACATTCTGCTCATCATAATTAGGTTGCCTCTGTGTACTTAAGCCTTGATTGTGTGGAGGAGATTGATTACCTCTTGAATATGGCATGTTCAACCAAGTGAAACAAACCAGCAAATAACATTGGCTCCATTAGTTTTAGCGTTACTACCTACACCAGCATAGGGACAATGTTATCAATTCGAAGAGTCTTGTAACATCTAATTAGAACATATGTAAATAGAGACTTAATGACTTGTAATAATAGGTAATTGATGAGTTGTTGGGAAATAAGCTGTAATTGGCTAGCATGGCTGAGATATAAAAAAATGAGTTTGATTACTTTTACAAAACGTGATAGCCAGGTAGCAGGTGTTGTTTCATGGAGCTGTCATAAGCAATCCATTACCTCTCATTTCAGTCTCATCCTCAGCCTCCACAGAGAGGAGGAGGGCATGGCTTCTATAGCAGTGGTCTCCTAAGCCTTTAATTATACAATGAGCTAAAGGCGCTGGCTTTGCTTTCCTTTCATCCCAGGTAAAACTCTTCTCCTGACTGCAAGAAACTTGAGAGTGGAAGTTGTCATGACTTAGCAACCATGACATGTTAATTTCTGAAATCTTTGACATTGATTTCAAGAGAATCAATTGTCAGGTCATTCTACAACAAAGCCAGCTTCTCGGTCAAGAAGTATCAAGCTTGGATTTACAGGTTTCCCTGTCTTTGTAGTTTTGATCTGTCGAAGTTCATCCTGGGATTTAATTATCAAGACACGGTCTTCTCTCCCCTTTTGATCTCCTTACATCCTTTCATTGTCTCTGAAAAAGCCCAAATCAATTATCTTCAAACTTATCTATATGCCTGCCTATGGTTCTAGGGATGAATGATATTCAGAGACTGTCACTGAAAAACCAGCAAAATGTTTGATACTTAAACCTGAGAATACTTTTAAGTCCTTCAATTTAGTGTTTACTTTTTTTTCAAATGTGATCATTTTAAAGCACTACAGATTTTCCCAGTTTTCAGTATTTGGCAAAAACCATAAATAAGAATAGAAATAGACTGAATCACAAAAGCCTAAACAAATTGAAATATAAACCATTAATACAAAATTTTTTTTAAATTATATCCTCAAATAATGCAAAACAATAAATAATAATTAAAAAAAGATACTTTAACAAATGTAAAAACCAAGGCAGAGATAGAGCTGATCTGATCCAACATATGTATCAGACCTGATACAGAAATCAGATCTGATGTCAGCGGTGGCTGGCCTATAGAGGGCGCTAGGGTGCCAATGACAGATGACATTGATTATGAAATAGAAAAAAATAAAAATGAAATTATAAAATTAAAATATAAAAAAAAATCTATAAAAAATATATTTTTTTTTAGATGTGCAATTAAACGATTTAGTCTTTAATGACGTGTAAAACAACATTTCATTTTTCGTCGGTTTAGTGAGTCGGATAAGTTCTGCCCTAGGTCTAAAAATTTTTGCCGATTGACTCTCATTAAATTTGTACTTGTGCAGTTGCTCCTCTGCTATACAGAAGTATAGGAGAGCTCTGCACGCACTAAAGCTGCAAGAATTTGGTGTCCTGCATGTTGTAGGTATTTCCCTTTTTCCGCACACCTGACATACATAAATGGGTGATTAGCAGGCCCCTATAGCCTGTGGTTGCTGCTGAGGAAAGTGTGAATCATTGGATGCAGGTGTGCTGGAGCAGAGACACATCTAAAAAACACTAGACAGAAGGTCTCGATGACCGAGTTTGAAAACCAAGTTTATGACAATATTGGTTGATGGCCAGGACTGTAAAGTTGATCAAAATGTCGTTTGTAAAAAGGAAAAACTGGTGAGTTCCTTTAGCTACAATGTCACTACAAGCTGGAAATATTTTTGCGTGGAGGGACTAAACTGAAGACACTTCAGGGTCCTTCATTGATTTGGTTACATTGTTACAGTGAGCTCCGGTTCTCCTTGAAATAAAGTTAACCTTTTAACTTAGTTTAAAACCAAGCTCACTGGATTACTTGTCAGTTTTTTAAAGCCAAAAGATAATACTAACCAAATTAACAATCTTAGTTTGTGGTTAAGCAGTGGCCCTTGAACCATAACATTCCACTAGCCTACCATGGGTAGATGACAAGGAGTACCAGAAAAAATAGGACCCTGAGGGTGCCTTCAGTTAAGCTCCCCCCCAATGCAAAAGAAGTATCAGCTTGTAGTGACATCGTAGCTGCAGGATCTCTGCAGTGACACTGAAATCATCTTTCAGTGAAAAAAATGCGACAGCTCACAATGACAATTTGACCATCAGTTTTTACTTTTTAGAGGGCATTTGGGAATTTCTTTCATTTGAATTTTCAGGGTTTTGTCTTTTATTTTATTTTTTTTCAATTTTTAATGCCAAATCTCACATTCAATGTCACTGCAACCTGTCACCAGTGTTGGGCACGTTACTTTGAAAAAGTAATTAGTTATAGTTACTAGTTACTTCTCCCAAAAAGTAACTGAGTTACTAACTGAGTTACTCCACAATAAAAGTAACTAGTTACTAGTAAAAGTAACTATTGCGTTACTTTTGCGTTTCTCGCCCCGTAACCCTCACCACCCAGCTCCCACCTTCTCACGGTGTGATTCAAAAGCCAGCTGAGACAAGAACCTGCAGAGAGTTTTGCATTTATTGCAACTCAATGCAAATGACATCAGGGGGGAAGGCGATGTGAAGTTTTTTTTAACAGGGCATTCAGATCTGGTAAGTATATGAAATTAATAACTGGGGATGTCTAATTCTGAAATCCTGTGTGTTTGGGTTGTTATAGATACTGCAACATCTATCTATACATCTATCTATCTAGATGTATACTCTGTGTGTGACATAAAATATGGATCTCCATCCCTGCCACAAAGGCCATCAAATAATGTTTAAAATAAAAAATACAGTAGGTTGAAAAGGCAGAGCATCCATCCATCCATCCATCCATCCATCCATCCATCCATCCATCCAGATTTCTCCCTTTCATTTGATCGTTCACGCTCTCCATAGTTCTCCTGTGGCGCGAGCACAGGGCGACTGTTGCGCGCCTTTAGCGAGCATGCGCGTTTCCTGTCGCTTGCGCGGTGACTCGTGCCGCCTGCGCTGTGCGGAGATGCAGAGGAAACCGTATGTGATGGGGAAACGCAGCTCGACGTAACACCGGTATTTCCATGTGGAAAAGGCTGTTTTGCTGCTGGATCCTCCTCACTCTCCATCTCTCTGTGTGTGCTGTACGTTAACACCCGCCAGCAGAAACACCCACCTACCCAACTGACAGACGGAATCTCACTATACATCAGCCATTCTCATCCTCCCCTCTCTCATGACAAGGCGCGCACCTCTGGATGACCTAAAAAATAATCTTTAATATCTCTTAAACAAAAGTAGCACAAACAATATTTTTTTCTGCACAAATCTGCACTAACGTTGCACTAACCATTCAGTCTATTTGCAGTTTTTTGACGTGGGTGGGGTGTCAGCTTCACGCAGCTGCGCACGAGTCATATCATGAAAAAAGGTTCATTGTGCGACCTGAGTAACGCGCAGTAACGGGGTGTCTGCAATGGTAACTGCGTTATAGTTACAGTCAAAGTAATTAGTTAGATTACTCGTTACTAAAAGAAGGTAACGGCGTTAGTAACGCCGTTACTTTCAACGCCGTTAGTCCCATCACTGCCTGTCACTGATTTAGCTCCATAATTATCAAAACTATTTTCACAGAGATAAGATAATTAAAGCTACAGTGTGTAATAATTACAGGGATATACAGTCAGAAATGTAATATATTATACATTACTATGTTATTTATCATCATCTACGAGCTCAGCCTCTTAACCTTAATATTTGCGTTGCCTTAGAATTCGTTATTTATAATTACATAGGTGCGGGTCTCGCAGCCATGGAGGCAGACATCTTTGCGCTACGGCAGCGCAGAGCAAACAAACTAGCGATTGCGAGATCGCCAAAACGTCACAACGATGTAGAAAAAATAACGGGTATATTTATCATCTTAAGTCTACATGAAATCTATACCCTACACAGACTAATGAAATACTATCTGTAAAATTATCTATGTAAACAAACCTCATCACTTGAGAAGGTAGGTGATGCGGACGTCGTGGAAGACATTTTGTCCCGCAACGCTCGCTGTACTGTTGGGGGGGAGAAGCGGTGAGGGGAGATGTTCATGTTGCTGCAGTCTGCAGTCTGACCGCTAGATGTCGCTAAAAGTTACACACTGTAGCTTTAAGTTATCCAAAAGGTCCAAAATGCTATTTTCAATCAGAAAGCCCTTCACTAGAACTAATAATTATATCCAAGTCCTGACAAACTGCTCCATAATATATATTTTGTCTGTTTTACAACAGTTTTGAGTCTTTGCTATTACCATTCATAATTTACCATGCAATACTTTTGTAATAAGAAACATTTTCATAGGTTATCAACTCATATAAAGCCAGCTAATATTAATTTGCACATCACAGCAAAGATGCTTTCTAAATACTCAAAGATTTTAAGTTGTTTTCCTTTTTTTGTCTAGTCTGGGTAGTTGGTAGGTCTGAGTGTGGGTGTGTGTCACTCCTTTCTATTGCATGTTTGCTTTCCCATTGAATTCCACAACTTTAGAACATTAAATGGTATTTCTATTATTATTCTACTCTATTCTGAACTTGCTGTTTGTATGTTTTTTACTTGTGCTTGTATTCAGTTCTGTTAACCTGATAAGCAACACATGAATTTTCAACCAGAGGCAGGAGATTCTTACGTGGCTATAATGAGGTCGGCGGTGATGTTGCATACCTGGTGGAATAATCTTGCTGATAAGGCTGATTATGGGTCTACTCTTGAGCCTTAGGGAGGAATATGTAGCATTCCTTATCAATTCTTCCATCAAAGCCAGGCTGTACATCTTTGATAAAGTCTACCTGAACTCTGATTTACAGATGTGGGAAGATTATATAAATAAACCATGTGTAACCTTCATATAGCAGATTGGACAGATAACAGAAGATAGCGTGAATTTCATGAATATGTAGAGCTTATACTAAGTTTTTATGCACAGAAACTTTAACAGCACACTTACATTACCTTGAAACTTTCAGTGACTTGTAGACAATAGTATAAACATAATTAGCTTGCTGTTCTGTGTTCACACTGCTCATATAGCATTCGCTGATGCATATTTTGGACTCATTTCCTTTCTAATATTCCAAACATAATTTTACATTTGCCTTCCTCCAAAGCAATAAAGGCATAGGGAACATAAAGCACTGTCTAGCACGAAAGCAATGCAAAACTTGTATGCGAAGAGACAGACAAAAAAGAAACAGACAAAACACAATTTTGATTGAGAGATAAATTATTTGGAATCATATTTGTGTCCCCGCTGTGAGTATATATACCCATGTTAACAAAAAAGAATTTGCGATGTGACATGTCATAGCTGCTTGCTTAATACATGTCTGGCACAAACTCAAGTCTGGCTAACTGTTCCTTTACCTGCAGGCAGTCTCTGTGCTTGAAGCTTATATCTAAGTGTATATAAATAAACCAAATCACTAGCCACCCGCAGTCAGATCCTTCGTTTCTTTTCCTTCTTTTTATTTTTTTATTTAAAGCTAAAAAAAAAACTGTTTGCAAATACTGTATGTGGCTGGATGAAAAACAACCAATAAAAAAAACAAAGTAAAATAGTGTAAAAGTGGCAGAAACAAAAGGGTAGAAAAAAAAAGAAGTGAAAAAAGAGAATTCAATAAACCCTTGAACTCTTTAGCCTAAGAATATTTAATTAAGAATAAAGATATTATTCGATACTTTGTGCATTTAGGCTATACAGTATTTTCTCAATTAAAAGGTGATGCAAAACTTTCTTTGGTTTTTACCAAAGGAAGATCTATATAAAATGTCTGCCCCTTTGAAGGTACCAATCCTTAAAGATGCCTCTATTATTCATAAATGAAATACGTTTGGAATAACCAGGGCTCTTTTTAGAGCTTTGACGTGTCTAAAATGATTGACTGGAAGAGAAAGGCCCTTGTCACCATGAGAAACACCCGTCTATGGTCTAATGTTAAAACTTTTAAATATTTTGTTTCAGTGCGCGCCATAAGGTGTGGAAGGAATCAGACTCATTCCAAGGAGAATACCATCCCTATACTTAAGCACGGTGGTGGCAGCATCTTACTATGGACATGTTTTCCAGGAACAGGTACTGGCAGACTACAACAGAAGGTAAAGATGAATGCAGCTTTGTACAGAGACATCTTGGATTAAACCTGCTCCACAGCACTTTTGACCTGAAACTGTGGCAGGAACGCAATAGGAAAAAAACTAAGATCTGAATGCACTGCCTTCAGATAAACATTGAATTTCCTGGAGGGGAAAGCTAATTTAAGTCCAGACTTAAATTTATGCTCACTATTGCCAATGAGTCATGGCATTGTTTTGTTTTATTCAGTATTATTGGATAGGATTTTCAGTTTATTCCTTGTTTCCCCCTGTTAACTATTCGTTATCAGCTAGAGCAACCAGTTAATTTGTAAATCATATTCACTTTTGTCTCCTCATTTTTACATCAGATCTGGAAATGGCTTTCCAAAGATATTTTTCATCGAAATCTGATGGCACATTAGATGTACTGCAAAAAAAGGTTATGAAAAACTTACTAAAGGCGTACTAAAGATAGGTGTATTAAGCTTGTTGCATAAAATTCATAACAGGCTGTTATTGCTATCAAATGAGCATCATTGTCAACTTTATTTGTAAAGCGCTGTAAAACATTGACGGCTGAATAAAAAGTGCTGAGAGCTAGCAAGTAAAAATAAGTTTTAAGCTGTGTTTTAAATATTTTGCAGTGACGGAGCCTCCTTAATGTGCAGCGGAAGGCTATTCCATAAAAGAGGAGCAGTGATCGAGAAGGCTCTCGCCTCTCTGAGCTAAACTTTAACAAACTATTAAGCAAAGGTTAAGAATAGTTAGTTTTTTGAATACTTTATTTCTGAGCTGAATTTTGAAGAAAGTATTCTATTTAACATAATTAAAAGTAAGACTGTAAAATAACTGTGTTGTGAAGACTTTCCAGATGCACTGTGTGCTTTATTGCATTTTTTCTAAAGTCCCAGAATTTAACTCTATAAATATCGATGTAGTGCTATTATGCCTCATTTAAATCTAAGCCAAACTGATTTGATATTTTGCATATGAAACTGAACTATATGCAAAATAAACGATAGATATAATCTTGCTGAATTATATTTATTTTTAATAACACTCATTGGTGAAAGCAAGTTATAAATTGAATACAATGTTCAGGCATTGCATAGAATTAAGAGTTGAGCATGTGAATGCACAGAAACAGAGCCAAGGGTGTGAACAGAAGAACCAGAGAAAGAGTTTGTTATAGGTGAGTATGTGCTAGACAAGTATGGATTGAACTTTCCTAGAGAGTCAAATGCACAATGCCCAAATTATTGTTTCTTCACATAGATATATGCACTCACATACACTATATTGCCAAAAGTATTTGCTCACCCATCCAAATTATTGGAATCAGGTGTTCCAATCACTTCCATGGCCACAGGTGTATAAATTCAAGCACCTAGGCATGCAGACTGTTTTTACAAACATTTGTGAAAGAATGGGTCGCTCTCAGGAGCTCAGTGAATTCCAGCGTGGAACTGTGATAGGATGCCACCTGTGCAACAAATCCAGTCGTGAAATTTCCTCGCTCCTAAATATTCCACAGTCAACTGTCAGCTGTATTATAAGAAAATGGAAGTGTTTGGGAACGACAGCAACTCAGCCACGAAGTGGTAGGCCACGTAAACTGACGGAGCGGGGTCAGCGGATGCTGAAGCGCATAGTGCGAAGAGGTCGCCAACTTTCTGCAGAGTCAATCACTACAGACCTCCAAACTTCATGTGGCCTTCAGATTAGCTCAAGAACAGTGCGCAGAGAGCTTCATGGAATGGGTTTCCATGGTCGAGCAGCTGCATCCAAGCCATACATAACCAAGTGCAATGCAAAGCGTCGGATGCGGTGGTGTAAAGCACGCCGCCACTGGACTCTAGAGCAGTGGAGACGCGTTCTCTGGAGTGACGAATCGCGCTTCTCCATCTGGCAATCTGATGGACGGGTCTGGGTTTGGCGGTTGCCAGGAGAACGGTACTTGTCTGACTGCATTGTGCCAAGTGTAAAGTTTGATGGAGGGGGGATTATGGTGTGGGGTTGTTTTTCAGGAGCTGGGCTTGGCCCCTTAGTTCCAGTGAAAGGAACTCTGAATGCTTCAGCATACCAAGACATTTTGGACAATTCCATGCTCCCAACTTTGTGGGAACAGTTTGGAGCTGGCCCCTTCCTCTTCCAACATGACTGTGCACCAGTGCACAAAGCAAGGTCCATAAAGACATGGATGACAGAGTCTGGTGTGGATGAACTTGACTGGCCTGCACAGAGTCCTGACCTCAACCCGATAGAACACCTTTGGGATGAATTAGAGCGGAGACTGAGAGCCAGGCCTTCTCGTCCAACATCAGTGTGCGACCTCACAAATGCGCTTCTGGAAGAATGGTCAAAAATTCCCATAAACACACTCCTAAACCTTGTGGACAGCCTTCCCAGAAGAGTTGAAGCTGTTCTAGCTGCAAAGGGTGGACCGACGTCATATTGAACCCTATGGATTAGGAACGGGATGTCACTTAAGCTCATATGTGAGTCAAGGCAGGTGAGCAAATACTTTTGGCAATATAGTGTATGTCTCACTCTATGCTCAGGTTGGAGGCACAGATATGAAGCAATAAAGGTTTGGCAAACTCTGTTTAATTTGTTCTACTCTGTCCACTCTATGCCATCATTGCCCTCCATCTCCCCTTGCTTTCCTCAATGCTTGGTTGAGTAATTGGATTTTGGGGGTGAGCTGGGATACTGCTGCTCTCTTTGAACTCTCTGTAAGGTCATAGGTGGCAGGCAGCACCATGTCACAGCTAATCAGTCCCTAGACTGGTTTAGGTTAGTTAGGAGAAATGACAATGTTTGTGTGGAGTGGTGTGTGTGTGTTCTTGAATTTAATGCATTTCATGCTATTCTTAACATCTTCTGGAAAAATCACATGTTTTAGGGTGACTTCTCCTTGTGGGGGCCAATTCCAAAAATTGCTAACTATACAGAGGAATTTATAGGAGTAAGCTAGTATAGTAAAAGTTTATGTAAATAATTTATATTACATTATTTAATTGAATACATTTGGAGTCAGTTATTCCACAAAGATGAAAGTATCAAAAAGATACTTTGACACTTTATTTTCAGGAATGTCCTGTTATTAGACCCTTTCTGCTCATAGTATTAGAACCCTTTTGTTAGTCTGTAAACCATTGAATGGCTCAGCACCTCAGCCTAAGTCCAATTTAAAAACTCATTTGGTTTAAGCTGCCTTTGACATTTCAAGTTAAACTACTTACTGAAGTATTATAAATTTAGGATTGTGATCCAGTTACTTTATTTTCTTCTTTACCTGATCATTTTTACACTAACTTTTTTTCAGAAAGTCTGGGGTTCTATTGTTTTATTTGTATTAAAAATGCTTTGCTTTTATTTTTCATCCTTTTTATTATCTAATTCATGTAAAGCACTTTGAATGGTCCATGTACTGAATTGTGCAATACAAATAAACTTGCCTTGACATTGTATGTAGTTTGAGTGACAGACTGGAAAGAACTGTGTGTCAATGTAGGGGGATGAGGTTGCTTGAGGACCCAAATGCAGAGATGAGTAAGGTAGAGATGAGTTCTTGTACATTTAATGAAAAACTGAGGCAAAATCCAACAACACAAAAATACTCAGAACCAAATACCAGCAAACATTGGGGAAACTCATGTGGGGATCAGAGACAAGGAACCAATAAAAAACATCATGGAACCAGCACTGAAGAACTGCACTTGGAGAGTATATATGGGAGACAGAACAAAGACTGGGGTAATTAACTGATATGGCGCAGATGTGGATGGAAGAGACTAAAAGGGAGCTAGGGGAATGGAGAAAGGCATTAGATGTCAACATAGAGCAACTTTAGACTGCTTGATATAATGGAAAATAAACCAAAGATCAACAAAACAGAATAACTGATAAATGAAAAATAAAAACTCAAAGTCCAAAAGGGGAAAACCATAACACATTGCAACTTAGTCAGAGATTTAGGTATTTGGGTATAAAGAACAGAAAACATATTTAAAGTGATGCTTATAATTATGTAGAAATGTAGCTGTCATATATGTTGTTAATTGTTTTTGATAATCAATTAAGGAATTGGAATTGATAGGTTCTAATTTCAAGCGCCACTTCCAAAGACTGCCTCTCTTGGTCCCTGAGCAAGACCCTTAACCCCCACACTGCTCCCCGGGCGCGGCACAATGGCAGCCCACTGGAGGAGGAGGGGAGTCCAGGTCTTGCAGCTAACAGAGGCAGCAGTGGTATCAGTGATAAAGGTGGGTTATTTACATATAAGGAAATAATCAGCTGTGAACTAACATGAGGACATGTGTGACATATTGTCATTTGTTGATGGTAAGCTTGCCTCAACATCAAGATTCTAATGGCGCTGTCACCTTGGCGATTTAGCCAGCGTATGCCGATGTCCAAGAATCTTCAAAAACACTGGCATACACTGAACTTTCTATGCATATTTCCAATTTTGAAACTGAAAAAGCTTCCTGGATGGGAAGCAAAGTGTTGTCAAAGTTGGAAACCAAGTCCAGTGGATTGTTTCTTAACTTTTTTGGAATTCAATTTTGGGTGTATACATAGAATATTCACAACAAGTCCAGAACTTACTGTATGTCCAACGACGGCCTTACTTACGCATAACGCACAGGAGCATAATTCCCAGTAGGTTAGTCTGCCGCTCAATGATGGAAGCTCTAATGTAGAACTTCAAAAATATACCCCATGGCCCACGTATGACCTTAACCTGGCATTTGTCAATGCATTTTGAGCATGCTCAAAATTTTTCGACGTACTTGCAATATGTTAAAGTGTGCCAGCGTGCTCATAAGTTCTACAAAATTTACCCAGAATTATTCAAAATACACCAGCCTTTTTTCCACATTTTTGATACTTCTGCATAGGCTGGCTAAATTGTCAAGGTGTGATGCTAAATTGTCAAGGTGTGACAGCGCCATAAGAGGAATGTTCTACATCAAGAATTGAAAATACAAACTGCAGTGTATCTTCCACATGCACTGGCTGTAAGAAGTTCCTTGAATTTTTTCAATCTACCCAAAAATACATACTACTGTAAAAAATAGTCTAATTTTATGTCTTATTTAATGAGTTTTAAAGCTACAGTGGGTAATTTTCAGCGACATCTAACGTCCAGACTGCAGACCGCAGCAACATGAACATCTCCCCCCCACCGCTTCTCCCCCCCAACAGTACGGCGAGCGTTACGGGACAAAATGTCTTCCACGACGTCCGCATCACCTACCTTCTCAAGTGATGAGGTTTGTTTACATAGATAATTTTACAGATAGTATTTCATTAGTCTGTGTGTTCAGTACCGTCTCAGTTCATCTCTCTCAACTTGCCGTAGTTACTTTCGAGCGTAATGGGCGATCTCGCAATCGCTAGTTTGTTGGCTCTGCGCTGCCGTAGCGCAAAGATGTCTGCCTCCATGGCTGCGAGACCCGCTCCTATGTAATTATAAATAACGAATTCTAAGGCAACACAAATATTAAGGTTAAGAGGCTGAGCTCGTAGATGATGATAAATAACATAGTTATGTATAATATATTAAATTTCTGACTGTATATCCCTGTAATTATTACACACTGTAGCTTTAAATGCTCTTAAATTTTACAGAAATATAACATTAACATGTAAAGGTTGCTCTATTCTCTTTCTTAATACAGAAAGAACTGTGAAGAACAGAAACAAAATCTAAGTTGGAGAAAACTCTGGATGTCTTTGCTGACAAGATAAGTACTGTAGTTTCCTGAAAAATTAAGACACTGATCTTTTATTGAACACGCAAGCAGCTCAGTATGACTATGAATGTAAAATGTTCGGGATGCTGTCACAATTCTTAGAAAGATCAAGCCACACTTCTCAGCCATCTTTTCACCATGCACCAATGCAGCCTTCACAGCTTTTTAGCCAAAAATAACCTCTTTCTCCTCATACCTCACTGTCTTCTGTGGTTTAGGCTCCATCTAATATCAGGCCTCTGTCCTTTCTTCAAGATTTACATCAGCCACTGTTGTTCGACAATCCCATCCCACATTCACATGATGTCACTCAATCCTTTTTTCAAACACCAGTTAATACCTGAATATCCTTCTGCCTTCCAGTCTCAAGATGAGGAGGAAATGTAAAACAGCTTTAAGCAGTTTTGAGCAGTTCTGATTTTTGTTTTGAAGGATGCAGATCTGCATTTCTTTTTAAAGGAAAAGTCCCGACAGCAAGGGATGATTAATGGATCATTATCTATACCTAAAACTAATAGATTTGTGGTGATTTAATGAATTTATGGTTAATCAGTAAAAAAATAAAATTAATCATTTTCATAGCAATCACTGAGACCAGGACCGGCCATTTTTGCCCAAATATAGTAAAAAATAACTCCTGACATCTTCCGGCAGTGACGTCATGGTGTGGTTAGCCTTGCACCATTTTCCCCGCTTTCCAAGCAAAATCAATGGGATCTACAAGACACATCTGCAATCAAGAACAATAATTTAAGATTTCGAGGGGACTTCACCATTGAAATTCCCGAGAGCTATAGTTAAAGTGACAATGCCCACATGGATGGCAGTTGGATGTTGTAATACATCGGGTAAAAGCGAAAAAAAAAAAAAAATTGTTATTTCACCTTTCTGATTCATAATCCTCCACGGACAGGTTACAGTGGTCTTGGTCGTTGGATTGCCAACTTGAAAAGGGAGGATTTGCCAATGAACTTCTGGCCAGAGAAAAACACGTAATATGTAGCCAACATTTCGAAGAAGAATGTTTTCAAGATGACTTGGATAATAGCGCATTTTGAAAAATACCATATACAGCATTGGGACTTGCTCAACAGCCTTTACCGCACTTTGACGTCACAAACCGGTAGGTGTGAGTAGTGTTCTTTCACAAACATGGACGTCTCCGGTAAAGCACACTCAAATTAAATTACTCTTAATTTAAAAATGTATCATTTATGTAATAATTTTATATTTAAAGTACTTTCAGAAGTTTTAATCTGAATATGACCGGACTTTTCCTTCAAATACTACGTAATTGCTATGCAAGGTTAAGTTTTTCTTATTTGTTGATACTTGAATATCAGAGGTGCAATACTCCTTAGCAGTGATGGGACTAACGGCATTGAAAGTAACGGCGTTAGTAACGCCGTTACCTTGTTTTAGTAACGAGTAATCTAACTAATTACTTTAACTGTAACTATAACGCAGTTACCATTGCAGACACCCCGTTACTGCGCGTTACTCAGGTCGCACAATGAACCTTTTTTCATGATAGGACTCGTGCGCAGCTGCGTGAAGCCGACACCCCACCCACGTCAAAAAACTCTGCAAATAGACTGAATGGTTAGTGCAACGTTAGTGCAGATTTGTGCAGAAAAAAATATTGTTTGTGCTACTTTTGTTTAAGAGATATTAAAGATAATTTTTTAGGTCATCCAGAGGTGAGCGCCTTGTCATGAGAGAGGGGAGGATGAGAATGGCTGATGTATAGTGAGATTCCGTCTGTCAGTTGGGTAGGTGGGTGTTTCTGCTGGCGGGTGTTAACGTACAGCACACACAGAGAGATGGAGAGTGAGGAGGATCCAGCAGCAAAACAGCGTTTTCCTGATGGAAACACCGGTGTTACGTCGAGCTGCGTTTCCCCATCACATACGGTTTCCTCTGCATCTCCGCACAGCGCAGGCGGCACGAGTCACTGCGCAAGCGACAGGAAACGCGCATGCTCGCTAAAGGCGCGTAACAGTCGCCCTGTGCTCGCGCCACAGGAGAACTATGGAGAGCGTGAACGATCAAATGAAAGGGAGAAATCTGGATGGATGGATGGATGGATGGATGGATGATGGATGGATGGATGGATGGATGGATACTCTGCCTTTTCAACCTACTGTATTTTTTATTTTAAACATTATTTGATGGCCTTTGTGGCAGGGATGGAGATCCATATTTTATGTCACACGCAGAGTATACATCTTGATAGATAGATGATAGATAGATGTTGCAGTATCTATAACAACCCAAACACACAGGATTTCAGAATTAGACATCCCCAGTTATTAATTTCACCAGATCTGAATGCCCTGTTAAAAAACTTCACATGGCGTTCCCCCCTGATGTCATTTACGTTGAGTTGCAATAAATGCTAAACTCTCTGCAGGTTCTTGTCTTTGTCGTCCGCTCTATTCAGCTGGCTCTGGAAACACACCGCAAGAAGGTGGGGGCTGGGTGGTGAGGGTTACGGGGGCGAGAAACGCAAAAGTAACGCAATAGTTACTTTTACTAGTAACTAGTTACTTTTATTGTGGAGTAACTCAGTTAGTAACTCAGTTACTTTTTGGGAGAAGTAACTAGTAACTATAACTAATTACTTTTTCAAAGTAACGTGCCCAACACTGCTCCTTAGATGGATTGTCCTGTTTTTGTATTGTAAAACATTGTTGAATGCTGTTAAAGTTGATAAAAACTGCTCTACAAGAGCCATATCATTTTTTATGTGAGAGTAAAAACAGGTAACGTTGATACACTTATCTGCTGGTATTCAACAAAAATGTGTGAACATGTCTTTTGGTAAGCAGTAGACAAAAAAAATACAAATATTGGTAGTTCAACATTTGTTACTAAAAGACTGAGTGCTTCTCTGACTCTTGTGGACTGCACAAGAGCACCTCCTGCCAATCTTTCAACTGGAGGAACAGGTGCAGCAGGTTCCTTGTTGGCCTCATCATGCATTTAACATACTGTGAATTGCGCAAGAGACATTTATGATACTGGTAACAGCAGAGATATCCACATATCTGATGGTCTTCAGCAAACCAAAGGCGCACTATACTATCATCCTGGCTCTGCTGTGGCGTTAAGTTAAACTATCATTGCCCATTTGTTAGCGTTCCTGTGTCAGAATATCCTTTGAGCCGCTTCAAAGGGGGTAAGCAGGGTCATCAAGAAGCATGATCAGCACTTCAACACCCATCTATTCAGTGTTCTAAAAAATGTAAAATACACTAGTCAAATAAAGTATTACATAATGAACCAAATTTTATCACCGTCTTCTTTCACTAGTACTAGAATGTTAAACGCTTACTGGTGGAAAAAACTCCCCCCTCTCAACCAGACAATAAATATTGGAATTCCTAAGAACCTGGGAATCATGTACACTGAGTCTCTGAAAAAGAAGCTGATTAGTCAGTCACTTAATTTGGATGGGATTAAATTGATCTTAGATAATACATTGAAGAAAAAAAAACCTTGGTGTTATTTTTTTATCAGGACTTGTCGTTTAAATCACATAGCAAAGATGTTTCTAGAAATCCTTCTTTCATCTCAGAAGTATTGAAAAAAATTGAAATAGGTTGTTCAGTGGTGATGCTGAGAAATAAGTCCATGCATTTGTTACTTCAAGGCTCAACTATTGTAATTCTTAACTATCAGGAACTCTGCAAAATGTAATAAAAAGCCATCAGCTGATACAAAATGCTTTAGCCGGATTTCTTTTGAAAATTAAAATAAGAGATCACATCTATCCTATCCTCACTTCTCTTCACTGGCTTCCTGTTAAATCCAGAACAGATATTAATATCCTTCTTCTTACATATAAACCCCTAAACAAGAAAACCCCATCTTATATTAGAGATGTGATTGTTCCTTATCTTCCTATTAGACCAATTCGCTCTCAATCTGGAGGTTTACTAGTGGTTCCTAGAATTTCTCAAAGAAGAATCGGAGTTAGTTATGAGCCTCCTCTCCTGTGGAACCACACTGAGTTTGGTTCTGCTGGAGGTTTTCTTTCTGTCAAAAGTTTTTTTTCTTTACTGTTGCTACATGCATACTCGATGTGAGGGATGTGAGGGAGGATTTTCCTAACCAACCTAAATGTTTCTGTTACGTGCCTTGGGATGACATGTGTTGTGAATTGGCACTATATAAATAAACTGAATTGCATTGAATTATAGTAGGAGGAAATTTTAAAACAATTTTTGTGGTATAAAAGTGTGATGAGAATAAAAAAGCAACAATTTTAGCGAGTTAATCAGGTCTGGAAATAATTTGGCTAAGACAGACCTTCTTTGAATTTGATTCTTTGTCCTTTCAGTACATCCTTCGGAGATAGCATTAAGTAGTTCATATAAGTTGCCCAAATTGAAGTGATTCAATTACAATAACAATAAACATTTTTGAAACATTTTATGTATAACTTTGGAACTGTCGGGGTGTGTCATGCAATCCAAAGGAGATCAAAACCATGCTGGTACCAATGATGCTAACCTAAAGATGCCAGGTCAGGTATAATTTTGACTGTACATTCACTACTATGGTGTCTTGCCTAGTCCGAAGAAAAGCAGATTGGATTAGATTGAAGCTGGTTTGTATTCAGAGCAGAAGTTAACTGCATCAGAGTGCCTGGTTGTTTGATCCGGATTAGGTTCCGTTTGAATATATTCCCATCTAAAAAATGTCTGCCCTGTATGAATAATGTGAATTTAAGTCAAGGTTTTGTACAATCAAGTTTGAAAAATAAGACATCTGCAAAAACTTAAGCAATTGACATTAAAGGATGGGGTGTGTGAGTGTGTTTTGACTTACTGTGGACTAGGAATACAAATAAAAAACAAGTCTGGTTCACTTTGACTTAAACTGACATGAAATTTGTCCGGGCAGCAAAATACAGCAAGATTAGTTGGTTCTGTCACTGAGAAAATGGTTGCCTGGAAATACTTAAAAACAGTGTCCTCTCTGATAAAAGCCCAGAAAAAGAAGCTACAGCCATGTTTAAAGCAGTTATTTCTGTGTTTATATTGCCATGCATTTAAGCGGATTATACAACTTTTTTGAGTCTTTATTCTTTAAATGACTGCATGTTTTGGTTGTTATGTTTTTTGTAAAGACACCAGCTCTGTACCTCTTCTACTCTGTGGTCATTGTCCAAAATCGGCAGCTCTACAATAATTGATGAAATTCTTTAATCAATAATTCAGCAATACATGTAATAAGCCAATAGGACTGATAATGGGAATCCGCACTGAATTCCTCACACATCAATTCCCTGCTTTGCCCAGTACAGCTGACATCTCTCCCACCCTATCTTCTTGCCTGCCCTGTCTTTGTCATTCTGTCAGTTATTACTCGGCTCTCACACTCTCTCTATCTTTCCCAATTCCTTCTAGTTTTTTTCCTCATTAGCATACAATAGAGCTTTGCGTGATATCTTTCTGTTTGCTCTCCAGTTTTTCCCCTTCCTTCCCTGCTGTATTTTTTGTTAGATTAATTAATCTATAACTTATTTTTATTATGTTTGCAACTTAAATGTTACTAGCTGCCACCTTACCCATGGAGAGAACCACCTAAAATGAATGCTTATGAGGTGGGATGACGGAAATGACGGATGACAGATTAAGAGTGAAGCGGAAGTGCGAGGCATAGTTTTAACTATATTCAAAGCATACTGTGAAAAAAGAAAAAAATACCACCCGGAAGGTTATTTTCTACAGGACTATTTAATAATTGTTACCACAATAGGAAAAGTGAAGTCAAAAGAAAGGTTTGTTTACATCTGTGCACAGCTCTTATCTCCATCCTCTCGCTGGGCTTGTGTCCCTCACTAGAAAAGTGCACTAGACCAAGCATCAGAGAAGTGGGGGGAAAGAATTTGCCAGCAAAGAGCCAGTGTTAATTACTTATTGATTCAATTTAGAAGATTGCTCCCTTAAAAAGTGGAGGGCAGCTTGGGACTCTGCTCAAAGAGAATGAGAAGAGACAATAATTTCAGAAGTAAGGCATTGTCTCTTCTGTCTTTTTGACCATTCCCATCTAATTCATACCAGAATTTCCCCATTGTGGGACAATTTTCTCTTCTATAATCAGGGTGTTTTTTTTTCTGTTTTCTTTTGTCACTCTCACTCCTCTCTGATTTTTGGTGGAGTATTAGGGTCATACTAAGAGACATATGTTCTTTAAATTAAGAAAATCGTAATATTTGTAGTACAAGATCAAAGTTTTAACGTTACCAGAATAAAGTTTTAATATTACAAAAAATCCTAACATTATGGCCCTATCCATATGGATTCCTGTGCCTGCTGAACTTTCTATGTATTTTTTCCATTTAGGGAATATATGTAGAGTATTTATAACGAGTCCTGAACTTATGTCATCTGACCTGTATGTCAGTATTACTTGACAAAAGTCACTAAACTGCATCCTACTAAGCGGAAATAGGAAGAAAAATAACATTCATGGCTGAGGATAACATGGAAAGCAGTCAGTGGAGAGAAAATGAGGTTGCTGGTTTAATTAATATTTTAGGAGATAGCTTTATTCAGGCAAAACATATCGAACGAGGCGACATTTGAGAGCATTTCCTGAGAAATGGCTGAGCAGGGACACAAACATTCCTGGAATCGATACCAAATGATAATAAAGAGCCTCCGGGCCAAATATAAGGAGGCTAAAGGCTTAAACAAATGAATCGGCCGTGGATGTGTCACCTGTTCATTTTACGACATGATGACATGTGTGACATATTGTCATTTGTACATAGGTGATGGGAAACTTGCTTCACAATCAACTCCTGCCTCAACCTAATGGCACTGCCACACCTCAACGATTTAGCCAGCGCAGATATTCCATTTGTTCCCCTTCTCGTTTTCAGTATTTATGGTTATTATGTTATTATGGATTTAACTTTTTATCTGAAATCTGCAAATAACCACCTTCAGCTTAAGTCTCTGCATTTGGGTCCTCCTCTCAAACCTCCACCCAACCTGACACAATGGTTAAAAACAAAGCTTGATAATTTTCCACAGCATGCGACAGAAGCCACCCAGAGGGTTTGAGGAGTAGAAGCCAAGCCAAGTCTTTTAAAAAATCCTCCACAACACCTTTAAGTATATTGTAAGATATTCTCAATATATTGAATGAAACATGAAAATATTGTAGGATAATCTGAATATATTGTATGACATTCTCCTGAAAACACTGAATATAATTGCGAATATTTTGAAAAAAATCCAAAAAAGTTAAAGAACAATCCACTGGACTGTTTCCAAGTTTGAAGAAGTTTTACTTCCCATCCAGGAAGCAAATTGATTCTTTTTTTGTTTAGTTTTTTTACTTTTTTGGAATGACTATGACCTGGATGACTGATAAACTTCAAAAGCATTTAAAAATACATGTATATTTAATATAAGGAATGAAAATGTAAGTGGCCTAAAGAAATGACGTATGTTTGTATTTTGTGAGTGTTTTACTGTAAGGATGGCTAGTTGGTTTAGTATGTTAATTTCTTATACTGTGTAAAATGACACACTTCTTCAAAGACTATAGATGACTGAACAATATCGCAACAGTGTGACCAGATTCCATATATTTTTAGTTAAGTTTAAGTTCATATACACAGTTCAGTCTGAGTAAATAATTGTACAAATGTATTTTTCCTGTTAAAAACTTAAAAATACAGTTTATTTTTGACCTAGAACTGCACACCCTACAAGTCTATAATAATTTAATAAAGTACAATTTATATACTATTAATGGAAAAAGAAGGAAAATGTGTTGAAAAAATATGAGATTGCATAACATTTGTCTGTGTGATTCCAGCCTTACTTTCTTACTCTACCCAAAAGCTGCATGTTCTGGTTTTCCTGCCTTTTTAGATAGGAGTTAAAATGAATCTAAATTAATGAATATCATTACAGGCTTTTAAAAAGCGGTGCTCTGTTACTAACCCCACTTGGCTAATCTCCCTCTGCACATGGGTCCTACGCGGCCAGACCTCTGTGAGACTTTTAGATATAAAGGCGAACCTGCTGTTTAACATGTGTTTTAACACTCCAAAAGGAAGAAATGCTGATTATTTGATCAGCAGGGAGCAAGGCATGCCATAATGGGTTTTGCACTAAGCAATAAGGGTTTAACGCCTGCCAATATGATTTACATTGAAATCCAAATCTCACAGCTAGCTCAATTTTAGTAAACATAGATTTATAATATTTTAAGCTACTAAAAATAAAAATCTAGATATTAATTGCTACCTGGATTTTTTATTGTGTTAGTTTACCTTCTGAGGATTTACCACTTGTTTCCCTTTGTGTAACCACCAACAACATTTCTTTCCCTAAAACACTTATCTTTAGTTTCTTGATTTAGTTTGTTAATAAAAGCTATTGCTGTATCTCTGCTGCTCTGTTAATCAACTGATTCTTGTTTTAGCAGTATGGTTACATAATTAAACAAATTATATAAAAAAAAAAATTTAAAGGCCAATTTATTGATTGTGTATGTTTAGCTGCTAAAGCTACTACTAATATTGAATGCGCTCTTTTTAACTTCATAAATTGTAATACTGGCCTAGCAAAACTTATAAATGTGGAAAGACTGTCTACATATAAATGTCTAATGAAAGAAAATATTAGCTCAGATTTTAGAAAACAACCAAAAAAGGGTTCTCTAACTTCTCACTTGCCCCAGCTACATGTGACTGTTCAGGTTCCCATCTTGGTACCTCAGGCAGCCCGAGAATACAACAAAATGCTTGCTAGTTTTAAACACAGTGAGCTAGAAACAGGCTCAACTTCACTTATGTAAGTATATAAAAGTCCCAAGAATTGAGGTAAAAAAAAAAAAGTTTCCCAGTTACAACATCTAACAAAATATTTTCATGTATTAAGCATCGTACGCTATTCTCTGACAGCAGAGGAAAAATAAAATCCAGATATTCCAAAAATGTAATCTTAAAAAAGAAAAAAAAATTGTAAATGTAAACTAATCAAATAAATCAATTTATTTTCTAGCAAAAAGTAGTGGCGAGGGTCAAACATTTAAAAAGGATAGACTATATATGTTATAAGTGTTAGGAATCCAGTCTGTGTGGGTTGTGTTTTTGTGTTTTCCCCCTCCACTACCAGTAGTAGTTAATAATTCACTGCTCCTTCCATAACTGCATTGGATTTTAAATGTAACGTTTATGTCCTGAGTAAAAGCAGTTAATTTGCCTCAATTTCCATGTCCAATTAGGCCAGTGGAAAAAAAACACTTGCATTACTTTTTGTATCAAAAAAATCTTAAATAAGTGGCCATATGATACAATCTTAGCAGTATCCTATATGCAATCATTTCACAATTAAAAGTGCAAATCATCTTACTTTCAGAAGAAGAGATAGAGGCTGTATGAAGTTACAGCAGAATGTGGGAAAAAGACAAAAGTGAAAGGAAGAGAAAGAAATAGATATTTAGAGAGATGGAAGCTAAATGAAGCCATCGAATGTGGAGCAAATGGAGAATGGCTTCAGACACAAGGTAATTATTTCCTGGGTGGGGAAATAGAAAGAGCAAAGGCTTCTTCATTAACTGGCTCTTCATTACTGATGGATAGAGGGATGGTTGCATATACGCTGGAGTTCACAAGACTGAGTCCTGATTTTCAACTCTAGTGTGCATCTCTTGTAGATTCACAACTAAATCAGAATTAAAATATTATTCTAAAATGACTTGTAAGAATGTAAATGGTGATTAGTTTCTCCAGACATGACAAGTATGATGAAAATGTAATTTACTTCCTCAAGTAATGAAGATGAATCTCTTTCTAGGTCATATTTAAGGTTACGCAATTAAAACAAAATTGAGTTAGGCAAAGAGTTGTGTCTTCTTTTTAGGTTTAAAATAGAAAAGGCAGTTAGAGGGTTGTAGATTTGCCCTTGCTGCTGATGCTGAATAAGACTGTACTGCCCAAGACCTAAGGAATGGCACAAAACCTCAGGACATCAAAAGCAGCAACATATTTTTAGGGCCCCTTATATTGTAATATGATGTCGTTAGGCACATGGAGAACTGGATTGCGCATTTGCATGGGTATACTGTAAACAGGTAGCCTAGTAAACTAGCCCTCACCGCCAGCAGCCAAAAAAAATTTATGCCTGTGAGTGGTCTAGCCTCGATCAATGCCCCAGGCCCTAAAACTGGTGGGCCAATCACAACGCAGAGATATGTTTTGAATTTCTGGATGCAAAGCGGGCGGGATTTTGAGGGCATGCTGGAGAAAGCACAACAAGGAAGATGGCAACAAGTATTGAACAGTTCTTGTTTGACTCAGCTTTAGAATCGGTTTTGGAAGGATTAGACTTGGGGTTTCCTTTGAAACATGAGCAGAAGGAGGCTCAATGGTAATTCATTTTTAAGAAAGACATATTCGCTGTTTTACTGGCAGGCTGTTTGTTTACACTCCCCCACCAGCTTTCTGCCGTGCTTACTACATCACAGTCAGTTGCGCTCATTGGTCAGAGCGTTGGCCAATAGGCACAGACATGGTTTGAAAAACAACGGATTTGTTCTTAACAACAATTTTCCGATGTCTCATTCATCGGGGCCAGACTAAATTGCACATTTAATCTCACATTTAGTCTGGTTTATCAGAGTCTTCTTAAAACTTACAGATTTCTGTGATGTTAACTAAAGGAGTGAGTAAGAGTCAGTTACACTGATATAAAGAAAAAAACTGTCCCTGGGCGTCTTTGTTTTATAGGCAATACAGTATGCCCCAGCTTTGTGCGAGGTGGCTTGGCCTATTCTTGTTCCTTTTTGGCTGTGGTTGCAATCAGATGGGTAGGACCTTGCACCAGTGTTGTCAATGTTTACATGTTGTGCTAGACCTCGGGAGTTGAGTTGGCTAGCATTTGGATATCTAGCTGGCATGGGTGTATGTTATTTTTATGGACTTGAGGCCCGGAGCAGCTGGTGTTGGCCTGGGTGATTGGGTGGGCCTTGCAGTGTGGTATTCTGCTTTGGAGAGGGCCAGTGCATCTGGTTCAGGGAAGTTTGTGCAGTGTGTGCTTGGAGGTTGCATCTCTTACACAGTTGTATGGTCATTGTTATTTTGGTTGGTTGGTAGTCCCCCTTTGGCCTACGGTACAGTGGCAGTGATGTTGAGTGTGTGTCTGGGGTGACTGGTTTCAGTAGCTTGGGAAGACCTTTCCTAGGCATATTTTACGTTGTGGAGACTTACAGGTCAACAATGTAAGTATTTCCATTCAACCCTGTCCTCTCTGACCACTTACAAATAACCTTCAGGATTACTATAACAGAGTTCTCCTCCCCCAAAAGAAGGTTTCACTTAAGTAGATCATTATCAGATAGTGCAGTTACAAATTCTAAAGAATCTGTTTCACTTTCTCTCTTCTTTCTGTCGCTAAGGATTGCTGCAGAGGGCAAACGTTTAGCTTGCTCCCATTCACAGGTTGATTATTTTGTTGATGGGGTTGTTAGTTCTCTGCATACTGCCTTAGACAATGCAGCCCCTTTGAATAAGAAAATCTTAAAAAATAGAAAGCTGGTTTAATGCAAAGCTTTGCGCTCTGAAGCAAAATGGAGAGAAAATAGAGAAGAAATGGCACCCTATATGCCTACGGGAATCCTACCTATATGTCATTTAAATCCAATATCAAAGAGATTTGTATAATTTTTTTCTTTCATGTGTGGAATATTGAAAAAAATAGAAATACCCTGTCCAGGGGTGATGCTGAGAAACTACTCCATGCATTTGTTACTTCAAGGCTGGACTATTTTAATTCTTTACTATCAGTAAGTCCATAAACTGTAGTTAAAAGCCTTCAGTGGATCCAAAATGCTGCAGCCAGAGTTCTGATGAAAATTAAAAAGAGAGATCATGTCTCTCCCATCCTAGCTTCTCTTCATTGGCTTCCAGTTAAATCCAGAATAGAATTGAAAATTCTCCTCACATATAAAGCTTGAAATCAGACTTGGAGCTCGTCTGCCTGGCTGCGTCTTTCCTGGACGGGGCCACCTGTGGAGATAGTTTGCATTTGCTCTTTGTATCTCTGCTTCTTTCTTTATCTCTGCCTCTGTCTTCTTAAACACCGGTTGGCCTCAGCAGATGGCCGCTCTCACTGAGTCTGGTTCTGCTGAAGGTATCTTCTTGTTAAAAGTGAGTTTTCCTCTCGACTGCCGCTACAAGCATGCTTGGTGTGAGGAATTGCCGTCCAGTCAATGTGTCGATGCAATCAACTGGTTTTCCTTAGATAGAAAACTTTGAATTAATTTGACTGATGAATTATAAAGTCCCTTAAGGTGACACGTGTTGTGAATTGGCGCTATATAAATAAAGTGAATTGATTTGAATCCTTGTGGGGACCTGTTGACTGGTCCCCCACAACAGTGCCGTGAAAAAATGCTCTTTTTTTAGGGCTTAGGCATATGTTTTTAATTGGTAGGGTAGGGTTAAGAAGAGGGTCTGGGTTAAGCCATCGAAATGATCGGAAGTCAATGCAAAGTCCCCGTAAGCATATCTTTACACAACATGTGAGGGGATAGTGGTGGCCTTTGGTACCACATGGCTGCCTTCTGCCGAGAAATACTTGGCATCAGGGTTTATTTCTTCTGGGTGTGGTTTTGGGGTTTTTGAGGTCTTGGTGCTATCTGAGTTGTTGTGCTTAAGTGTGCTGGCAAGGAAGGTGTTTCTCATGGCCAGTTGGAACTTCATTTTGTATACACTACAAAATAAAAGTTGTCTAAGTCTAAGCTAACTTATGACAAAGGTCAAATAACTTACCTTTAACTTATGGCCCATGTATGAACATATGCTGAGAAACACCGGGAAATTTTGAGCATGCTTGAAATAGTTATATTATATTAATTATAGGCTGTAAGACCTCAATCCCCTGATTTTACCAATATATAGGGCAATGTGTCATGGTTTTGTTTTAGTTTTCTCTTTCAGTTTTCATTGTTGTATGTCAGTTTTGTGTAATTGTAGTTATTTTTGATTGTATTTTAGTTCTCAGGTATTTCTTTTTTGCCCTCTGTGACCCTCTTCTGTCAGACTCCTTTCCTCTATCTCCCTTCTCAATTCCTCTGTCCACACCTGCTTCCGATCTGCTAATTGACTTGGTCTTTGTTTCTGTCTCCCATATATAAATCTCCTGTTCAGGTACTGTTTATTGTTTCATCGTCATCATTTGTTCCTCTTCTGGTTTTCAGTATTTATGGTTATTATGTTATTATGGATTTAACTTTTTATCTGAAATCTGCAAATAACCACCTTCAGCTTAAGTCTCTGCATTTGGGTCCTCCTCTCAAACCTCCACCCAACCTGACACAATGGTTAAAAACAAAGCTTGATAATTTTCCTCAGCATGCGACAGAAGCCACCCAGAGGGTTTGAGGAGTAGAAGCCAAAGGTGCTGCAGAGCAGCACAGATGAGCAGAAGCCAGCTGACGAGGAAGAGCAGGAGTATCCGTAAGGAGAATCCAAACCCTGTGTCGACGAGTAAGCAGAGGTCCAGGTCAGAAGATAAAAGAACAGAAGAGGTACCATAGGGACATTCAAGCCATGGTCAGGAGTCTGTCCTGGGCTGCCCTCTGAATTCGGTGGAGGAAGTGGCTGAGAGGAGGATGCTGTCCAAACTCACATTTATCATGGACAACACCTCTCACCCCATGCACCAGACTGTAGAGGAGCTGAGCAGCTCCTTTAGTCAGAGACTTAGACACCCTGTCTGTGAGAAGGAGCGCTACCGCAGGTCATTCATCCCTGCTGCCACCAGACTCTATAATAATGCACTATAAGAACAATAACTCCTGTAAAAACCAATGTGCAGCTACATTATAGTTTTTATTTATTGACTGTGAACAATATCCTGTGCAATATGCTGAATGTGCAATATTTCCCCCCCTCTATATAAGCCATCCGAATTGTACATATTTTTATTTCTTATTTTTATTTTGCTTTTCATTGTGTGCGATACATGTACACTTGCACCTTAATCCTATTTATCTTGATATACTGTATATACCTGGATATACTGTATATATATTGCTTATTCTTAATGCACCTTTTTCCTCCCTGTTTGCACCTTCTGTAACTTCTATGCCATTATGTGACGAGTTAATTTCTCCACTGTGAGATCAATAAAGCCCATCTAATCTAATCTAATCTAATCTAAATACATGGGCATTAGCAGGCAGAATCCAGTTGAAGTCTGAAGAAAGATAAGGCAAACAGATTAGAACTGGGGCAGGCAAACTCAGAAATCCAGGAGCAGAAACTGGTCAGGTCATCAGAACAAACACACTGGGGTACACAAGAGAACTCTCACTTACAGCTAGCATAATCTGGCACTGATGGCTATGACCAAGCAGTTTAAATAGGAACTGGAACAGGTGGATCTGATGAGTGATAATGAAAACTGGACGGAGCTAGGCAGGTGGATGAAATTGACCAATAATATAATCATTAGAGCAAAGATCATGACAATTTTGTCATGTCACCTTTTTGTGGTCGTTTGGTTATTACAGTACTTTATTACCAGAATATTTTTACCTTTATAAACCTATTCATACACTCTGTTAGTCCAGCTTTTAGGAATCTATTACACTCTAGTTCATGAAAGATTAGAGTCTTATAGATTCCTAAAAGCAGTCATACTTAAGCACTCTATGAGCAAACTATTATACATTTGAAAAGAAATTATTCCTGCAAAACACAAACAAAAACATATGATTAATATAAAATAAAATGAATGGCTTAAAATTCTTTAGCATCATCAATAAGTTGAAAAAACAAAATAAGTTCAGAGGGGGCAAGTCAGCCCTGTTTATGCCTCTCATAATGGGCTTGTCAACTCTGTCAGCCCAGAGGAGAGAAAGCAATTTCCAGACTGACACCTTATGATATGAGAGTGTGTTTGTGTGGGTGTGTGTGCATAGACTTGTTTTTGTCACCTAGAAGGGACAATGTAAGGTCAGCTTCAGATGAATATGCTACATTGTGAGGACTTGCAAGTACTTGTTGTGACCACCCAACTAGTCCCCATGAGAAAAAAGTTATCTTTGTTGGTTTAAGTTTAATTCTAAGGTGTGAATTCAGCATAGGTTAGGGCTAGGTATATATTGGTAATGGTTAGGGTAAGGGTCTGGGTTAGGCCATATGAATGAATAGATTTCAATGAGAATTCACAATAAAAAATGGAAGGAAACACATGTGTGTTTGGTTGATAACAAACCCCTGACTTGTTGGTATTTCATGTACAATATACCACCAAGATGCGTTCTAGGAATGCATAATAGCATTGCAAAGGACATTATAAAATAAAGAAATGTAATGATAAACTCATACACACACAAGCGCACTTAAACAAACAAGTTGTGAATTTGAATGCAAATGAGCAGCTGAATGAAAGTTGCTGCAGGCTGTCTATTAAGGAGAGTCATCACCCTGTTTCCATCACTGACATCTGGAGACACCACAGTCACTTTTCATCTAGCTCAGATACCTGAAGACACACGATGACGCAGAGAGAGGAAATCACAGATAAATTGCAAAAAATGAAAAAACGAAAGGAAATTAAATGAATAGCTTCAATAAAGTTTCTACAGCATTTTTCTCATAAGCAAAAGCATGATAACTTAATATGTATTTCTATTTTAAGTGCTGTGCTCTTCTGCTTCCATCTTTGTATAGTTTCAATTGGCATTTATAGTACAAAAAAAGTGCAAGTTAAGATCATTTTATTACCATACCGGCAGCAGTGGTAGATTACTTTGTAGCTGTGGTTGTAGAGTTTTTTGTTTTTTTTATTGTTTTAGGACTTCTCATATATTGCTTTGATTTAAACCTTTGTAGCTTTGCACTGATGGTTGTGTGGCTTAGAACTACACAAACAGTATATATAAGTGAACCCGCAATCATACAACAGCTTTGTTTTGGAGGCTCACGATGTTTCACAACAGCTATGGTTAGTGAATCAAACCATTTCTCCTCAAGGGTATAATTACACTTTATAATGCTGAGCATTAACTTTAATTAATTAGTTTAGAAGTGGCATTGTGGGCAAATAAATTGTACATTTCTAGAAGATTAAAAAAAAAGAAAAAAAATTCTAAGTTTTGCTTTGTTTACTGAGAAATGTTAAGTCTGAGTTTCATGTTTGTGTGATGATCCTGGCACTGGAGCTGACCCAGTCTCCTTTTATCACTCTGGTTCAGTCTCCATCCCCTTTGCAATCATCTCTGCTGGTTTCACCTGTCACCACCTGCATATAAGCTCCATCCTGATGAGCCTCCAGTGCCAGATCGTTTCAGGCCAACCTGGTGAGAACCTTCCAGCCTGATTCCTGAAAACCTGTCTGTTTTCCTGCCAGCCTGTTAAAGATCCTGTCCTGTCCCTTGATTTATGAGCCTGCCTGACCCCTTCTTGGATTTGTCTGCCTGCCTGAGACCAGCTCTGTCAGTCTCTGGATTCTGGATTGATAACCTGTGATTTGACCGGTTTCTGCCTGTAAGTTACTGAGCCTGCCTGCCCCCTGAATGTTCTGAGATACTTGGAGATCGAACCTGGATGTGAAACTGTACCAACCGGCTGGATATCCCCTCTGCTCATCTGCTGATATCCGAATCAATCTCTGGACACACTACCTTTCCCTGGCTGACCCTCAGAGTCCGAACTCCATGCGAAGACAGGCTAGTCCATCTGACAGTTTCAGCTCAAGCCTGCCAGTGCTGCCTCTAACCTGTCCCTCTGTCTCCAGGACATACTAGTCTGCACTCAGAACCTGTACGCCCCAGAGTCAGCGTCTCTCACCTGTATTCTCAATAAACTTTTCAAATCGTCACTGACCTGTTGTGGTGAATCTTGGGTCCACATCCAGCCCATTACAGTTTGTTGCTCAGCACTATGACAACCAAGCCTATGAGAGTTGGAAGGAACTGTGCTACCATGATCAACAAAGGAAAGAGACAAAACTGTCTCATTCCTATGTAGACCCCTTCACATTTTAACTTGCTGTATTTAATTACATTTACACTATAGACACCCTGTCTACTTCTAAGGGAAGGCTGGAGACTTTTATTTTTGATAAACCTTATAGTTAAGGTGGCTTAGGTTTTCCTGAGCTATCCCTATAATTATGCTAGTATAGACTTAGGCTATTGGAAGACATTGGGACCCCTTGTCATTACTCTGCTCCATTGTGTCTCTATACTCCCATTTTGCAGTATTTGTTTGTTCAGTTTCTAATGTTATGCTCTCTCTGATTTTCTCATCAAGTAGCTTCATCTGGTCTGCTCCTGTTCGTCTGTTACACTATACTGGATTGAAATATCAACTGTGCTGCTGCCATCTACACTGTTTATAGATGTTGGAGCTTGGCCTGTTTTTCAATGTAGTCCTGTTCCCTTTTGTTTCTCTTCCATCCTCTGACACGAGAAGTGGCTCTGAGCTCCTTCCTGGATGGGGCCACATGTGGAGCTGGTTGACAGTTGCCTTTTATATATTTGCTTCCTTTTGTGCATCTGCTTCTGTCTCCTTAATCCCCAGTCACCTTCTGCAGAAGGCCGCTGACGCTGAGCCTGGATCTGGTGGAGGTTTCTTCCTGTTAAAAGGGAGTTTTTCTTTATGTTCCTGTTTTTTGTTAGCCTTACTGATAAGTGGTTTTCTTAATGCCACACAGCTATTCAGTCAAAATTCCTTAAAGGTATAGTAAAGGTTTTTTGTGAATTTTTGAAAAGACCCGCCCTCTCCACTTAAAAAAAAAAATGCTTATGCACAACCCTTTACCCGCTCCAGAGAGGGAATACCTATTAAATGGGTGTGAGAGCACGAGCCCTGTTGTCCTCGGCCTTATGTAAATACAGTATATCACCAGTGATTTACAATCAGGAGGACCATTTATTTTGATGATCCACCCGGAAAAACAACATCCTCCACTATACCTTTAAGTTCCCTCGGAATTGTGCATGAAGAAATGCTCTTGCTATCGCTATTAAACAGCCTGTAGTTTTAAAGTTTTTTTTCTACCTTAGATTTTTTTGTGGCCAGATGGGTCCTCCTTCACATTCTAGCTTTTAATGTATTGCACAAATCTTAACCTAATTTTGGTAGTTCCTGCAATCTTGAGATTTTTTTCTATGCTTGATACATGCCAATGATTTGACCATTCAGAAATAGATTGACATACTTTTCCCGACCCCAGGATCTGTATTTCAACAAAGCTGTTTAATTATTACCCTGATTATAAGATTACCCCCTCTTTCTAGGACCAGCTTTTAGGGAAAGAAAAATAATAACAACAACAAAAAAATAAACCAAATTTATTATTTTTGAAGAAATTATTTTATATCGAGAAGAATTTCAGTAAAATTATATTGCATTGAAAGATTTGTGCAATGAAAGAAAAAGCAAAAAACAGTGACAAGAAAAATCTTGAAACACTTCAACTGGAATGCAAGCTGAACTTGCTCACGGAACGTCGCAAAAAAATTGCATGACTCAAAATACATCCTTTGCCTCGCTGCACTTGCTGTTACTCCTACTCTCCCCCTGCAGCTCTGCAACTTTTTGAGAAGCTTTTCTTTAGCTGTTCATGTTTTTGAGATCTTTTTGACCTGTCTGTTGTGACAGAAAGATTACCCCAGCTACAGTTTTCCATCTCCTGAGGTCACTGGATTTAGGAAAGGCCAGTGACCTCATGGAGATTGAGATGGCGCCCTCTGTGTTCATGTAATGATCCCACACAACTGCCAGCCTGTATAATTGGTAAGACCCCGATTATAAAACAAACCAACATTTTCACATCTTTTTCAATGAAAAAAAAAATTATATTCAGGCAGCTATGATTATTCAGAGCAGAGTAAATAATAAAATATACGTATCCAATAAAGTGGCCAGATATTGTATGTTACCCTGAAAATCTCACAGATAAATATTTAGTATTTTCCTTATTTGCCAAATCATGAACAGTACCTAACAAGTTGGTGCCTGTCGGTACAGATATTATGTTCATCTGGAGCAATATGACAAACAAAAACAATAGACAAAAACAAATCATTACAAAGCCTCACTAGTCACCCACTTTGTATTTCCCATCATGACTTTGGTTTCAGCTCGTCCCATTAGACAGAACATGTTTGTATCTTAATTGTCTTTCAACAGATAATGCCCACCATATAAAGAAAACTTCATTTAGTGCCCACAGTCAATCATATAGCTCATTCAGATAACAGTTTTCTCCGAACTGTTATTGCCTCTTAAAATTAAGTAGATTTGAAGATATCATATAAATACAATCCCCTTAAAACATAAACATCTTTCTTTCTTTCTTTCTTTCTTTCTTTCTTTCTTTCTTTCTTTCTTTCTTTCTTTCTTTCTTTCTTTCTTTCTTTCTTTCTTTCTTTCTTTCTTTCTTTCTTTCTTTCTTTCTTTCTTTCTTTCTTTCTTTCCTTCTTTCTTTCTTTCTTTCTTTCTTTCAGCTTATATCTGTTGTTTATGTTCAATACACTGACCCCAGTAGGAATAGCTACTGGGGTCAGTGTATTGAACATAAACAACAGATATAAGCTGCTCAAAAAATACAAATCACACAACAAAAACACAAATAAAGATAAACAAGTTAAGTAATAAAAGCATTCAGATAGAAATGCAATATTATAACCAGAAAGGCACTTAGAGAGTGCAGACCTCTGCCAAACAGGAAACGGGGACTTACTCCTACAGCTAAAACTTGCACATGATCTGGATCATTACCAAATTTAAATGAATTGGTATAATTTACCTCCTTGGCGAGATAAATATATAATATACAAATAAAACACATTGACAAATAAATTCCTACATTTATATATACATTTATGCTATACATTTACAGTGCTGCACACATAGAGTTGTTTATATATATATATATATATATATATATATATAAATATATTAGATTAGTATTTCACATAAATCTTTAGAGGTCTTGGTAGTGTCTGTGAGGTCGACACGCACATTAGTACTAAAATAATCTTGTAACTATTGTTCTTGGCTTCTTCAAACTTAAAACCTTTCTTTTTGCTAAAGCTAATAGCTAGAGTGGCTCAGATTAAGCCAGTCTGCATAACCTTTCTGATATATAATGGATATTTAATTTGACACCATAAGTGCTCTGCTTTTCTTTTTGACATTACTGAAAATATATGCAGAAATTGTGCAAGATTATTTAAAATGATTGTGGTCCTCAAAAAGTCTTGCTAATACTTGAGTACTATTTCCAGATGCCTGTGTGGGCCACATCTATCTGTTCAAACAATTACATGGATATACAATTTTTTGGCCACCGGCAAAAATGTTGCTATGCCTAAAATAGGGATTCAGATAGTGACTCAGAGTGACTCAGAGAATGATTTAGAATGGAAATTGAACTTCTACAGAATACACATTAAAGTGTTGCAATGATATTAACTAACTTAATCTAATTTATGACTACACCTACATAATGTCAACTGTACCTGACCTGGTGTGACCATTTAGAATAAAATTGACATAAACAGCTAATCATCCCAAAGAAGTGGTAGAAAATGATGGGCATCATAGGAAAATGTATTAGTAAGATTATTCAATTCAATTTAGGATTTAATTTAGTTTATTTATATACCGCCATTTCACAACACATGCCATCTCAAGGGACTTTACATAGACAATTCAACCAGATCATATACACTATATTGCCAAAAGTATTTGCTCACCTGCCTTGACTCACATATGAGCTTAAGTGACATCCCGTTCCTAATCCATAGGGTTCAATATGACGTCGGTCCACCCTTTGCAGCTAGAACAGCTTCAACTCTTCTGGGAAGGCTGTCCACAAGGTTTAGGAGTGTGTTTATGGGAATTTTTGACCATTCTTCCAGAAGCGCATTTGTGAGGTCGCACACTGATGTTGGACGAGAAGGCCTGGCTCTCAGTCTCCGCTCTAATTCATCCCAAAGGTGTTCTATCGGGTTGAGGTCAGGACTCTGTGCAGGCCAGTCAAGTTCATCCACACCAGACTCTGTCATCCATGTCTTTATGGACCTTGCTTTGTGCACTGGTGCACAGTCATGTTGGAAGAGGAAGGGGCCAGCTCCAAACTGTTCCCACAAAGTTGGGAGCATGGAATTGTCCAAAATGTCTTGGTATGCTGAAGCATTCAGAGTTCCTTTCACTGGAACTAAGGGGCCAAGCCCAGCTCCTGAAAAACAACCCCACACCATAATCCCCCCTCCACCAAACTTTACACTTGGCACAATGCAGTCAGACAAGTACCGTTCTCCTGGCAACCGCCAAACCCAGACCCGTCCATCAGATTGCCAGATGGAGAAGCGCGATTCGTCACTCCAGAGAACGCGTCTCCACTGCTCTAGAGTCCAGTGGCGGCGTGCTTTACACCACCGCATCCGACGCTTTGCATTGCACTTGGTTATGTATGGCTTGGATGCAGCTGCTCGACCATGGAAACCCATTCCATGAAGCTCTCTGCGCACTGTTCTTGAGCTAATCTGAAGGCCACATGAAGTTTGGAGGTCTGTAGTGATTGACTCTGCAGAAAGTTGGCGACCTCTTCGCACTATGCGCTTCAGCATCCGCTGACCCCGCTCCGTCAGTTTACGTGGCCTACCACTTCGTGGCTGAGTTGCTGTCGTTCCCAAACACTTCCATTTTCTTATAATACAGCTGACAGTTGACTGTGGAATATTTAGGAGCGAGGAAATTTCACGACTGGATTTGTTGCACAGGTGGCATCCTATCACAGTTCCACGCTGGAATTCACTGAGCTCCTGAGAGCGACCCATTCTTTCACAAATGTTTGTAAAAACAGTCTGCATGCCTAGGTGCTTGAATTTATACACCTGTGGCCATGGAAGTGATTGGAACACCTGATTCCAATAATTTGGATGGGTGAGCAAATACTTTTGGCAATATAGTGTAGTTAGGTTGGTTCAAAGTTTTATCTAAGGAAAACCAGCTGATTATATTGCCTCATGGACTCAATATTAATCTCTCACACCAAGCATGCTTGTAGCAAGGGTGGAAAGGAAACTCCATTTTAACAGGAAGAAACCTCCAGCAGAATCATGTTCTGTGAGAGATAAAGATAGACGTTTATTTGGAAATATTGAGAACAAGATTTTGCAGAAATTAGTCCGAAAGTTCAACTTTGGCTCAAATTAATTCTGCATGGACAGTGACATTAAAGCACACTGCAAAGTTGGTAAAAAGAAAACACTTATGAAAAAGAGGTTCAATGATTTTGAGTGGCCTCAGCAAAGCCCTAAAGTGAGTCCACTACATCTGTGGGCAAAAAATTTAACTAGGAGTCCTTCATAACTGCCTCAGTTACATTGGGTCAATAAAAACTATTTAATGCTATCTTGAAGAAGACATTCACAGCAATTTTTGAAATGATCGCAGCTTTATTTAGTGATTCACAGATTTCTTCGAAAAACACTTTTTTTTAGTTATTAACCAAGGACGCGTGGAGAGTTAATGATAAATAAGAATGAATTCATCATTGCAGTGACATTATAGAACTGATGCTACAATATATCTTCTTAAATTATATTTAATGACTTTGTGCTGTTTAATAAAAAATGAAAATCATAGTTAACATTCAGTGTATTTTTCTCTTGGTATTGGCCAATATTACAAAAATACCTTTGGTACATAAAAATAAAAATATTTTCTTTTTGATTCTTCCAGAGAATTAACGTTTCAAACTTTTGACCTATTTCTAACAGTTTTCTTAAGATGTTGTTAATAAGATGTTGCATTTAATTTTATTTTTTGAAAGATAAAGAGAAAATTCAAGCTCAAATAATAAACTAGCCATGGAGCTAAATGATTCTAAGTCCTAACTTAGAGCTATCATAAGCTAACAGGATAATACACATTTCTGCTAAGAATGAAAAGTTCACTTACAGTATGAGGCTTGGCATGGTCAAAACAACTTGTGAGCATCTGTAACTATTTGTAACAATTTACCCTTTTTGTTACTCCTCTCACAATCTTTGGGGGCTATTTTAAAATTTGTTTTCACCTCTCTTTTACTCCACTCACTTTTCTCATAAACTCTCTCTAGCCCAAAACTGGCTCCCTCTTCTCCTCTGAATAATTTTCATTAGCATGATAAATCTCTTGAGCCCTCCTAAGTATTCTCCTCTGTTTTTAATAAGACATGCACACGAACACATATGCAGCGAAAATAATCTTGGGGCAGCTGTGTCAAGATTAAATCTTGTTTTCGAAAGGAATGATACTGGTTTGTTTGTTTTTTCTATTTTAACTTACCATGAGATATTCCAAGCATTTGTATTTAAAATACAATTAGCAAACGCCCTAAAGTTCTCCAAAGCACCACAAAAAACCTTGGGCTTAGTGAGGGCATGATGCTGGGCTTTAAGAAAGAATATTCCCATGTTTTTATTATTTAGCTGTAAATCAATAAATTATTCGTTATTACTCCTATGGTAAGCATGTTTTACAGATAGAAAGGCATTTTTTTACACCTTTTATCATTGTCCACACATATTAACTAATTGCTTAAATTATGTATTAGTTTTAATTTATAAACTCTTAATGACATGTTTATGTCATGATCTGGCCTGTTTGCTCCTCCCTAATTAGTAATTCCTCTCACCTGCCCTCTTCCTTCCCTGCCTCAATTATAATTTATTCCCCTCACCTGTTTCCTCTGGTTTATATTCAGTTCAGCCTGAGCATTCAGGGCCAGATCCTTGCTTGTCTTTCTGTTCAGTTTTATTTGGTTCATGTCCTGGATCCTAGCTGCCAGTGGAAAGAGGGTTTTAGTGTTTGTCTTGTCTCCTGACTGTCCACTGTTCCTCCCCCGTGGAGTCCTCTGGGTTTTTGGCTCATTATGGGGGGGGGTTCAGTTTTTATCTAAGTAAGCCTGGCTCCAGGGAGGAGACCAGTTTAAAGTCTGCTTCAAGTTCCGGTTCCTACGTCCTGTCTCGGCTACCCTCTTCCACTGTGCCTGCCTGTCTGCACCTGATCCTGTCTGCTCCTGTGCTTGACCACCTGGTCATGCTTCTGGTCCCAGTCTGACTCTGAACCCTCCTGGGAGCCTGTGGATGCCTGGAAGTCTGGATCCTGCAACCTGTTTCTGTTCCTGTCTGATCTGGATCCTGCCTGTTCCTGTCTGTTCTGGATCCCTCACCAGGATCAGCTTCCAGCATCACCTCTGGGACTGCAGCACTGGGGACACTCGTGGTCTGGACTGTTAAACCAGGTAAGTGACCAACCCAGATAATCATATATCAGTTTATCGTGGTCACTTACCTGTGTTTCCTCCCCTAGAGTGTCTGAGATTGGGCGGTGCCCCGCCCCCCCGCCTGCAGTGTCCGCGAGCCACAGCTCCGCTTTTGTTTTGTTTTTATTTTAATAAACCTTTTGAACTTTCCTACTGACTGTCTCTCCTGAATACTGGGTCCATCTGTCCTCGGTTCATGACAGTTTAATTAGTTCAGATAAACATGAGGTTGAGACTAACTTTGGGCAGAATTTCTTCTAATAAGAAATTCTTCTAGATACAAATGGGATATCATTCGATTCAGTTTAGTTTATTTATATAGCGCCAATTCACAACACGTCATCTTAAGGCACTTTACAGTTCAACCAGATCATACACTCAAATTAATTCAAAGTTTTCTATCTAAGGAAAACAACTTGATAGCATCGACTAATTGACTCAAATGCAATCCTTCACACTAAGCATGCTTGTAACGACAGTGGAAAGGAAAAACAAAATTTTAACAGGAAGAAACCTCCAGCAGAACCAAGCTCAATGTGAGCAGTCATCTGCCGAATTCCGACTGGGGTTTAAGGAGACAGAAGCAGAGACACAAAAAGCAGCTGTAAACGGCGGACCAGGAAACACATAGCAAGGCAGACAAGCTCCAAGCCAGCTCCCATGTCAGAGGAGGAAGAGAGCACATCCAGCCAGCCACAGTCAGAGAAACAGGACTATACTGAAAAACAGGCAGATCGCGAACATCTACAAACAAAAGTGGCAATGGCAGCAGCACAGAGGACTTTTCTCTCCAGGATGGAGTCACAGCCAAGCAGGAACAGATGAGGCAAAGCTACTATGAGAAAAAGCAGAGAGAGCATAATGTTAGAGATTAAGTTAACAGATTCTGCAGAGTGGAAGAATAGAGATAGAATGAAGCAGAATGATGAAACAGGGGTCGCTATGTCCTCCAGAAGTCTAAGCGTATAGCAGCATAATTTTAGAGATAACTCAAGACAACCTGAGCCCCTCCAACGATAAGCTTTATTAAAAAGTAAAGTTTTAAGCCTACCTTTAAAATTAGACAGGGTGTCTGCCTCTCAGACTAAAACTGGTAGTTGGTTCCACAGGAGAGGAGCCTGATAACTAAAAGATTGTCCTCCCATGCTACCTTTAGAAATTCTAGGAACCACTAGTAAACTTGCAGATTGAGAGCAAAGTGCTCCGTTAGGGACATAAGGAACAATCATATCTCTGATATAAGATGGAGCTTGGCCATTTAAGGCTTTATATGTGAGGAGGATTTTAAATTTTATTCTGTATTTAAAAGGAAGCCAGTGAAGAAAAGCTAAGATAGGAGAGAAATGATTTCCATTTTAATTTTCATCACAAATTAAAATGGCTGCAGCATTTTGGATCAGCAGAAGGTTTTTAACTAAGGTTTGTGGACTTTCTGACAGTAAATAAATTACAATAGTCCACCCTTGAAGTAACAAATGCATTGACTAATTTCTCAGCATCACCCCTGGACACGATATTTCTAATTTTGATGAAAGAAAGAAATTTTAGAAAGCTCTTTGATAAGTGATTTAAATGACAGGTCCTGATCTAAAATAGCACCAAGATGTTTTACTATATTACCTGAAATAAATTTAATCCCATCCAAATGAAGTGACTGACTAATCAGCTATGAGAACTTTACACAAGGTGAATGCTTGAGAACATTCTACCAAATTGTTTATCCAATCAAATATCTTAAAATCAGGAGACATGGTTTTTTGCTAAATTGGCAGATACATTTCAACATCATTAGCAAACGATTAAAAGAGGGTACCATGTTTTCAAAAAATTCAACCCCAAAGCTTAGTATAAAGGTTAAAAATTGGCATACCAAAATCAGAGCCTTGCAGGACACTGCAAGTCATGGGAGCTGTGTAAAGACCAAAATGCTCTTAAATTACCATAATACTACCAGTATATACTAATGAACTACAAAAAAAAGAAAGAAAGGAAAATCAGTAAAAGTGATAAATATGGATAGATAGTTCTTTAGGAAGTAAACCATGGCTTAATCTCACTATATAATAATTATCCATCAAACCAGCAACAAGATGTTTTATGTGCTTAAATGTCAGCCAAAACCATTTGTACAGTGACAGATAAAACCCTTTAATAAACCAAACATAAACTGCCACATATCTGACTCAATAACCATTTAAAACAACTATTTTCATTAATTTCAGATGGAACTACTCACATGATTGTATTAAACTGCACTTAGAAGATTCACCACTGTTCTGCACCATTACCCTTTTTACTCTGAGCACGGAGCAGCCAGCTTGCTTGAACTCACAATGAATCATGGGATACCCAAGGTTATGGAGGATACACAGGACCTGTCCTTCAAAATGGGCAAAAAGAAGGCCATATTTATTGGCCACATTCAAAGGAGTCTTTGAATCCGAACAGACCATGGCCCCACGCTATGACGTAATCGGTCTTCCAATCTGGCAGCTGCTGGATTCGAACACACCACCAGTCACAGGACTTAGTAGAAAGATGGAATCAGACTGTAAAGGATATGATGAGTCACTCTGTCTTGAGACCTAAAAACATTGTGATAGAGGATTACCGTTTGTCATGCTTGAATCCAGCAAAGCAAAACCTGAGTTTTATTTTATTGTTTTTAGTCGAGTTAATCTGGTTTTGAGGCATAATATAATTGGAACTTTGAAAGGTAAAACTGCTTTTTTCTGCTGACACACCAACAATCAAATAAGCTTAAAGTTGTGTGTCCAAAATTAGTCTTTGAGGACTGATTTTCCCCACCTTCAGTACTGATTTCTATTGATCACTCATTACTGTATTAAATAAAGTTTATGAACACTTTTGGTGTATTACTTTTGCTGTTTGACGAACTTTTGCTGTATTTTTGTACTGACTTATTTACCATTTGCAGTTTCTGTCTTTTTTGATTGTCATGTATATAATCCTTTAAATATGCAAATGTGTTGTCATGTCCTACTTCCAATAGTGAAGGTATGTTTCAGCACGTTCCTGATTTCATGTCTTAACTTTGAGTGTGAGTAACAAATTGTTGTAATAAAAAAGAATATTATAGAATGCTCCATGTTAAAAAAAGAACGAACTAATGAGCTATTTTTGCAGGCGGTATGTTATTCCCTGCTCCTCTTAGCTTCTCCATGTTTCTTTGTCTTACCAGTGGCATCCCTTCTATTACTTCCTTCGATTTCTCATTGCCATTACAGCATTTATGGGTCTGAATGTTGATGACAGCTGGGGATGTGGCAGTTTGCCAAGAGCAGGGAGGGATGGAGAGATGAAGACAGCTGAAGAAGAAATATCAGGAGAGTAAGGGAAAGAGCGAGGGTGGGTAGTGAAAGGGACAGAGATTTGCAAACAAATTTAATAACTAGCCTGCAGAATGGAATGACTTTGCTAGCTTTTGAATTGCTCAACTCCCTGAAAAAGAGCAAGGAGGAGGGAGCAAGATATTGAATAGAGCGAGGGTGGAGATAGGGTGGGCAGATGCTATATTAAAGGACTGAAGAAAATTTGAAACATGTCACATCAATTTCAACCACTGCAGTTATCAGTGTGTTTTCCTTACACCTGAATACTTGGATGTAAGGGATAGTAAAAGGCAGGACAGGAGAACTGATTGAAAGTAAGAAATGGGCAAAGTCTAAAGCAGAAAAGAAAATAGCACACGGGTCAAAGGAAGTAAAGGTTTTCAATTAGGACTGAGGTCTAAAGTAGAACAAGACAAAACAAGATATCTTTTACACAACACTTGTAACTTCTTAACACATTGTCACACTGGCTTAGAGTCAAGTATCTAAAATCTTAAGATTATTTCTCAAAATAGGAGATGTATAGCCAATGTCTTGTTCAATGGGTTTCTCAGTGTAGTGCTTGGTATCATTTTTACTTTGATAGATCCTCTTCTTAGTCCCTGTGATAGTAATCCAACTTTTTAAGAAACAACTGAAAGGTCTCTCATCCCTCATCACCCTACTTGCTCTGGTTGGAAAACAAACTTTCTGTGCCTCCAGACCTAGCAGCAGTCTTGCAGCTCTATTCTCATTCTTGGGCAGTGTTGCCAACTCCTCAGGAAGAAAAGTCACTATGTGCTTTACTAAAAGGCACTAGAAAGAGCTAGATGACGTAATAAAATAATTTGCAGACTTCATGTCATCCAGCTGCTGGGGATTCTGAATCTCTCTCTCTTTTTTGGCTGTCTGTCAAAGCTGTGCAGAGAAATAGGATAACTGGGAGGAAGAAACTTGGGGATTTTAAGACTTTTATAGAGATTTTTACAGAAGCAAATCCAGAAAAATACATATAATGCAGCCATTTAGTTCCACACATCATACCAATTGATGGCATATATGCACAATTAGTTGTCTGACATACAGAAATTAAAAACGAATAAAAAACAGGACAAAGAAGAAAGCAGGACTGCAAAGAAACATTGACACTGTAGGAGCAGAAGGGGAGAGGATAAGGCTGTAGATTGTCTCGCCTAAAGTAAAAATTATTTTATGTCAGACAACTGTCAGTTAATTGTTTTTTTTTTTCATGATTCAATCTTGCAATCTAAAGCACGATTAGCAGCGGCTTTCTACATTGAAATTCCATCTGCAACTTGGATTTAAATTGGAATGGTTTACTCTCTTTGCTGCAGTGCAAGCAACCTGCTCTGCATAGCAGACAGTGAGAGACAGAGATGGAAGCAGGCTTAAAATCCACTAGCTCGGGAGTGCAGAAATTGGTGCTTTTATGTCGCCAAAGTCACCATTAACACAAAGAAAAGCTAGATTTGGTGCTGGGTGCTTTTTTCAAAATAGGGGTGCTAAAGTCACTAAATTTAGTGATAAAAGTTGGCAATGCTGTTCTTTGGGTATGAAAAGCTGCTTTATGGCACCCTAAAATGAATATATTGTATTTGGTAACCACACACCTTACTGCGCTACCCCCAGGTAATTATATTTTCTTAATCATTTTTTTTATTTTGGAGATTTTTGACGTGTGCCACAATTTTTTTGGGCATAGAAAATGTCAGTCAGGAGAAGAAGGAAGGGAACGTGTGAAACGGATTGGGACAAGACTCTATAAAGGGTTAATTTTGGTAAAGCTTTTACTTCTTTATTGTGGGCAGTCTAAGGCACACCTGCGCACTAATCATGGTGTCTGATCACCGTCTTGATAAGGTACACCTGTCAGGTGGGATGGATCATCTCAGCAAAGGAGAAGTCTTCACTATTACAGATTTAAACTGGCACATTTAAATATCTGTTAAAGCATTTTTTTAATTTCCCAATAAAAGAAAATCTAAAAGAAGAAAACTGTTTCCAGATATTGAGAAACTGAGCTTGCAACTTTGAGAAGTCAAGCATCAGTTCCCAATTGACACTTTTTCTGATGACTCTCTCCATGGGCCCATTTTACTTTTTTTTGGGGGGGGCACCTTCTGGTGCTGAAACATGTACTGTAATGACATTAAGTCAAGGAAATTGCAAAATGTAAATGTTAAAAATAAATACGTATTGATATTTTTTAATGTTTTATTAAAATACATGGTAGTATGAAATTAACATGAATCCTAGTACATTTTTGTAATAGATTTATTTCTCAGAAATCATGTGACAAAGTGGCGTTGACTACTGTTTCCGTCCGCTACTTGATGTTTCGCTCTCAGTATCAATCTCGCTAGTCTGTACGTAAACGTTATAGCATACAGTTGTAGTCTTATGTAAGTGAGTGAAAACTGCAAATGGATATTGAACATCTTTTAAAATGTCCCATGACCTCTGCCAACACTCGGCAAAAATTCAAACCAGAGCCAGTAGCAACAAATGCTGACCTAGAAAAACACCTGCGATCAGCTCCGCAAACCCAGCTAGTTCAACATCGGATCATGCGGGGCTGTCATCGGGCACAGTTAGCTTGCCTAGTAGCTGTACTACAGCACAGCATCTACCAAATGATTTTGGCGACAAGCACTGCTGTCCTATCCTAACTCCGCCAGATGGATTTGCTCTGTATATCCATCTGGAAACCTTCCGTTGAAGTAATTTTGGGAAGGGGCGAAAATACTGGTTAGCTGATTGGCCTATGTTGGTGATAGACGGGCCAAATAAACCAATCATATCGATGAAGCATATGACGTACTAACAGAGCGACGACGAAGAGGAGCCAATTGATAGATCAAACTCTTGCCCAAACCAGTCAGGAGAGAAGAGCAAAAACATCTTTTCCTCTGAGAAAAGCCTCCAGAGCAGTGTTTTGCTCTTCTTTCAGTGAAGAAATACTCTGTAATTCCGATAAAACTTGCTCGATAGCCACGCTAACGCTAGTTTCATTGGCTGAAGCCGCCATGTTCTTTAGACTGAACTGTCGCGCTTCTAGCTGCGTCACACCTCAACCCGCCTCAAAGCCAACGCTGATTGGACATTCGTTTGGTGAGCTGCTCCAAATTTTCTTTAACGGAAAGTAGCCAGACTGATCTGCAAGTGAAACCTTGAAAGCTCGCGAGATCAGGATGGTCTCACCAGGCTACTGCTGTCCTAAGCAGCCTATTCTTCCGAATTTTTCTTCAAGATTGTTTGGAAAGCCTAACGAGCCTTTTTCACGAACTACTACAACAACTAATGTTGGCTTGAATACTCGGTTTATTCGCTTACTTCTACACTAGGTAAGACTTTCTTTAAATGCATACTCCTAGCAACTACATTGTACTGTATGGAGTAATGTAACAACTGGTGTTAAAAATGATCTAATCACTTGTGCCGTCATGCGTAATGCCCTTTATGGGTTTGTGTGTGTCTGTGTGTGAACACACGCATCGTAGTGAGAGCGTGTTCGTGTGAAAAAACTTCTTTTGCCCCCCCGATGCAAAAGTGAAACTCTGCCTATGTCTTTCTCCCTGTATGACCTAGGTGTGCCGACTATAGCAAATGAAAGATGGAGGTAATCATTGAACTGCATGACTCCCAGAAAGTTTTTCTATCTCATTCCCATGCATTACCAGCCCACCTTTTTCATTGCCTATTTAACTTATCTGGTTCCTTGCATATATATTGTATTTTCTTTAGCTATCATTCTCTTTCTGTGTCTGCCTATAACTCACATGGGCTCCCCATGCATTCCTAAAGCCACTTCACTCAGCCAGTACCTTAGTGTAATTTTTTCCCTTTGTTGTGTTTTTCCAAGAGCACTGGTTTTCCTCCATCTCTCTGAGCTGTATATTTAAGAAGAGTGAAAATAAAAGAAGTAGAATAATCATGAAAAAAGAATAAAACAAAACAAAAACATTGGTGTAGTGATTTTTCTGGTTTTTGACTTCTGGCTGTTCATAAAAAAAAGGGTGCTCCAGGAAAATATGCTTCACTTAAAAGTTCTATGTTTGAATTTATCTGTTGCTTAATCTTGCAAGCTCTTGGATAGTTGACTAATGCAGTTCCTGCCTCATCTCTATGTGCCAATTTGTCAACTGATTTTTTTTTTTTTCTCATATCTGAGTTTACACACTAGGTATGTATTTGCATATATTCATTTGTATGCAGTGTTCTATTATATAATCTGGAATGCTTAAAAAGATGATAATAATATACTTTTTAGATGTCATTGGAAACTTATTTCTAGTCTTTAGGTTTAATTGAAAAAAAAATGAATATGATGAGTTCAAATTAGGATAGTGAGAAAATGCATATGAATGTATAAATATATATTCATTGATTTCCATTACTTCAATCCCAAACCTATGGCAGTAAGTGTTAGAAAGACTGAGGGAGAACCTAATTTAGTTTCTTGTTTCCGCCCAGACCGCTATCAGTGTGACGCGCGTCGAATCTTTATTTCTTCATGGTGGATATTTGTGTGCGTTATAAATAAAGTAAGTGCCTTTTAGATATTACTTTACTCTTAACATGTTCTGCTTTAATCTAATTGTAGTGTGAATCAGTAATTTGCACCATATTTCTGTGTTTCCTGCTGTTCTGGTAAGCTACTGTGATTGCTAGCGCCGGTTAGCATTTGTTGCTAATAGTAGTTCAGTAAATACTGCTGCTGCCTAGAGTTGCTGTATTTGAAGCTGCATGGCTTGTGTTATTGCTACTGATCCAGCAGTGTTTGTATGAGGCTTGCTGGGATTTTGGTTAATTGTTTGTTTATTTCTGTAGCTGTTTGCTGAATTGTTTGGTGAAAGCCTAATTTGGCTCATAAGCACTTTTATGTTTGTTCCTTTTTACAGACCATACTCATATGTTCCATGAGCCCTGTATGTAACATGTGTTTCACGTGTACTTATGCATCTCAGCCTGTTATGGACCATGTTCTGTCTTTGGAGCTATATTAAAGCTGCCGAACATTATCTCCAGTCTCCTGATTCTCTAACCGGAATCTCCCATCCATGGTGCCACTTCAATCAGCCTTCCTTAACTTAAAATGTAGAAGGGTCTTCTACATTAAAATTGGTCCTTCGAGTCGGATTGAAGTAACAATATAACACCATGGATGATGCAGCTTCAGAAGCAGGACAGTCCAAAGGCAGACCCCATAGAGAAAGCCGTCTCCCATCTCACCTAGAGGACTATGTAGTTGGTTACCATGCCCCTCATGCTCATCCTGCAACACCTTCTCACACTGTAAGAAGCAAGCACAGGAGCAGCACAAGAAAAACAATAAGCACCATAACCAGCTCTACCTCTCGGTTAGGAAGACACAGCAGCTTCTCCACCGGGTTTTACCCACAGCACGATCTCTCACCTGCTCAAGCTGCATTTCTGGAGGAAAACATGAAGCGGCGCCAGCTTGATTACCTCCGTCAGGAAATTGAAGAGGATTTACAGGCTGATGTAGAAGACCAACAGATACAGGCTAGGATGAGAGCAGCACAGCACGCCCAAGAGGAGGCCTTTCGAGCAAAAGATGCTTAATTAAAAGGCTAGACAGGAACCGACGCCTGAAGCAGGCAGAGTCTGACCTAGAGCTGGCGAGATTGGTTACGTCCATGGTTGTATCCGACGAAAACATAGTTCCCTCTGAAACTGCTTCTCCACAAGCGAGTTTCCATCAACCATCAGCTCAGCTAGTAGCAACCAACTCCGCTGACCAGCCACCGCATCCAGGGGAGTTTGTTTTACCACCTTCAGGAGCACATATGGTCAGACGCCCCAGCACTCAGCCTGCTAGCATTCCCCTCATGTCTCAGAACCCTGACCAGCCTCTGCCGTCTCGTGCTTGTGCGTCAGCAGCTAGTCCTGTCACTCAGACTATGAATCAAGATCAGAAGTCTAACTTCATGCCATTACATCCAGTCCCCAACTCAGTGACCGTAGGGCTACAGTCAGAACCACAGCTCACTCACTTCACACATTCACTGCCTTCACTAACTACACAGTCAGACCCTAGGACGGCAACGGCCATTCCCAGTAACAGCCAGACAATCCCAGCAGCAGTTCCCCTCCCTGGTTTAGCACCACAATCCGGAACTGACCTGCTCATTGCATCTGCTTATGGGATTCCAAGGCCCACACTGCCAGTGTTTGACAGTAGTCGTGAGAGTGATTTTACCCTACTCAAAATGGCACTAGACAATTTGCTGAATAACCACATCCATCTAAGTGAGCAATATAAATTTCAGGTGCTGATTGGTCAATTAAAACTTCCTAGTGCTCTCCAGCTAGCAAAGGCTTACATGCATCACTCACATCCGTACACTGCAGCTCTGCAGGCACTGCAGGAGAAATACGGTCAGCCCAGACAGCTAGTCCAATCAGAGCTAGGTGCAATCCTCAATACCCCATCACTTAAGATGGGTGAAGCTCAGTCCTTTGACTCATTCGCTCTCTCAGTTCAGTCTTTAGTTGGCATGCTAGAAACTCTTGAGGGACAAAATGGCTACGAACTTATGTGTGGGTCCCACGTTGACCGGCTGCTAAGCAAAATGCCAGCCTCCTAAAGAGACAGCTTTGTAGAATATTGTCTCAGCCGGGGCATACTACAATCGGGTACAGACAGAACCTATACGCTCCCTGACTTGGCCGTCTGGTTACAGGTTAAGTCGCAGGCGAAACGCATTTCTAGTCGTGCTGCTGCCCTATAAACTCTTGTGAAAGCTTCAAAAGGCTTAGCACCCATCAGATCATCACTTGGATAAAAGAGGGAGACCGATGCCAGAAATGTGATCGCAACCACAGAGTGGAGGACTGCAACCTTAAACGTCCATGCAAAGCCTGCAGGGAGCTTCACCTTACAGTTCTTAACGATGCAGTAAGTGACTCATCCAGTACAGTCCTGATGGTGAGCTAAGCACCCACTAAGGTTTACATCGACCGCCCTAACCGCTCACAGCGTGTTATGCTAAAGGTGGTGAAGATTCTGATTCATAATGGGGACCGATCTATGGAGGCTTATGCAGTCCTAGACGATGGATCAGAACGAACAATCGTTCTCTCCCTTGTCATTAAACACCATTGCAGACGGTTCATCAGGATGTCCATCAGCTGGAGAGACTGACTGTCTCCTTTGAAGTGTCCCCCTTCCCCTGGCCTTCTGAAAGATATCCAATCTCTGATGCTTTCTCTGCAGGTAGGCTGAGTCTGGCTGAGCACAACTACCCAGTAGCAGCCCTTCAGAAAATGTATAAACATCTGAGGGGTTTACCATTGCAGCTGGTCAAAGGAGTGCAACCATTACTCCTCATTGGATCTGATATGCCACACTTAATTACTCCTATCCAGCCTATCCGTCAGGGACCTAAAGGAGGACCAGTTGCAGTGTGTACCAGACTTGGGTGGTCACTACAAGGCCCAATAACACCCATGCAGACTGCACGTGGAGGACAGCAGTGTCTACATCTCACCTCAGCTACGTCCCAGGCAGAGCTCCTCCAGAATGTGCAACGGCTATGGCAGGTTGACACTTTGCCATACTGCCAAAAGACAGTAACTAGATCAAAGCTAGACCAGAAGGCTATCACCTTATTGCAGACAGCTACAAGGAGGTTTGAGATACAGTGGGGCAAAAAAGTATTTAGTCAGCCACCAATAGTGCAAGTTCTCCCACTTAAAAAGATGAGAGAGGCCAGTAATTTTCATCATAGATATACCTCAACTATGAGAGACAAAATGAGAAAAAAAAAATCAAGAAAATCACATTGTCTGATTTTTAAAGAATTTATTTGCAAAATATGGTGGAAAATAAGTATTTGGTCAATAACAAAAGTTCATCTCAATACTTTGTTATATACCCTTTGTTGGCAATGACAGAGATCAAACGTTTTCTGTAAGTCGTCACAAGGTTTTCACACACTGTTGCTGGTATTTTGGCCCATTCCTCCATCCAGATCTCCTCTAGAGCAGTGATGTTCTGGGGCTGTCGCTGGGCAACACGGACTTTCAACTCCCTGCAAAGATTTTCTATGGGGTTGAGATCTGGAGACTGGCTAGGCCACTCCAGGACCTTGCAATGCTTCTTACGAAGCCACTCCTTTGTTACCCGGGCGGTGTGTTTGGGATCATTGTCATGCTGAAAGACCCAGCCACGTTTCATCTTCAATGCCCTTGCTGATGGAAGGAGGTTTTCACTCAAAATTTGACGATACATGGCCCCATTCATTCTTTCCTTCACACGGATCAGTCGTCCTGGTCCCTTAGCAGAAAAACAGCCCCAAAGCATGATGTTTCCACCCCCATGCTTCACTGTAGGTATGGTGTTCTTTGGATGCAACTCAGCATTCTCTCTCCTCCAAACATGACGAGTAGAGTTTTTACCAAAAAGTTCTATTGTGGTTTCATCTGACCATATGATATTCTCCCAGTCATCTTCTGGATCATCCAAATGCTCTCTAGCAAACTTGAGTCCCTGGCGGCGTATTGTGTTACTGATGGTAGCCTTTGTTACTTTGGTCCCAGCTCTCTGCAGGTCATTCACTAGGTCCCCCCGTGTGGTTCTGGGATTTTTACTCGACGTTCTTATGATCATTTTGACCCCACGGGGTGAGATCTTGCGTGGAACCCCAGATCGAAAAAAGATTATCAGTGGTCTTTTATGTTTTCCATTTTCTAATAATTGATCCCACAGTTGATTTCTTCACACCAAGCTGTTTACCTATTGCAGATTCAGACTTCCCAGCCTGGTGCAGGTTTATAATTTTGTTTCGGGTGTCCTTTGACAGCTCTCTAGTTTTGGCCATGGTGAAGTTTACAGTGTGACTGTTTGAGGTTGTGGACAGGTGTCTTTTATACTGATAACGGGTTCAAACAGGTGCCATTAATGAAGGTAACGAGTGGAGGACAGAGGAGCCTCTTACAGAAGAAGTTACAGGTCTGTGAGAGCAAGAAATCTTGCTTGTTTGTAACTGACCAAATACTTATTTTCCACCATATTTTGCAAATAAATTCTTTAAAAAACAGACAATGTGATTTTCTGGATTTTTTTTTCTCGTTTTGTCTCTCATAGTTGAGGTATATCTATGATGAAAATTACCGGCCTCTCTCATCTTTTTAAGTGGGAGAACTTGCACTATTGGTGGCTGACTAAATACTTTTTTGCCCCACTGTAGATGGAGTCCAGCGCTATGCAACCCCACTGCTCCGTCGTTCTTCAACCATAACCCTTCAGGCACCTAAGGAAGCGGTGCTGCCCAGCCTTCGAAGGATAGAGCGCAGATTGGCTCACGACCCTAAACTGGCAGAGACATACTGCTCTGAAATGCGCAAGCTACAGTCAGAAGGTTATGTGGCAAAGATCTCATCTGAAGAAGCCAATCAAACCACAGAAGCCTGGTACATCCCACACCATATGGTGCACCATAATGGTAAGGACAGAATTGTCTTTAACTGCTCTTTCCAGTATCAGGGTCTGTCCCTTAATGAGCAGCTATTACCAGGCCCAACACTTGGCCCTTCTTTGATAGGCGTTCTCCTGCGATTCCATCAGCACGCTGTTGCCGTCAGTGGTGACATCCGAAGCATGTTTCACCAGGTGCGCCTGCTTCCAGGTGATCGACCAGTTCTTCGTTTTATCTGGAGAAACATGCAAAGAGAGCAGGAGCCTACCATATATGAATGGCAGGTTCTACCCTTTGGAACAACATGCAGTCCATGTTGCACAATCTATGCTCTCCAGCACCATGCCCAAGAACATGCAGAAGATAATCCTGACTTGGCAGCAATTGTGTCACAGGCATTTTATGTAGATAATTGTCTCTACAGCACACCAGATCCCGCAAAGGCTAAGGACGTGATTGACAGCTTGAGACAATTGCTTGCAGAAGGAGGGTTCGATATCAGACAGTGGGCAAGCAATTTACCATCAGTCATAGAACACCTCCCAAAGGGTGCCAGGTCTACCTGCAGTGAGCTTTGGTTGTCACGAAACAGTACTGACCTCCAGGAACCCACTCTTGGCATGCAGTGGAACTGCCTTACTGACATGCTGGGTTACAAGCACCGCACTACTGATAATCAGATTCCAACCTTGAGGAACCTTTATAGGATCCTGGCCAGCCAGTATGACCCACTAGGTTTCATTGTGCCGTTTACGACCAGAGCTAAAGTCCTTATACAGGATCTATGGAAACAACATGTGGCATGGGACGAGCCTATCGGCCCTCAGCATATACGAGATCAGTGGGCCGTGTGGGAGGCAGAGCTCCCCATCCTTCAGCAGGTGCAGTTTCCCAGACCCTTTGTGCCAGCCAGCGCGGACAGCACTGTAGCGACCAGGGAGCTTCACGTATTCTGTGATGCTTCAGAGAGAGCATATGGGTCAGTCGCCTATCTGCGGACCATAACCCATGGTGGGGAAGTCCATGTGGCTTTCATCCTAGCCAGGTCCCGTGTAGCACCAAAGAAATGCCTCTCTATGCCTCGTCTAGAACTGAGTGCTGCATTAACTGGAGCTCAGCTGGTCAAACTGATACAGGACGAACTGACCCTCACAGTTAGTGAAGTTATTTGCTGGTCAGATTCTACCACGGTGCTGCATTGGCTGAACTCAGAGTCCTGCCACTACAAGGTCTTTGTTGGGACACGTGTGGCTGATATCCAGAATCTCACTGAAGGGGCTACCTGGAGGTACGTTGACTCACATCATAACCCATCCGATCAAATCACTAGAGGTCTGACCCTCACTGCATTAGTCCATCCAAGCCAGTGAAGGTCAGGACCTGATTTCCTGATGAAAACTTCTGACCATTGGCCAGTCATGCCAAGTACCGGAGCAGAGCCTCATCAGAATGAGTTAAAGAAGGGTGCCTTTGTTGGCTTAGCTTCAGTTGTATTGAACACAGCAATACCAGACCCAAAGCAATTCCACACCTGGAAGGAGCTCATCAAGACTGCAGTACAGTCCCGTCATGGGGCGGCTGCCCCTAATTCAAACCCGAGGCCTGATGCTTCAGACTATGTGGTTGCTGAAAGAGCTCTCTTAGCTCAGGCTCAGCTTGACTCTTTCCCAAGGGAGGTAAAGGCACTTAAAAATAATCACTCCATTCCATCTGACAGTCGCCTATGTTCCCTGGCACCTGAGTACGAAGAGGCCACAGGACCTCTTAGAGTTGGAGGGCGTCTTCGGCGAGCTGTGGATTTGGAGGAGGGGACAATTCATCCCATTGTTCTTGATCCCGAGCACCATATAACTAAGCTGCTGATAAGGGACTGTGACGAGAGGCTTCATCACCCTGGTGCAGAGCGAGTTCTGGCTGAACTTCGCAGGCATTATTGGATTCTTTGGGGTCGCGAAGCTCTCCGTAAACACCAGCACAAATGTCCTGAGTGCCAGCTTTGGTGAGCCAAGCCACAAGCTCCACAGATGGCTGACCTTCCTCCTTCGAGACTGCGTGTCCACAAGCCCCCGTTTTACTCCACTGGGGTAGACTGCTTTTGTCCATTCTCAGTCAAGGTCAGACGGAGTCAAGAGAAGAGATGGGGCATGCTTTATAAGTGCATGACTACCAGATGTGTGCATTTGGATCTCCTCGAAAGCCTGGACACAGATTCCTTCCTGCTCTCCCTGCGCCACCTAATAGCACGCAGGGGTAAACCATTTGAGCTTCTCTGGGATAATGGAACAAACTTTACAGGAGGAAATCGAGAATTAGTAGAGGCCTTTGAAGCTATGGCTCCTTGCCTGCAGGAGCAATTAGCAGAGCAGAGGATCAGATTCCAGTTTAACCCACCTTCCGCTCCACATTTTGGAGGCACCTGGGAAAGGGAAGTCAAGTCGGTGAAAACAGCTCTGAGAGTAGTCCTACGAGAGCAGTCAGTCGCTGAGCCAGTTCTGCGGACTCTACTGATCGAGGTGGAAGGAATTCTTAATTCCAAGCCATTGGGCTATGTGTCAACAGATGTCTCTGATCCTGATCCCATAACACCCAACATGCTACTTATGGGACGCAGGGATTCATCTCTTCCCCAGGCTTTATATGGCGGAGAGGATTTGCTTGGGAAGCGACGATGGAGACACAGCCAGGTGTTGGCAGACAACTTCTGGGCTTCCTTCATCAGAAACTACCTCCCGGGACTGCAGCAACATCAGAAGTGGAAGAGCGATGGCAAGGAACCTACTACAGGTCAGGTTGTTCTTGTTGTTGATCCACGCCTCCCGCGGGCTCTTTGGCCTGTGGGTTCGGTGGTTGAGACCTTCAAGGGCGCAGATGGACGTGTACGTATTGCCACAGTGAAGGTAAAGGACAAAATCTACACGAGGCCTGTCGTTAGACTGGTCCAGCTTCCCCAGTTTACTAATGACTCTTAGTTAATATAGCAGTCTTTCTATGTTCGATACAATTCTCACGTTAGAGAATTGGGGGCGGCTGTGTTAGAAAGTATGAGGGAGAACCTAATTTAGTTTCTTGTTTCCGCCCAGACCGCTATGAATGAATGAATGAATATGATGAGTTCAAATTAGGATAGTGAGAAAATGCATATGAATGTATAAATATATATTCATTGATTTCCATTACTTCAATCCCAAACCTATGGCAGTAAGTGTTAGAAAGACTGAGGGAGAACCTAATTTAGTTTCTTGTTTCCGCCCAGACCGCTATCAGTGTGACGCGCGTCGAATCTTTATTTCTTCATGGTGGATATTTGTGTGCGTTATAAATAAAGTAAGTGCCTTTTAGATATTACTTTACTCTTAACATGTTCTGCTTTAATCTAATTGTAGTGTGAATCAGTAATTTGCACCATATTTCTGTGTTTCCTGCTGTTCTGGTAAGCTACTGTGATTGCTAGCGCCGGTTAGCATTTGTTGCTAATAGTAGTTCAGTAAATACTGCTGCTGCCTAGAGTTGCTGTATTTGAAGCTGCATGGCTTGTGTTATTGCTACTGATCCAGCAGTGTTTGTATGAGGCTTGCTGGGATTTTGGTTAATTGTTTGTTTATTTCTGTAGCTGTTTGCTGAAATGTTTGGTGAAATCCTAATTTGGCTCATAAGCACTTTTATGTTTGTTCCTTTTTACAGACCATACTCATATGCTCCATGAGCCCAGTATGTAACATGTGTTTCACATGTACTTATGCATCTCAGCCTGTTATGGACCATGTTCTGTCTTTGGAGCTAAATTAAAGCTGCCGAACATTATCTCCAGTCTCCTGATTCTCTAACCGGAATCTCCCATCCATGGTGCCACTTCAATCAGCCTTCCTTAACTTAAAATGTAGAAGGGTTTTCTACAGTAAGGTAATACAAATTTTAACCATCTTACACAAGCAAGCATTTAACAAGTTAGAATGACATTGAACTGGGTAAAAACAATACCCAGTATACGGCAAGAACTGGACAGAGGCCAGGATATTACTGTTATGTAATATGGGTTTAGTGAAATAAAAGCACAAACTGGAATATTGTATAAGCATTCTAATAGTTCTCTCTGCCTATAATTCATAATCTTAATCTAACTATTCCCTGTCTGACTGCTCTACCCACCTTCCAGATGCCTCAGCCTTGCACTAGGACCCATCTCTGCATGTTTACCATTGTTGTTTGCAAATATATCTCATCACATTTTTCAATTTGCCCTCTGTGAATGACTCTGGATATAGGTCGGGAAATTGTCTAGAAATATGGTAGGCAGAGCCCTGATTGCTAATTTGCAGCAAAGTGGTTTTAATATGTTCCTTGCTACGTGCAGCATACACCTCAAAAGACATTAGAGGTATGCACAACCCACATTAGCAATGTGATGGCTTGAAGTTAATTCATTACAACAGATTGAAGTAATTACTGTTGACTGATAATTACTAACTATATCTATAGTGTGTTTGATGCTTGAGGCATGTTTGCTACCTCCTTAGTTGTAAATGCCCAGTTGGGGGTATATCTAAGATACCAACTTCTGAAAATATGGTTTAAGATAATTTTATTTTATTTATTTTTTTGGAGTATGTTTTGTCACATGCTGTATCCATTCTAAGCAGTCTTTAACTTCTGTGTTTTATACACTGAAGGCTGTGTTGACTCTCCTCCCTATGTGTTTTTTGTTTAAATTTCATTCAACATAAGACAATAAATACATATACATTTTTTTCAGAATCACAGCTTTTCTTTTTTTATAAAGCAATATTGGAAAAATATTTATATCCTTCATTTCAACCCTTTGTCTAATAAGACCCAGCTTATTTGTGCATGTAGTTAACTTGTGATTATTCTGAAACCAGAGGCAGCAGCAGAGTTCAGGAAGGTGTTTTCTGCATAACCAAAGGGAAACAAGTAAAAAGCACAAGACAACCTACAGTCATGGGTTTGGACTATTGCGGAATATAAGGAAAACATATCTTGATTGTATCCATTCAGTTGCTTCCATGATTAGTTTATTACACCGTAATTACACCAAATTTATTAGCAGAGGTGGGTAGTAACTAGTTCCATTTACTTAGCAATATTTATTTGAAAAAGTATTTGACAAAATACAAAACAGTTTGGCGAAGTTTTACAGCATTGTGCTTTTTACCTCTACCTGAGTAAACATGATGAATTAGACTTAGCCGGCGGAAAAATGAGGAAGGTGAAGTTAGCAAGAAAGTAGTGTAATTGATGATGTCCAAATGAGATTTCAGGTTTAGTTTTAAGATTACACAGATTTAGATGAGTAATGGCGTCTTCAGATCAAACAACATTCTGAGTGTCCAAAATGCTTAAAAGTCCAAATCTAGGATGCGGTGTCAAATGATGATCAAGATGCTAAGCCGATCTGGATGCGGGAATCTCCGGGTGTTGAGATGCTCTGTTCTGTTGCATAATAGAAAATGGCTTGGCATTATTTACTTTGATGAGTTTGGGAAAATATTGTTTTGACATGCTTTTGAGCAAGAAAGTCCACTGCAAAATGTCTTCTAAGTGGTCAGTTCATCAGAATAATGATTGTTTAGAGTGGCAGTGCCCAGCATACTGGCAAGCAACAGGGTTGGGAGTCCCCAGTAAAAGCTCTCTGATGCTGTCAAGGCCATAGGAAGGGCCATAGGAAGTTTCCCACTGGCTTGCATGGCAGTTGAAAGTCAGTTTAAAGTCCATTTTAGATTTGTTCTGAAAACTGCAAATACAGTGGAATGTTTAAACATTTTTAAGTAATGTAGGTTTTTAAAAACAGTTTCCCCATAGTAAGAAAGTGCTTTAGCAGAGTAATATTGATCAGAGCCAAATATCTCTTCCTTGTACACAAAAAAATCCATTCTCTACAGTTTTAAAATCTGTGGAGTTTAAAGCTGTTATATTTATTCATTTTTCATATGCTCACAGCTCTGAAAAAAAGCAATCATGGCTTGCATGTGTTGTCTCTCTCCCAGAAAACTAGATTCCAAAAAAAAAAGCTTTTTAAGTTGGTTGACTGTCCCTTCAAGCTGCACAACTTCCTGTTTCTGAACTCCAGCATTGAACGAGGAAACACTCCAAAGGAGGAGGTGAGCTATCCACTGAACTGAGGTTGCCAGGTTTGGTTGTCAACATAATCTGTTGGGTGATGGTTCTGTTGCTTGCCTGTGGTGGAGAATCTAGAGAGTAATAGATGGTGGGCAGGCAGGTGCAAACCAGGATCTCCATTGGAAAGGTGTTGGGCTGGAAGGAAGACTGAGCACTCATGGCGGAACTCTCATTAGTTGACATATTTACAGTTGGAGCAAGAAGACAACAAGATTCAAATCAGAACACCAGAGGGAAAAAGGAATTATAAGTAAGAAAAGGCGTAGGGAAAAAAACCTAGAAAGTTACCAGCATGGAAGTGCTAAAAACCACCTTCACACACAAGCAGTCCTGTGTCCGTTCATCATCAACTGCAAAAAGTTAATGAACACTAAGAATTAGACAGATTTATTTGTCTTTATGTATACACAAGTGTAAAACAAAAATAAATTTTGTTAAGAACAGCTCTATGGACAACTTCATGTTTTTAAAGTGCAGCCTTGAAAAACAGTAAAAAAAATATAAAAACAGTAATATAAACATATGACTGTATATTTACAGTTCTAACATTTCAGGTTAGAACTGCGGGCTTCAATGTATGTAGAATCAGTCCATGCATTGTGTCTTTTTAATTATTTAAGATCAGCTTTACTCTTTTTCTTACTCTTAATTTAATCATAAATAGGAAACCTAAACCAAATAATGCCAGCAAAGCTGCAACTTTCTAGATGTTTTTGCTAGGAAGATTTTATCAAAGAAAAGATATAAAGTGTAAATGGCACTGTGCTTGGGTTGTTGACTTGAAAATATAGTACTTTGGACAAGAGGGAGGCTTTGGCTGTCATGGGATATGCAGTGAACAGATGGCACACAGAAAAAGTGTGTGTAAGGATGCAGTATTTTCTTAGTATTTTGCATTTGTTTTTTACTATTTATTTAAAAATATCTTACATAAACAAAAAGACTAAAATAAAAGTGCTCAAATAAAGAACATTAAAAAGCCACCCTTAGATTTAAGTGTAGTTTTCAACCACACTCACTAACAGTAGGGCTTTGTTCATCATGGCAGTCTCATCTATCTTCTCAGTTTTTCTTATTACTTGGTCTGTGGGTCAGAGACCCTGCAGATTTCATGGGTCTCTGCTCCTTATCAAGATCAATTCCATTCAGCTTCATAGGAGCTGAGAACTCTTATTACATAATTGAATTTGGGTTGATAATGAGAGCAGAGCAAATTTTCATCACTTCTGATCTGAAGAGGCAATGGGCGGACCACCTGCTGCAGCTGCTAACATAAGAAAAATCAGAACCGAGAGGTACTCTCACATGAACTACAGTTCTAAATAGGATCTTAGACCTGTTACACTCTAACTCTGTGATTCCAACTTAGTAGCACTTTACATATATTAATTGTTATAGACTATAGACTACAGGTAAAGATTAAAAGTACACCTTTAGATGCCTGATGAAAACAAGAAGATAATTTTTAAGAGAGTATTAGTTTATCTTCTATTTAGCTTCTCCAAGACATGGCAGATTTTATGGTAAGACTGCTTCCTTTCCTTGGATGACCCCCCCCCCCCCCTTGATCTCTTTTTGAATAATAATAAAATCAATAATATAATCTGAAGAAGAAGAACATTTGTAAGCTTATAGGTTTTCCTATAAAGACCTTGGAGTTTAATTTTCATAAAAGGCCTTAGACTTTGTATACATCCAGTGAAAATGCTTTATATTAATCGCAGATATTACATTTTTTTTTCTTTAAATTAGAAAGGCAGAGGTGGTTACTTCAATTCAGTTTATTTATATAGTGCCAATTCACAACACATATTTCCAAGGGACTTCATAGAATCAATTTAAATGAATCACAAAGTTGGATTGGTTAAAAGTCTATGGAGGAAAGCCAGCGGATTGCATCGATCTGCAAGACATGTTCCTCCTGGATGAACAGGCAGGAAATGTTGCTTGCATTCACTTGTATGTTGTCATTGACTCTTCACCAATCTCTCACAGTGAGCATGCATCCAGTGACAATAGAAAATAAAAACTCCTTTTTAACACAAGACCTCCTGTGAAGGACCTTATGTTGAGGCTGAAGGTCCGCTTCTCTCTCATGGGGGTTTCAAGGAGAAAGAAGCAGACATACGCAAGGAAGTAGATTTACAAAAAGTAATTTAGCTCCATGGGTGGCTCTGTCTAGCAAAGAAACAGTTTAGCAGATGTGCTCTGACCCAGTTTTCATGTCAAAGGAGGAAAGAGAGCACTTGGTTAGTCACTGCAATGCTTTTGTTCTTTTATTTTTTGGAGTAATGAAGGCTTTATTGATCTGTGTGTAATACATATTTCATAGTAGATCAGGAAGTATTTGCTTTTGAATGGAAAGCTTCCTTTATTGTATATTTGGTTAGCTAACTGTCTGCTATATTAAGCAATATGATGTGTTGACCTAGATCTGCTATTTTTACAACTTTTGTGAGACACCTTTGTACAACTTGAGCATTAATTCATAAAAAAGTTCATTTTAAATTCTATACATTTTTTTCTGCCTAACAGCAATGGTGAACTGCACAGTAGCATTATATACCTAGCAATGTATGTCAAATTGTTATTCGAAATTGTGAAGGTTAGCTGTTTATGAAATAGAAAAATAAAAAAAAATTGACTAAAACCTACGTGAGATTTAGTCGACTAAAACACACATGCTTTAGTAGAAGAGCAACATGACAAGGCCAAGACTAGCCATTAAGGATTGAAAAAGCAGGGATATGTAAAGTAATATCCACTTGCAAAAAGTTGAGTAGATGTCTTGGTATGTTAGTATCTCAAGCAAGATGCACTTCATGTCTAGGAATCAGAAATCACAGCTTAAGTATGTTTGCCTCCTCCTATGGAGTACCTGTTTAATTTTGCATGCCAAAGTGTCCTAACATATTCACATCATGTAGCTTCAAAAGCTTACAGTCAGAGGGTGTCATCCAGGGCTGCTGGAAGTAATTTCAACAGGGGGTGCTGTGAATCCTTTTTTTGTTTGCATTTGCGTTCAAGACCTCTGAGCCTATGGGCCTATGTACAATACAATAAATCAAAATAAATAAATACTTTGAGATTTCTTGGAAACAGTGTTGGCCACCCTCCCCTTATTGTCATATAAGCAAAGGGTGGCCTTGTGGTCAGGGTATTCCATGAGGAAAAGACCCTTAACCCCACACTCCCCCCCGGTCGTCGCATAAAGGAAACCTACTGCTCCCCTAGGGGATGGGTAAAATGCAGAGAGCTTGTTTCAGTGCTCCGCATTCGTGACAGTGTAATTACAATAAAAAGCTGGGGGGAAAAAATTACATTACATTAGAAATGGTACATGTGGAGTCAACAAGTTATCTCCATGTCATATATTTGACCTTCCGACCCACTGAAGCAGGTGAGTCCAATCTTCACCGTGAATCAACCTGTGCAGATTAGACTCACCTGGTTATTTGGCTGGGTAGATTAAATACATGACATGGAGATGACTTGTTGACTCCACATTTCCCATCTCTGAATATATATATATATATATATATATATATATATATATATATATACACACACACACACACTTAAGTGCACACAACCAGGGAGGTATGACTTTTTCTGACTGCTTTTAGACAAACAAAACACAAAATATGATCAGTCTCTTCCACATAATGCAGCCACTGCCATCTAGCAAACCAAGTCGATGCCACAGAACGATAGAACGTTTCATTACCGCAACGCTGTGTAGGAAGTTTGTAACTAAATGTTGGCTGGTAAGGCTTGTCTAATCCAATCATGCTAGCTTGGGTTGCGGGCAGTGATGGGAGTAAAGGCATCGAAAGTAACTGCGTTACTAATGCTGTTGCCTATTTTCAGTAATGAGTAATCCAACTAAATACTTTGACTGTAACTATAGAGCAGCTACCATTGCCGACACCTCGTTACTGCACATTACTCAGGTCGCACAATTAACCTTTTTTTCATGATAGGACTCGTGCACGCCTTGTCATGAGAGAGGGGAGGATGAGATTGGCTGATGTATAGTGAGATTACGTCTGTCAGTTGGGTAGTTGGGTGTTTCTGCTGGCGAGTGTTAACGTACAGCACACACAGAGAGATGGAGAGTGAGGATGACTCCAGCAGCAAAACAGTGTTTTCCAGATGGAAATACTGGTGTTACGTCGAGCTGCGTTTCCCCATCAGATACAGTTTCCCCTGCATCCCTGCACAGTGCAGGCCGCACGATTCACTGTGCAAGCGACAGGAAATACGCATGCTCGCTAAAGGCGCGTAACAGCCGCCCTGTGCTCGCGCCACAGGGGAACTACGGAGAGCGTGAACGATCAAATGTTAGCCTATATGGAGAAAGGGAGAAATCGTGATGATGGATGGATGGATGGATGGATGAACGCCCTGTTAAAAAACTTCACACCCATGAGTAGAGTTAATGCAGCCTGATGATATGTACACCGCTTCAGATACCGTTCCCCCATGTTTAGAAGAGGGGAACGCTATCTGACAGGGTTTAGAAGCCCATCTAGAAGCCCATGAGATAGCGTTCCCCCCTGTTAGACATCATGAATAACTCAGTTACCTTTTGGGAGAGGTAACTAGTAACTATAACTAATTACTTTTTTAGTGTAACGTGCCCAACACTGGTTGCAGTTGCTGTTGCTAGGCCTGCAGGTTGAAAATTTGCATGGATTTGTACACACATTGACACAATCTTAATGTTTGTGCATCCAGAATTTTGCTGAAACATTCCAACCAAAATTCATTTGGGAGTAATTATCACATGGTTATGATGTCACATGTCATCAGTTCAGTTTGCAAAGCTACAGATAGAATACCCATATGCATTTGTAACAATATCTGTTTTTTTAATCATGCCTTACTTTATACAACAAATCCAACATATTAACATTTTGTCACCTACTCAAGACAAAGTTTATGCATTGAACATGTTCTGTTTCTGATAAAGCTTAATGTAAGAGTGGCTGAGATTATCCTAGGCTATCTATGTAGTTGGTGTTGCTATAGGCTTGGGCTTTATACTTCTGCAGTGTTTGTTCAACCCCTAACATATGTTCTCCTTCTTTTTTTTATTATTGTAGCTTCATCTAGTCTGTTTTGTTTGGCTTTGAAAACATTCTGGAGGAAAAGATCAACTGAGCTTCTGCCATCAACTCCTGATTATAAATTGCATTACATTTTGGCCCTTTTTTTTGTGTTGAATACATTTTTTCTGTCATAGATATAGCTATGGGCATAGTTTTTGCCGTTACTAACTACGTGTACTCTTTCCTATATAGAGCTACCCATGGAGATAGTTTACTTTTACCTTTCTTGACATACAAAGTATTCATAAATCAATCAAGAAGCAAACATTTTGCAGGCATGCTTGATGTGAGGGATTGTTGTAAACGGCATAATGGAAGTCGATATCTTCTGTTACCACACATCCAGGAGGAGCAAATCCTTTAAAGTCAATTCAATCAGCTGGCTTTTCTTAGAAAGCTTTTAACCAATCTGATCAAATGATCTGATTGAATTCTCTTTATAAAGTCCCTTAAGATGGCATTTGTTGCAAATTGCCATTATATAAATAAATTGAATTCAATTTTCTTGATGTCTTGCTCAGGAGTAATAGTAAAATGGGATTGGGGATGGAAAAACTAACTAAAACCAGATTTTTTTAGTCTAGAGACAATTTGCAGAGCTTGGTTATTCAGGAGGCAGCTCAGGTGAAGCTGGTTCTTCTCCACATCAAAAGTAGAGCTGAGACAGTATGGTCAGATCAGGATGCTCCCTGAGCCCTGTCTATTGAGACTCTGGTGTTCAAATCATTGTGCAAACGCCTCATCATCAGCTAAGTTCAGTTTTATACATATTACAGCAAAGTATTCCAGCGTACACAACGCAAAAAATCTAATTACACATAAACTTTATAAAAATGAATCTACAAGCCCAAACACAATGAGCTTGTCTAAAGACAAATAAACACATGGAAACATATATAACATCAAAAAAAAAAAACTTTAGGGCCAAGCTCTCGTCATTAATCTACTGATACATGTTATGCCTTCTGTTATTCAGGCATTATTTTATTTAAGGCATGCCTGTATGTAATTTTTTATACTGTTGCACAAATATAAATATACACACTGGACCACATTTTTCAAACTACTTTGAATAATTGCTCAAAAATTAACATAGTTGAGTACATTTTCCTCTGATATAATGATAAATGCTCCAAATGTTATTCAAACTTATCGTGACTAAAAACATTTTATACTTCTCTATTCTCCCCATTTAGCTCCATGTTTTGGAACGTTAATTGTTTCTGTGATATTTTGTCATACTGCAAGTCGGTCTTCTATATGGCTGTTCAAGTCCACAGGGGCCCTTTGAAAGTATTGTTCCTATTTTCCATCTCTCCAGTCCAGTGCTTCCTGCTATTCTCCAAACAAACACAACGACAAGATCAAGACCTGTGTTTGCCTCACTGGAAAGCCTTGGAATTGCACATACATGTGGAAAGCTTGCTTGAACAAACCATGGCACAAGTCATGAATTACTTTTTTCAGTCGTCAGTTTCTAAGAGTTATTAATTCATATACCCTAACATTAGGTTCAGCTATGTTACATAGTATTTTGTTCCATGTTTAATATTATTCTGTGTCTTCAGCATAGTGATTCTGGAGAAATTGTATAATGTAGAACATCGTCACTTAGATTAATTATCCTTAGAAGTTAGTTTGTTTAAAGAAAGTTAAACATTTTTACATTTCATTATATATATATATATATATATATATATATATATATATATATATATATATATATATATATATATATATATATATATATATATATATATATATATTGTACTCATACTCGTACTCGTCCTCTCCCGCTTTATCCGGAACCGGGTCGCAGGGGAAGCAGACTAAGCAGAGACTCCTAGACTTCCCTCTCCGCAGACACCTCCTCCAGCTCTGTTGGGGTAAGCCCTAGGTGCTACCAGGCCAGCCGAGAGACATAGTCTCTCCAGCGTGTCATGGGTCGTCACCTGGGCCTCCTCCCTTGGGACGTGCCTGGAACACCTCCCGAGGGAGGCGTCCAGGGGGCATCCAAAGAAGATGTCCCAGCTGCCTCAACTGACTCCTCTCGATGTGGAGGAGAACCGGCTCTACACTGAGCCTCTCCTGAATGACCGAGCTCCTCACCCTATCTCTAAGGGAGAGCCCAGCCACCCTGCGGAGAAAGCTCATTTCAGCCGCTTGTATCTGGGATCTCGTTCTTTCAGTTATGATCCACATTTCATGACCATAGGTGAGGGTAGGAACGTAGACCGACCGGTAAATTGATATTATTATATATATATATATATATATATATATATATATATATATATATATATATATATATATATATATATATATATATTTATTTACTTATTTAATTTTTTTTTTGTACTGTTGCCATATTGTGAATATTATACCCTTATAGGTTTACTTTGTGGATCGCCTTGGGGCACAACATGATTTATGTTTTTATCATGCATAAAACCACCAAGATTAAAAATCTAAGTGCACTGACCAACAATTTTAAAAGAAATGCAGGAAGTTCATTAAGATAAAAGGTTTGGCTGATGAATTCCTTCCTTCTTTCCTTCCTTCCTTCCTTCCTTCCTTCCTTCCTTCCTTCCTTCCTTCCTTCCTTTAATGTGCACTGATTTTACACAAGAAACAGTTTTTTTTATTATTATTCTGTTAGTTTTTATTATTTAAAAACCAAGTATTTTTAAAAAATCGATAACAGGAGAGAGTCTGAGAATTTCCTTTTTGTTCTTAGTTTAATGTTTGTTTATTGACTTTGTTTTATGTATGTATGTCCCTTCAGTGCATCTGTTGTGTTTAACAGAAAAAAATTAAATCAAACTATTGATTTACTATTGAACTATTGATATTGATTTGATTTCACATCTCACCAATAAGCTGCAGAACATTTAAACTTGACAAATATTGTGATTAGTTTTTTATTGTGATATATTTCGATATTGCCTGAAATGAGAAACAACATTGTGATATGTAAAAATCCTATATTGTCCAGCCCCGGACTGGATCAGATCAAGCATTCTAATCCCATTCGGTCTGATCATAAAGAAATGTAATTCTGAAAGAGAAAGGTGGCTTTTGCCATTTCAACCTATTTTACCCCACAGATCATAGGATCTGTGGGGTAAATTGAAGGAAAGATAAATGCGGCCAAGTACAGCGATATCCTGGAAGAAAACCTCTTCCAGAATGCTCAGGACCTCAGACTGGGCTGAAGGTTCACCTTCCAACAGGACAATGACCCTAAGCACACAGCTAGAATAACAAAGGAGAGTCTTTGGAACAAATCTGTGAACACTCTTGACTGCCCCATGTTGGGATTTGGAGGCTTTGTCCATCTTCTCCAGCAGAGGGCGCACAAGATCTCCTGGGGGCATGAGCTGACTGCAACACCTGTCTTCACTCTGCTCATCAGGAGGTCCTATTTAAGGAGGAGGAGACTAACACTCCCCTGCCAGAGAGTTTGCCAGTAACGGTTAGCAGAATCTGAGCCAGCCTGCCTGATCTAGACCCTGTTTTTGTGAAACCTGTCTGACCCTGTTTCTCCCTGTCTCTCAGATCCTGACTCGCCTAAAAACCTGAAAACCCTGGAGAGAGAAAATTCAGTCTCAGTCTCTGCCTCTGCTCCTGCCTGGAATCAGCCTGCCTGCACTCAGTCTCAGTTTCTGCCTCAGCCCTCTGCCTGCCGACAAGCCTCTGGACCCACAAGTTTTCCCCCTGCAGATCTGTATCCCTTCTCTCAGCCAGAAACCTGCCTGCCTGCACTCAGCCTCAGCCCTCTGCCTGCCGACAAGCCTCTGGACTCACAAGGTTCCCTCCCCCCTGCAGATCTGAATCCCTTCTCTCAGCCTGAAACCTGCCTGCCTGCCTGCACTCAGTCTCTGCCTCAGCCCGCAGCCCTCTGCTTGCCGATAAGCCTCTGGACTCACAGGGTTCCCACCACCGGCTGATCAATTCCACCTCTAGCAGTGGAGATCCAGCCGTGACCAGTCTGACCGCCCCAGTTCCTGTTCACATTTTATTTACACTTTTTGTCAATAAACCTTTTGAACTTTCTCATAACCTCCATGTGTTTTTGCATATGGGTTAGACATCTAAATCCCATCATGACACCCCAGTCAGAGCCCTACATTAAGTTAGTTAAAGTTAGAACTGCAATCGTTTTTTAAGAGTGCATACACAGAACTTGTTGTTGCTGCAGCTTTAAAAATACCCTTTATAAGTTCCTAGTTTGTTGTATAGAAGACCAAACCTCGAATGGGGTCATACATTGCTCTTTTACATTGGGAAGTACAAGACTCTGGAGGAAATAATTTTAGCTCATGTCTCTTCTCATCCCTAGTGGGAATAGTATATATCAAATGTGTGAAAACAAATCTTTCTCAGTACACTCCATTTTCTCATGATCTGTTGAGGACATATGTGTCCTATTGAGGTGATGTCAGTGGTAAAACTTGGACTTAGACAGATTTTATTTTGTCATTTTTTACACACAAGAGTAAGCAAAAAAAAATCGTTAAGAACAGCTCTCTAGACTATTTCATTTTTTAAAGTGCAGCCTTGATAAAGGTTAGCAGCAGTGATAAAAATATGTCATAAAAAAAACACTGTGGTGGAAACATATGACTGTATAGTAACTGTTCCAACATACAGGTTTATGGGGTTTTTACGCATTTTACATAAAATTTAGCATTCTAATGGCAGAGGGGAAGAAACTGTCCTGGAATTTGCTTGACCTGCATCCAGTTCCTCAAAGCCTCTTTCCAAAGGGCAGCAGGGTCAGTCCATGTTTGGGGTGTGAGGAGTCAGTTATGATGTTACAGGCTCGGGACACGCAGCGCTGGGATGAAATTTCTTAAATGGCGGGAATTGGACCCCCAATGCTCTTCTCTGCTGTTCTTACCACAGCTCTCACCTTCTTGCAGTCTGAGACGCTGCAGCATCCACACCACACAGTGAGACAGCTGGTCATAACGCTCTCTATGGTGCTTCTGCAGCAGATGGTGAGTATTGATTGGGGCAGGTGGGCTCTACTCATCCTCCGCAAGAAGTACATGTGCTTTTTTGCACATATATATATAGACTTAGACTACTTTATTGTCATTTTGTATACACAGAGTGCATACGTGTATACAGAGTGTATACAACGAAATTTCGTTTTGTAAAGCTCTCATGACATTTCCATTTCTTAAAATGCAGCAGTGATCAAATGTAAACAGTGTGAGAGAAAAAAAAAACATGGTGTAAAAAAGTATATATACTGCCAAAAAAATACATAAACGAAACACGTAGACAACACAATATAACTTCAGTTGAATCATACTTCTGTAAAATCAAACTGTCCACTTAGGAAGCAACACTGAATGACAATCAATTCCACATACTGTTGTGCAAATGGAATAGACAACAGGTGGAAATGACTGGCAAATAGCAAGATACACTCAATAAAGGAATAGTTCTGTCATCGGGGTCCACAGAGTACTCCTCATTACTCCTCTATGGTTTCTGGCTGATGATTTAGTCACTTTTGAATATCGGTGGTGGTTTCAAACTCGTGGTAGCATGAGACGGACTCTACAAACACACTCAGGATGGTGCATAAATTTGATCTCTTGCAAGAAGGCTGGCTATACCTGTCTGAGTAGTGTCCAGAGGATGGCCAGTATACACAGGCCAGTATACCAGAAGACGTGGAGGAAGCCGTGGGAGGACAACAACCCTGTAGCAGGACCGCTACCTCTGCCTTTGTGCAAGAAGAAACAGGGGGAGCACTGCCAGAGCTCTGCAAACTTACCTCTAGCAGGCCACAAATATGCATGTATCTGCACAAACGGTTAAAAACCGACTCCATGAGGATGAGGGCCCACAGATGGGAGTTCTACTCACAGCCCAACACTGCGCAGGATGCTTGGTATTTGCCAGAGGACACCAGGATTGGTTAATTTGCCACTGGTGCCCTATGCTATTCAAAGATGATAGCAGGTTCACACTGAATACATGTGACAGACGTGAAAGATTCTGGAGACACTACGGAGAGCGATCTGCAACATCCGGTTTGGCAGGGGTTCAGTTGAGAGCAACCAATTGTGTTGTAGGTTTTTAGAATGTGCTGTCTTGTAAATCTTAATGCATACTATCAAATAGATTCCCCCCCTGGGGGACAATAAAGAAATTGAACTAAAATGAAACCAGTACTTCGGGTTAACAGCCTCTGCTTTTGCAGCAACAGCTTATGTGTGTGGTATGTGTTAAGCAGCAGAATGTGTCTTTTTTTTGTTTGTCTTTATTTAGCTCATTTATTTGAATATGTTTAGATGTATGAAACAAGCCATATCAAAACCTACGTAATACTCATTCTATCATGATGCCCTCCTGTTTTGTTTCCATTGATTTCACTGCTGTACTTGTCTTCCATATCGCTAATAACTTTTAATTTGTATTTAAGTTGCTGAGTCTTGTCATTCCAGGTCATTTTATAATATCACACACATACCCGCAGAGTCAACCTCCTGGTAGGGCTGCTAATAGGTTATTTATTTACAACAAGATAAAGTTCTCCAAGGTCCATGCATTACCAATGCTGGCCTTTTAAAATCTGTACCTGTCCTCAGAGTTATTGTTATGTTTTCTTTCCCTCCTTAGCCGACTTAAGCTAAGTCCAGTGGCGGCCGCCCCATAGGGGGCGCTGGGGCACCGCCCTCCCTGATAAGAAGAGAGAAACGTAAAATATATTTTTAGAAATTAACTCATAAATGTCAGTTTTACTCTCTAGAGTGTGTACCTATAAACAAAACAAATTATATAAACTACAGTTCCCTACCTACTGTCATTCATTTGTGGATTTCCACAGACAGACTCCTACCGTCTCTGTCTTGGGGCGCTGATCAGACAGACCCACATTTGCAGAGAATCTGTCAATCATGTACTATTGCTAGGTGAATTTAATGGCCAATCAGCGTCTCACAACTTTATGGTCTTGGGGCGCTGAAAATACTGCGCTTTTACAGGCTTCTGCACCCAATGAGCAGGTGCAGACAGTTAGAGGGATGATGGTGAATGTAACGAGCGAGATGCAGCTTCCACCAAATTCGGTGAGATCCTTATTTATATAGTGCTTGTGAGGACCAATCCGCTCGCGCTCAGCCCAGTAGCTCCATTAACTTAAAACACACAAGCTGTTCCTGGTTACCTGCTGGCGTATTGAGGGTGCACACTTAACATTTCAGTGGGGTTAGCTGTGTGTGTGTGTGTGTGCTACGGGGACTTGTCATCTTCAGTCTGGCTGCGTCTTTGCTGGGTTCCAACCCAGTTTGGTGTAATTGAATAAGTCAATGAATCTGTGTAAAAGAATTAAGTTGTAAAAATTATTTGTTTGTTTTTGTACATCAATTGTTTGTGGAGGTAATATATGGACAAAACTGATTTATGAGAAGAAATCAGAAATAAGAGACCCTGTAGGGGCTTAAACTATTTAATGAGGGCTGTGGGAAGAAGAGCGGCCATTTCTGTTTTCTGTTTCTTTGTTACATTGCTGGTAACTGGAGAGAGGCTGAGGCCCAGATGATCTTGTATATGTTTAGTTTCTTTTGCACCCTGTTTTGAGTTTTTGAGCACAATAAATCACCAACACCGGTAACCTGACTGAGCCTGGATTCTTGGAGGCCAAAGAACCCCGTCACAGTGACCAAAATCATCACTGTTACTGTTATTATATAGTAAATTAAATCATTACTGTTAAATTGTATGTATTGTGCAATTGTTTATTTGAATTCTTATTCCGGATTAGTTGGAGACATACGCTAGGCTATATCAGCCCCACCAAAAATATTTTTCACCAGCTGCCACTGGCTAAGTCCTACATTTTTTTCATTCGACTTTTTTGTTCATAAACTCGTTGAGAAGTTGTTTGATGAATGGATTGATCACCCGGTCTAATCCGAGGAGGAATGTTTCAGTGGTATTTAACAAGGTCATTAATATATGCATAAATTGCAGAGGATCATCTACCTTTCGGGCCAGCCTGACCCCAACTCTGATTAACAGTGGCCATAATCTTAGGACTTCTTATCTATTTATCTCAAAGCTACGCCCTCTAGAACTGTAATCTAAGTCTCGCAGAGTCTAACAGTTGTACAGAAACAATGCTACACCAAAATAAGGTTAATAGAAATTGGTGGATGGAATTTCACAGAACATCTTTGGTCCACACACTTTCCCAAAACACTTAACAATGGGTTTCATAGGTTATCCAAGGTCACCAGAACTGAAAACAATGGAACTTCACTGAAGCAGACCTGTAAGCCATCATGTTTCACATAAAACACAGAACATGAGCAGAAGTATACAATGAGCAGCAACAGAAAAAAAAAAAAATAAAAAAAAAATAACCTTCAACAACATCTGGTATCTGCCATGCATTCAGGTGTTGCCAATGTTCCTCATCCCTTCCTAGTTCTATTGGAGTTGCAGGTACACTTTTTTTTATTTTATTTTTTTTTACTGGGTTTTTCCTAGTTGATCATATCTTCCCATTTACTTTGTTAGTTCATGATTTTTTTATTTACGTTGTCCAATTACTCCCCAAGCATCTGCCCTGGACCTGTCACTGTTTTGATCCTCAAGGGCCTCAGAAACATTCAACATAGTTGTTGCATTAACAACTTGAATACCTATTTAGGCAGGCTTCTACATATATGATATATTATTTGAGATTACAGGCATGTCTTGAAGACAAAAAAAAACGGGATGACTCTTAACTTTCTGGTTCTGAATGTAGACAAAACAGAAGTTATAGTCTTTGGACCAGAGTTTCTGAAAAATTAGCTGATTAGTCAGTCACTTAATTTGGATGGGATTAAACTGATTTCAGATAATAAAGTAAAAAATCTTGGTGTTATTTTTGATCAGGACCTGTCATTTAAATCCCATATCAAAGAGGTTTCTAGAATTTCCTTCTTTCATCTGAGGAATACTGCAAAAAATAGAAATATCCTGTCCAGGGGTGATGCTGGAAAACTAGTCCATGCATTTGTTACTTCAAGGCTGGACTATTGTAATTCTTTACTATCAGGAAGTCCACAAACTGTAGTTAAAAGCATTCAGCTAATCCAAAATGTAGCAGCCAAAGTTCTGATGAAAATTTAATTTAATTTAAAATTTAATTTAAAAGAGAGATCATATCTCTCCTATCCTGGCTTCTCTTCACTGGCTTCCTAGTAAATCCAGAATAGAATTTAAAATCCTCCTTCTTACATATACAGCCGTAAACGATCAAGCTCCATCTTATATCAGAGGTATGATTGTTCCTCATGTCCCTAACAGAGCACTTTGCTCTCAATCTGCAGGTTTATTATTGGAATTTCTAAAAGTAGAATTAGAGGCAGATCTTTTTGTTATCAGGCTCCTCTCCTGTGGAACCAAGTACCAGTTTTAGTCCGTGAGGCAGACACCCTGTCTACTTTTAAGGCTAGGCTTAAAACTTTCCTTTTTAATAAAGCTTAAACTGTAGTTAGAGTGGTTGAGATTATCCTAAGCTATCTCTATAGTTATGCTGCTAAAGGCTCAGTCTTCTGGAGGACATAGGAATCCCTATTTCATCATTCTGCTTTATTTTATCTCTATTCTTTCACTCTGCAGAATCTGTTAGTTCAATCTCTAACGTTATGCTCTCTCTGCTTTTTTTCACAGTAGCTTTGCCTCGTCTGTCCCTGTTTGGCTGTGACACCATCCTGGAGAGAAATATCAGCTGTGCTGCTGTCATCAACACCTTTGTTAATGCATGTTGTAGATTGGCCTGTTTTTCAGTTTGGTCCTGTTTCTCTGACTGTGACTGGCTGGATGTACTCCCTTAGTCCTCTGAGATGGCTCGGAGCTTGTCCGCCTGACTGTGAGTTATGAGGCCGCTTTTACAGTTGCTTTTTGTATCTCTGCTTCTGTCTCCTTGAACCCCAGTCGGCCTCAGCAGATGGCCGCTCACACTGAGCCTGGTTCTGCTTGAGGTTTCTTCTTGTTAAAAGGGAGTTTTTTTTTTTTTCTTTCCATTGTCACTACAAGCATGCTTAGTGTGAGGGATTGCATTCAAGTCAATGAGTTGATGAAATCATCTGCTTGTCCTTAGATAAAAACTTTTAATAAATTTGACTGTATGATTTGGTGAATTGTAAAGTGCCTTGAGTTGACATGTGTTATGAATTGGCACTATATAAATAAACTGAATTAAATTGAATATAATACAATTCAGCCCAACACTGAAAATAAAGAAAAATATTTTTCTGAAGAATTTGGAAATTCTTGGAAATGTTCTGACACATTAAATTGCCTTACCTAGACAGTTAAGATAGTGTGGTCATGGCAAAAGAAACTCCTTTGCCCTGTTGGAGCAGGAAACTAAATTCCATGGCTTTGATCCAAAAACTGATCTGGACATTTTTACTATCCACAATATGTCTCTGGTGGAATGAAAATGTATATCTGTGTTGTGGGGTGTAAGGCATATTTGAACAATTATCACAAATTCACATTAAGCAAGCCTGCAATTGTAAAGAACCATATTCCAAACTAATTTAAATGTTTCAAACAACTTATTGTTTGTGTTGGAAGCCAAATTCGAAACACATCTAGAAAAAACACAATAAAAGCAAACTCTGAGATATTATGGAAACAAGCAGCTCAAAATTTGTTATAGGATGACAGCATAATTAGAGCTGTATCTTGATAATAGGGGATGAATCTTTGTTACAAGATAACTTTCTCTTTTGTGTGGTTAGAAAATCACCCTTTTGCCTCGAGTACCCACTTCTTAGAATAAAAGAAACTAATCTTATTTTTTCCCCTCTTTTTTTAATAGTCCTCTCAGGGTAACACAAGTATTGTTTTACAGTTTACATTTCTACATTATTGTTCCTCTTGTTTATACCTCATAATATTTTAGAATTTGCTGTGTGGGTGGGTGTTGAACTGTACAATAAACATTTGCTACTTTTGTATGCTTTTTACTGCAAGAACTATTCGGCCATTTCACTTTATCCAGTTTTACAATAACCTACAATATTGCACCATATATGATTGACTATCCGCTTTACTGCACAACCCTTCCGATTAGCCTCAGTTTCTCTGAACATTTTTTTTATATATATTGAATACTGCCTTCAGGGTCAAGATACTACTGACATTGTAAGTCCTTTGTGACCCACGTTATGATTACAGCCATTTGTCAGACAATAGTTGTTCTTCCCTGTGATCTTTTTTTTTACTCCTTATAAATTAAACAGAAAGACACTATAAAGAACAATTCTGAATTGCTATCAAATTGGAAAATATATGAGAGAAGTGGAAAAGTGTCTTTTCTTCCTTCCTTCCTTAAGCTGAAAAGTTTTTTAAGGCAAATATTTTGCCAAAACCCCTCTTGAGACTCTTAATAGTTTAGAAAAGCAAAAGCTTTATCCAAAGTTCTAAGTTCCCTACAAGTCTATACAAGTTTCAGTTAGTTAAATAATGTACAGGCTTTGAATTCACTCTTAATGTAACCGAAAATTTATTTCTTGATTAACTACTACTATTCGTATTCCATTATATCTCTGAAAAGGTAATCAATGTAGGCGGTTTGGCTTGCTAATTTTTACCATTCTGACCATTTAAAGAAGTCCATCACAATAACTAGTTTGGTTTCAATGCTGCATCCAGAGTTCTGATGAAAATTAAAAATAAATATCATATCTCTCCTATCCTAGCTTCTTTGGCTTCCTGTTAAATCCAGAATAGAATTTAAAATCCTTCTCCTCACATATAAATCCTTAAATGGCCAAGCTCCATCTTATATCAAACATCTGGTTATTCCATATGTCCCTAAGAGAGCACTTCGCTCTCAATGTGCAGGTTTACTGGTGGTTCCTAGAATTGTTAAAAGTAGAACAGGAGGCAGATCTTTTAATTATCAGGTTCCTCTCCTGAGGAACCAACTACCTGTTTTAGTCTGTGAGGCAGACCCCCTCTCTACTTTAAAGGTTAAGCTAAAAACTTTCCTTTTTAAAGCTTTTTAAAGCTTATAGGTAGAGTCTCAGGTTATTCTGAGCTATCTCTATAGTTATGCTGCTATAGGCTTAGACTTCCTGAGGACATAGGGGCCCCTATTTCATCATTCTGCTTCATTCTATCTCTATTCTCCCACTCTGCAGATTCTGTTAGTTCAGTCTCTAACATTATGCTCTCTTTGCTTTTTCTCATTGTAGCTTTGGCTCGTCTGTTCTGGAGATCCTGGAGAGAAGTGTCGGCTGTGCTGCTGCCTTCAACACCTTTGTTTATAGATGTTCGAGATCGGTCTGTTTTTCAGTGTAGTCCTGTTTCTCTGACTGTGACTGGCTGGATGTACTCTCTTTGTCCTCTGACATGGGAGGTGGCTCGAAGCTCATCTGCCTGGCTGTGTGTTTTCTGGACGGGCCGCCTTTTACAGTTGCCTTTTGTATCTCTGCTTCTGGCTCCTTGAACCTCAGTCGGCCTCGGCAGATGACCGCTCACACTGAGCCTGGTTATGCTGGAGGTTTCCTCCTGTTAAAAGGAATTTTTTTCCCCTCTCCACTGTTGCTACAAGCATGCTTAGTGTGAGGAATTGCATTTGAGTCAATGAGTCGATGCAATCAACTGGTTTTCTTTAGATAGAAAACTTTGAATCAATTTGACTGTATGATCTGGTGAACTGTAAAAAGCCTTGACATGACATGGGTTGTGAATTGGTGCTATATAAAACTTAATTAAATTGAATAGTACAAAGACGAATTGTTAAAATGCTACATACTGGTTCACACAAAGGATGCAACAGCTTTCTTCCATGACCTTGATATCTCTTAGTAGTAGTTGAAACTCTGCATCAAGAATCCCTTACAATCTTTTACACTGAACAAAAAAATACTTTTGGTTTTGCTCCTATTTTTTATGAGCAGAACTCAAAAAAACCTTTTCCCACAAACACAATATCACAATTTGCCTAAAATATTGTTTACAAACCAGTCTAAATCTGTAAAAGTGAGCACTGCTCCTTTGCTGAGATAATGCACTCCGACTTGGCAGGGGTACCATATGAAGATGCTGATTAGACACCATGGTTAGTGCACAGGTTTGCCTTAGACTGCCCACAATAAAAGGCCACTCTGAAAGGTGCAGTTTTGTATCATTGGGGGTTCTGTGAACTCAGAGAACCTGTCAGTATCCGGTGTGACCACCACTTGCCTCATGCTGTGCAACACATCTCTTTTGCATAGAGATTGATCAGGTTGTCAATTGTGGACTTTGGAATGTTTTTACACTCTTCTTCAATGACTGTGTGAAGTTGCTGGATATTAGCTAGAACTGGAGACATGGAGCGACCAGGCATTTTAGGAATTCATTCTGCAGGACGCTGCCGATGCTTCAGTGTCATGTGGTTGTATATCCGGTATATCCTGTGTATTCAATTCTTAGCTTTAGCGCAATCAACCCCTTGACGTCGAGGTACTGCAACATGGCCGTGCTGTTACCAGAAATATATATCTACGTTTTTTTTTTCTACTTTTGTTTTATTTTTCATATTTGTAGTATAATTATTGATAAAAGTAAGACGCATTCCTGTGAATTAAAGTGAATGTTTAATTTACACTGTAAAAGCACTACTTCAATTGTGAAACTGGACTGAACCAAATGCCTTTTATTTTCAGCAGAACCTGTTTAACTGTGATTCCCCTTATGTGTTTTCTTTTTCCAAGAGGCTGTACTTTTGCTATCTGGCAGGTTAGAAACTTACAGACATCAAAATATATGCTAAGAAAAGACTAAAAAGCTCCCAGACTTTTTTTCTTTAACACTCTCTTTTAGACTGCTACTCTGGTAAACTCTTCACCATCACAGCTTTTGTGAGACTGAAAGGCAGAGAAGTAGAGAAACTGAACTTGACTGAGGTAGAGACAAGGCAAATTGAGATCCTCTTAAGCACTGCACTTTATAAGGCTGAAATCTGTCCACTGACAGCCAGCAGGTATTTTGGAGACTGCAGACCGGTTACCTGATGAGAGAGGGAGGCATGGGGACGAAAGAGTAGTCCAATTACAAAGACTGACATCTCTGTAACAAGTCAGCTCAGTCCTTTATCCAGTGAGATGTTGGAAGTCAGATGACTTTGATGCTGGTAGCTTGTTGCACAACATTTTGCCAAAGTCTAAGCTGTCTATTTTAATGTATCACAAAGATATCAATGATCACAGAAGTAAGGTTTGCTTAACTAATTATACAGTTGCAGCGCCAAAAATACACTGCTATAAAGGAAAAAAATACAGTCGCCTTGAACTATTAAAAAAGATATATATCAAAAATTTCCTCAGAGGAGCACATTTTTTTGAACAAGTAATGACTTTATATGACTTTATCTTTTAATGATTGTATTGCACATCTTAAAAATGAAGAATGCTAATTTCTATAAAACCCAGACTGGATACTTTATACTTAATAAGAAACAAGATTGATACATGCAGGAAGTAGCCTGACAGGGTGAGGATGAAAAGAGAAACAGACATTTTCAGTGCCACTATTTCATCTGATCTCATAGTGGTTTCTGTATTGAAAGTCCGTTATTATTTATTATATATTATACATGTTGCAATAAATTCTGGAAATATTTAAAGAAGTTCACTTTTGCATTATTTGGAGATACACCCCCTCCCCCTCATCTAAAAAATAATGTTGGTTCTAGAGTTAAATTATGACAATAAAGACTCTTAATTATTTTAGATTATGACCCAGCAACCATATAATTCTTCGTGCCAAAAGATGATTACTATTGCAAAACACAGAGATACATATCCCACAACACCATTCAGAATAAGGGGCATTCCCCATCTCCTGTTGTTTTAGATATTACCTCCTAAATATGACAGTGGCTTTGAAAGATGCAATTGCTTGGCGTTGGATGTAGGAGTTTGCCCTGAAAATTGAAGGGTTGACGGTTCAAGCCCTGACTCCGACTTTCAGTGTCGTTGTGTCCTTGGGAGAGACACTTCACCTGCATTGTCTACTGATGGTGGTCAGAGGGCCCGGTGGTGCCAGTGTACGGCAGCCCCGCTTCTGTCATTGAGCCCCAGGGCAGCTGTGGCTACAATGTACCTTGCCACCATCAGTGTGTGAGTGTGTGCGTGAATGGGTGAATGAAAGTAGTGTAAAGCGCTTTGGTCAAGTCTCCTAACTTGAATAAAGGCGCTATATAAGTACATGCCATTTACCATTTCAGGTGCTTATTTGCTGCTCATTTTGCAAATAACAGTACTGTATGGAAGAAATATAGTCTCATTGTATTGAGACCTTTTTGACATGGGATTTAAAACACTAAATATTTAACCTTTTGCAATTGTGTATTTGTGTTTGTAAAAACCAACAGACAAAATTTGCCTGTGAAAAAAAAAATCAGCTAAAAAAGTTCAACAACAGAATTTCAAATGGAAAATATCACATGCAAAAAAAATCAACAGCCAAAATCAACTAGCACCGGCAAAAATTCAAATGCTAAAATGTGTGGACATGTTTAATGACCCATCCAAATGAAATCAGCGCTTGATCGGGTCAAGTGGCTTTGAACCAAAAAAATTACACCCATGTGCAACAAGCTGTTGTCAGTATATTTATAGATCTAATTCTATATAGATCTATACAAATAACACGTCAATGCTCTTTCAGGCTCTTATTGCTCTATAAACAAAATTATTTGAAATATTTCAAAATATTTTCACCTTGAAATTGTAGACTTTTTGCCAGCTGAAACCAAGGACCAGTTGCAAAGTTCTTTATTTACACAATACCAAAACCTTATGAGTGCTTGTTCCTTTTAATGCAACTGGTGAAACATTCTTCTGATGGTGCCAATGTAAACACTTACAACTGAAACCCCTGGAACTTAATGTGAACAGACTACCAACAAAAAGAACCCTCTTTAACCCCCAACTAGAATAAAATGGTGACCTTTTCCCCTCATCTTGACATTACCCAGCAGCCCTTGCAGCTACCCCAGCCTCACAGGACATTACAATGACTGCCTGAGTGAGCTAATGACTTAACAGTTCATTAAGACCTATTATGTAGGCCTACAGTTCAAAATTAATGTTTATCTAAATAAACACTTGTTAATACAAATACATCTTAGGAATATTTTTTTCCATCAGCAGTTATCATGGTAGAAAAGATTTCTCAAGAAGTTTGTGATGCATTTTGGAAAGAGGAGATGAGCCCCAGTCTATGGCGCCACCTGGCTTAAGAAACCTGTTGAAAGACTGACTTTTACATATTAATTAGGTAGCACACGCATATTATCCTTATGTTATTTTATTCATATATCTTATTTGTACTTAGGGCTGGGCGATATAGAAAAAAAGCTTATCGATAAAAAAAAATGCATATTGATTGATATCGATAATTATTGAAAAGATTAGAAACCATATTTTATGTGCAGCTCTGCCTGGACTTTTTATCATATTGCTAAATGATTTAATTTTAATAAAAAACACAAACACAGACTTAGAATTAAATCTTTATTTAACCAACTTTTTTAACCATAACAGAATTGTTTTAAAGAAAAATAACTTGAGAGACTAGGGTTATGTTATTAAATACTGACAAAGAATAAAATAAAGTGACCAGAAAAGTGACCAAAATAAATATAACAAATAAATAAATGCCCCCCCACCGCCGCCCCCGTTTCCTGCTTTAACCTGAGATACTTTGAAGTTTCTGGCCCCTAAGCATTTTTATCTCAATTGTTAGAACTACGTGGGAAACTGCCCAGAACTGAAAATATATATATATTTTCCCGAAATTCCCGAAGATTCCTCGGAGAGCCGCGCCGGGGATTACACAGCTCGTACTCCTGCGGGTGTGAGCGGCTGAGATGATAAAAAAAAAAAAAGAGTTGGTTGTGTTATCAGACTTGGTTTTCACTGGTTCCCTACACATTTTACAGATGACTGTGGTTTGTTTTTGGTCCGACTTGCCATGACCGAAATACTGCCAAACTGCCGAACTACAAAAACCCTTCTTTGAAACAATTTCCTCCGACTCTCCTTGCTGCGACATTTTCATGTGCTCTGTGTTGTGGTTTGAGAGGGGGGCGCTTTGTGATGGCGTTGCCTGGGTCCGCGATTGTGATTGGTTGGGAGGAAGCAGTGACTAGCATAAACCTACATGCTAGGCTACAATGAGAAGGAAGGAAAACTGCGTTTCTTTTTTATCGAACTTTTATCGACCCTCTTTTTTTCTATTGCGCCACACATCTATCGATCAATATATATCGTTATTGAATTATCGCCCAGCCCTATTTGTATTTACAGTCTTATTTTTCTCTCTTCTGTAAATGGTTGCACTGCGAAAAAAACTTTTCCTGCAAGGGATTTTTAAAGTATTTCTGATTCTGACTGTGATTCAGGAAGACCTTTGGCAGAATTCCAATGAACCATTTAATCTAAATAAATTCCAAGATTACATTGAGATGAATCTACAGAAAAAAAAAATAATAATAAGCTGTGCCCAACAAACTCAGGTGGGGAGCCAGAGACAAGGAAGCAACAAACAACAAACCAGCATTAAGTGAAAGCAGAGGTGGTGTATATATGGGTAGACAAGACTAATCAGTAGATTGGGAACGGGTGTGGGCAAAACAAACTAGAAGGAAGCCAATGGGAAAGGAAAAAAGCACAATGTGGCAACAGAGAGTAACTAACAAACTCAGCACTGGTAGAAAACAAATACAAAGTTGCTGTCTCCCTCCATTGTTGATAACCGCTCTTTGCATCCTTGTTTCAGCAGGATATTAAATGAAGACTTGAGGTAGATAAGTTGCTTCAATAAATTGTTATTAATCAATGTCCTCAAAAAATTTATGAACTTCTTCCCCCAGTAGTCTATCTTTTGAAATAGCCATTAATCAGGTACCTCAAATATCTGCCTTAATAAAGCTGTGGCAAAAGGAACGACAGTGATGAGAGTAAGTAAAATTAAGCCCTATTTAAAGTGTGAAACTTGTCACCAAGTAGAAGCAAGCCAAAATGTGGAAGAAGAGGCTTTTAAAGATTCTAAAAAGAGTAAGCTAGCATGCAAAACATGGCTGGCAAATCACCTATGAAGGCTACATTAAATGTACAATCTCAAAAAGCTATGTTTACCTACAAAATTAATTTAGGTTTTAAATGTGTTTAAACATGTGTGTAAACATTTCATATTCCTTTCTTAGCAATTTTGGACTATGTTTGGTGCTCGTAAACATAAAACCACCAGAGACTGTAATAGGGATGTGCAAAAACTGTTGGAAAGGTTCAGTGTATGATATATATATATATATATATATATATATATATATATATATATAATGCTAAATAATAGCATGTTTGTATTGAAGATTATATTTGGCTACTGCTTTGTTTGAATATCGATTTAATACCTGACCAGCATATTGTAGCCAAACTTTATGATGTTGTTGTGTCATGTATTTATTTTTTGAGACATTTCCCTTGATCAATGGCCCCTGCCTGTGCTTCAGCTGGTTCGCAATTACACTGTTGTCTGCAACATCTGAGTGTTTTAAAGATCTAACACTGTCTCAATCTTTTCACAAGGAAAAGATCTAAGAGTCAGACATTGCAGTAAAAGGTCACTTTCTGTGTTTAGATGCTACACAATAGTTTCCTTTTTTGTATCTTTTTATGTGCTACCCTCTTTTCTGTTCAGTCACTTCATGTGCGTCGAATGATCCTTTAAAATGTCACTGGCACTCAAAAGTGATTATTGAGCAAAAGACTGCAGGTGGGATAGGTTGACAAGCATGAAGGCAAGTAAATAATAAAAAGAAGATAGAAAGAAAGACAGAAAGATTTTGTTATGATTTTTAAAAACGTATTTATTCACTTAGTAATAAACTGGATATTTCATCTCAAATCAACAGATTCATAAATAAAAGTGAATCATTATTTAAAACAAATAGAATACTTTCACAATCCCTAACATTTTTTAAAAACTCCAACTCATCGCTTTTGAAAGACCATTGATAGTATAATATCATTCTTACTCTAACCATACTTTTGAAGTCTTACTTACACAAATTGTAATTTGCTCAATGTAAAGCTTATATTTCCTGCTGAAATAAACCTAACCCAGGCAGATCAGCCGAAGCATTTTTTTTCCGTTTGAGTGCCTGAATATAGCCTTAATTTCCTGTATACTCATAAAAATTCTGAAGATCTACAATATCAGTATTTGTATTTGACTATTTCTCTCGTAACATTATGTGTGTATTGATTGCAAAACTTTTGGATTTTAATTTTACCAATTTCCCATCAATGTTGCACAGTGCAGTAACTGCTGAATTAACTTTTTCTCCTTCGTTTACTGCTGAAACCTCAGCCACATCTGATATACCTTCCCCTGCATTTTCATTAACCTAAACAAGCTTGGTTGCTTTTTGAACCTTCAGGGCAACAACAGACAGAGCACCTTTCCTGATTATATGCAAAACACTTCAGTTTCTGTTGCTGCATAAAATAGTATAATCAAATCCACCAACCTTGAATTTCAGTAGTTGTTCAACTCCTTATCAAGGCCATACCTACCCATGAGGACATCAAGGTCTTGTCCTCTGTTTTTCTTCATTAATATTTTCCGCAAATTGTGATATTGGCTAAAGAGAAATTACACTTAAATTGAATGTAGGGTGATGATCTAGGTCTCCCAGAAAAGTGGGAGGTGTTTTATAGAGCCAAGATTAAGTCACTAATCATTTACTTAAATCTGTTTCGGAATGTGCTCAAAAGGATGAACCTCCATGTGTCATGATTTTATCAAGAGCTCGGACCCACGTGCAGATAAACCACTCCAGAGAGACGGGGAAAAGTTTAACAGCTTTATTGAGAAATTTTGGTGGAGATTCCAGTGTTGCTCTGAACACTGCTAAACTGAAAGGTGAGGGGAAGACACTGCGGGTAGTTCAGGTTCAGTGGGAGAATTGATTCTCGAACTTGAAGAGGAGAAAAGGTTGGCAGACTCACGTTTCCAGAGGTTAAGGTTGACTCTTAGACTCCAGTCGGTGAAGAATGTGTTCCGGTGGTTGTCTGAAACGGTGGAGGGCGGACAGGGTTACCCAGAATGCGGTTGCTTGTAGATGAACGGAGGAGACTGACTGCCACTCAGATTTCCTGCGGTACTTGAACGATCTGTTGTGCAGATTAATCCCTTGCTCAGTGTGCAGCTCACCGATTCCTCTGGGAAAAGGGGATACAAACCAGAGGTTTGGATCCCCAGCTCAGTTTGAAGCTCAGTTGATCCTTCCAGGGAGAGAAGGTCCGAAAAATCCAGTTGCAGGATAACTTGCCGAGAGGCGAAAACAAAATAACAATATTAGAACTCAGGTTGACAAAAACTCAGTTAGACTCAGCAAACTCAGCTTGGCTAGAGTACCCAAAACTGGCAAACACTCTGGTGTCGAGGTAGTGGCAGTCAGCAGCTTAAGAGCACTCCGTTAGTGAGGTAACCCCTTGCAGGTGCGTGAGGAGGAGAATCAGAACCAGGCGCCGCCTGGTGGAAGAAGGAAGACAAACACAAAAACACAGACCACACAGACTGGAGTCCTAACACCATGCTACTTAAAAACATTTACTCTCCAACTACAGATTGATCTGGTGTGAGTGAACATAACTGAATCGTGGATAGGTGTCGAAATATCTTCAGAAAAACTGAGTGAAAGTCCAGTTGCCTGCCATTTATACCTCGTTTGTGGTCACCATGACCCAGATGACTAATAAAATATTTGTATGCTTAGGACCTTGTATAAAATGTATAATGCTAATAAATAATTTTTAACAAGTTCTAGATCTGTATATTTTCCATCTTTACATGAATTATTTCTGAACTTTGTCTGACATGAAATTAAATATAATTTTCCTGTCTATATAATGTACAATTTACAAGTTTAAGATACCACATATTTTGTTTTGATAAGACTGTGCAGGAATTATTCTACATTGTAACTTATTCAAAACAAAAACATGAAGTCAGATAAATTACAAAGTTTTGCTATCCAATAAATCAGGCACAAACATAGAACCACATACTTTTAAATGGCTGCATTAATTCATAAATAAGGAAATTATATCAATTTATTTTGATTATTGCTTAATTTAATAAATGCTAACTGGAACAGCAGACTGTGGGGTTGAATGTGCAACATCACCAGCTGGTACCAATATGTGATTACTGACAGATCTGATTTATCATAATTGTCAACACTTTCTGACCTAAGGTGCCTCATCATCAAAATTCCAAATAGGGTGGCTCTTATTATTTCTTTATTACTTGGTGACCCACAAGAAGATATGATTTTGAGTGGGCTACAGTAAAAAGACAATGGAGGAAGCTGTTCTCTTAAACTTACGGATTATTTTCCTGTAGAGTAATTCATCACTGTGGATCATGTGCTGTTATCTGTTTACAAACCACATCTGCTCAGCACACTTTTAATAGGAAGCCTTTTTTGTGAACATGTCCACAGACACCCACTTAGGCAGCTATCAGCCAAAGCCTCAGCTGAAGTATTTTACCTCCAGCCTTAATGCTTTATTTACTTGAAGATGATGGTTAAAAAAAATATATAGAAAGAGAAACACACTAAGGATATATTTATATTCACCATATTTTCCAAAGACTTTGTCTGATTTTGAAGAAAAGAAAAACCAACAAAAACAAACAAATCAAATAGGAATATCTGTCACCCATTAATGTCACCCCCACTTCAGGGGCTGGTGTGGGTACCCCGTTGGATGGGGGCAGGGAGCCAGCAGGCGGGGGAAAGCACAGGGCCGCCAGTGTCCAGGCTACCATCATGGAAGGGAGTAACTTTATGATGAAAGTTGGTGGGGACACTCGGGTGGTGGCTCACTGACCTACAGTTACACTTTCATTAGGCTAGTTTTCCAAAAATGAGCTGAAACATCTATTTATTGAATGCTTTCCTATTTGCACTGTTTAAAAAGATTTATTAACCTATTCACTAATATGATGACACCAGAAACAAAATTTCAAGATGTGTAGGAGTAATAATAAGAAAACATGTTAATTTCAACCTCTAACTGGGAGCAATCATGGTCTTCTGAGAAGCCCAGAATTTTTTAACAAGGAAAGAAGAACAAACTATGTTTTCTTAAGCTTATTGCGTTATAATACCAACTTGTTTAAACTTACAATCTGTTGCCATTTTTAGCTGAAAAAGATCTAACACACAGATTTTTTGGTGGCATCTCTAATTTTTTTAACCAACCCCTCTCCTAACTTTTACATAAGCATCTGTCAAAGTAGCTGGTTAATATTCACTGAGTGTTGCTGTATGTTCTCCTCCAACCACATAGCTACTCTCTATGCAGTGAAATATGAACGCAGATCAGATGTATCAAAGCGATAGATGCAATAATGTTAGACTGAGGTGTGGGACACGGGAGCAGAGCGAGAGAGAAAAAAAAAAAACAGACTCAAAACGCTGCACCCAACCTGCCCATCCCTGTCCCCGTCTGCGGGTGTTCCAGCCCGGAGCTGATGGCTATGTTCGAATGCCTGGCGTGTTTTGACCACATGCTGCACTTTATTCAACCCTATTCCCTGACGATTTTGAAATTCCTCCCGGACATTTTTTTTTAGGTATGATAAGTAGGACATGTCCGGGAAAAAGAGGACGTCTGATCACCCTACCCTAGTGCCAGATTATTACAAGACATTGTTGAGTTTTATCCAGCATTCCTGTAAACCTATAATTATCTTGGCTCCTTCAGGCTGGGTTTTTTCCTTGTTGCCCTCTTTTGCTTTGCTCCTCCCTGTGCTCATTAGCTCTTATCTCATCCACCTGTTCCTGCTGCTATTTATGCCTCAGGAACAGATAGTTGTGCTGGTTCCTGACCTGTTTCTGCCCTCGGACTTCTGAGTTTTTGACCTCCCCTATTTACTCTGTTTGCCTGTTCTCTGTTTTCTGGACTGTTACCTGGATTATACCCGCTGCCGACCTTGGACCTGTCTTCTAAACACATGTTGGATTACCCTACTGGATCTGTTGGCTCCCATGCATGCTCTGGCTGAAGGACACAGCTCCTCTTCTCTTCTAGGTCTCTGGTGCCAGCTCAGTAAAATAAGTAACAAAGAGTTCCACTTCACTGGACAACACTCCTACTTCTGGGCACAGATTGAAATTTGCCTGGTTGGGGGCTTTCATGCTTATTATTATCCATCATTTGAGGTTTGAAGTCACTGACCTGAGCCTCTACTCCTTCAGGGATTCCAATGATCCCACCACAGCAGACGAGAAGCCGCACTCTACTTCAATAAACACTCCTTTGAATATTATCACTGTCTGTGTAGCCTGAATTCTGGGTCCTATGTTCTGAGGCTTCTGACAGAATAATCTGGCCAAACATGGACCCATTGGCAGACAGTCAGTGGTGAGAGTAGGTTGAACTCAGCTCGGATCGCCCTTCGTCTTCCTGAGATCTATGAAATAACTCAAAACAAACCTTCAATAGACTTGTTCATGGATATGCCATGGCCTTTCACATATGGTTGTGCGTTTTGGCCAATATTCACTGTAACGTCTATACAATGTAACACTGGAGATGTGCATCCCACTTAGAAAGTCTGTTAGGAGGTGTTTCCCTGGATACCTTACAAACGGGAGGACTGTAGGGAAACAACACACAAAATGAAATTTGATGAAGGGCATTACAGTAAAAGTCATAGGAAAATCCTATTTAAATGTCAAATCATTCTGGCTTAAACATGTCTATAAATGTACTCTTTATCAGACTTTATCAGGTATTGTCCCAAAATTTAGAAAATTTCTATTTAAAAAACAAAAACAAATCCTGTCTTAAAAACTGTGTGGGTTTTTGTCTTATGCAGGCCAGTTAATTATATGTCAGCCTGTACACCTAAATTTGCCCAATCACATATGAATAGTCATCTGTCAATCAAACTTTTTCAGTCATAGCATATTAATTCATTTGTCGCAGCTAATATACGCAACAGAACTGCCAGCTAGCCAGCCTGCCTGCCTGCCTGCCTTATTACTATCTGTTTGCTCACAGTAGAGAATAATTTTAGAGCATTATTGGGAATATTTTTAGCTTAAAAAATAAGATTTGGCTTAGATAAAAAATGATATCATATTCGCACCAACCAAAACAAAACACCTTGCACAATAAACACAATAATACAACATAAGTATTTATTTATTTTATTTTTTTTTGTGCCTCAAACTGGAAAAATTTAGTTGGGAGATTCGAGTGAAGTTCATCAAGAGAAAGATTAAAAGGATGAGATGAAAACGTCAAAGTAAAAACATTAAAAATAAGGGGAAATGTGGGGGACCATAGGGAATAGGTAAAGTGGGAAACCAAATCTGAGTTGATGGGGCTCCACAGCACAGCAGCAAAATCAATTTGACTGGTGATTCTTGTGCTGTGAATGAGAGGCACAGATGATGGAGCAACTGAATGCAGAAGGCAGAGGAGAAGGAGTGGAGGGTGACCGAACAAGGATGAAGCTGTGACGTTAATAACAGTGTGGCAGTAAAAATGAGGATATGAAAAGAAGGCTTGAGAGGGAATGAAGGAGGAGGTCAGAGTGGGGACAAACTAGAACATCTAGAGAGTCTATGTAGGTAATGCAATGTAAAAAACACAAGCACACAGTGTTTACTTGGTGATATGAATGGGGTAACTTTAAGTTATTTTACCAAAAGATACAATGTACTGTGTTTAAATAATGTTTACCCAGTGTATCAGGTTAAATTTTAAAACAGAGTTATAAATATTACAGAAAAAGAAGTTTAGGTAAATTTCATACAGCTATGGAATTGAAATGAGCTGGAAAACAAAAAACAAGTGTTCCCTCCATTACCTTTTTTTTTTTTTTCACTTATTAAATAAACACTAGAAGAGAAATGGCCCTGTTCCTTTAACCCAGTTACTATAACACAATAAAGGCAATTCTGAGCTCCATATTACCTTGTCCTGTCTGAAAAGAACTTTAGAACAATGTTTTTTAGTGTACTCTGCTCACCATATCTGCTAACTTTACCATTAATACAGTGCTGAGGATGTAATTTTACATGTTATCAATGGTTCTACTCACATTTATGCCTTATGTAGTTCTTATCCAGTTTGCCTAAAACACTATAGAATTTACAGGAGTAGCACTTGAATTAGATAACAGCACAAATTATTAGCTAATCGGCAGAGAAGAAACAAGGATGACCTATATTTTGATATCAGCAGATATGAGATGGTTTTCCTTCTCATATACAAGCACATACAGATCTAAGTGAGCTGCAAAAGAGCTGTTTTGTCTTGCAAAAGTATTTATTTCTGCATGAACATTTTCATATGCTACATTACAGCCACAAAATTTAACATAATTTACAAGGAGGTTTTTTTTTTTTTATCAATGGTTCTCATAGTTTTGTATGTATATGTTTTTATTTCATAAATTTTGTGAAATGATATAAAAAGGATCCCTGAGGTGCATCATTTTGAGCCAGAGATTGTGTTGTTTTCTGCCAACTCCTCATAGGGACTGTTGATAAATATCTGAAGCAGACACTGGATAATAAATTGAACAACTTTCATTTCTTTTGACCTATATTGAGAGAAATTAATGCAAAATTATTTTTTTGCCAAACAATAAGGCACAGTCCCCCGTCCCCCTCAATTTTGATGTTTTTTTCTATTTTACAAATAATGTTTTTATATTCAATTCAATTCAGTTTATTTATATAGCGCCAATTCCCAACACATGTCATCTCAAGGCACTTTACATACAGTTCATCAGATCATACAGATCTACAAAGATCTAGATCTAGAAAACTAAAGGACCTTAAGAATATCTAGGATTATTGTTATTCTCCTCTATTAATGAGAAATATGCTGCTCTTGCTTTACAATGGGTCCTGTTATACAGCAGTAAACTATTTTTCCAGCCTAGGTAGGATTCCCATAGGCATGTGGAGCGATATTTCCTCTCCAGTTTCCTAGCATTTTTCTTCAAAGTGCGCAGCTCTGCATTAAAACAAGGAGCCAGCTTTCTATTTCCAACATTTTTAATTTTCAAAGGTGCTGCATTGTCTAAAGGAGTATGCAGAGAACTAGCAATCCCATCAACAAAATCATGAACCTGTGAAGGTGAATAAACTAAGCTTTTGCACTCTGCAGCTTTTGCACTGAAACAGCTTCTTGAAAATTTATAACTGCACTATCTAAAAATGATCTGCTAAAGTAAAACCTTCTTGGTCAAGGAGAACTCTGTTAAAGTAATCCTGAAGGTTATTAAAAACTGGTCAGAGAGGACAGGTTTGTGAGGAAAAACTGTTATTTCTTAACATTCTATTTCCATATGTCAGCACAAGAGCCAAAGTATGAAGATGAGAATGTGTTGGCTTTTCACATTTTGAACAAAGCCATTAGCGTCTAAGATAGCACTCTAAAAACTAATCTAAAAATTCAGAGTAAGGACCTGGAGGACGATATAGAGTTACAAAAAGAAGAGGTTTTCTTACTTTGCAACTTGGATGAGGGAAATTAAGGGTTAAATGTTCAAAAGAGATGTAAGCATTAACTGCCTTTGGAGTTATCGGTAAGTCAGACTAAAAGATTGTGTAAACTGTATTGAAGATAATTTAAAATAGGTAATAATATAAATCACAATTGCCCAACCTGGCAATTCGGGGGGAAAAAATGCTGCATGGCGAAGGTCTGCACTCTCTGAATGTTTTGCTAGTTTTCTGTACTGAATCTTAGGCTACAGGTGTGGGTTGTTCTAGCTCACAAGTTTTTCCAATTTAATGGTCTCCTTTCTGGCATTGTTTACGACGGAGGTCCACATTTAATCTCACAATTGAGCAATAAATTCTGCTCGCCCATGGGAATCACCTTAAGGCAGTTATCTGCATTTCACAGACTAAGAGGGAAAACCAGGAGGTTGAAACCAAGCGAAGCATCTTATATGAGTCAGATCCTACAAAAATAGTCACACAACTCATTTTGGTTAGACATGCCTCAACTCCCTCTCTTCTGGCACCACTGGAGTGGAACAGCTGATACATATGCACAGCCTTAAGAAAATAATTTATGAAGATTGCTTTTGTGAAGAATAGAGTTTCCGGTTAAAACCTAAATTACGATATTACTTTCCTGTTTAAATAGACTGTTTCATACATGATTACAATGGGAAAACAGCATGAAAAAAATAAAGAATGGTACTGTCTGGAAAACACATTTTGTAAATAAAAGATAATTTCGATCTATAATTAACCCAGACCAAAAACTAACTCCATTACAGTAAAGCTGTGTGCCAGTCTATTTTAGTGCATTATTTCAGCTCCCATATCTTTATTGTGTTATGAAATGTGTTAGCTCCAGAATCTACCCCTTATTTTCTCATTGCAGCTGACAGCCTAAGCCAAGAGGCTGCTATCTTTAAAAAGGAGTGGGTGACTGTGGGGATAATGAATAAGCATACACATGCATACATGCACACAATTGTGCTTATTCAAATTACACAAAAATGTGTAAGTAAAACATACCTTTAAATAAAGAGAGATGAATGTAAACAGTTTAAGTCAATTCTGCTGGAACAGAGATATTCTCCTGGTTATTTTTAAAAATCCAGTTGAAACTCTGTGTTTTTATTTTCACAAAGATTTTCATAACAAATTAGCACTCACATCCACTCATATATAAACCTGTAGACTTGTTGATAATAATGCATTATCTTTTGTTAAACGTTTCTATGAAGCACATTGTCATCTGACAAAATACAGTAACTAGACATACCTGATGACCGAAGATTGTCAAAGACATCTCTACTCGCACATCAAGAGATGGTGAACCCAAAATAGGGAAAAGTAAGAAAATGTGGGATCAGAGTATAACACTATATCTCTCAGTGATTCAGTCTATCTTCCATTTTTTTGTTCGCTTTCATCACTTTATTCTTTTTAATAACCCCTGCCCCAACACTTTTGTTTTCCTTACAAGTTCTTGCTTCTGGCTAATATTTTCAGTTCAATCTGTGAATTGTCTATTGGGATTGAGTTGCAGCCTAATTGGAGCCTCTCACTGACATCAGTCCAACATATGGTTATTGACCAGCAGGGTCAAATGCATCAGCTATTGTGTTGCTAAATGCCTAATTTGTATCCCACCTTTAAAGGCAGAGCAGTTTGGCAGATTAGGCTGAGTGGTTAGTAGATGTAATGACTCCCTCGGAGCTGAAACTATTAATCAATAGTTTACTGTTTTACATGTCAGAAATGCTGGATTTAGCAGACTTCAGGAATAAGTTCCACTTTAAGTGAGATTTGAACAACACAAACTTCTTGTGCACTGTCATGTGTGCATGCGTTTCCTAATTTAATAAAAATGATACGATTAAGTATCATATTAAAATAGGCTGTTAAATTGATAAAGATCAGACAAAAATTAATTTACTTACACATAATGGCATAGAACTACACATGTTTGTAAAACATAAATATTGCAATTTGGATTTTGCAAAAAAAAAGTGTGTAATCTGAAGCATTGAAAGATGTTACCCTATTTGATTAGAATATGATTTCATCAATGCGTCTTTAATTTGGCCGTGATACATAGAGGTTGTGCATGTCACATGCATTTTGTTGCATTAACTGTCTTTCACCCTATTCTTTTTACTGATGTGACATTGATACTGGCCTCTTGATCCCTTGATCACAGCAGTGTTCATTTGTCTTAATTAGCAGTGACAGACTTTGCTTTCCTCTTGTCCACTTCAGTTAGCAGTTTTTGCTATATAATTTGTGGGTTTATGTCAAATATAATTTCCAGCATGGGTGTGTTCACTACAATATGAAAGTGGGAGTAGAACCACAGGGATACCTCGAAAACCCTGGTTGCTAAGATAAGACAAGAGATTATTGTGAAATAGAGTTATTTTGTGAGTTGTTCTTATCTCAACTAAATTCAGTTTGTACATTTTTGTTATGCAAAATTCAGGTAGCAATATTCTTTCTATAGCACTAAAGGGTGTTCAGAACTATCAACTTTTTCAAGAAGTGAACAAAACATTCTCTTTTGGGAGGGAAGTGAACTTAAAGGTATTGTGGAGGATTTTCGCAAATTCTTTAAAAGATCTGCCCTCTCCACTTTAAATAAAAATGCACATACAAAACCCTGTATCCGCTTCCGAGACAACGCATGCGAGAGCATGCACAAGCCCATTTCTCCTCATGCACCCTCTATTTAAAAGTTGCTGTTCTCAAAGTTAATAAAAGCTTACTGTACTCAAACTCCGCCCTTACACGAAATCCCTCAATCACTACATAGAGGGGGAATTATATAGTGGACTTTACAGCAAACTCAGTTAACTGACAATTCAGACAGAATATCACTATCCATGGGTCACGTTACTCCTCCTCCACTGTGCGGTGGCTGCGCCATCTTTGTTATTAGTTGCTGCTGTCGGGTAGCGACAGCCTATGGTGACAGCAGGCCATTGTGACAACAAATCCCATAATAGTTTGCGCAAAGCATTCCGGGCTATATCTGCCTCTTCTGAGGTCTTTCTTTTCTTCTCCTACACTTCGTAGACACTTTTTCTCTTACCACCCCCGACCATTCTCTCGGACTTATGTAAACATCACCAGAGTGATTGACAATTAGAAGGACCACTTATTGAGATGATCCACCCAGAAATAAAAGATCAGCCTCTATACCTTCAAAGTTAATGCTTAAGAAATATACAAAGGTTTATATGGTACAACTGTTCGGTTTGTGAGTATTACAGCATAGTACCTTAAAAATAACTATTGATACTGTTTATAGATTTTTTTGTATGTTTGAAGTTTCCATTGATACCATGCTGTGTGAGCTTGACAAAATCCATGAATATTAAATAAAACATATTTTTAATAACTGTCGCATAGACCTATGTAGCGTGTTGGCTAACTCTATTTAAGGAAGTGGGAAGGACTTAAAAATAAAATCCAACCATCATTGTTCATTTAAAACCCCACCCATATTTTTCAGTCCAAGCAATCATACAAACCCTTCCCACAAATAGACCCCAGCCAAATACAGTTTACACAAAGTTCTCCTATAAAAACTATTTGTTCCAATCATGTCTTAAAGAAACCACCCATGAAACTCCCTCTTAGATCAAGATCTTTACTTGGAATAGGCAATTACTTGGATAGGATAACCAATTCATACATAGCCCTTTTTTTTTAATTAAAAGCATTGGAATTTAAAGCCCCAACGTTGAAACTGAGGAATGCACTACTGTACTTTCAGTCTAACAGATGGTGGTGTTAAGAACACGTTACTGGTTTCAACTTTCACTTAAGAGCAAAATAAAAAAGTCATTTAAATACTCTATTTCCTTCCCTTTGTTGAAGATTGATTTTATTTCATGTTTTAAATAACTGATATATGTGTATGTATCTATCTGTTCACTTTCTGTTTAAGTCAGGTAAAAATGTTTCCCAATGCTGAAGTAGAAAAGACTTATGATTACCAGAGAGGGTCCACCTAATATATTAATTCTGTAGTCTGTGCAAGAAAGGCAAGATACTGCAGGTTGAGACTTTGGAAGAAGCACCTCCTTGTTGGTTGTGACATTTTTAAATAAACTGGAAACAATTTAGTAGGGCTGTTGCACCATTTTGCTGTTTCCACAGCTAATGGTCAAGAAGAAAATGGCTTAAGAAAGAAGGTATAGGCTTCTGCTGTAATTTGTGCTTGAATTAATGATTTTTCCAAACATGACTGGAATAAGTTATGTTGATGCTTAAAGATGTTTCCTTTTTTTTTGTATAGTCAATGAGAAACTTCCCTCCTATGATATTATGTTTTGTTGTTGCTTCAAAGATAAATAATTGCTGTTGACTAGTTTCAGAGTTTTGTAATCACTGCAACAGTGACTTCATAGGTATGACTTAAAATTCGACCAGCTACAGATGATCTAGAATGATGATACCCATTCTGGATCAACTAAAACTAAACCAAAAGTAACGCAACAAGTAAAATTAAGAAAATTGACTACATACTCTAGGTCGTAAGTTCTTATACTGGTTCCACATATATCAGAGTAAAGACATTCAAATACATCTATAAATGACTCAATGGCTCTATACCTAAATACATTATGGACTTGTTGTCCGTGTATCAAAAGCCAGAAGACTTCTCAGGTCTTCTTTGTCTACTGTGCATATCCAGAAACAAACAAGGAGATACAGCGTTTAGTTTTTATGCTCCAATAATTTGAAATAAACTTACGGTTAACGCTCCTCTTCTTTAACAGCAACTAACATTCCCAGCAGGCCTTGCCTTTGAAACATGTGAGTTTCATAATTAAAATAGTTACACTTTTAATTGAATGAGTTTGCTTGTAAATTCTTCTATTTATAGTGATGTTTACACTTTTATTTTGTATCTGTGTGTATTGCTTATTATTGAAAAATACTGAAGCACCCAATTGCTGTTCTGCATATCTACATTACACCAGACAGGTATTCATATAGCAATAACTGACAAAGACTAAAAGCTGTTTTGTTTTTAATTCCTCACAATGATGTAGTGCCCCGATTTGGTAATCTTGCATGAATTACAAACTTAGTAAATAATTGCCTACAGGACTTATTAGTTGTTCACAGCCAAACCAAGCCTAATGTTGCACAAGGGCATTGTGCTGTCATCTACATGTAAATAACTGTGAATCAAAGTAAAGTGACTTAGACAACATTTATTGTCATTTTGTATACTCAGAGTGTATACCAAATGAGATTTTGTTCTGTACAGCTCTCATTGAAATTTTCAAGTGAAAGATGGTTAGAACTGTATCCTTTGTAAAAAACAGGTTGAATAAAACCATATGTTAATTCATTAAAAACATCATCTTGTTTTCACACCTCTGGAAATGTGGTGTCTTTAGTGGGTAATACACTCTTTCAAAAGTGTTACTCTAAAGTGGGATTAACTTGGCGTGGATATAACAGGACAGATTCCAGATATGTATTTTAGATCCAGTCTTAATAAGCATCCATCTTTTGTTTCTTTTTTTGTGTGCTAACCTGTTGTGACCTTTCATGTTTATATATATATACGATGTATGTTATTTCGCGTATCAGATCATTTAAAGGAAGCAAGTTTTATAATTTTAATAGTAAGTTTTATATTTCTATCAGTTTTCAGGTTTCTGATTTACTGTCAATACTTTGTCTGCAATACATATCTTATTGCGAATACTTGGGTCATGACCCCCTCTGTCTTTTCTCAATTGTTTACCTTTTGAGACTTTTGATTGGGACACGCAGGGAACAGAAATACAAGGGCTGGTTTAAAAGGTGGCATTGATTAGTCCCTTGCCTGTGGCAGCAGTTAGAAGATCAAAGCAGTAAGGGTATACATTCCCTGAAGAACTGAGAGGAGAGATTTTCCACTAAGCAACAGGAGTTCACTAGTATCCTCTCCTGCCACGCAATTGATTTTCGTACTGACAATGTGATTGGTTGCAATGCCGTCTCAGGACAAAGGGGTGAAACTTGGTTGTATATACCATAGACTCTGCTGTGGATATAAAGTGGTGATCCAGCGGCAGGCTGGACTGTCCCAGATTTGACTCCTTAACTCATTCTCTGACTTTTTTGTTCCAATACAACGGCTCTGGTTTTCCCTTTCTTGCTTTGTCCTGCTGTTTTCTCCTCTCTCTAGTCATGGGGGGGCAGTGTTTCCTTTGTAATGCTCAACCTTCTTGATTCACTCCCAGGATGTTACCATGGAAACTACAAGACACTAAATCACCTCAAGTACAAGTTTCACAGATAGTTTGTGTGCATGTGTGCGTGGGTTTCAGTGTGTTGATGCATGCAACTATGGATGAGTGTGTGCCACCCCTTCACTGGCACCTAAGCCATAACACCTTTAGTCCCAACCCAAGAGAAGAATGCACTAAAAAACACAAACATTTACACTGACAAATTCACCAACCAGATACATAATCAGTGAAAAGACACTATCAAAAGTTGTGGAAGAATATTTATGAAGTGTAGTGTGACAAAGAAGGACTACCCAATGTCTGCAAACTGTTACTATGGTAACCAAGGTATAGCAGAAGTAGGTTTAAGAAAACATTTTTGTTGTCATGTCTGATTATATGACAAGCACTTACTGTGCTTAAAGTTACATACAAACTTGTAGAAAAATCTGTAAATACTTTTCTTCTGCAAAGAAAGACCATTATAACTTAGAAAAGGGGGGGGGGGGGGGGGGGGGGGTATAAAGAATATGATAAAGAAACTCAGGGGGGACACAATTCTTGAAAACCTGCCTGTTTTTACAATAATGTGAATATTATGAGGCTTTACAAACTTAAAAGGCAGTGTCAAGACTGTCAGCATCAGTGTGTAGCAGTTGCTTTTTTAGTGCAGTAGAGCATAGGATTAAACGCTGACTGTGAATCATCTGGTATGGCATGTGCTCTGTTTAGAAATCTCTATGCACTGCATCAGGTCAATGAGACAGAGTATGGTATAATTAGAGTTGATGTGGGAATCAAAAAGTGGGGTATGATAAGACTTAATATAGGAGTTACCAGTCCCCACTTGGATATTGAATTTTTTCTGTTGTCATCTTAACCCCAAAAGAAAATTGGAAATCATGTCTCTATTTGTTTCTTGTCTTTTTTTCTTTTCTTCTTATTGTAATGAAAAAGCAATACTCCGGAACAAACATCACCTTAGGGTTAGAGATTACTTCATTAGTTAGCACTCAAACACTCAAAGCATGGAGTCCAGTGTTGGGAGTAATGGTGTTTCATAATAGCAGTTTTAGAAAGTAGTTTTTAAAAAAAGTTATCTTATTAGTTTTCACTTATATAACGCCTTTGCATTACTTCTAACACAACACATTACTACAAGTCCATCCATCAGAGACTTGCCATAAGCACACTCTAAAGCAAGGAGACATTTTTTATGCAAGAACCAGCAGATTAGAACTCAGATCTCACAGTAATGAGTAAATTTATCCACTGTGAGATCAATTAAGTCAACCAATCAAATAGATAGGTATACGTGATGCCGTTGGATGAGGGGAGCTGAGATGGAGGGATATGTGATGCTGACTGGCTGATGAGCTGCAATGTAGGCAGGTGTGAAGCAGGCATTGAACATTGACTGTAATGGCAGCCGATAGCACAGAGTCACTAATTCAGTGACTGTGTTCTCAAAAAGAAAGTTTTCAAAAAAGTCAAAGACTTAACTATTACTTCTTGGTGGAAGAAGAGATGGGGCGTTTGGGGTCAGATTCCATAATTATCTAGTTGAAGTCCCCGAAGGCAAGGCTTTGGGGGTGGATAAGATCCATCTAAGGTACCTTAAGTTTTTGGATGTTGTTGGGTTGTCATAGCTGATATGTCTCATGTCTAGAGAAACTGCAGAGAGGTGTGTTAAACTTCAGCTCTGCCTCCTGTTCTGCACCCTGGGCTTTGGGGGACTAATACATTTGGCCCGATTCTTTGAAAGAGGAGCTGCACCGTCCAAAGTGGGATGGATTCCGTCTCTGAATAAGACCAGGCTTTCAAAAAGTTTAGCAATTTTCAATGCAGTCCACATCATTTTCAGGACCCCACTGTAATGAAGCAGGACAGAAGGACCCAGTATTCAAGGCAAGACAGACAGTGGGATAATTTAAGGCATTTATTAAAAAAACACAGATCAGGCTGTGGACCCACGGTATCAGCAGCTAGGGCTGGGCACTGCCATCACAGGAAACTCTGAATGGAAAAATCACAACTTAGTGATCATGATAATCTGACGGAGGATGATTGTCCATATTAGTCACTGACCTGTTTTAAAAGTTCAGTCCATCTTCATAGAAGGAGGTAGGATTCAGCCTGTGGGCTGCCAACGGGATGAGGTGGGCACCGCCCAGAGTGTCCTGGATGCCGCAGCCCTGGAGAAAATGCATGAGTCCATGCCAGGTCAGGGGAACAGATCAAAACTCTTGTTCCGTACCATTCTTCTCACGTTCTTCTGTCTGAGGAGCTGCAGCCTCCACACCACACAATGAGACTTTTCTCACCTGATCAGAATGCTCTGTATGGTGTTTCTGTAGATGGTCATGAGGATGGGTGGGGACAGGTTGGCTCTCCTCATCCTCCACAGGAAGTACAGGAAGTACTGTACTTGAATATTTGAATATCTGATGGAGAGAACATGAGAGAGGAGGGGGAGATTTAAAGAGAGTCAGGAAGAGTTAAGCGAGACTGAGAGAGAACCCATAGAAACGCTAGGCTAGAACTAGTCTTGGCTAGCTACCCCTTTCCACCAGAAATAAAAAAAAACATATGAACACAAAAATGTCACAATTTGGGCACAGATTGACACTGGGACTGACTGGTTATTTGGGATTTTTCCAGGAACACCAGACTGTTTGGACCAGAGTATCTAAACAATGGTTGGGGCAAACCAGGTAGATTTTCAGTCTCTCGATTTGCCAAACTTATACATAACCAAAGCAACTTGCAGGTGTAATTGCAAAAGCAAAGGGAGGGCTACAAAGTGTGAACTCTTTTGCAGAACCAATTTTGCAGTTTTTTATTTGTTAAGAAGAGTTTATCCAATAATTTCATCCTATTTCATGATTGTGTCCCATTAGTTATTAATTCTTCACAAAGAATTACAATTTTAGATCTTTATGTTTGAAGAGTCAAATATGGCAAGGTATGAAAAGTAGGACTGATACGTTTTCAAGGCACTGTATTTGTTCTCATTCAAAGCATCAATATTTTTTCTATTTTTATGTTTTTTGGATGTAAAATAAAACTATACATTATTTAATATATACATTATTTGTTATTAATACCGAGTTTGATTCTGAGCTAGAAATAAAAACAAAACTCCAGCAACTTATACTTGCCAATGAGTTTTATAGGAATAGGCTACGAGCAGAGAAACTTCAGCCAGTTACACTGTATGCTTCGTGCCTATGAACTGTTCACATCATGCATCTGACTTTGTCTCCTTTTCTTTTTTAGTGAATATACAAAATTCTGCCACTGAATAGACTAAATAAAAAACTGTAAAAAAAAAAACATTTCATGAGACACAACTTTCCAGTAATGAGAAATGGGCGTTGCATTTTCACATGATAAACAGTGAACTTACCTTTGCTCCTCTGTGTTTATATGAAACTAAAGCTAGAATGGCAATGAACTTCAATCATTTTTTAAAGGTGACAATAGCACAATCCAGAGCAGTAGCAAAACTTGTCTAAACAGTCATTGTGATCTGCAGTGGTTACATCTGATATGACTATATATGTTAATGAAACTTTTCTACCTGCTCTGCAAATGTTTGTTTTCAAAAGCATGCTTACTGCATGGTCTTTTCCATGGTTCTGCTATTTTTCTGTTTTTTAAACTGCATTCTTTTTTAATAAATGTACATTTGTTGTCCTTTCTAGCATGTTTTTTTCAATATTGCTGTAAAGCTTAATGTTTAACTGAATTTTTTTCTATTTTATTAATTTCTATCCTATTCTACATAAACAAAATATTTTGCATTTAAAGCAGCAAAATGGCAAAAGTTAAAACATCTTTTTTATACGTGACTTTTGGTATTCCTCTGGAATCATGTTTTGTCACCGTATTTTAAATGTTTGGATTTAAAAACAAATTGGGATGCAAATAAGAAGGTGCTATATTCTGAAAATGCCTCTTATTTTAATAATTAAATTAACTGAAAATGTCAAAAATACAAACATTGAAGATTTAGACAAACTATGCTGTTGAATTCCCTGACATAGTTATATAAATCTCCTTGGACTACACAATCAATTATGCTGATTGGGCTTAATTAATTTGTTTACTAACAATATCAAAATAATTTCTGCTGTTGCTTCAAAATGGCAATTAATAATGAATTGTGGTTACAGATTGCTGCAGTGCGATAGAAAAATGTACTTCTGAATATGAAGTCTGGCTCCAGAGCTGCATGGTCCAATTTGCAGTTCATGGCATAATAAAACTGATTAGTATTTAATTTTACCAGTTGCCAATCTTTTCTCTCTCCTTTCTCTTCCGTTTTCCCCTGAGCATATCTTTGTCAGCAGTCATACACCTTTACTCTTGTTCTTTATTGTCAAGCCCTCCATTAAAACACATTCATCCATTCTAACAAACACTTTAAATGAGAGGGTTTATCCAGTCTAGTCCACACAAGGACTAACACAGTATAGTTTCATAAAAAGGTTAGAAAATACTTGTGTCGACAAAAGTGTACAAGACTCCATATGAAGTCACATGCAGAGCCCTTTGTTGGTCCTGTGACCCTTTCACCTGACATTAATCGTGTGCAGATAGTTCATGTGAGGTAAACAAGTCATCAGGGTGGTTAAGAGACACATTTGTGTAACACTCTTACGCTACACTCCTTGATTAAAAAAGAATGCAGCTCTTCAGGGACGGAGCTAGATGGGGGGCCAGGGGTGGCCATGGCCACCCTTAGCCAATCATTGGCCACCCCTCTGGCCACCCTACCATTTATTTACCTTTAATACAGATGGTGGCAACGGTAATACTCTCAAGTGGAATATAAAAAAAAAAAACATTAAAATTTTTCATCTATGAACAATTACTTGACAGCAAAACACTGTGGTTAATTATTCTCATGAATATACTAACATTAAAGATTATAAATATAGAATTTAAGCAGAAATAGATTTTGTGTTTTATGGGTTAAAGAGAAAATGTGTCTCTGCATGCATCTAGGAGTCTTCAGTCAAATCATCGATAAATAACTATTTTAATAAAAACTTATTAAATAATCAATTTATGTAGATATTAGTGCTTGTAAATATAAATTTTATGCAGAATGATTACTGATAAAAGTAGGTAAGTAATGATATTGGAAAAGATGTTCACCCAAAACTCAAACCTGAAAGTATTTTATCCACTATACCTTTTATCTAGAAAGCACAGATGTTTGAATATCATCATCTATTTGTTAGCAAAGGCTGCGGGAAAATATAGTTTTTCTTTATTTATAAATTATGGATGTTTTGCTCATTAATTTTCCTGTTGGAACAGTGCAGATTGACCGTGAGGTTTTGGTGCCACCCCTCAGTTTACATTGGTTATTGCCTGGTCATCCTTATAAAAAATGTTTGGCTACCCTCTGCAGCTCTTGTTTACATTGAAACTTAAAAACAGCATGATCTTCTGGGAATCTCTATGGAAACTTCAAAAAAGGCCAGTTTATGATCTCTCATAATGACAGCTCACTCAAGTGTGACGTCATTTGCACGTAAAATGTAAAAAAATTTTTGGTCGGTGGGTAATAAGTGACATGTTGTTTTCATTTTAGACTCATATTGAATTAGTTGTATTAAAATCAGCTTATTGGATCATAAAAGCTTCATGGAAACAGCAAAATTCAAATAACTACCTAAAATTCTCAAAAGTTTTTGGGCTCGCCTGAGGTGGTTTTTAGCTTTTACCAAAAAGTGTTGATGTGCAAAAAGGGAGATGAAAACACTTTTTCCAAACAAGCTCTGACATAGCAAACTTTTATTTACATTACTATCAGCTGTTTCTGATGTCACATCCTCCCAGATGTTCCTATTATGCATTTAAAGTTGGCTGGAAGCAGCATCGTCTTTACAAACCTAAATGTTAAATAATATTTTCCCAGATTGCAACAGTAGAAATCCCAAGGCAGTAATTTAGACAGTTCTGACATTTTGAAGTGAAAGAACTTTTTATGTAACTTTTACATGTACATTAACCTCTTAAGCGCAGCAGGCCCGTTATCAGGCCGAACTGATACCTGGTCATGTTTATTTATTTATAGAAATGGCCAAAACACAGTCCCATGGTGTTCCACATGCCTTTCAAAATGGGGCTTTACATTTTCTAAAACATGTTTCAAAAAAATTTTTTTTACGAATACCTTTTGTTTTATAGCTGTGTAAACAAATACAATGAGAGTTAAAATTCTACCTGACATATCTAACTGTGCCGGAATAATGCAACAGAACGTATTCATTTTCAGCCATACCTCCTAATGCCCGTCATCGTTGGAAACTAGAGGGTCCGACCTTTCCAACAAAGTGTCAGACATAAGTGAGGAACTGTTTGGGGTGATGTAAAAGGCATGGGTAACAGATGCTTGCTGTGTGCGTAAAAGCTCTCAGTATATCAGCATTGTGCTCAGTTCACTTAACGCATGGCAGCTTCAAGGTTGCTCTGCTCCGTGGATCCCGTTTCGGCTCACTTTTCTCTCTATCGTTTTAGTTCAATAAACCGTGATGGCACAGAAGAGGAAAATGACCAATTTGGAAGCTTCAGCTTTGGAAGCAAGAGGAAATCTTGCAGACCAGTGATGGTGAAATTGAGAAATCATTAGACAGCAGCAGACTGGATTTTGAGGAGGAAGAAGATTAGGACTTGGTGCTTCGTGTTCCGATTTATGAGTAAGTTGAATGTTTTTTTTTTAATTTGTAGTATCTCTGTCTATACAGTATCTCTGTCTATCTGCTGTTTTTGAAAAAGAGCTCACATGAAAACAGTAGGAAAAATAACACTGAAGCTTCAGTATATAGTTCTCCTTCCCCACTGTCCGATGCATTAGAAAGTTTGTGCTGTGGCGCTTTGCGCTTTATGTGCTGTTTTATCAGGAAGTTTAGTACTTGTCTATACAGCACATCTTTGCTGGTTTTGAAAAAGAGTTCACAAAAATTGTGAGATTGATTCAGGGAAACTTGCACAACTTTTACAATACCCACATTCTGTCAATACATTAGTAGTATTATTTAATATGACATGTATTCTGTATGAGCTGAAAATAAGAATATGGGCTTTCTGTATGGAAGTGAATCTCTAAGTATCTGGAACCAAGCACCTGTAGTTGTTTGTGACAGTGCACTTCTGCATGTAAAGTTTATCCAAAGAAAAAATGCTCAATAGTGGTTGTGAAGAACCGAAGAGGCGCACATTACTTTACATAATAATACATATGAATAAATATTTTGCACATTTTTTTCACATAAGCTTCCAATTCTAATTCTTTTTTTTTTTGTACAGTTTTTGGCTTCTAATTCTTGTTTTCAATAAAATATCCGTGTATATCAGTTAGTTCATATTATTGTGTGTTCAATGCTAAATTTCAATAAAACAACAGCTAAAGCTTAGGAGAAAAGGCCTTATGCATAAGATCTCCAGTAATGGAAATCTGCATATTGTCTGGTCAGATTCCCTTTTATGAGTAGAAAAATCCATTTGGCACAATTTGGTCACATTTGTCACCATTGTGCCAAAATCACATTTTTTGCAGACACAAAAACACAACTTATTCAGTCCAAATATGCTTCACTTATAGTCAACATGTGGATCTATAAAGTCTGAGGGTTCATCCAGAGTTTCAAATAGGGTTTCATGGTGTTTATTTTGGAAAGAAAATTTGGCGATTTTTTTTAAATAATTAAGCTAAACAAAAATTTTCTTTGTTTAATCACCTATAGATCAGACAGGGTGACATTAAAAATAGTGGTTCCACCTGAAAAATAAGAAGAAGAAATACAAAATTGTATTTTTTATTTATAGTTTGGGAGCTGTACTTGCTTAAATTCACACATGTAATTTCAGGCAGAATTTGCTCCAAAGACCTTTAGGGCTTAATCTTATTTTGGTCTTGTTATCTGACAAAAAATAGACATGGTGAATTTTAACTTCAGCTCCCACAGCGTTCATTTTGCGGCTCTTTTACTTGCATTGTAAATTTTCCCACATTTGAGTGACGTCCGTACAGTTTGCTAGCAACCCGACATACTATCTAGAAAAATTTCAAAATCTTTGGCTAACACAGAAAAAAATGGCTTGTAGAGAAACAGGCTTTAGAAATGCTTAAAAATGTTGATGATAAGGATTCGGGCAGGGATTAGGAGACTGATGATGACTACTGGTCAGTGGGAAGGGGCCCATATTTTTACATTAAGTCTCAGGATGATCAACCAGCCCAAGCAAGCACTTGGGGTGGTTGTCCTTTTTGTCTCTGTGTTGACCTGCAATGGACTGGCAACCTGTCCAGGGTGTACCCCACCTCTTGCCAATAGAAAGCCGGAGATAGGCACCAATACCCCTCACAACCCTCACAACAACTTGGGTTAAGCATAACAGAAAATGGATGGATGGATTGTTCTGGTTTGAATCTTATGGAGAATTTTATAATTCTTATTTGTGAGGTGTTATATGGACACAAAGGTCTTGCAATAATTCAAACAACTAAAAAATAATCGGCAAACAATTTCAGAAACAAAATGACATAGTTTATGTTGTTGTTTTATGTTTTAATAGAAATCTTTGATATTTGCTGTGAGAGATGTACTCCGACAAGGTTGCCTTTTTCACCAATCCGGTTAATGATCTTTATGGGCATAATTTCAAGGTACAGCCAAGGTGTTTAGGGGATCTACTTTTTTTTGGCTTTAGTCTTTGCTTTTTGCAGATGCTGAAGTCTTGTTATTTATGAATTTGTTATGTATATTTACATCTGCATTGTCTCTTTGCATTGCAAGCATCATAGATATCTTCCAGCCTGTTAATAGAAGCTTCAAATGTTCATAAAAACAATGAAGTTTATGGGAAACAAATGACAAAGTGTTTCAGGACTGAGCTTGGAACTTTGTATTTATTATACAGAAAATGGGTGTGTTTGTTTATTTATATGTGTGTGTATTCATGTTTTTATCTGCTTTCAACTGAAAGCTTGAAGGCTTATCCTGCTGCTTGAAAATTACCCAAAGCAACATGGGATGGGGAGGAAGCAGTGGGAGGGAATGCAGAAAGGTAAAGTAGGGGACTGAAAGATGAGCATAAAAAGAGGAAGACAGTGAGAGTGATCATTTGGAACCCCAGGCCTTATCAAACATTGTTAGAGCACCCTACTGCCTCTCATTTACAATTGTATCCCCTTCTGAAAGATAGGCATGCACTTGCGCAAGTTGCAAAACCATATTACCTAAAATTGGCAAACAAAAAAGTTAAATGGTGCACAGATAAACAATGAAAGGACCTATTATGTGAAACAGTAGATATATTAGCCAAATGACTTCCCTTGTAATATTGCAACTTAAAAGGGATAAATGGGATTGCAATTAAAGGACGGCAGACACCAGAAAGCAGCAAAACCTCAGATGTTACTTTTTCCATAAGGTTTATGTGGAACTAGCTGTGCTTTTAGAAGAGGACCTTTAAACTAATTATTACTAATTATTTCATTGATAATTAAAACTAATTAATGCCTTGTGCAAGGGATTCAAGGTGTCGGGTTCATAATCCCGATTCTGGGATTGACTCTGTTCCATCTGAATCAGATGATCAGAACTCTAGCCAGCTGCTAACACGTTATGATGGAAAATTCTGCTCTGACCTTCCAGAGGGACTTGGAAACGGTTAATGGTGCACTGGTGGACCAGCATCTCATTGGCGGCTGTCCTGCTGCCACTGTGGAAAAGGGCTGTCATAGCAGATAGTGTTCTGAGTAAGGTGAGGAACCTGTGCTGCTCTGTAAACTGACCTATGCATGCCAGTCAGGTCTGCCATACTCTGTGGTCTGAAGCTGTTCTGCTTTACCAAACACTTCCTGCACCATCATGCTAGCTCTCAGCTCTTCAGTTGCCTAAGGAGGAACTTCTTTGGAATCCTATTCATCCAGCTTCTCTAATGCAGTAATGGTTTCACTCTCTGACCACAACATCAAATTCACCAGAGAGGATGCCAACGACAACAAGCTACCTTCTCTGGACTGTTTGGTTAGCAGAGAAGGAGATGGAAACCTCACCATTGAAGTGTGTAGGAAATTCCCTCACACAGACCAAGATCTTCTTTTTTAGTAACACCACCCACTGTAAAGCAAACTTTCAGTCATCAGAACCTTACAACACCGGGCCGAGCATGTCTCTACTAAAACACAAGGGAAGCACGAAGGACAGAAACACATTAAAGATGCTCTTCAAACCTGCAAATACCCAAACTGGGCGTTTGTCAAATCAGCAAGGAAATTCAAAAGACATGCAGCAGAACATAATGGTGAGAAGATTAAATGCAAAAACATTGCCTCTCCATATGTTGCTGGAGACTCTGAAAAACTTATCAGGATTTTCTCCAAACACAAAATCATAGTACATTTAAAACCAAACAAGACCCTTAAACAGGGACTAGTGCATCCTAAAGCTAACCCCCCCCCCAGACCAATTATATGCAGATTGGTGTATACAGTTCATTGCAGTGATGAATGCTCTGATCTTTATATTGGAGAAACCAAACAACCACTCCACAGATGCATGGCCTACCAAGACAGAAGAGCGACCACCTAAGGACAAGACTCAACGTTACATCTACACCTGATTAAGAAAGGACATTCTTTTGAGGACCAGAATGTTAAAATTTTGGACAAAGAAGACAGGTGGTTTTAGAAGGAAGTGAAGCAACCCATCTATGTTAAGAAAGAAAAACTTACCTTAAACAGAGGGGGTGGATTTCAGCTTTCAAAAACCCAAAATGCAGCAATCGAGGTGATTCCTTTCCACTATCATCACACTCCCTTCCCCCTTACAGAGGAACAGAACACCTCGCCTGTTCAGCCAGTCCAACAATTCCCTCTAACGACCACTCTTTCAGAGACATAGACAGGTATCGGTATTAAAACTTCAAAACTTGGAAACAAAGGCCAGTGGATTATTTTTTTACCTTTTTGGAATGGTTTCAATCTCTTCCTTTATCTCTGACATTTCATCCTGTTAAAAGGAGGCCTCCCCTTTCGCCCTTTTCGAAGATGCTTGGGATTTCCTTTCTACACCTCTTCCACCTTTCTAGCTCTATCTTCAGCCTTCAGGTGCAGTTCCGTTTCTATTTATGACTTTCTATGATTCAGCAATGTAAGCTTACCCAACACACCCTCATCTAACAGATTTCTTCCTGGATTTCTAGTTTACTTAACTAGTTTCGTATTCTCAATTTCCCAAACCTCTGTGGTGAGACTTAGCTCTATATGCTCTTCTATGGATAACACATCACTGAGCTAATTATAGCTTGGTCCTCAATCTCTATGGAACCAGCAAATGTTCCTTTTGCTCTCTTATCCTCTGCCCTATGCATTCTGTTTGACTAGGGGAATGTGAACATAGCCCACAAGCTAAACCTGTTAGAACACCATGCACAAAATCTGACATACTTTGTTTGCTGTAGGTCTGTCTACCCATACGGCAGTTGTGTAATACGCACAGATAAAAAAGGATGCTAAGGTTATCTTTCAACGTGGGACTTATGCTAAGGTTTAGATAATTTACAATAGTGTGTTTATTTTCTAATTGCTTCTGATGATTGACTGAATCACTGACCTTTTCGCAAGTTGTAAAAGCTGAATATGATAATGCGGGTTTGTGAAACAACTGTCAAACAAAGAACCTACTACATAAAAGGGCAAATGCAGTGTTTGGATATCTCCTCAGAAAAAGAAAAGATGACAGACAAACTCTATTATTAAACTCAGGTAGTTTAAAATAATCTCTCAACAATTACTTAGACCCTATTTGTCCACAACAAAGAAAAATACAAACAGTAAGTCAGAATTTATAAGAAAGCTCCTCAACCAAAGTATAGCTGTAGTTCAAAGAGCCACCACCAGGGGAAGGTACGGTGCTTTCACCTTTGATATTCAAAGTGCATTGCCACCACGTACCTGAATGGAGTGTTGGGCAGGAAGCTCCTCCTAACTAACCTTTCTAATTTCAGATAAAAAAGCTTCCCTCACAGTAAATAATACATACCTGATCTGTGTTCCCGTCCACAATTACATTTAGCATGTTGATGCTTTTTCCTGTGTTTTATCAAAAGCAAGTATAGATTTTTTTCTTTTGTCAATTATTGCCATTTAATAGGAGTGGAAATGGCAAAAGGGTTACAACTTGTGTTTTTTTAATCAAAGCATGGGCCTATAATGTAATCAATACGTGTGGTGACTGTTTTTTTTTTTTTTGCATTTTTATGTCTCACATAAAAATCCTTCACACGTATAAGCCTATCCTAGAGGCAGATCATGAGGGCACCGCTGAGAAAGACAGGTTACATTAATTTATGATGGTTCTGTTGAGCACTACTCTGAAGTTCTATTGCAGTTTTACATACCAATGACTTCAAAATATCCTGCCATTCATGCTGTGTATATTGTGATAAGCATGGTTTATTATGACAATAAACATCTTTGATAGGTTAAACCTAATTTTAATCAAGCTCACATTTCGTGTTCGTTTATTTTTAAATATAATGCTCTTATGTAATATTTTAATATTAAGTGTCATGTTTCATTATCTATAAATGGAAGGTCAACATGATCAAAATATAAAGGTAATTAATTGACATGACATTTTCATATATTGCATTGTTAGTCGAATAATTGAACTGAACAGTTTTTGAACAATAATAATCTAATGAATTGAATATGATTGCATATTTAGAGCTTTCCTTAAACAAAGCATTTAAAGCAGCGGTAACCATCAGCATGATTGATGTATCCTATTTCTCTGATTTGTTTTTTCTTGACAGCTTACTGCTTTTGCACTGACTTCTGGATTATCTTATGAGAAAGTTTTCTTCACCAACATAATGAAATCATAAAAACTTTAAACAATTTAAGGACTGATGAATTGTGTAATCCTGTTTGAACAATTCACTGAAGCGTATTACACCACATACTGTATTTTAATATCTGACTACTAAACATATCTTTTGTGACTTAAACTATCTATAAGATTTTTTTAAAATTGGACTATTATTCATATTTTTTTTTTTTTTGCTTGGTAATTTTGGTAGGCACATAGACATACCCACTAACATTTTAATATTAGAGAGAAGACCATGACCTGAGATAAAAGGATGTACAAGTGGAGACGATGGATCACTTTAATTAGTATTTGGTCTGTGCCCGATGACACCTAGATGTAAATATTTTTCAGACCATCTGTAATGATACTGAAATGAACACGTTCACGTGTGTGGGCATGTTTTCATCCACTTGTTACTTTTGATCCAGCAAAACTACCTAGTATTTATTATACAGAATGTCCAGTTTAAAAGCAGATATGTCTAAGTTTCACAAGAATAAGACAGACTGCCATGTATTTTAAGATTGTAGACTGGGTTCAGACAAATACCGTGATTTGCTGTGATTGTTGGGATCTGGGGATCTGCCGCCTGTCTCCAGCAGAGAGCGCTATGGGTCTCCTGAGCTGGAGCCTCCTGCACACCTGAGGATCATCAGCCCATCAGGAGACCTTCTACTTAAGCGGCGACCAGACCTGTCTTCAGCGCCGGAGTGTTGACCAGTTTTGGTTAGCAGAACCTGAGCCAAGCCTGAACATTGAATCTCTGTCTGCTCTGGAGAGAAACCCTGATTCTAACCTGCCTTTGTTTTCTCTGCCTCATAGGACAACCTGACCTAAGTCTGGAGCTCTGGAGGAGCTCATGTTTGGAAACCTGCCTGCCTGCTCTGAGAAGCCAAACCTGAAGATCCTCAGCCTGAATCTCCTAGCTAGTTCTCAGGGGAGAACTTGGAGAACTAATCAAGGTCTGAACCTCACTAGCCTGAAGCTAAGCTCTGCCGCTGCTAAGCTCTCTGCTGAATCCACAGTCTCTGGACCCAACCGGTTCCCTCTCTCCACCGCTCAGTCTGAACCTCAACAGGTACAAATCAGAATCAAAACTCTGTCAAGACATCCCTGCTACCTGGCTAACCAAACAATCCCTCTCTGCAGATTACTCTGTGAAACCAGTCCCGGACCAGTACCTGAACCAGTGCAATTAATTACTCTGTGTGTGTTTACCCAAAATAAACTGTTTAACTTTTACTCTGAGTCCTGTGGTGTTCTGCATGTGGGTTTAATCACAGAGACCCATCATAACAGTGATGTACTCATAGCTAGGAATTTGTCCCAAATGTATTTTTTGGATTTTTAATCTTAGCAATCTTATTTTTTCCAACACTGCATATTTAATTTTTTAGCAGCAAATAAGTATGAAATAGTGATACTTACAACACAGTTTTTGCTGTTTTGAAATTTGTTATTTAAAAGCTGAACTTATTTCTTAGGATCGGTCTTGCTGAAATTAATAACTAGAAATACTTGTATAAATACTACAATGCACAGTGTTTACTATATACATTTGAAACAGAAACTTTCATATATTTATGTTTTCATATATTTTTGTTCTGTTGGATCTGACTAGAGGAAGCTGTAGTTGGAGCCATGATATTTTTAGGCACCGTAGAGGCCCATCCTCTATTCCACAACAGATGCAAATCAAATACTTATCTGTTGTTCTTCTGTTGTTCTCCTGGGTTGTTGCAGTCTTTTGTATTGTAGTCACTTGTTCTTTGCTTTGCAAATCTTAACATCCATCTCAATGTTTTTTTTATCCGTTCATTTTTTTTTTGGGAATTATTAATATGATCATTAGAAGATACAGTGGGAGGTTGGTTTCATACCTTTGCTCTGTAGATCATTAAAACGAAATAGTGATTAAAACATGATTGTTTATAACATTTCCCTTTTAATGATCAGGGGAAAGCATGCAACATGAAAGGTGATTTTTAACTGAAGTTGACAATGAGGTACTTTTTGAATGTGTGTTTATTGGCTCACCTCCGTAGACAAAAGAAGTATCCTTAGGACTCATGGCAGTTTTCTATTTTCATAATGTTGAAACTGAACATCATAAGACATCTCCTTATGCAAACCCTGCTAATTCTGGAAAAAAAAGGAAGCTAAGATGAGATTAGTCTATTTGATATTTAAAATAATTTGAATGATGGCCTCTAACATCTTGTGGATTATTTACTACCTGACTAGTAAAACCTAGTTTATCAGAGTAAAGGTGTCTGTCTGATCAGGAGATTAGCAACTTAGGAGCAATATGAAAGCTTTACCATCCTTTTTAATCTGTTGTCTCATCTAGAAAAACACTCTTTTGTTGGCAGTGTATAAAAAGTGGATAACAGACATTGTACAGAACTGCAAAGATAAAAAATAGAACAGAGAACCAAATAGAGTAAAATCGAATGGCTAGGCAATTCTTTTCTAAATGTAATCATTAGTCAACATTGTACTTTTGTGTCTTTTATTCAGCACCTAGTGTCATGTGGATACATCTAACCATAGCATTTTGTTTCTTTTCAATACAAACTTTAGTTGTTACATATTCAACTATATCTTCAAACATCTTTATTATTTTGTCAATTACTGTATATCTAAGGTTTCTTTCCATATTCACTGCCTTTCTACATCTTATTCCTTCTATTCATGCAATTCAATTCATATCATTGGAGCTCAAATTTCATTCTCCTCTCATGATTCATTTGTCTCTTATATTGATTCATTGACTGTCTTTGCTGATCTCACCGTGTAAGTGTGATGTAATTTACTCATTACATCAGCTCAAATAGTCAAGAAGAGAAGAAGGAGGTGCCAAAGGAAGAAAAAGATACATGGGATATATACAGTACACACACTGCGTCCACATATGACAGCTGTTTTTTCCTTTTTTTTAACAGGATGTTGGGATCTGGAGATTTACCACCTTTCTCCAGTAGAGTGCGCTGTGGGTCTCCTGGGCTGGAGCCCTCCAGCACACCTGATGCTCATCAGCCCATCAGGAGACCTTCCTACATAAGCAGCAGCCAGACCTTCCTTCAACGCCTCAGTGTTGACCAAGTTTGGTTAGCGAACCTGAGCCTCAGTTATTCTGATCAGAATCTAAGTTGTTTCTAGAGAGAAACCTGATTCTAACCTGCCTCTGTCTCCTTGCTCACAGGAACCTGTCTAAGTCTAAAGCTCTGGATGAGCTTAGCCTGCAACCTGCCTGCCTGCCCAAGGAAGCCAAACCTGAAGATTCCAATCTGGACTCCTCCTGCAGTTCTCAAGGAAGAACTGGAAACCCAAACCAAGGTCTGCCACTCACTAGTCAGAAGCTAGACGCTGCTGCTGCTGCTGAGCACTCTGCTGAACCAACAGTCTCTGGACCCAACCGGTTCCCTCCCTCACCAGAAATCAGTTTTGGATCACCTCAAGGTATTTACTGGAACAATTAAATCAACTAACCATCTGACTACCTGGCTAATCAAACTATCCGTCTCTGCAGACATCAGTGATTCCAGTCCCGGACCCGTGCCTGAACCTGTTCATGTATCCTCTGTGCAAATCATTCAATAAACCCTGTTAAACTTTTACTCTGTTTCCGTTGGTGTTCTGCATGTGGGTTAAGTCTCTTAAACCAATCATGACACAGGACGATTATTCTACGGGGTTATTGTACAGGGTGTTCACATGGGTATTGCACTGTGTGTAAAATATATATAGAAACAGGTTATTGCACAGGCTGTTAAATAGTAATAGCACATTATACATTGCACAAGTTATTGCCATTGTAGTATTGCATTGTAGAGTCTGGTGGGAGCAGGGATGAATGACTCCGGTATCAGTTTTTTATACAAATAGGGTGTAAAATTTTTTCACTAAATGAGCTGCTCAGCTCCCTTACGGTGTGGAGCAGAGGGTGAAAGATGTTGTCCATGATGGATATAAGCTTGGACAGCACCCTCCTAAACTTCCTCCACTGAGTCCAGAGAGCACCTTAGGACAGAAACTACCTTTCTCACCAGTTTATTCAGTCTCTTTCTATTCCACTCTGCGCTGCCAGGGGTCCAGCAGACAAAAGCGTAGAGGAGGTCATATAAGGTTTTTTGCAGGGGCCTGCTCACTCCAAATGATGCCATTGGAGATGGTTTGCTAGGTCACTCCGTGTGTCCTGACTGGAGTACATATACTAGTCTTATGTCTACATTTGATCACCATGCTTACATTTTATCACTGTTGCGCTTTAAAAATGGAAATATCTTGAGAGCTGTACTGAACAAAATTTATTTTTGTATACACTCTGTGTGTACAAAATGACAGTACAATCTGTCTATCTAAGGGGTTAGAGAGAGAAAATGCTTTTTTCTGTGGATTTAAAGGAGATGCTCTCTGATATGGGAGTTGTAGACCTGGCCATGGAATTTTTAGGTCTCAACAAGGAAATTGTAATTTGTAACATATCCTAACATCTGCATCCACAGATAAATGGTTTTCTGGACAATGTAGTACTTACCACTGACTCTGTTTGCAGTTCAGCCGTGTCCACAGCTTCCGCCATTGTCCATCTGAAATACAGATCCAGTCTATTTGTTACAGATGGTAAAGTAAACTGCACCTATCTTCAAAGATCATATGTGCCAAAATGGAAACATATAGCAGATGGGTAAATTTCAAACTAAGTGGTGATTTATGAATGGATCATACACAGAGTGAGGACTGCTGAGTAACAACTTTTTTTAGTAGATGATATGTAGTGAAATGAGTGAAGCTGTCTTTTGCCCTGGAAAGCACTCAGACTCCAACACAAGCTTTTTGCCAACCATCAATAAACACGTAAAGAAGAAGATTCCAACAGACTATGGCAGTTCATGACATGTTTAAAACTGTTTACACGTTTTTAAATATTATTATATAACGTATTTAATAAAGTTATTAATAACGTATTTAATAAAGTTATTCAAAACCTGTGTTTTTCTTAGGCAAGCATCATTTTTGGCCCACGTGGATGACGGAGGAACAAATGCATCATTACATACAAAAGAAATTAGTTTTAGAGTTTTCATGTTATGGGTGTGTGTAACATCAAGCATCAGTATGCTAAAATACTGATAGCACATATATCCTTTTTCTTTTTTTTAAGTAAAATTGCATGTGTATTTCTCATTCCAGACGTACCAAAAGCATTTTAAGTGAAACAAAAACATATAATTTTTCCCCCTGGTCATTGGGATGGACTATTTTAAAGTAGATAACTAAAAAATAAATTATAATTACTGTAGATGCCTGTATCAGTTAAGGATTAAAGGAAATTTTGGAATGTTTCCAAATACCTTTATCTATCTGTTTTTCTATCTTAAGTGTTCATTTCAAGTTGCTTTTTTAAACACGTTTGGCCACTTTTTTTTCCAAACCACCAACACCAAATCTTTTCGCATTTTTTCTTTGTTTCCAATGAAACCTAATGATACCCAGTCCTGATAGAAAGAGGCCCTAATGGCACTGTGAGCCTGTTGTTATATTTAGATCTAATTAAAGATCATTATAATCTATCAGCACAAAGGAGGCCAGGCACTGATAGAGTCAGAAGGGGATATCAGAGTGGGAGGGTAGTTGTGAGGTAGTAAAAAATGTTATATGTGCTCGGAGTCTCGATCATGTAAATGTATCCCAGTCGTTAACAACCCAAAATATTCCCCCACTACTTGATTTTCTTTTCCATAACTACCCCCTTGATTTTTCAATTATATGAATGTGATTACAACACATTACAATGATTGCAACCCTTGTGTTGGCACAGAGGTAAAAAGAAGAGGGAGGAGAGAGGATAAAAAAAACAATTAATGAGGGCTATGCAAGAAACACCAAAGACTTATTAGCTGTAAGGCATGCTTTAGGCGCTAGCTAACTATCAGTAAGCAGAATATGCAGTTGCAGTTGTACGCTCTGGGGGCCGGCCGTGGGGCCGGGGGCGAAGCAGCTTCCCAGGAGGAAGACGCCCCAATTTCAGTAGGTAGCCCCATGGGGTACCCCGTCCCCCCCTCAGCGGCTCTGGAACAGGCTCAGAGGTGACCGCAGACTGCGGCTCTGGAACAGGCTCTGTGGAGACCGCCGACTGCGGCTCCTGGACTGGAACAGGGTCTGAGGAGACCGCCGACTGCGGCTCCTGGACTGGAACAGGCTCTGAGGAGACCACCGACTGCAGCTCCTGGACTGGAACAGGCTCTGAGGAGACCGCCGACTGCGGCTCCTGGACTGGAACAGAGGAGCCCGCCGATTGCGGCTCCGGATCAGGGACAGAGGAGCTCGCGATTTGACTCCGGATCAGGAACAGAGGAGCCCGCCGATTGCGGCTCCGGATCAGGAACAGAGGAGCCCGCCGATTGCGGCTCCGGACCAGGAACAGAGGAGCCCGCCGATTGCGGCTCTGGACCAGGAACAGAGGAGCCCGCCGATTGCGGCACCGGTTCAGGAACAGGGAAGCCCGCCGATTGCGGCTCAGGGTCAGGAACAGGGAAGCCCGCCGATTGCGGCTCAGGGTCAGGAACAGGGGAGCCCGCCGATTGCGGCTCCACCTCAGGAACAGGGGAGCCCGCCGATTGCGGCTCCACCTCAGGAACAGGGGAACCCGCCGATTGCGGCTCCACCTCAGGAACAGGGGAGCCCACCGATTGCGGCTCCACCTTAGGAACAGGGGAGCCCGCTGATTGCGGCTTCACCTCAGGAACAGGGGAGACCACCGACTGTGGCTCCCAATCAGGAACAGGGGAGACCACCGACTGTGGCTCCCAATCAGGAACTGAGGACACCACCGACTGTGGCTCCCAATCAGGAACAGTGGAGACCACCAACTGTGTCTCCACATCAGGAACAGGGGGGACCACCGACTGTGGCTCCCAATCCAGCATGGGGAAAACCGCCCATGGCAGCAAAGGTTCAGTCTCTGAAGTGGCTTGTGATGCTTGTAGAGGGCTCCTTGCGGTCAGTGGCGCCTGTAGAGAGGTCCTAGGAGGGGTAAAACCACATCCTTCGAATTCTGACATCTCTTTAAAGTTCTGCTCAGGGGTCTCTGGACGGGACAGAGCTAACTCAGGGGTCTCTAGACGGCACAGAGCTAATTCAGGGGTCTTTAGACGGCTAAGAATCGGCTCGGGAGTCTCTAGACTGCTTGGAGCAGGTTCAGGGGTCTCTAAACGGCACGGAGTTGACTCAGGGGTTTCAAAACGGCACGGAGCTGACTCAGGGGTTTCAAAATGGCACGGAGCTGACTCAGGGGTTTCAAAATGGCACGGAGCTGACTCAGGGGTTTCAAAATGGCATGGATCTGACTCAGGGGTTTCAAAATGGCACAGAACTGACTCAAGACGGCTCAGAACCGGCTCAGGGGTCTCTAGACGGCTCAGAGCTGGTTCAGGGGTCTCTAGACGGCTCAGAGCTAGCTTACGGCGCCGCCGTCTCTTACGTCGGGGTTCATTAGAAGCTGGGCTAACGGGTTCACAGGCTGACTGTGGCAAAAGGCTAACTGGTGTGTAAGTGGGTTCAGGTGCAGGTTTAGCTGAATTGCTAACGGGCTCAGGAGTAGGGCTAATTGGTTCATGATAAGGTGACAAGAAGGGGAACAGATCATCTCTATCCCCGTAATAGAAGTTCCAGAGATCTGACTCCTGGATTACGGGGGCTCTGACTGCTTGGGTTGTGAGTTGTGGTTTGATTTTTATCTTTTTAACGGATGGTGCTAACTGGCGGTCATGTAGGTGATGGCTGAACTGGACTAAACTGTGCGGAAGTGGACTGAACAGGGCTGTACAGAGTTGTACTGAGCTGGACTGAGCTGGACTGGGCTGGACTGAGCTGGACTGGACTGAACTGGACCGGGCTGAGCTGGTTTTCTAGACTTGGGCTTGACTCTTGCTTGTAGTCTGTAATCCAAATAGGTTGCTATGCAAATAAGCTCTTCCAGGGTTGTAGGTTGATCTATTGTTGTTAGTTCTTTTCTAATCTCTTTATTTAATGCGTTCAGGTAGATGTTTCTTAGCATAGCGTCACTCCAGCCGGAAGCAGAGGCTCTGACCCGGAAGTCTTCAGAATATTCTTCGACGGATCTATTTCCTTGTTTAATGTTTGACAACCCATGAGACTCGACAGATTTACTAGAAAAAACTAGAGTGAATTTGTTAATAAAATTCTTCGAATGTACAGGTGATAGTTGATTCAGAAGGAAAACGGGTCCTTTTCCATTTACAGGCTCTACCGGATAAAAGTGAGAGAACAAAAACTATTTTTCTCTCGTCGTCGGGAAAACTGGACGGATTGAGCTCGAAAAACAATTTACACTGCCAAAGAAAACCTTTACATTCACTAGATTCGCCAGAAAATAGTGAAGGACGGAAATCAGGAAATGACGGAGCAGATTCTGACCTTAGAAGCGGATCTGAAACCGGAAGTGACCGACGGAATTCCGGAAGTGACGAAACGGGCTCCGGAACCGGAAGTTGAACTGGCGCCATCTTGTGATTTCCACGAAGCCTGTGGGATCTTGAAACGTGTGTTTTCTTTAAATCAAACTGGGATTTTAACTCACGGAGGGTTTGTGTCTGTCCTTGGATCAGGTGGCTTGTTCTTAAAGCTTCCTCCGGAGGTGATCTGCTGGGTCTTGTTAATGGCCGCAGTGTTCTGTCATGATTGGTTTTTAGGTTAAACCCACATGCAGAACTCAAACGGAGGCTGAGTAAAAGTTTAACAGAGTTTATTGAAGTTAGATTGACACAAGAACATGAACAGGATCAGGTACTGGTCCGGGTTGGGTTCACTGATGTCTGCAGAGATGGACAGTTTGATTAGCCAGGCAGTCAGAAGATTAATTGAGTTTTAAGATTGTTCTGAGTCTACCTTGAAGGAGTCCAGGCTTAACTTGTGAGGGAGGGAACCGTTGGGTCCAGAGACTGTTGGTTCAGCAGAGTGCACAAGCAGCAGCAGCGTTTAGTTTCTGACTTTGAATGGCAGACCTTGATCTGAGTTTCCAGCTCTTCTCTAAGAGCAGCAGGAGAAAAATCCAGACTGGAATCTTCAGGTTTGGCTCACCAGGGCTGGCAGGCAGGTTAAGCTCACCCAGAGCTTCAGACTTGAGACCGGTTTCCTGTGAGCAAAGACAGAGGCAGATTAGAATCTGGTTTCTCACTTGAGATGACTTAGATTCTTTCTAGTAACAGAGGCTCAGGTTTGCTAACCAAACTAAGGTCAACACTGCGGCGTTGAAGGAAGGTCTGGCAGCTGCTTATGTAGGGAAGGTTCCTGATGAGCAGACGAGCTCCAGGTGTGCAGGAGGGCTCCAGCCCAGGGGACCCACGGCGCACTCTGCTGGAGAAAGGTGGTACATCCCCAGATCCCAACAGTAACCCAGTCCCTAAAAGAAAACAAAAAACAGAAGAGGATCCTCGGCGCCCTCTGGTGAGCAAGCCTCAGGATCCCAACACTAACTAATTGAGTCCTTTAGAAACCTTCCTGCCCTGACTCCTGGACAGCTTTGCTGGATAGATGCATTCCACACTGACAAAGACACATTCATAAATCCAAGAACAAACACACATGTGCTCATTTTTATGTCTTTCTCTGCCAAGCCTAATCCTGTTTTACCAGCTGTAGAAAGAGAGAGAAAATCTCCTCCTTGCACTCAGTTCCAATTCACTTTTCAATTTCAAGGTGCTTTATTGGCTAGGCATTGCCTGATTGATGCCAAGGCAATTAGCAAGAAAAAAAAAAGATCTTGCTTTTAAAGCAAAAAAGGAAAGGAGAAAAAATAAATTGGCTCACATGACAAGCACCACAATCAGAATATTAATCAACATTGAAATCATTTTAATTTGCCTTCCATTCATTTATTTATGTACCCACCCTCTCAGAAGGTTCAGTACAATTGTCTTTTTTTGTTCTTTTTTTGGTTCATGGAAAGTGCTCCACCAAATTAAGTAAACACATGAGGGTTGAATAGAGGAGGCATCAAAGATTAATCATAACATATAGGTTTCTAGTAAATTCTTGGTTCTCTAAACCCTAAGGGTGAGTTCCCAATCCTGAGTTTGGGGATAAGAGCTGTAGATCAATTAAATGTGGTGCATTACAACCTCCCATTTGCATATGGGAGCTAGCCTATGGAAAGTATTTGTTTTGGTAATTAAATTGTAGAGTTTTTCTCATGACTTTTCTAGTATGTTTTTGACTGTTTTGAACTGAACAAAATAATAAATTATAAGAAAAACATACGCCTACCTTAGCATTGATTAAGATAGATATGGGATAGCATTTTGTTTGATATATGAAATATATGCATTTTTTTTAACTGGGCCTTGCAGGCTAAATCAATGGATGTATCTTGCCCCATTCGGCTAAATGTATACAAGAAATGCTTCATTAAGATCTTAAAATACGCCTTCAATGTCAGATGATTGCAAAACATATCTAAAAAATAAGCAGTGCATTAGTGTATATTCTGTATTTTTTTTTAAATGTGACAAAACCTGACTATCAGCTCTTTAAATAGGTACCTTGCGCAAAAAGCAATGCCACAGTAGTGCATATGATTACCGTCAAAGTGTATGATATTTGTATTTGCTCTGTTCTAGGGGTTTCCCTTACTCACTGAATTTTCCTGATACTTTAGTTACAGTATTTTTGCTGTTCCTAGAACTGCACTTTTATGGACTGAGATGTCTGATGTATTTCCAGCGTTCTGCTGTAACCACAAAAAAAAAAAAAAAAAAAAAAAAATATATATATATATATATATATATATATATATATATATATATATATATATACAAAACTGTTTTCTCACCCCTCGTGGGGTGGTACATGTCATCCTCAAGCTCGGGTCCTCTACCAGAGGCCTGGGAGTTTGAGGGTTCTGCGCAGTATCTTAGCTGTTCCTAGGACTGCGCTCTTCTGGACAGAGACCTCTGATGTTTTACCTGGACTCTGCTGTAGCCACTCTCCCAGTTTGGGGGTCACAGCCCCCAGTGCTCCAATTACCACTGGCACCACTGCTGCTCTTACTTTCCACATCTTTTCTAGCTCCTCCTTCAGCCCTTGGTATTTCTCAAGCTTCTCGTATTCTTTCTTCTTGATGTTGCTGTCGCTTGGGATTGCCACATCTATTACTACTGCCTTCTTCTGCTGTTTGTCGATCAACACGATGTCTGATTGGTTAGCCATCACCTGTTCGTCAGTCTGGAACTTGAAGTCCCATAGGATCTTAGCTTGGTCATTCTCAACTACCTTAGGAGGTGTCTTCCATTTTGACCTTGGGACTTCCAGCCCATACTCATGGCAGATGTTCCTGTACACTATGACAGCTACCTGGTTGTGGCGTTCCATGTATGCACTTCCTGCCTAAATTTTACATTTATTCATATTTATATATATATATATATATATATATATATATATATATATATATATATATATATAATGTGCATTATTTTCTCATAAAATTACCGAAAACACAGATATTAGAAATCCACGATTTCATTCACAATAGGCCTTATTGATCACTACTGTCCTCGATAGGCCAGTAATTTTCTGTCGGCACCCTTGTTTTGGTAGGCTTAAAATTTTGCCATGCTCTTTACATTTCTGGATGATGGATCGAGCAATGCTGGATGAGATGTTCAACCTTGGGAATCATTTCTATAGCCTAAACCTAAACCTGTTGTAAACTCCAAAGTCTAAGGCCATCACAGACTCTACAGTATATACTGTAGTTATTAGCAATTATCAAGCAACTTCTGAAGGTAATTTGTTGCACTCACAAAAAAAGGGCTGAATACTTTTGCACACTAAACTTTTCAGTTTTTTTTAAATGGTTATATTTTCTGATGCTTGGTTTCTAATTTCTAAATACAATGTGTGGTAGCAATGGGATTGACTGATTTGATATGCCTGTCAACAATTAATTGAACATGCGTAAGAAGTGCCTGATGAGTTTACTTATTATCTGTTATGTACTATGAAAACATGCAAGAATAAGCATTAAACTGTTTCAGTGGTAATCAATTCATTATGTTAAATCATAATTTCGAAAGATTGCACAAACTACTGTACCATTATGGCCAGAGAGAGGACTTGAATGTGATTAACAGCCCTATGTTGTTTCAATGCATTGACATGCCTTTCTCACTTCTTTCTGGATCCCCACTCTTTTTCGCCCTCATGTCCCTCCATTGTTGGACAAACTTGCCCCCACTTCCTCACCGCCTTGGCTGTGTCTCGACCCACAGCTAGTTTGTGATTGTCCCTCTTGTATTGTGCCGTGGAATTACATAGCGCAGACCATGCTTCAAAATTGAGCATGAATCAAAAATGTTTGAGTCATATCTTCGACAAGCTCACTGCGACACACTGCTGCGGCACTATATCCAGGCCTTTATTCTACTAACTGTATGCTACATACAGTAACAGCATACTTTGGGTATTTTAGGATTTTGACAATTGTACCGGACCTAAAAGTCTGTCTTCTTAAAACCATATAATTGTTTTATTTTTTATATTTTTTTTACACAACATTGACTCTTAGGTTTGGTAAAGTTAAAAAGGGTTATAAAAAAAATCTAAATTGATGGCCATAGTCAATGGTGAGACAATTGTAATTATTATATTTCTTTCTGTTCCTTCCTCCCCCTCTGAAATGTATAAGACCAATACAACTATTTGAAAAGTTATCTCTATCATGTACAGGGACTCTGTTGGTATGTTGCCTAATTAATGCCTCTGTAATTTATTTTCAGTCCAGCCTACAGGCCTTTTTATTATCTGATACAGCTTATGTTTTGGAGATGAAGATCTATATTTGAGAGAGGAAAAAAGAAGAAGGAAAACAGGGAGCTTGTGAAACCCCAAGGTTATAAAGAAGGCAAAGAGAAGTTCGACTAGAGTAAGGTGAAGAGCAGTCCCAGTAGCCCTTGGTACACTTGCAGTTGTAACCCAAAGATTTTGGAGTGGCTCCAGAAAGTTTAATGAATAACTTTTACAATAGGTGTCCAGAGCAGGACAGTCATATAAACTTCTAAGTTACTGCACCGAACTAGTTTGTCTTGTAGGAGCTGTGTTTGGAACACGCTGTCCTCAGTCTTGTGCAAGCAACACATCCCTTATGTCAAGTTTTAGTTGTATTCAAATTACAAGCAATCATTTGTACCTGGTTCAACTCAGATAATTTATGCAATATGTACATCCAGTACATCTTTTCATTGTATATTATTTTAAAAGCAGAGTAAGCTAACATTGCTTCAATTTTTCTTCAATGGACTTTCTCCTTATTGTGGCAGAGAATGATGTAAAAGATCAGACAGAATGACATAGAAAGGAAAAGAAAGGGATTTTCAGTAATTCAGTAATATTTTTCTACATAAAGAAGTTCATCCATCAATCCATCCATTTTCTGTCACTCTTATCCCAAGTGCGGTCACAGGGGTGCTGGTGCCTATCTCCAGCTGTCTACGGGCGAGAGGCGGGGCGCACCCTGGACAGGTTGCCAGTCCATCACAGGGCAACACAGAGACAAACAACCATTCACACACACAATCACACCTAATGAGAATTTAGAGAAGACAATTAATCTAACAGTCATGTTTTTTGGCTGTGGGAAGAAGCCGGAGTACCTGGAGAGAACCCACACATGCACAGGGAGAACATGCTGAAAGACCCTGGGCCGAGAATAAAACCTGTAACCTCTTTCTGCAAGGCTGCAGGGCTACCCACTGTTCCACTGAGCAACACTGTAAAACATATCCTGTCATCACGAATTATCTTCCAATGACAGGTGACTTTGACTCAGTTTCAAATCTCATCTTCCTTGACATGTGTGTACACTTTGATACAAATTCTGAGACCATTCTTGTTAAGTTTCCCTCACTTGGCATCAATCATACTTCCTTGTTTAGCTTTGTTCCAACCTCTGTAGTTGTAATAAAGACGCCAACCCAAGACCTTAATTTCCCACTCCTCTCCTTTCATGTCTGGTGTCTAGGGGCTTTGTCCTAGATTTCATAGTGTTCTTTATTGGCCTTTTTCCCTTTAGAATTATATTCCAAAAGTCTAACATTTTCACTGCTATGCTGTGGTTAGACAGCTCTACTTATCGATTAAGCTCAGTTCTATATTCCTATCCAACGGCATAAGAGGGACTCCTTTAAAAAGGAATCTTTAGTAACATTTTGGCAATCAATTTTAATGGAAAAAACACAACTTGTTATTAACTATATAAACAACAGCTCAGAACACACCAGCATATGGTACATTTTGGTTCCCATTGGCTTCTTTTTTAAACTTGCCTTACACAAAAATCAAAATCAAATAGACATTTTTTTTACCTGGGAACTATTTCCCTTACTTTGCCAGACCTGCAGCCCCTCTTAAGCTCTGCTTTGGAAAGGTAAGTTGAAGATCTTCAGTGTTCAACAACTTATTATGTCAGGCTTACAGCAGGGAAGATAATGTCTTATCCTCTCAGATGCTCCACAACGTCAGTCTTTGGTATCTCAGGGTTCCCTGTGAATAGAGACAAATGTTGCAGAACTATTTGTTCTGGTATGAATCAGTTCTGAGAGGTCCACTTAGTCTTTGATTGATCTTAATATTCTGTTCTTTGGATTGTGTGACCTTCCATGTACTATATATATCCAATGTAAACCTCCTCTGGAGAGAGGTTCATTAAAAAGTGAATGAAGATTGTTAGCCTTCCATTCAAAATATCTACCTACTGTCCAAAATTAATATCATGGCTTATGGTATTACAAGGTCCTGAGTGGTCAGAAAAAAAGAGATTTCAGTGGGGGCAAGGCTAGCAAAGGAACACAGAAGGTGGTGAAACCAGGTAAAATCACCCATGAACATTTAAAGAAGGTAGTTATAGAGTTGACTATACATAAAAAACAGCAGCTATCTCTACCTAAACAGATCATTAAAGTGGTTCCAGAGAGCTCATGCCATCAGTCAATAAGTCCCCCTTCTAGTTCCTGTTAGCTCACTGCTAATATGTTTTATCTAATCACTAGTGTCATTTCTTTTAATAACTTCTTTAATAAATTATGGTAAAGCTAGGCTTCAAAAGTATGGTATTTACTTGCCATAAACGGAAATACTCCTATAATTATACGTTAAAAGGGAACAAAAAGCAAAAAAATACAAAAGATTTGAATTTTTACCATTTCATTAAGGTAATCGGATTAAGATTTCAGGTAAATGTATACCTTTCATACCTCTCCCATGCCTTTCTAAGATGGAATTAAGTGTTTAGATACTATATATTCTCCGGCTTGAAAAAAATTGTCAGGCTTAAAGCCATATTATGCAACTGGAAAGCTCTAATCCTACAATGCAATAGTATTGAGAAATCCCAAATGGGTCTGTAGCCAAAAATATGTTTCTCATAAGTTAGTTAGTAAGACGGAGGCCTGAATAACTTTTGGCAACTAAAATTGGCTATCATACAACTGTTACACCTGTAAGTGGACAGGGGTGGGTGAGTTTAAATCAATCAATCAATCAATCAATCAATCAATCAATCAATCAATCAATCAATCAATCAATCAATCAATCAATCAATCAATCAATCAATCAATCAATCAATCAATCAATCAATCAGTCAATCGTCTTTATTGTCAACTACAATTTAAATTGCAATCGACATTTTAGTTTCAGTACAAACCGTTACAGTAAAATAACCTTAAATAATCCCAGAAGAAAGGGTTTGGTTACAGTGAACAGAGACTTCACCCAAAAACATGAAAAAATGCAATTGTGAATAAATAACTAAAAAATTGTGCTTGATATTTTTGCCAAATCACCCACCCCTCCTACTTATGCAGACACATACTGACCTACACACTATGAGTTTCAGTATTCTGGTGGGGGCTTTCCTCTGATTTCAGTTAATTTGTAGGTAATATCCACAGCCTAACCCTTACCCTAACCCAGACTCAATTCACACCGTTGTCCCAATCCCTACTGTAACACCTAAGCCTAAAGGGGAAGTGGCGGAGGTTCCCCACGAGGATGGTTGGTCCCCACTATGTAGCATTTTGAATGAAACTGCCCTAACCATGTAGGAAAAAAGTACACACTATAAAACCCCCAGGTAGTCACTAATTCATTTTCAACTTAAATTTATAAAACAGCACTAAACAGTTAGGCTCTAGATTACCAGTAAGATTTTCTTTTTGGTTTAGAGACAAAAAACTGTTTAAAGATTGAGTTGAGTGACTGAGTGTGTGTCTTTTTTGTAGTCTGTAAAACTGGTGAATATATGCGAATGAGTGAGTAAAATGAGGAAGGGAAGTGGAGGTAGAGCCAGTGCTATAGATAACCCACTGCATTATTTTGTTAATTATGCGTCTCCTTTAATATGATCACCTTCATCAGGCAGAACCACAGGAGGAATTTGGCCAGGAGAACAGGGAAAACCTGTGGGAACCAATCAACACTAGAGTTGGTTTGTATCATTTCAATTATCAAAACATCTTCAGAACAATTTTATGAATAATTTATTAGTGCATTTATTTTGTTGTAGGTGCAATCTGGAAAACACAAAGCATGACAGCAGATGCCACAGAGGCGCTAAAATATATATTTTTCCTAATTTACATAAAATAGCAAGAAAATATTTGTCAATGCCAGCAGCATTGTTGACAATCTTGAACAGGTCTTCTCCAAAGTTGGAGAGATAGTGAGACAGAAAAGGAGCAGACTGAAACCAAGTACTGTTGAAATTATTCTTATTTTGAATAAAACTTGTTGAACCACAAAAGAAAGTTGCACAAACATCTCCTTCCTTTTTATCATTTAAAGTTACATAAGCACAGTCCCAGTTGCAGAGGCACTCTAATTAATGTTTTGTAAAAAGCTGCCAGTATTATGGTTTGAGGTATAATTGTACAACATTCAGAGCAGAAAGGCTTCAACAACTGCTATGCATCAGAAGAGTCTTTAATCTTCTAGGGCTGGGGTCATCAACGTTTTCCAGGCCAACGAACCCCAAACTGATGGCGAGATGGAGCGGGACCCCGTAATTACATATATTTTATGAAATTGTGTTATATCAAACTGGTCCTAGTCACTCTAATACAGATGGAGTAATGTAATGATTCCTTGTTGATGGGACGGGTGTTGTGAATGAAAAGGTGCCCAGCTTGAAAGAGCTCCTGTGTCACTGAATATGTGCATTGATGACTGAAAGACATCTTCTGTCTCTATTTATTTGTTTACTACAGTGTGTTGAATTCATTATATTGTGTATCTAAAGACATATCAATTAGTGGAAAAAATTGCAGGGGGAATAAAAAAAAAAAGTCTAATCAACCAAAACTTTTGCGACCCCCAAGCAGTACCTCTGTGGACCTCCTAGGGGTCGCGGACCCTCTGTTGAAGACCTCTGCTTAGGGCATTTAAGGCCATACTTTAATATTCAAAATTTCAACCCAATATTGTTATTGGAGAACAAAATAAGACCTTAACCAAAAGCCTTGTGTGACTAAAAACAGTCACTTACCCTTATATGGTCAAAAGAATCCAAACAGTGCTTTTATAAGAAATTTGTAAATCACAGATTAAAAGAAACATATTTAGACTAGTGTCATGTGGTATACACAGAGTGTTTTACCCTCATCGTGCATCCTGGGTTGTGTTGTATACAGGGGTAATGAGGGGAGATTAGGCTCTCACTACCACCTTCCGATTAGGAATCGTAAGGTCGGGAACAAATTAAACATGTTTGAAACTCAATCTGTCCTCGTAAGGAGTTTGTGAGCAAATCTTGCTGTTGAAGCAAAGATACGAGCATCAATAAGCTGATTTACCTGAACCTCGCATGTGCAAACAAGGGAACTCTTCTTCTAGATTGACATATCCAACCAGCACCATCTCTTGGGGCTGAGTCCAATGTGTGGTACAGTGTGAGCATAAGAAAAAAACATCATAAGCTGTAAACTTTTAAACCCTGTGGTTTCATCATACAGTTTCAGCTGTGGCTGAGTAAAAAGATTGAAAATATCGTACAGTGTACGTACACCTGCCTTTAGAGACAAAAAAAAGTTGGATGAGTCTAAACTTTCTGATTTTAAATGCAGATAAAACAGAATTTATTATTTTATTGCCACTTCTTGATGCCATTAAATAGATCTCAGATAAAAAAAAAAATGAGTAAAAAAGTGGGTGTGTTTTTTGATCAGCCTTGTAATTTAAATCCTATATCAGAGAAGTTTCAAGAACTTCCGTCTTTCACCTCAAGAATATTGGAAAATATCCAGGGTTGATGCTGAGATAGTCATGATCTTGGTGCGATTGTTCATTCCATTCACCTGCCTAGCTCTGCCCAGTTTCTCATCCCTGTTCATTTGTAGCATCTTCTCTAGTCTCTATTTAACCAGTCTGTTTCCAGTCATCATCTGTAGTGTTGCCTTTGGGTGAGCATATGCACACTGGGATAAATAGGAATATGACTCAAGAACACAGAGGTACATCTCAACAAAGTTAAAGCAAGTGCTTGTGAGGCTGTGAATGGCTTGATGCTTCCATGGGAAGATAAAACTCAGGTTTTGAGTGAATGCTGAACCACTGCTCTTATGCTGCACTAGTGATAAGCTAAAGAGTTGCACCTGTGTAAGCTACACTGGTGCATGAGAAGTAAATAGGCCAGCAGCAGACTCAGAAGGCCCTCTGGTGAATAATTGCAGAACTGCAGAACAGCTACCGAGCCAACAACATGTAAAAAGTTAATAACTACCTCTAGGAAATATTAATATATCACACAGCTGAATGTTGAAAAATCTCTAAGTCATGTATGAAACTGCATCAAACTGACCATATCAATTGGTTTTTTGCACCATGTTTTTTCTCTTACAATGTTTGCATTTGATCACTGCTGCACTTTAAGAAACAGAAATGGCATGAAATCAGATTAATTTAGTCATTATTTGTCTCTAATTTAAAACTTCTAGGTGATTGTAGATAAACAACTTTTTCTCCTCTCCCATAAAACAGAAAAAATAGTTCTGAAAATGGTATGAAATTAGTATTCTTTATCTTTAATGTTAGTATACTGATGTGTATGATTAACTACTGTATATTTTTTGTCAGTTTATTTTTAATATTCAGATAATTCAAATGTAAATTAAACTGCTTGAGAATGATGTCATGCGATCACCTTTTATTTAAAGCAAGTGGGGTTTATTTGTTACCACTATTGGCTTTTGTGTTATTTCAATCTCTTCAACGCCTCCCTCAAGTGATTCACCCCCCCCCCCCCCCCCCCCCCTTCTGAAATTGACATTTATTTATTCCTTGCACTGTTTTTTGCACACTGTCACTATCACTTATCAAAGTAATTTCCCACTGTGGTTATTAAAGTATTTCTGATTCTGACTCTGATTTTGTAGTTTCAAAAACACCTGATTTTATATTTTCTTACCTCTGTATTGAAGCCTGAACATGTTCGCTTCTTCTGTTTATTTCGGTCAAGTCAAAACGGTGGCAGGTAACAATCTCTAAAATGCAGTTATCGTCATACATACATATACATATATATATATATATATATATATATATATATATATATATATATATATATATATATATATATATATATATATATATATATATATACAGGCCAACTGTCAGCTTTGCTAGAAGCCTGGGACATTTATGATGTCATAAACATTGCCAGATCATTGAACCTTTCCTGGGACATCCTAGAACTCAGGTAGTTTTTTATTACCTTAATTTTACTGAAGGCCTGCTCATCTCCAGCCAGTCACAGGTAGAGATAGGAAAATTTGTAGCAGGTTCTTCCATTTCCAATAACAATTTTTGTGTGCACAGTTTCTCTGATGCCCTGGAAATCTTTCATAAAGGTTTCTGTATTTTATGTTGGATATTTTCATCCCATCTATTGAATTTAGTGCACTAGTTGATTTTTTTAACTACTTCATAAGAGAACAGCAAGCATGGTGGGAAAAATATGGCCTTTTTTGACCTGTTGTATATTAGCCATTCCCTAAAATTTTTCCCTTCCATTGTGGGAGTTAGAATATGTTACATACTTTGGAGATTGTCTGCCCTCTGAATCTGCTGGCAGTATTTGCTATCTCTAAGAAAGACTTCCTTTTTGCCAATAAATGCACAATATTCACTCAATCAGAATCAGTCATTTTTACTGGCCACATCGCAGGATCATTAAAATTAACGGCTTGATCCGTCTCTAACTCACTCTCCGTTTGGGCAGCAAGCCCCTCCACCTGCACACCATGTTATCGGTAGGGTCATCTCTCTCTGTCTCCACCCCAAACACACACTCCCCCAGCCCCCTACCCCTCAAAGCTGCGATGGGAGAACTGCTATGCTGTCCTCTTTTCTCTCTGTCAACCAAGCTCCCCTGCTCTGCTCTGTCTTTCACTCTGTGCCTGGACTTCTACCCTCTTTCAGCTCCTTTGCTGCTAAGCTCAAGTATTTCTGTAAAAGAAAAGGTGTTTTTTATCCCTCTTTTTAATATTTACTCATAAAATCCCTCAAACCTTTGGTGTCATCTTCCCTTTTTTTCCCTGTGCACCGCATCTCTGAAAAACCTGACTTTCTTAGTTTTGAATTTTAATGTTCAGATTGTCAATTTTGGGCTTCTCTCTGGCCTGGGCCTGAGGGGAAGAAGCTAAACATGACAGTCAATCTCCATTGGACTGGGGCTCAATGAAAGATCTCACCTTGTGGGGTCTCACTGATCCTAAGAAAGGTGAAAAATCAGCTACTCAAAAGAGCTTGACCCACCATTTCCATGGTTACTGTTGGTAATACACATAGACATCATGGTTTGAAATCATGCATGATACGGAAGGTTCCCCTGTTTAAACCAGCACATGTCAAGGATAGAACTTTTTGGTCATAATATCACTAACCATGTTTGGAGGAAGAAGAATAATGAGTACCATACCGAGAAAACCCTTCCTACCCCTTAATGGGGGTGGTATCATCATACTTTGGGGGTGTTTTTCTGCAGGGCAATTGCATCGCGTTAAGGAGGGGATGACTGGGACCATGTATTCCGAGATTTTGGGGAACAACCTCCTTCCCAAGGTTAGAGTATGTAAAGATGGGTCGAGGTTGGGTCTTCCAACATGACAATGAGACGAAGTACACAGCCAGGATAACCAAGGAGTGAATCTGTAAGAAGCATATCAAGGTTCTGGCATGGCCTTGCTAGTCTCAAATCCTAAACTCAATATACAGTCTTTGGAGCGAGCTCAATCTCCATGTTTCTCAGTGACAGCCCAGAATCCTGACTAGAAGATCTACTGTAAGTGGAGGAGTGAACCAAAATCCCTCCTGCCGTGTGTGCAAACCTAGTGAAAAACTACAGGAAATGTTTGACCTCTGTAATTGCAAAGAAAGGCTACTGTATCAAATATTAACATTGATTTTCTTGGATGTTCAAATACTTATTTGCAGCAGTATCATGCGAATAAATAGTTAGAAGAATCATACTTTGTTATTTGTGGATTGTTTTTTTTATTTTTTATTATGTCACAGTGGACCTGTCTCCTCCTGAAAACGGAAAGCTTGCAAAATAGAGTTTTCAAATAACTATTTTCCTACCTGTACGTATATTTATATATATCTTTTTTGTTTTTACCATTACAATAAGAAATTATTTTTCTCTTGCCAATCTTAACATGGTTCCCACCTAAACCATAAACAAATTCTGACTCCATGTTGCCCCCTTCAAATTACACTTTAATGTTCAAGTGCAGGCCTGCGTGTGCATATGGTTCTCTGGTTTCTTGTTTATTTTTGGGTAGCAAGCCTCAGGCTACTGGTACAATGGTTGCCATGGAGTTTTGACATCATCTCATAAATCAGAATAGATGAGTCTGGGAAGTCAATATTGACTGGAGCAGCTGAGGGTTGTTAGTAGGGGGGATAAAGAATGTTGCTCCTTTAGAATAGTATTCACTTGTAGTTGATTTATCTTCATAAAAAGTGTTACCACTAAATTAGAGAGAAATTTATCTTTGGATTAGGATGCTTGACCAAACCAAAATTTGGAAGACACAAACAGATTTTCACAAACATTTCTCTAAAAATATGCCATACAGTATGAAATCTAATACATTTAACTTTTTTCTAGTCAAACGTTCTAGATACCATACAATGTTTGGTATCTAACAATAAAAAGCACAAGGAAAATGGTTATCTATATTTTCTTTCTTTACTTTCAGTTTTAAACTGTAAAGATGAAAAAGCTCTACCATTTATCTGGAAAAATAAATCAACAAAATCAACAATGCAAACAGTAACACTGGTTTTCAAAAAATAAAAACAATTGGAAAAGTGCAGTACTTGTGTCAGTCTTCTCAATAAGTGAAACACACATTATATAGGGTCATTGGGCCTAAAGCAGCAACATTTTCATAACAGTCTCTCTCTTATTTTTACTTGTACTTACTGTTCTCCCTGCTCCCCTCTGGGAAGAGGCTTCACAGCATTCAATGCAGGTCCAGCAGATTCTGTAACAGTTTCTTCCCCACTGCCACTAAACAACTAAACTGTTGAGAAAACTTATGTGATATACTTTGCAACACACTGAGAACACAAAACCAAAAATACTGCATATTTGCACCATATATATTAATGCTCTCATCTTCCATTTCACTGTGTTTTTTCACCATGTTTTTTCTTGCACACTGTTTACATTTGATCACTGCTGCACTTATGGAATGGAGATGTTAATTTACTGTCTCAAATGCTTTACTAAACGAAACCTTGTTTTGTACACACTCTGTGTATACAAAATGACAATAAGTTGTCTATGTCTAAGTTTTCTCCTTCCGTGGGCTCCTAATAGCGCATCAAATAAGGTAAAAAAAAAAACAAAAAACACTGCACTCTTAAATGGGCAAAGAAATGGCATTCATGAGAATTACAAACCTGAATAATTACCACCTAAATAATTCCATATAAGACTACTCTTCTAGTTAGATGGTGTTCATTCACCAAAATGTCAGTGAATACTGATACATCCCCTGGCTTGGTAGAGATATAAAGGATCAACATAAATTGAGACAGTGAATCAAGTAGTCAAAAGGGTATTTAAAGAGGTTCATTCTGCCAGATCTTTAAAAAAAAGTGCACGTAAAGAGTGGCAAAAGCTACAGGGAGAGCTCAGGGCAACAGCAGACAAAACAAGCCTAAAATAAAAAGAAAAATTGACTTACCTATCCTATCTCAAACTAAAACAAAAAATATACAAAATTGCGTAGCAAGCATATAAACAGGAGAAAATTGGGGTTAAACAAAAAGGCAGCTCTCACCTACAAAAAATAAAATAAAATCTAAACAGGTTTACATGGCAGCACATTTACACCCCATTAAGTCCTACAAACAACCAAAGAGGTGTATGGCAGACAAATGGCCCAGAGGCTCTGAAGTGCAGCTTCACATGCGGTGTGCAGGTGAATTCTGATTGGACTGAGACTCAGGAAGCAGCGCCCAATCTTAGAGGCGGAGCCTAAAACAGAACAGGGGTTGAATTGGAATTCAGGGGATGAAGACCAGATTAAAAGGCCGATTATGTCTGGTCTGGTCAGATTCCAAGATGCCTCGTTACGTGGCCTAGAAATGCGTCCTTTGTGCCTGATATGCCCTTGGTTATCCCAGGATTCATTGCGAGACCAAGCCATCTGGCTGCTCTGTGATAAGAGGAAAAAGGTACTTGGCGCCGAATAATGGTGAATATTGGAAGTTCAGTGTAATACAAAACAAGTATGTAAATAGTTCCATCTGAAATGAGTAAAATTATTGTTTTAAATTGTTATTGAGTCAGATATGTGGCGGGTATTGTTTGTTTTAGTGAAAGGTTTTTATCTATTACTTTGTAAATGGGTTTGCCTATAATTTAAGGACCAATTCTAATATATCTGCAGTGTGAGGACAATAAATCTGATATGATTGTTATTCTTTAATTGCTATTTTGCTAAATTTGCTTAACTAAATATCTTTGTTGTTCAATATAAAAAATTTCCAGATATTTTTTTATTCATACATTGTTAAGATTTACTTCTTGTATCATTCTGCCCCTTTTATAGAATAGAATAGAATAGAATAGAATAGAATAGAAAGTCTTTATTGTCCCACAATGGGTAAATTTACAGCAGAAAATAGTTTATAGAAAAAAATGGTCACACAAATGTGGACCTTAGAAAAATGTATAACATAACAGAGAACAGTTAAAAGATAAACAATAAAATACTGTACTGTAAAGTATTTTAACAATATAAAACTGTGCACCTGGAGAATAAATAACCAATATACAGCTATGGACATATTTATGGTAATGGATGCTTGAAAATAGCAGCAACATCAGAGATGTGCAAAATGACAGCAGCATATTATTTAACTGACTAAGGTTTTTTATCATTACAATGGCTTTTATTTGTTCACGCTACCAGTGGTGTTTTAACCTTTATTCCACTCTGTATTCTCATGAGTGTAGTCTTTGTTGACTTTATATTAAAAGATTAAGGAAAGAAATTAAAATAAACAGTGTTTCAACTGTCACAATGAAAGCCTTGGAAGGCTAGACCTGTTTGAATTCACAGCCAAAACTCTTCAGGTTTCCTTATTTTGATGGACTTCAAAGGATCCAGTCGAGGTAGCCTGCGTCCTTGGAAGATGCAGCCCATCAATTCGAATTAAGCTATGGTATTAGGAACGGTCTTGTCTCTGTTTCTCTTTATCACTGGGCCCACCTGTCTCCATCCAAGCATGTCTGTCTGAGCTCGCTGCTGGACTCTTACAGTAGAACTCTGAACTTGCCTGAACGCTCTGTGGATTCCTGGAACCCTGGATCTGTCTGTACCTGTTTGGATCAGAACCTCATGGTCAGACCAAAGACACCTGGAACTCTTAAGGGTCCTGTTCTGATCTGTTTTCCTGACCTCGATCGGTCTCCTGCCTGCTCACTGGGGTTGCTGCATCGGGGACGCTCTGGATGGCTTAGTGCTACATTTCGTATGCATTGGCTGATCCTGCCTTTGATGAAAGGATGGACTGAACAGAGTACCAGTGATGAACGATGCTGCGCCTTCCCCCTGCAGCCACTGCACGTCTGCTGATCCACAGCACCTCTGTTTATTTATTTTCTTATTAAACATTTTCAACCTTCCCACTGTATGACTTGCTTGAATACTTGGTCCATCTTTCCTGCTTAATGCCAAATATGATGTAAAAGCCTAATATGATTTTGCCTTAAACCAACACAACATTCTGCAAAATCTCACTCTAATAAACACACAAAAGTGTACTGTACATCTCCAGACCACATTCTCCATCTCTCTCCTACAATGCGGGAACATAAAAATGTTAATGGTGAAACTAATTCAGATAGAGCCAAACATGAACATTGCACTTTTTGTGTGTAACAAAGCCAAGGTGCTGCATAAAAAAGTGAAATATATGCATGTCTTACTGTTAGAAGAGTTCCAAGCAGCAATATGTTTCTGAGCCTTCTTTCTGATCTTTACATCTATTTTCGTTTAAAGATGTTATTTCAGTAATTACTTGATCTCACAGAGAGATTACTGACTGCATTTTCTTTTGACGAAATGACAGCAAATTAAACCAACGTTCCCTGGATACTGACATGCCAACTGCAATTGCAGTGACCAATAGTTCTGCCATCAGACCTTTAAAAATTATTATAAAATTGAGTTTAAAGTACATAATGATCAAATGGACAATAGCTTTGAAGTGACAAAAAACATAGTCATTTAGGGGGGAAAAAACTAGGCTATAGAATAACTAGGGTAGCAGCTGATTGATTGCATAAGACTCCTATGTCAACTCTGGAGCAGTTTCTCGTAAAATTAGAATAACATGGACTGTTGATCAATGGTCCCAAGTGGGGACATTGAGCGACTGGGCCTTTCAGCCAACAGGATGGCAAGGGAGACATGGGACCTTAGCATAACCTGACTGCCTGCCGTGGTAAAAAGGGAATCACGGTAAGAAATGAACCATTTTTCTCGGGGTTTGGGCTCACTCTGGGAGCTTGTGGCTAAAGGACCCTGTTCTGCATAGATATGTTAATCCTGTTGGCTGCTGTTTGAGTTAAAAATATGTGATATTAAGAGGCTTGAATAGAAATAAAGTTGGAGAACTAAGCTCTAGTGCTGGATGTTTGTTGGTTATCAGGAAATCCTACCGATGGCTAGACAAAGCTGGACTGAAAGACAGCACAGAGGCACTCATCATGGCTGCACAGGAGCAGGCCATGAGCACCAGAGCATTACAGGCCCAGATCTACCACACCAGATGAGCAATAGAGGCCCAGATCTACCAGACAAGAACCCAGGTGCAGACTGTGCAAAGAGGCCCCTCAGACAATCCAGCACATAACTGCAGGGTGTAAGATGCCAGCAGGGAAAACTTACATGGAGCTTAACCAAGTGGCTGGAATAGTGTACAGGAACATATGTGCAGAGTATGTCTTGGAAACCCCAAGGTCAAAGTGAGAAAAACACCCCCAAAAAAGGTAGAGAATGACCTAGCCAAGATCCTGTGGGACTTCCAGATATAGACGGACCAAATGGTAATGGCAAACACACCGGATATTGTGGTGGTGGACAAAAAGACGAGGAAAGCCATTGTGGTTGACATAGCAATACCAAGCGACTGCAACATCAGGAAAATGGAACATGAGAAAGTAGAGAAATACCAGGGGATCAGAGAAGAGTTGGAGAAAACCTGGAAGGTCAAGGCATCAGTTGTACCCGTGGTCACTGGGGCACTCGGGGCAGTGAACCCCAAACTTGAGGAATGGTTACAGCAGATCCCTGGAAATACATCAGGCATCTCGGTCCAGATGAGTGCAGTTCTAGGAGCAGCAAAGACACTGTGCAGATCCCTCAAGCTCCCAGGACCCAAGCCTAGGACAGAAATGCTATTTCTCACCAGTCTGTTCAGTCTTTTTTTTTTTTGCTCTGCGCTGCCAGAGGCCCAGCAGATGACAGCATAGAGGAGGGCTGATGCCACAACAGATTCATGTGATATAGACATTTCAGTGATTTCAGTATCCTACCAGCTTCATCTTCCATCAAACCAAATGTTTAAAATGATTTATAATTGCGATGTGTCGCAACTACAAATAATTTAGGTCCGATGTACAGTATACAGTTGCTAAAGCTAGCATTTGAGGTCCTGTAACATGGTGGTGCCCTTACCAAAAAATTCTAAAACAAAGCTTTGTTTTTTTCTTTTACTTTTATATTTTTCACATTTCTAGAATAGGTATTGATAATATAAAGACATAGTCTCACACTAACTCCCACCTCCAAGAGAGCTCTGAGCACGTTCCAGGGAGGTAGGGGATATTGAGACTTAGTGGACCATGTGCAGTGCCTCTATTGTTGAGGTGTCTAGTCTGAGCTGTTTGAGAAGGTGGAAGCAGTGCAGTACCAACATTATTTATAGTGGGGATGGTGTGCTGGTGACCTTCAACCACCGTGTTTCGGTGGGTGGAATAATTCGAAGACATCTTTAATACTTTTTTTCCCCGTAAAAGTTCAAAAGATCCATTAGGGAAAACTCAAATGTTTCACTGTGATCTCCTGCTTGCATGTCGTTTTCTTCCAGAGAGCAAAGAATCACAATCAAAATTAATTTCTGCACGTTGAGCATTAACTCAAAGCCAAAAGGAGCAAGGCCTGGACTTGGTGGAATGGCTCGGAGAGCTTTGGATACTTTACAATACTTTTATTGTCTTATCACTTTATGATCTATGTGAGGTACATCACTAGAGGCTATGAATGAATTGTTTGTATTGTAAATGAACTGAAGTGGAATCTGGCACTGTTCTTCAGGCCTGGTTCAGAGATGGCAAGCTAGAAGACTGGCAAACGTAAACCTTCAGTTTGGACATGTTGAGCATCTGCACAGTAGAAGAATTGATCTTCTGTCCAGCTAGCAGAAGGCTCTCGCCTTTCTTCTTTGCAACACAACACAATTTTTTCTGCCTTAGGTAGTGCTATGATTACCTGTTCTGGTCAATTATCAAGAGGTATACTAAATACATGTGATTGTATTGGGAGGAATTGAATATAAAGTTGTAGCATAATATTTAGTTTTAACTTTTTCAAATTTTAGAGACATATTACATTAATGTGTTCAGGGTCTTTTTGTTTGTATTTTTTGTTTTCTCTTTCAAGATACTCACACCTGGGAACACAGTCAATAATGCCTCCTCACAAAGATAAATCTTGCTCAGTCATTCTAAGCAGCTATCTGAATCACTCTAAAGCTAAAATTCCTTGGGCTAAATTTTCAGCTAAGTTTAACAGTTTATAAATGTGAATACAGACAAAGCTTATCAGTGCTACAGTAAAGATTACATTAAATAATTTTTTGAGTTAACTGATGATTTGCTTGTCTTTGAGGCTGCCTTTTAACAGTTATGAAGTTTATAACAAGGGCAGATAAAATGCACGATTAAAATATTGTGTGATGCAAAAGGACATAGCAATATTCTATTTGTTTCTTTTTTATTTTATTATATTGTCCCACCTATACTTATGCAGACACTGTATATGTGTAAAAAATTAAAAGGAGCAAAGAAATTGCTTTGCTACCAATTAGATTTGTTTCGCCCAGAGGAATAAAACCTTGCAAGTTAATTGTCTTTAGCATTAGCTGAATTGGGGGCATCAGGGTAGAGAAATCTCTAAGTAATGTTCCACACTTTAAAGGGATTTTCGCCCTTTCCTTTCTATCTTTTTTACACAACGAATTCCTAATTCTTTCATTACATTTATAAATTGTCTTCTCTGTATGTCTTACTTTAACAAATGCCAGCATGAGTAGGTGGTATTAGCAATGAAGTGTAATCCCTTTTCCTAAGCCTTTCCAGCAGCATTAACCAAATCATTGTGATGTATATTTTTTAATGATTCATTCAGTTTCCTCCCTTCATAAACATTTTATCACATAATGTTAATATCAACAGAATTTAAGCTCAACATTTGATTCTTGTGCACTTTGCATTTAAAAAATGTTTCATCACATAAATAGACTTATTCATTTCCTACACCTTTATTTTCCTGTTTCTCTTTTTATACTGATCAACTTTGCTCCTAATACCTTCACTATATTTTGCTTTCTTCCTTCTTTTTAAACATTAGTGCTCATGCAACTGTTTCTCTTCAGATACAATATCAGGCTAGCAGTAGAAAAGCAATCTCTCAGCTAAGTGATATGTGAAAAGTGTCACATTCTCACCTGGCAGTAATTGCCTACCAGTGTTGCACAGCTGTTGTGATAGATGTGTCATGGTCTGTGGGTTTGGTTGTTCTTGGTTTTTGTAATTGGGCTTTTTGGTTTTCAGTCATGATATGTTTTTTTCTCCTAGTTTTATTAAAGTTAATCTTGGTTTTTTCTGACTTTAAACAGTTTAAGTATAATATCTATGTATGCTTTTATTATGTTTAATTTAGTTTGCAATATTCTGGAAGTCATCTTTTTCTTTTTGTGCAATGTCACCCCTCATCAAATCACATTTAAGTTCCCTTTAGGATCAAAAAGGTATTTTTGAACTAAGGTGACTGAATTAAAGAAAAAAGTCTGTTCTATTTCAGGTATCTTTACAGGATTATTCTCAGTAACCTTTTTTTCCCCCATCCAAAATGCTACACGCTTTCCTTTTTCATTATGAATTTACAGTAAATTACTGGTTACTAATTGCATTACTTCACAGTGATTTACAGGGAATATATCACAATATTTCACCATAAATATTAAACAGTCACTTATTGTGATTATTTTACAGTAACTTCCACTAAAGTTACTACCACGTGTTGTTGTATTACAGCTGTATGTAGCTTTGGAATTACATAATGTTACTCCGTATAAATTACAATATTTTTACTGTAGCCAGTAATTTACTGTACATTTACTAATTTCATAACATGGTAAAATATTTTACATTTTATTTCTCTAGGGTTAAAAAGGCACACCACAGACTTTTTGACTTAAAAAATTAATGCATATGAGTAATTTTAAATCATCCTTCAGGCCAATATACAGTGCTTGACACAATCATGCTACATAAAATACTGACTATGTAAATTGGTGGAAGACGCACTTCCGTTGCCCGAGTAATGTGACCTGGAACAAAGTATCGCTTTACGGCCACAGGTTCTTATATAGTCATGGAGCTAAGGTTTTTGCTCATTTTTTCTGCCTGCTCAACTGCTGGTAATGGCTGAGGGTAGGAAAAAAACATTAAAACTTCTGAGGAGCCTAAAAGGCGAAAATGTGAAAGGGATCGTGCGCAAAGAAAAACAAGAGTTGATCTTGGAAAGGAGTTTATTTGTTGGTGCAGGCTGAAAGAAGAAGCCAGATTTAATACCGATTTAACCATTTGATAGAAAAAAATAAGGTGGCTGTTGTGCCATTTATGAAATTATTGTAGAATTATTGTCTGATCTGAAATACAAGAGGACATTTCCTGTTTAAACAATGTGTAGGATGAAGAGCCTAAGAATTCAGAAAAATTAAAACATAATAGCCCCCCAATCTCCCTTGTTTAAGGTTTTCGTACTTTTATATTTATTAAGGAATATTTATTTTTTAAATCTAATGTTTATTATGTTTTGTTAAATGGGAGCCAATATAGACCTCACATCTGCTTGCTTATTGTTTTCCCATCAGAATTCTCACCAATGATAATGCAAGAGAGTATAACAGCAGAACTTCTTTATTTCAAATGTATTGTGGAAATGTTTTAATGATAGAAGGATTTAAATAAATAAGAGAAATTAAAGTAAGGTTATTAGTAGGTAGCAATTCATAGTGCCTCATAAAATAGTATATGCATATCGTGACAAGATCTGTTCATGTAGATGACAGCCAGGGATACAAAAGGTGATCAATAATTACAATGTGGCATGTTAGCCTTCTGTTGACTTTTCTGTGGAACTTGTTGATTCCCCATAGCAATCATGCCTGATTCACTGAATAGGGCTCAAAACCCTTTTGTGTCAAATAAAATTCTGTGCTTGTGAAAAGTATCTTGTTAAAATTTAACTTAAGCACCAGAAACCAAACAAAACAACTATACATTAAACAAAGATTGATTGTTTTATCCTATACTATCTTTATCTCCCTGGACACACATTCTTACTGTTAAGACTTCTAATAAATAGAAATACAATGAAAAGGGACAATGTGGATGCACTCTCAGTCAGTTGTGCAGTGTTTTGGTTTAAAATGTTTTCACTGCATTAGAAGGGCAAAAGCTCTGCAATTAAAAGTAATCCTCTCCAATACTCGCAACTATTTTTTTTGCAGAAGCTCAGCCGGCTTCAGGAGGGTAGTCACATTCTTGGGTTGGGTGCACTCTTTGGATACACTAAGAGCAGACCATACTTTTCTTTGGATCGATGCCTTCTCAAAAATTGGTGATATCTTTTACTTGATTAAATCAAGATAGCCTGTGGAGAACTTTGGGAAAAAACAAACAAACAACATTTCTTTGCAGTTTTGTAGCTCTATTAAGTCACCAGGATTCCACTGAGCTGGTTGATAATGTGCATTCTGGTATGCAGAGTTCCTTAAAATGTATCTGGATTGCTGTGGGTGTTTTAGTCCTTATTTTTTTTAAGGCTGACCCCAACATCATCCATTCTTAATCATTCACTATTACTTACCTGGCACTCCAATCTTCAATGCTATTCTCCATTACATCCACTACTGGCAGCAAGAGCACAAAGAAGCCATTAGGGGGATTTTTGACAATCACTTTTGAAAAAATGTAAAATTTAAAAGTATAGATGCGATAATAATAGTAATTTTATTAATCTCACACTGGAGAAATTTATCTCTGCATTTGACCCATCCTCTTGGGGAGCAGTGGGCCCCCATTGTGTGGTGGCTAGGGAGCAGTGTGAGGTTAAGGGTGTTGCTCAGGGACCCAGAGTGCAGGACCTGGGGAACGAACTGGGTACTTAATAAATTTCCCAGAGCACAAGCACACTGTTCTAACTACTATGCCAACACTCCAAATTAATGTCTCATTTAACCAGCTATTAAAATTATGTCAGCAATCTTTTGAGTAGTATTACAGCTGTCTAGTTTTCATGTTACATAAGCTCAAGTATTTTCCCTCCGACTTTGTGATAGCTCTTAGTTATAGAACTGTTCGAAAGAAAATGGTTTCTTACAAGCCATTTTTAAGATATAAATTGAAATGGTCTGGTTTCTAAATGACTCACGGCAAAGCTAATGCCATTAAGAATAGGTATATAATTAAATTTCTAAACTTTTAAGAACTCTGGAAATCAATAATTAATGTCTTTGGCTTTGCCTAAATTTAATAAAACAATTAAAGATTGGTCAGCCAATTTTATCTCTAAGACAAGCAAAGCTTCAAAAACTTCCAAGCCTTCAGCAATGACATAAAAAAAGTTGTCTGACATTATAACAGCACTGGTGAGTAACATTTTCTCCTAATTAGGCATGGAGAAAGCAAATTTACATGTAAAGTGGAAGTCAGCAAAATACAAAACCTTCAGACATGTCAAATTTAAGCATGTAGTGAGACTCATTACCATTAATGAGGGGAATTACGCTGATTTAGAGTCACAGTCTTAAAGCATTAATTCATGGTTTAAGTATATTGGGTTATAAAATTGTAATAACACTTTAAAAAAATATTATTTTTCACCACTATGCTAATGATGCTCAGCTACATTTATCCATATATCCTAATGAAACAAACCTGTTGCACAGACTTTTTTTAATGAAAATTAAAAATTAAGATCATATTTCTCCCATTTTAACTTTCCTTCATTGTTTTTGTTAAATACAGACTTCAAATCCTAATTCTCTAAATTAGAGCCCCCACACATCCTCAAGACCTTCTACAGAATCACCATAGAGAGTGTTCTGACCAGGTGTCTCACTGTGTGGTGTGGAGGCTGCAGCAGCTCAGACTGGAAGAAAGTGAAAAGAGTGGTGAGAACAGCAGAGAAGATCTTCGGTGCTTCTCTTCCCTCCATAAAAGATATTTCATCCAAGCGCTGTGTGTCCCAAGCCCGTAATATCATCAATGACCCCTCACCCCCACCGTGGGCTGTTGTACCTGCTGCCCTCTGGGAAGAGGTTTTGCAGCATTTCATGCAAGTCGAGCAGATTCCCAAACAGCTTCTTCCCCATTGCCATCTGCACTGTTGAGAAAACTCTAAATCATGTCACAGACTTTGCATCACACTGACAACACCAAACCAAACTACTGCATATTTTCACCATATATATTTAATGCTCTGAACTCCAATATCAATGTGTTTTTTGCAGCATGTTTGTTTCTCCCACACTGTTTATATTTGATCACTGCTGCACTTTCAGAAATTGAAATGTCAGGAAAGCTGTACAAAACGAAATCTCAATAAAAGTTATCTAAGTCTAAGTTAATAACCAAACTCAATCTTATATCATGAATGTGATTTTCCCTTGTTAATAACAGAACTCGATCTACAGGTTTTCTAGTGGTTCCTAGAAATTCTAAAAGATGAATTGCAGGAAGATATTTTAGTCATCGTGATCCTCTACTGTGGAACCAGCTACTAATTGTAATCCATGAAGCATATACTGTAGCTTGTGTAACTTTGGGACTAGGCTTTAAATTGCCTTTTTTGATTAAGTATATAGTCAGAGTGGCCCAGGTTATCATGAGTTGTGTTGCTATAGGCTTAGGCTGTTGGTGGACATATCGACCACTACTCATTATTCTGCTCCTATTCTCTAATTCTGCATTATTTTTTAGTTAAAATTCTCTATGTTCTCTTGTTTTTTTTCTCATCTTAGAAGCTTCATCTTAACCTGACAACAGCCAGATGCATGTCTCGCTCCGCCTAGCTCCACTCACATACATCAGGGAACCCGCTCATTGAAAGTGATTTCCCCAACCGAATTTATGGTCTGTCCAATCAGGACGCAGGGCGGGTGTGTCCTGGAGTGGAGAAGCGACCGTGAGATTCCAACAACAATGGCGGCTTGCATTGAGGAAGCAAGCGTTAGCATTGATGCTGCTATTTCTTCTGTGTTGTCCAATCTATCTGATATTGTTTCATTAAAAGAACATCAGAGAACGGCTTTGAAGGCTTTTGTTGGTGGAAACGATGTTTTTGCCCTTCTCCCGACCGGATTTGGCAAGAGCTTGATCTACCAAATGGCTCCTCCTCTCACAGCGTCACGGGTTAGCTTCGGTGTGAGTGGTTGAAATAGCATGTCAATAAAGATGACAGACAAGTGGCTTATCCAATCATATGCAAGGAGTTTTGATAAGGCCCAGCCTTCAGTAAAGGCAATTCCTATTGCGGGTTCCCAGATGTATGTGAGTGGAGCTAGGCGGAGCGAGACATGCATCTGGCTGTTGTCAGGTTAGCTTCATCTAGCCCTGCGCTAGATGTGACACCGTCCTGAAGGGAGGCATCAGCTGGGCTTCCATTGTAGATGATAGAGTAGCACCTGTTTTTAAGTGCTCAATTCAGGTTATTTCTTAGACATAGACACAGCTCATCTTTTAGTCTTTACTGATATAGAATGGGAGGTACAATCTTCGGCTGTCAGGCTCCCTCTTTGATGTTCAGTATAAGCTGAGTATCAACATTCCTCTACCTTTGAAAAAAGGGTTTAAAAACTTTTGTTAAATATTTGGTTAAGTAGGGTTGGCTTTAGTGACCCTGAGCTATTCCCCTGTACTATTCTTTAAAATATTTAAAATGATTGGTGACATGCAGTGTTGAGGAGTACTGACCATCTCTTTTCACAATCTCTCTCCAATGTATGCATGCTTATATTTTATTGTTTTGTTGCCTTACCACCTTTCTATCTTCTTGCTGAAATAAACTGTTGTCTGTGGAAAAGCTTTTCCCCCTTTTCTTTTAGTGATTGATCTAAACACTATATGTGTGCTTCCATATGTATGGTTTGAAAAAAAAAAATTAAAAAAAAAACTTGCTCAAAGAGGAAAGGCTGGATCCAGACAAGTCTGGATATGCTGAAAGAAAGAAGTTTGAAGGATTCTTAATAGGTGTTAATGTAATAGAGACATGATGCAGTACCATCAAGTGGAGCATACATCAGCCATTGCTCATGATTTAAAATTCTGGCTGGGTTTTTATAATACACCAGGATGTGGAGGGATCCATCAGGATGATGGAGGCAGGGGGTGTTATCTCTAGAAAAGCTAAATAAGACTTCTCAATTATGAAGAGCGGACGGATTTATTGTGTACTCATTTATACTCTGTAAATAACAACTTCCCTGCTTGCTTATATGTGTTTACTTTTACCTTCTCATCATTTAGTCTAAGTTACAGAACGTTAAAGAAAATTTAACTTTTCCAGGATTCCCTTTCTAGACTTTTAAAACATTTTCATATTATTTTCATTGCATCCCCAGCATACTGTGAAACATAAAGCAATTTAATGTAATTTAATATCTCTTATATATTACATTGTTGTAAAGCACAAATGTATACTGTAACTTTACAGCTTCAAAGACAAAGCAGTACGATTATATGGCAGTACATTAGTGCAGAATAACAGCATTTTGCTCTACAACATTACAATATGCCCCTGTATTTTTCAGTGTGTTTTGAAAAAAGTAATGTATGAATTGAAGGTAATTTAATGTATATGTGTTGTATAGGTATCAGACAGTGGAAGTTTGCGAGAGTAACCTGAGAGAACCCACGAATGCACAGGGGAAACATGCAAACTCCATGCAGAAGACCGTGGGCCATGAATCTAATCCAGGACCATCTTGCTGCAAGGCAGCAGTGCTACAACCTTCCACTCGCAATTGAACATTTACTGTAAATATGCGCTCCCCAAGGCCAATGGCATATTTATTAACAGATGTTTTCCCACAAACAGTAAATGGGAAGAACTTCAATAACTCAATAAATTCAACTTTCTAGTCATGAAAGCATCTTAAAATATAAAGGTATTCTGGAATATCACAGGGGAACTTAGTTACAACAAGTTAATGTAAAATGATACTATTGATTGTTGTGGAAAAACTGGTTATTTCCAACAGTGTATCTGTGTCAACAACTAACCAGTGCAAAGAAGAAACAACCTGCAGCTTCTAATGGCAACAGCCACACCAGTTGCCCACTAAGATCTGAGAATATGCCTAATAGGTAAAACGCAGCATTTATACTGTATGATAACCTGGCTAAAACCTTATAGAAACATGTCTTCTACTCCAAGTAAAAACAAGTTCAAAAAGCATTCTGTTCCCCAAAACCAAGAATAAGGAGGGACTGATTGACAATACTGAAAATATTTAGATTCCTCTAAAAAATATATTTTTGTCATTATACACTATGAGTCCCCAGCCCGAAGACTTCAGACCATATCCAGACGACAATATGGGTGTTTCTGGACCACAAAGCATTTACCTATATTCTATGTATTCCTGCCAACCCTTGTGTCTGACTTTTGAACCAGTGGTACGAGGCATTTACACAAGTCAGACTTGGTCCACACTTTAAGCCACCAGGGGGCGGTAATGTACCATTTTCTTTTCTTTTTTTTCTTTTCTTTTTTTTTTCCATTTCTGTTTTGCCAATATAGCTCTGGGAATCCATGTCCCAGACACAAGCAGACCATTAATATGAAACTTAATAGAAAATTATCCAGGGAATAAAATTACATGCTACAGACACAGATGGGGAGGTGAGAAAGGGAGAGGGGACAAGTGTCAAAATCTGACTTCTCGTCTAGACACAACATTGTTATATAGATTTAACCTACAAAGCCAGAGGACTGTCATTTTTTTAGTGTGTCATCTCAGACCAACATTCATTAACACAGATGCCATCAATTTTGATGACATCACTTTAGATGTGAGAACAGGAAGTCTAATGTTTAACTAATGGAAAAGGCCATGAAATGCTATTAGGAGAATACTATTTGGGCAGAATCAGCATAGGAATGAGAGTAGTGGTGTATGGCTCCGATAGGATGAGCGGCACTGAGCTGCGAGGGTCGCCCAACTCCACTTCAGCTGTAGGTGTAGTTGTATAATAGTTCAAAAGTGCTTGCAATATTATAATAATGACGTGTATAGAATTATTCATAGGAAAATATTCACTGCAAAAACAGCACTCCAAAAATACAGCTACTGGAGAAGCTGCTGTCAGTGAATTACTGTAATTTTATAGTGAAAACTTAAAAAACAAAAACAATTTTTATTTTCTGTTGGTTAATTCTCATTTTTAGGATTGTATCTATGTAAAAGAGTTGTAATGATGTCTTGAATTTTGAAATGCTCCAAGAAAATGATCTACAGCATGTAAAATTATGTGAGACTCAATTACATCTGATAAATACCTATCAAGATTTCAGATTTCCAACTTTAAACTTTTTAGAACCGGTCTCCTAAAAACAGTGTTGCTGTTATTATTGCAGCCACTACATTATAATTTGGGTACACTGTGACCCATTTTTCACTAATAATATTTAATAGTCATAAAAGAGTTATTGTCCTAGCAACTTAATATTCATATTATGACTGCAATTTTAGCTGACTTTTTAGTTTGTTTTCCTTAAAATTTGCATTATATTTTATAATACACTTACTGTAGCTTTGCACTTATAAATACTATGCACATGCTCCTGAACGTGTGAGGATTGATTGTCTTTTTCCGTTTAAGGTTTTGACTAATTAACTTTTTGTATGTGTTTATGCATGTAAGTGTTTATACGTTTGAGATGTGATCCAGTTGGCTGTCTTTATCTTAAGACAAAAAGGGCAAAGGGTTTTCTGACCTTGTCATTGCAGACCTGGTTTTAGTAATGGAACAAGATTTAATAGAGCACCTTCTTTTGCCTTCATGTGTAGCTAACCTGGGATAACTAAACAATTTTGTGACCCAACCCCTGGCAGTCAGAACCAAAGTGTTAGTAGGGTAATTGAGCTGTCTGTCTCCTATTTCCTTACAGTTTCTCTGTTACTGCCTGTACGTGTTATGTGTGAGAAATGTGACATGAATAGGACATATTTTATTGTATAGAAGTAATGTCTTAACACTATGAATTGTCATTAATTTACTCAGATTTTAATAAATGTAAACCATGTTAGACAAAGAATACTATGGCAAGACTGTGGTGTATTGAAATGCCATTTCTACAGGTCATTTGGGGCATTACTGTAAGTTGATTGTACCGCGCATATTGGAAATCCTTTGATTCAGATTTAATGTCAACAATTGCCCTCATTAAGAATACATTGGCCTTCTTTAACTGTCTCTTTTCTTATTCTTTTCGCTGGGTTTGACACATTCTGCATGCAGGATAATTGCTCATTTCTAAATGTGCCAGATTAGCTGACCCCATAAAACAATGCTGACACAGAGCGCCTGGAAAAGAATTACTCCCTCTAAATGAGTTTTTATTTTTGGGTTATATCCATTTATAATACAGGCAGTTGGTGACTGAGCCCGGGCAATGTCATAAGCTCATGTTGAGGTCAGGCCTTATGAGATGTCAAAAGGGCAAATAAAGGACAAGATATGGGTAAAAGGACATGGTAAGTTCAAGGATCAGTTAGAGGGTAAATGAGTCACACCGCATCTGCTACCTCCACAGAGCATAGTCTATTCAAAGAGGCTTTCATGTCATTTAAAGTCTGAAAGCACAACACTGAAAAAGAAGATTGTAAAAAATCTCATAGAAGATTTATACCAAAGACTGATACAAACTTTTGTTCATGAAACACTTCAAATGTTCCCATTGATGTTAAAGAGTCCAACAATGGCTGAATGTTTCACCCTTAATTTTAAAAAGACAAATGATGCATTCAGCTAACTCTTTAATGGATAACATTTCATAATGTGAGAAACTATTTATTGGCAGTCAGGGATCTCTCAATAATCTATCTATATAGAAAATGATAGTTTGACTACTCGTGACTCCATACAGCTTAGCCTAAAGACACCTAAAGAAGATGCTTTTTTCTTTTGGTTTGGAGGTATGTGAACAGCATATGATATTCGTTAGGAATGAAGTTTTAGAACTTCCGGCATCAGGTTGAAATACTTCTTGAAATGGCAATATCCTCCTCTTTTAAATGCCTGTGTGGGTGTATATGTATGTGCGTATGAAATTAATTTTGAATTAACTAATTAAAGAATGGGAACATCCATGTGCCCACAAAAAAAAAAAAAAATATATATATATATATATATATATATATATATATATATATATATATATATATATATATATATATATATATATATATATATGACTCAAGAAGCTGAGCTTGGGACAATTAGAAGCAGCAAAGAGATGTCTGCCTTTCTCTTAAAACCCAGTGGTCAGCAGACATGCTGGAGGTGTACCCTGTCACACATATGACAACATAAATATATTTTAAACATATGTTATATATGCATCCTTACTACTTTTTTACCCTTACTACTGATAAAAATGTCTGGAGATATTTGTTATTATTGCATTGTTTTCATTAGATATCAAGTACATTTGAATGATCTACATTTGGTTCTGTGGTTAAAACCTTTTCTGCTTGTTCTGCCGTTTTTTTATCTTTGGTACAAAAACTGTAAACCTTGGTAGCCAGAGTTCTGATTTACAAGACTTAACTGTTAAAATTCTGAAATTAGGAAGAAAATGAGAAATATATGTTTGCAAAGTAACGGCGAAGTGCCTCTGATTATTTGAGTTCTTTAAGGATATCATATTTTCTTTTAACTCTATTCTTGCTTTTTAATTACATTCCACAAATACCAAATACCATCAAACCTCAGGACCCTTTCCCCCTGCACCTTTACACAACCTCCTTCTGCAATGACATCATGTCATACTTCACAGAAAAAATCAAGAACATTCACCAGAACCTTGGATCAACGGCTCATCTCAGCAACTCAGCAGATCTTCCCCCCGCCTACACATTTATTCTCCTCCTTCCATCCTCCCACTGCCTCGGAAATCACAGAGCTCATCCGGAAATCCAAATCATCCACCTGTCAACTGGACCCCCTCCCAACACAACTTGTCAAAACCTTTCTTCCCTCTCTGGCTCCCCTCATCTCCGCTATCATCCACTCCTCCCTCACCACTGGAACTGTCCCTACACCTCTCAAAACTGCTGCCATCACCCCGATTGTAAAAAAAACCTGGTGCCGACCCCACCAACTTCAACAACCTCTGTCCTATCTCCAATTTACCCTTCATCTCCAAAAGTCTTGAAAAAACAGTTGTCTCCCAGCTCCATTCTCACCTATGTGCCAACAGCCTGTATGAAGAATTTCAGTCTGGTTTCCGGCCACTCCATAGCACTGACACAGCACTCATCAAAATCACCAAGGACCTCCTCATGGCATCTGATTCTGGACTACTCACCATCCTCATCCTCCTCGACCTGAGTGCAGCCTTCGACACCATCTGTCACACCACCCTCCTCAGTAGGCTTTCTTCCATTGGCATCACTAGCACTCCGTTGGACTGGTTTATTTCTTATTTTTCTGACCGCACTCAATTCATTCAACTGAAGACCCTCAAATCCACCCCCTCCCCCGTCACCTCAGGTGTGCCCCAGGGCTCTGTTCTGGGGCCCCTGCTCTTCATCATCTACCTCCTTCCCCTTGGCAATATCTTCCGTAAATTCAACATCCACTTCCATTGCTATGCCAATGACACCCAGCTCTACCTCACCACGCAACCATCGTCCTCTCTTCCGCCGGCCTCCCTCACAAATTGCATCTGTGAATTAAAGGCCTGGTTCACCAACAACTTCCTTCAATTAAACAGTAGTAAAACCGAGGTTCTCCTCATTGGCACCAAATCAACTCTTTCCAAAACCGACAGTTTCCAAGTCACTATGGATAGCTCCTCCATCTCCCCCTCCCCCCAGGTTAAGAGTCTGGGTGTCATCCTCGATAGCACACTATCTTTCCAATCCCATATAAATAACATTACCCGGTCTGCCTACTTCCACTTAAGAAACGTCAACCGCCTCCGTCCCTCCCTTACCCCACACACTACTGCCATACTTGTGCACAGCCTTGTCACCTCCCGATTAGATTACTGCAACTCCCTCCTCTTTGGACTTCCTCAGAAATCACTCCACAAACTACAACTGGTCCAGAACTCAGCTGCTCGCATCATGACAAGAACTCCCTCTATCCACCACATCACTCCGGTCCTCCGACAGCTCCACTGGCTCCCCATAGAGTTCCGCATTCAATATAAAATTATCATGATTACTTTCAAGGCACTTCACCACCTTGCCCCCCCATATCTGTCAGACCTCCTGCATGTTCCCACCCCCTCCCGTGCTCTTAGATCCTCATCTGCTTTGCACCTGTCTGTCCCCTCCGCCCGTCTCACCACCATGGGGAGCAGAGCATTCAGCCGCTCTGCCCCCCGCCTCTGGAACTCTCTACCACCCTAACTTCGAAATACGGATTCAATTCTCCATTTTAAAATGCAACTCAAAACCCATCTGTTCAAGATTGCTTATTCTCTTTAAAAATATCAATTTCACTGTCACAGCCTTTGTATTTTTTAAATGTTTTTAAATGTCTTTATAATTATTATTTTTATTTTTTTCTGACACTTTTTATGCTTTTGTACGGTGACCTTGAGTGTCCAGAAAGGCGCCTTTTTAAACAAAATGTATTATTATTATTACATTTATAAAAACATATTTATTCATGCATAATTTTTAAATGATAAACAACTTCAGAAATTCATTAAAAAACCAGGGCAGAATAAAAAAGAAAATGTTCTGCCATTACAGTTGTAACACTGCTTCATGTAAAACCAATATTATTTAGATTGTAATAAATTCTGACTACGAAAGGTATAAACAAATATTAGGCTTTTCTCATCTACGCTGAGAAGAATTGGGAATAACCTTGCCATTTAAGTAGACAATTCTCTGCAAACAGTACCCCTGGCAGCCAAACATAACTGTGCTGTTTCATGGCCAAATATGGGGGAGCATCAGGCTGGAAACTGTAAACAAAACCATTTTTTTTTTGTTTTTTTTTAACACAGCAGCCGAAAACCGGACCAATCGCAATTGTTAGTGTGGAACAGATGTTGGCCAGAAGTGGGCCCAAATCTATGTTCAACAGGGGTACTTCATTTGGTCCAGGTGTGGCAAAGATACAAAGACTGACTAGGTACAGAAACTAGGGACACAGATGTGGCCCAGATCAAGTCTACATTCGTAATACACGTTGATAACATAGCTCAAACATAGTTGTCTTAAAGACCAAGTAAAGATAATGCCAAATATAATTATTTTAAGTAATCCTGGCATTTTTGGCATATCCAAATAATTAAATTAACTATTAAATAACTAATGAACTGTAATCCCAAATTGCATGTGTGATACATAATTTAAAAGCTAACACCTTCTAGATTCTGAAAATACAAATCACAGTAATGTGACTAAAACAAAACCTTAACTGCATCAGATAACTATGACTCATAGTTGTTTTTTTCTTCTCAAAATGAATATGTATTTTTTGAATAGCAGCAACAAAGACATGCTTGACAATAAGGATGTGACATTGTATTACATGTACGTATTCTGCATCATGTCCACCACAACTGCAGAAAAGTATCACACCTCTAGCTGTAACAGTTCCAGAGCTATGGGACTTTTAACTTCTGGTGTCACCAGCATCTCTAAACCTCACCAAATATGCCTAATTTTTCCAAATTGTGCTTATTGCTTGTACCCAATAATTTTACCCCAAAAATCACACTGAAGAATTTTGATGGACAAAAAACATATTTGAAGCAAATATTTTTTTCATTTTTCTAACTTTCCATCTAATTATCTGACACTGTGCAATGATCCAATCAATAATGTGTCTCTGTGCCGTTTATGCTCTGCAATATAACCAAGGTGCACTGTTCAAATTAGCCATACTTACCTTTTTTTTAAACGTTAGTTCATTGGCTACAAAGCCAAACAGGGCACATGGTCTTAACCTATAACAGCAGGACTATATGAGGCATAATATCGTTCTATTCGGTGCATAATTGGTTGACAGGCAAGGAGCGCTTGTGATACTTTGAGGGCTGTCCCTGAGTTAAATCGAATCATACAAAGATCCTACTTTTTTTTGCAGGCAGGAAGGTGATAAAAACAAACATACCCAACATCGCAGGCAAATGTTTGAGAAAGTAAGTCTTATTAAGATGCTAAGCATTAGCTATGACCGGCGAAGTTCTTTTTATGTCAAAAAAACAGACGTTATGTGGCCATTTTCTTATCCCAGAATACTTATATTATGCTTAAAATGCTGGATTACTTTTAATCTATGGACCCTTTTGGACAACTGGAGTTTAAACAATTAAAGGGAATTAAGTTGTTGCAGCTACTTTTTCATGTGTACATTTCACCATGCTTCTATATCTGTGTTGATTATGCTTAGGTCCTTGCTGTGTCCTTAAATTAAAATGGAGCCTAGGTGGAAGTTCAATTAAAGAAACTAATTGCTCTCCTACATCCACCTGTGACACAACTAATCAGCTTTGAACCACACCTGCACGAAAGCCAATCGGCATCCAAAGTTCAGCTTAAAATGCCTCCAAACCGCACTTGTCTGCTCTTAGTGCCCAGGTGGTGGATGCGCTGTCTGACTTCATTCAGATGACCCTGTTTCAAGCCACCTCCTCCCCCTCCTCCACCATTGCAGCTAAAGCTTCATCAGGGTTTCATTACTACCAGAGTCGTACTGCATTCCGTGTCTCATTTCAACCGGTCCGGCAGAAGACCGCCAAGTTGAACCTGGTTCTGCCAGAGGTTTTTTTCCCAACAAGGAGTTTTTCCTCTCCACTGTCGCTTCATGCTTGCTTCTTTTTAGCTAGGAAGAATATTCCAGATTATACTGGCCTTGGTGAGAGTTCTCTAGCATACCTCATTGTGTTCTGATTAACTGATCCTGACCCGTTATGCCTTTGGACCTCCAAACTTGCCTGTTCCTGCTCTGATCTGTTTGCCTGACCTGTCTTCGGACTCCTGCTGTTGTCTGCCTGTGGACTGAACCTGGATCTGCTTCCTGACTTTGACCATGATTTCCCAGCTGTACCATTTCGGATCTTTCATCTTCTGGCTCAAACTCCCATAAACCTGGATTATCCTACCTTCCCTCCCCTGCTTAGGTCTGATCTCTTGTCAGTTCTGCTGTCTTCAAGAATTCAGTGTCTGAAACTCTCTGGGCGGTGTTCGCCATGTCATGTTGGCAGCCATTCGGCTAGCATCCACCTCTTCCTCTGGACTGTACTTTAAGGTTCCTGCCTGAGACGCCATTGCTGCCACCGCTAATCCGTTGTTTTTAAATCAAAATTAAGCTAAATAAGCAACTAGTAGTTTTTAAACAGAGGTTCAAAGATTTATATGTTTAGGGTCCAAAACATGACAGTTGTTAGCTATATGTTGATTATGATTAACACAAAAATTGTTTGTGATTGTCTATAAACTGGAATATAACATGGAATAACGTAGTTACAAAAATAAATAAAAAACAGTATTGGAGTGCTGGTCACAGATATTTCAAATTGGTCAGGTGATGAGGTCCCATTCACGTGAGTTACAGCATTTTAAAATATAAACCCCTAGCGACACTTTTACCTTTGACTTGAAGTAGATATTTACTTGGCATTTTTGCAGTAATTGTTTCTGTTGATTTTTTCCATAATTTGGTTTTTTTTATTCCAGGTAAAGTAAAATTTACTTTTTACTGTTTTTACCTTAATTTGCCATGTGCTTGCATGTCATGAAAGGTGTTTTTCAAATGATGTCTATTAATATTATTAGTATTATCACAAAAAACTAACAAAACCAAAATCAAAATACAAACTTGAATAGTTAACTATGTGTTAAATATTGCTTGTGCCAAATGCGAGAGAGCATGGGAAAAATTATGGTCAGGACATGAGAAAATCCTGTATAGATCATTTATTCTGTATTGTGTGCCTTAAGGGGATTGCTTCATAGGTCTATTAACTCTTAGTCAGTATTGCAATGCAGCCTATGGCATTTTTAGTTTAACACAAGCCCAAAGTGTTTAAGATTAACCACATATATACATATAAGATCACAAAAATAACAATTCTTGAGATTTTGTATTTGTAATAAAAATGCTTCAGCAAAGGCAGGGGATTTATAACTTAAGATGCTTGCTAATGTCTCAATGCTTTATAATAATTAAGTAGTGATGATGTTTTTTGGGAATCAGTGCTATAATAGTATAGGATAGGCAAAAAATAAGCCTGGGGGCTTTAGACTATTAATTTTTTCGTTGTTGTTGTTGGATAAATTCTTTGTAAAAATGTAATTTAAGTTTTGTTTTGAAACCAAAATAAAACATTAAATTATTCAAATTCTTCTGATGAAAGTTCTCAATAGCCCCTTTCCAGTGAGATTTACAGGATTTAAAGACCTAGAATTTGTATAAGGAATAGGAATCCCCTGTGATTTCTCAGCATGCTTTGCAATTACCCAGCACATTCAGCCTAAGAGAAACCGAACAACACCTTTAGTCCAGTGGATGGCAAAAGAAAAACACTAAATTGGTTCTCCCTTTATTTCCAGTGCCACCTGGTTAGCCAGAGATCACATCTTCGCTTAGAAAGCAGGGACACAAGCCCGGAGACCCGAAGCTTTGCCGTTTCGAAGCGGAAGCTTAGAATTAGGTTATTTTTTGAATACACAAGAAGTTTTGAGGTTCACTTTCTTGGTTGAAAATATCTCAAAATTAGCCATGTGACAAACTTAAATTAATAAAGAACATCTGTACACACAACTTCCATGGCTATTCTGCTGATGGAACAAAGTAATGCAGCTGTACGAAACCCATCCCCCATAAAGCCCTATTGCTTCAATCAGTTCTGCTTCTAGATTAACCTGATAAATTTTGTCAACCTTACCTTACTTCTTTTTACAAACATTGTTTCATCTTGAAAAAAATCTAATGAGCTCCAGCATACTCCCATATAAACCCAAACCCCACAGGAAAATAACTACTCTTGGTATGTTAGTACCATGTGGCAATTTGAGGCTTCAGTAGTTTCTATTAGGAATTTGAAGTTGAAATTAATTGAATATGGACGCATTATAATTTCACAACTAAATAACTACACTTTGATTTGCATCCACATGGTTTACAACCGTTTTAAATTGGTTTCAGAATTGGAATGATTAGCATGGAAAGGCACACATCACAAACTCATGCAGAAATGAACACTATGTGAAAACTGAGGGTCAGCTTTGTCAATGGCAGGAGGGATTTTAAAATAAGTACTTTAATAGCAAAAATTAAAACTTGCCAGCAAAAGGAATTCATTTCAGGAATGTTTTCACATGTGTCGACTGCAAAGTATTTATTGTATAAGTGTGATTTTAGATGTGCAAACCTTAATTTCAAGGATACTTAATACCTTAGTCAAACTAACATTGTTTCTGTAAATCTCTCATTGACATCTTGTATTTGGTAGGTATAAGTCAAGCATCAATCAGAAATTTATTCAGAACAGTGATGCAACAGCAAGAAAGGATCTGTATATTCAACATATTTACTGAGTTTAGGCACAGCTAATAAAAAGTAGACCAGTGCACACATTTGCGAGTACCTTTCCTACTTTGAAAAGCTTGTTTGTTTTTAGCTCCGCAAACCTTAGATATGTCTAGTTTATTGTTTTGGGAATATGTTACATTTTGGTGATGCATAAAGATAACTGCTGGTTTATTATGGGAGGGCATCTTCATGACCAACTGCTAAATTAGCAGCAAGTTGACAGAGCTAACCAATTAACAATTAGACTTGGAGAAAAGCTAGTAGAGCTGCTAGTTTGGGATGACCTGTTAAAAACAACTAAATGATTTATATATAGGGGGATGGTTGACTGCAAACTGAAAATACTCAAGCTGCATCTACATCCACAATACTGTTGTTTTTGTTTGAATGACTGAATTAAAGGTGCAGTAGGAGATCTATCCTAATGCATTTTTTACCATGCGGCTTAGAGATCGTCCCACAGCCGCTTCAAGCAGTGAATTAGAAGGTCTGGAAGTGAAACTAAAATAACTGATCCCCGCTACAGTGAGAAATCAATGAATAACCCCAACCAATCACAAAAGACTGTCCGTTGTACACAATTGGTTCCTGACATGTCAATCGTGGTCATCTGCTTGTCCCTCCCCCCTGTGTGCATACCCTGACACATGAACGAATCGACCCCCCAATGCTGATCCACTGCAACAGCTAGTTTTCATGTACTGTATATGCATAGAATACCATTGCACATATATTGCATTTTTTGAAGCAAATATTTTGTCTGTTTTATCTTATAATTCACCTATGAACAACTTTTTCTTTAAATTTAATCATAGAAGAATATATATGTTTATTTTTAGTCAACTTTCTTACAAAGATGTTTTTTTTTTTCCAATATCTTTTTCTGGCTTTTACTAATTTCCTCCCATGGATTCTTTCTCCCTCTACTTAATTATCTATTCAGCAATCAGGATTATTGATATTTAAAAGCATTACATAATAATAAGGAAAACATAGATAAGGCAAAGACCTAAAGAAATAAAACACAATGGGAAAAACACGCACAGACAAAGTGAGAGAAAAGAGGAGAGGAAATGAATAAGAACATAAACAAGTCGCTCACCTCAATTTCCTTTCATACTGTCTCATATATAAATGCGATGGCACCTTTACCAATACAAAGCCCCATAGGCAATTTAAAGGAAAGTGGGGCAAAATGAAATATGGTTGCAATATAAAACAGCACTTTAGACACATACGCAGTCTAATAGGACCCTTTTGTCTGTGCACATAAATGAACCTGTGTCCTGGAGACAGTGTAAGTTCTGGGTATTTTCTGATGCAATGGAACACTAAGTGACAGAAAAGTGTGGTATTCCAGGATACTAAAAGTGCTGTATGATGAATACCCACCCTGCTATTTTCGTCCTAATATGTAGACCCTCACTAAAAATAGAAATCCACCAATAAGCATGGTTGCTCTTGAGTCAAGCTGCTTTCACTTTCTCTTAACCTTTAGCAATGACCATACTGTCGCATAAACAGGCTAAATCCCTGATAATCTGAGGCAGCTACAGCAATCTGTGCTGAGTTACATTTCAAGGGTGAGACTGACCCTAATATGGATGTGGGCATTAGCCAAGAATGTGACCTATTAATATGATGTCATAGATGATTGCAAATAGACAAAAGAGCAAAGAGTGGATATTGAAGCCGAATACCAGTAAGAGATGACCGTGTTTCCTTGTTTGGAGCTTTGGGGCTTAATTAGAAACTACACACTACAACGTCAGTAAAGTGGACACTAATCTGGCTTTAACATCCTGTTCCAAATGGTGTAAAATCATTTAAAGGGGAAAAAAAGTAAGAGGCTGACCCTTCAGTTACAAACTCTGGAAATACTACACAACATTAAAGGGCTTAAGATAGCATCCAAAATATACCTATTTATCAAATAGCAACTACATTATTTTTACACTTATCTAAATACTATTCAAAACAAAACCTAAATAAATGCATCAAGAGCATGGAAACATTACATTTCCTATAATAACAACAATTCAGTCTGAAAAACTCACAGAGAGAGAAAGATGCAATTAGAAGAGTTTATTGATACAATAGTTTGAACTTTGGCGCACAGGCCTCGGCAGGAAACATAAACGCTGATTTATACTTTAATGCAGATAAACTGATGTCTGAGAATAAGGATATTCCCACCGGGCCTGAAACTGGTGGTGGAGTTTAGATAGATGAAGTATGGTTAATCCATATACAGGGTGATGCTTGAGTTAGATGTCACGAATGAACAAAGTTTGCATAAACTGTCCATGAACTGTCCATGAAGAGCAAGCATGAAGCGACTGTGGAGAGAAAAAAACTCCGCTTTGGGAAGAAATCTCTGGCAGAACCAGGCTCAACGTGGCGGTCTTCTGCCGGACCGTTTAAAGTGACAGGGAACTCTATGAAAGTCTGGAGGGAGTACACACTGGAGGTGAGGTTGAAGGAGCATCGAGGAGGAGTCGGATGAGCTTACTACAATGGTGGAGAAGGGGATGGAGGTGGGTTGTCTGAATCAAAGTCCGACATAGGAGCGACGGATCTTGCGCTTGTTGAAGAGTAGGCCTAGAGATGATTTGGAGTGGCTTTTAAGTAGAGTGCTGGAAGATGATTGGGCATCGAGGAAAGTGGCTTGAAGCGGGTTGGCTGTATCGGAGGCGGATCAGCCTCAGATTGAATGGAAGTAATCAGAGTTTCTTCAGTTGAATTTCCACCTTAGCTTCATGTTAGAAATGTTTTCATTTGTTTCTTCAATTTTACATCATGTCTATTCATATGTCTTTAAAACCAGCAACATTAACATTTATTAAATGTCATTAATTAAATTAATTTCACATTTGTGATCTATTATACCTCAAGATAGTTTTCCATTTCACTTGAGTCCATTAAGAGACAAGGGACACAAAACAGTTCCTACGTGTTTCTTAATCTGTGAGAAGGTTTCTGATACAGAGCCAGACTTAAGTTCCCTAGATGAAAGGTACTTGCACTAATATTCGTCTCATGTCTTTTGTGCAGCTGTTGGTCAATGTCCATACATTTTTTACTCTTCAAGAGTCCTTCCACAATGTTTTTCAAAGGTGTTTATGCCACTTTAATATATTTTTTTACATCATTGTTTAAGTGTTGCAACCCCCAAAAGTTATATTCCCAAGTGACTTGTAAGTGTTTACAACACAATGCCCTGTACCACTGTGAAGTGATCGGAAAAGAAGGGGTACCTTTCCCTCTAGAACACGTATAAATGCTATTGTGTTCACAGAAATTTGCAGTCAGTCTTGGCTTTGATGTCATTTCTATGTGGCAGTTAGAGTACTTCCTGATAACAATACCAAACTTTAAAATCTTGTACATCAAATTTCACTAGTATCTATGATAAAATGTGTGAATTCAAATTACAGTTTTTAGTGATGCTTTGACTATATAGGTGTTGTAACAAACCTGGTTCTATTTTGAAATGTAATTTTCTCAAACAACTTATTGCCTATGGTGCTATCCTTAGCAGCAATGTCTGTCGAGCATTTGTGTTTACTGGCAATAAGACCATCTTGGCCAAGTTTCTCTGTGTTTTTGCTCGATTTTTCTTTTTATGTTCCTTACACATTTATGTTTTTTCTAGCTGTTGGGGAGTGTTGGGGTAGTAGCTCGCTCATTGCGCCTGTGCTCTGAGAAGGAATCAAGTACCCGGTTCGAGCTCTACAGCCTGCACTCTGGGTTCCTGAGCAAAATCCTCAACCCCACATTGCTCCCCAGGCGCCACACAATGGCAGCCCACTGCTCCCCATGGGGATTGCCAGAGAGTGAATTTCTCCATTATTGGCCAATAAAGGGATTTACATTACTTCAATGGGTCTTTTAATGTGTTATATCAGGTCAATTAGTTATGAATCTAACTTGTCTTAGGCAACTCATAAACATGTATTTTGCTTTTGTTTTTTTACGGCCATTCAAATATTTACTTACAGTTTTGTTGTGGAATGGTTATGCTGCTCTCAAAATGTGTGACATAAGAAATTATATGACAAACACCTTCCAAAAAGTCCTTAAGTCCTGGAAAATAATAATAATAATAATATTTTGTAAATTTATTTATTGTCCCACAAAGGGGAAATTCCTTCTCTGCATTTTGACCCATCCCTTTGGGGAGCAGTGTGCTGCCTTTGTATGGCACCCAAGGAGTATTCAGGGGTTAAGGAATTCATTTGCTCAGGAATCCAAAGTGGCAGTCTGTGGGAGTGGGGCTTGAACTCAGAACCTTCCAAGCGCAATGCCCTAACCACTAGGCCAACACTCCCCAATTAGGGCCATGACCATTTTATGGTGTTTATAGTACCTCAGCTGTAGAGTGCTTTTTTGTTTTGGTCTAGAAATGTTGGAAGGCTAGCCGTTTCTTGGAGGATTCATTACTGATTCATGCTTTCACCATTTTTTAAAATTACTTTCTTAATGTTTTGAGTTCTATGACCTTGCAATGGCTTTGTGACTTTGTTCTAAATAGATGTATTTCACTTTGTCACTACTCTACCCCTGCTTTTGAAATATTTTAGCCCGTATCCTGGTACCAAACAAGAAATGTTTTTAACCACTCCTATAGTAACTCTTGCTGAAACAAAAAGAGAAGTTGCCCCAAGGTATTTATTGTAGTCATGAGGTCAGAATAGTTTAAATACACCCCTATAAATGAAACACTCCTTTGAAACCAGAATTTTGTATTAATTGAGGTTAACCTTGTGGGATTTTAAATTTATTTGTTAATCTGAAACATTTAAGGATGAAAAAAGCAAGCAGAGGAAAGGGTCAAAATATTGCCTCACTCTACTGCATTTCCATATTCATAAAGCAGAAAGAATATTCAGACATTAATTTTGTTTAATATGTTATGGAGGATCAGCTCTACCATATTTAAAAGTAAATACATAACTAAATAAATAAATGCTCAATAAATAAATAAGTATACAATGAATTGCCCCCAAAAATAAGTGAGACATAAATTTATAAATCTCTTTTAATTAGCTGCTTTATTTATTCGCATTTGTAATAATTACCTTATTTATTTATTGTCCGTTATAATCTTCAACTTTATTTATTAATTACTTATTTTTTAAAGTATTTATTTATGTGCATGTCTTTGTTTTATTCTTCCTTTGTATTTTTAACCTATTTATTTCTGCCTTTCGTTTTACATTTCTGTATGCATTTCTGCCTTATTATGCAAATGTGGAAGTGCTGTGTCTTAGAGGGTAAACTTCTTCATTGGTTGGTTAGCATTTTATTGCACTGGTCGAATCTACAGGAGGAGAGGAGAGTCTGAAGTCGAGTCTGAAGTCACCGGCCGTTTCTCAATTCATAAGAACACGAGTATAGATTTGTGTCCTCACCAAGTTTGTTCTTGAGAAGAATACAGGAATGTGTGGACTTGGGGAGAATGGGAGCAGGCAGCATAAATAAAATATGGGTCAATTGGAACAGAAGCATACTTGTGATGTCACCGCATGCTCGGCTGGTAAATCAGTATGAAAGAAAACTAAAAACATGTTTTAAAAATGTTTGTGAGAATAAATATGAAACAATGATAAAGGTTGCAGTGGAAATACAGAACAAAAAATACAAAAGAAAGACCCTATTGTTTAATCAAGTCACCCTATTGACTTAAACATTTTTTATCCTTTTCTTCTGTGTGTGAAATAAGTTTGTAAATATGTGAATCAAAGTTGAATCTAAATTAACACAAACTTTTGTTTTTAAATATGGGACAGTTCTTTTTCAAGGGGCTGTTGGTTACCCTCTCTAAAACTCCAAGTTCACTCATTTGAACTTCCTTTTTCTTAACCTCAGTCTCTGCAAATGGAACTGCAGCAGGGCCATTAGCAGCCACATGTCATTCACGTTGTAGGTTAAGTTTTAATGTTGTTGTTAACTAACAAAAGATATATAATACTTTCCTGATCAGAGAAATGTGTGGTACTCTTATATAGGATTTAATCTGGAGGGGTTAATGTGGCTTTTTCTTTACACATATCTAGAAGTTCTCCCAATCTGCTGGATGAAAGTGGTCTGCTTGCTGTTTAATTTTCTGACAATTCTGAATGAATTCTGACAATAAAAAAGTCAGAATTCTGAGAAAAAAGTCTGAATTCTGAGATTAAAGTCAGAATTCTGACTTCTTTCCCATACTAAACTGAAATAAAATTTTAAGTTAAGTTTTCAGTTAACTTTTTTTTTTTTTTCCACTGGCCCTAATCCTCTTCCGTAGTTAGTAGTTGCCTTCAGGCGCACTAAACCTGGTAGTTACATGTGTTGTGACCCTAGTATCTCAAAGTTACACAGTGTTGCTCTAAGTCAATCAGAAGTGGATTTGCTGATGTACTCTGTGTAATTTTTCTACTGATGATCAGAGTGTGCTTCAGTTTAGTGTCAGAAATGGGTTGCTGGACATTCAGAATATATAGATCCCAGTAATCCAAGTTTAGAAGCAGCAAACAAGCAGGGGATTATCCCATTACACTACTATGTTCAACTACAGGTGCTGTTTGTGTTATTTTACCACCTTGTAAATAAAAAGAAAATATTTCTCAAATCTGTTAAGGATCATCAATATGTTTCTTATCTCACAAATTGGGAAAAAAAAATTCTTCTGTCTGTGCAGATGAGCAAAATGTGTAATGTTTTCTTGGATTTTTGCACATTTTTATTTGGCTAAAATAGACAGGTTTCAGAATTTACAGCCCAACAATGGAACCAAACGACCCACTCATCAGTTTCAATGTGCATGTTTCCAAACAATACAAGGCCTTGTCCATATAAAGCCTCAAGCTCACCGCGGATCCAGACATTTGAAATGAGAAAGCCTCCTGGAGGGGAAGAAGAATGTCTTCAAATCTTGGAAACCAAGTCCAGTGGATTGTTTTTAAACTTTTACGGAATGACTATGACCTGGATGACAGAAAATCTTCATCAGCATTTAGCTAAAAACAACATCATAGATAAGTAACATGCTGCCCAAAAAGTAAGCACAGATTAGCTGGTACCAAAACAATAGATTTAGGCAGGAAACAGGAAATTGACCATTTGCTAACAACTAATTGACCGTTTCCTTTTTCCTTGGATGTCTTTCAAGAGAATTTCACAGTATTTTAGGTTAACCCGCTGATGCAGTTGCAGAGTCAAACATACTGAAATTTCATGACAAATACAATTAGGATATCAGCTCCTTTTGCGATTTTAAATGAAAGTAGTCTAGGGTTTGTTTAAACTGATTATAGATAAGTTTAAATTGTTTGTTTATACTATAACCTTCTGTTGGATTACATTGATGGTAAATGGGCAATTTATTGATAACTTGAAATTAATTTAGACATTTTATTTTTCATTGGTTTATACATTGTTTTGTTTTTTTTTCATTTGGAAAAGATAAATACTGGTCCCAGGATTAATAGGTCATACAGGGTTAATTCAAAACTTATATTTACTGTGTCTAAAAGCGTGGCTGCAGCTGTTGTAGTTATTTATGGGGGGTGTACTGGGACAGGGGGCAGGATTGGACAGAGGGTGTAAACGCCTCCCTCATCTTGTTAAGCCTGTGTATTGACTCACTCCAGTCACAAACTAATAACTACCTGACTGACAAGGTAAGGCATGGCTGAAACTTTATATAAATAAACGATTTGTGTGTTTTTCTGGTCGTTTATTTCTTTAGTCTGAACATCTGTTCGCGGTTTTTATAGGTTTTTGCATTTTACTTCCCTCTTTGACGTAAAAAGCTCGTGCACGACCTGTGGCTTGCACAGTAATATTCATCGCGAACTCGGGATTATGCCCTATCGGATTATAGATGAAGTAGACGTAGCAGCGCGCTGCAGGTTTGATCATCTCTGTCGGATGTGCCTGTTTTACGCACGCCGCATGCGATCGACTGCGCGCAGAGAGAGACTGCCCTATCTGCGCAGGGCGAGAAGGCAGTGAAAGCAAGCTGTTTAATGTACAAAAAAGACCATACAATTAAATATCATTTACTCAAAACCAAGTTACAAGTGTTTACAGTGTGCTGATTATATGGGATGCAAAGCATAATGGTTTGTATTTGAGGTAATTATTGTAGTGCAGTGGTGTCAAAATTACACACATTTGTTACTTAAGTATTAGTATAGATACTGCAGTTTAAGAACACTCTGGTAAAAGTTGAAATATCAACTTGACCTATTTACTTAAGCAAAAGTGAAAAAGTATGTGCTCCAAAAACTACTTAAAGTATAAACGTATTAAGTAACCTTAAAAAAATAAACAAACAAACAAAAAAAAACAGATGTCACTATATGAATTGAAAGCTCACTTTTTTGACTTTTCGAAATATTCTTTGAGATAGGGCCAAGGATGAGGGAGGTCTTGTTGGTCTCCGTCTCCACCTTTCAAACATTTCAACACCTGTTTCTGAATCCGACATTGTAGCATGACATAAAATTTGCGTTTGCAGTTTCAAGATCTGCTTGCTTCTGATGATTTCCTTTAGCTAACCAATAAGTGTTTGCATTACATGACTCATCCAATTACACTAGTTTTCACTAGATATGGATGACCTCCATTGGATGGCGCACATGACGTGAATTAAATATTTATAAACATTAAACCAAAGCCAAGAGTAAGGAATAACGTTTGTTTTAAAATGTAAGGAATAGAAAGTACAGATACTTGTGTGAAAATGTAATGAGTAGAAGTCAGAAGTAGAAAGAAAAATAAGTAATGGAGTAAAGTGTAGATACACTATATTGCCAAAAGTATTTGCTCACCCATCCAAATTATTGGAATCAGGTGTTCCAATCACTTCCATGGCCACAGGTGTATAAATTCAAGCACCTAGGCATGCAGACTGTTTTTACAAACATTTGTGAAAGAATGGGTCGCTCTCAGGAGCTCAGTGAATTCCAGCGTGGAACTGTGATAGGATGCCACCTGTGCAACAAATCCAGTCGTGAAATTTCCTCGCTCCTAAATATTCCACAGTCAACTGTCAGCTGTATTATAAGAAAATGGAAGTGTTTGGGAACGACAGCAACTCAGCCACGAAGTGGTAGGCCACGTAAACTGACGGAGCGGGGTCAGCGGATGCTGAAGCGCATAGTGCGAAGAGGTCGCCAACTTTCTGCAGAGTCAATCACTACAGACCTCCAAACTTCATGTGGCCTTCAGATTAGCTCAAGAACAGTGCGCAGAGAGCTTCATGGAATGGGTTTCCATGGTCGAGCAGCTGCATCCAAGCCATACATAACCAAGTGCAATGCAAAGCGTCGGATGCGGTGGTGTAAAGCACGCCGCCACTGGACTCTAGAGCAGTGGAGACGCGTTCTCTGGAGTGACGAATCGCGCTTCTCCATCTGGCAATCTGATGGACGGGTCTGGGTTTGGCGGTTGCCAGGAGAACGGTACTTGTCTGACTGCATTGTGCCAAGTGTAAAGTTTGGTGGAGGGGGGATTATGGTGTGGGGTTGTTTTTCAGGAGCTGGGCTTGGCCCCTTAGTTCCAGTGAAAGGAACTCTGAATGCTTCAGCATACCAAGACATTTTGGACAATTCCATGCTCCCAACTTTGTGGGAACAGTTTGGAGCTGGCCCCTTCCTCTTCCAACATGACTGTGCACCAGTGCACAAAGCAAGGTCCATAAAGACATGGATGACAGAGTCTGGTGTGGATGAACTTGACTGGCCTGCACAGAGTCCTGACCTCAACCCGATAGAACACCTTTGGGATGAATTAGAGCGGAGACTGAGAGCCAGGCCTTCTCGTCCAACATCAGTGTGCGACCTCACAAATGCGCTTCTGGAAGAATGGTCAAAAATTCCCATAAACACACTCCTAAACCTTGTGGACAGCCTTCCCAGAAGAGTTGAAGCTGTTCTAGCTGCAAAGGGTGGACCGACGTCATATTGAACCCTATGGATTAGGAACGGGATGTCACTTAAGCTCATATGTGAGTCAAGGCAGGTGAGCAAATACTTTTGGCAATATAGTGTACTTAAATAGTGTACTTAAGTACAGTAATGAAGTATTTTTGTTTTGTTACTTAACACCTCTGTTGTAGTGTGACTGCAATATATATATATATATATATATATATATATATATATATATATGTATATATTACTAATATTTCTTTGACTTTTTAATCAATGTAAATAGCCTACTTTTAATTAGTAAAATGTTAATACTTGAATGTATAATAAAGTCTTCTTGTTTCTTGCTTTGTCCTTCCAAGATTTCCTATAACCTTTTGGAATACAAATGTTTCCAATTTGGATTTTGCTGTTTTCCATTCTGACTGCAACATTTGCCTCTCAAGATAAGCTTCTAATCAGCACTACACATGGGAAAGTCCAAGGAAAGCTCTTGTCTGTTCCAAATGGCGAAGTTCGAGCATTTCTTGGGATTCCATATGCAAAGCCGCCTCTTGGAAAACTGAGATTCCGAGCACCAGAGCCAGAAGAGAAATGGGAAGGTGTGAAAGAGGCCAAGGAATTACCTAACTCCTGCTACCAGTTGCCAGATACAACCTATCCAGGTATGACTCAGATATACACAAATCAAGATACCTATTGTAGAAATAAGTTTCATTGAACCGCCTTTGTTTATATTGAACCCTAGGTTACATTTCTCAGCAAAAATTCTGGCATTATTGCAGTAGTTGGTGTTCTTTAATTTATATTTCAGAAACATAGGTTATTACAAATAACAGATCTACAAGGTCTTCCCCTGTTGAAAACGTAGAGGGAAATGTAGGGGCTCAGATATAAGAAGTTGATGAAGCTGAAGCAAACAATAAATTCTCAATTTGATACAACTGTAGTGGATAGAATCTTAAATGTACAATTTAAAAACCCCTAACTACATTTATCACTCTCCCTCTTAAAAAATGCATTCTGTGATTCTTAAACTAAACTACAGTGTTCGGGCAAACTTTAAAAAAAAGTCTCTCTCAATATGCAAAGCTTTTAGAGACCTATCCCTCAAGATGTGTGGTTGAGGTTGCAGAAGATGAGACAAAGAGTCAAAGAGCTGAGCAAAATTCCATCCTCTATTTTACATTTTTATTTTTTAGTGAATCTCCAAAAAAAACTTAGGTTTTTTTTATAACACTTCACTGTGATGAGCCAGTCTATACAAAACAATTTGTTAACATTTGTGACTGTAACATTACAACATGTAAGGACAATAAATTAACACTTTGTTTCAGTTGTGTCTTTAAAAATAGAATAAATTTAGCAAATAAACCTTATAAGACCCGAGAGCATAAAATTTCACTCAAGGATTGTTTGCATGTGACATGTGTTATCTAAAAGTCCTTCTGACTTTAGATTTACCCAAACAAAGTTACTAAAGTATGGGATAATACTTGTACTCGTTGTCTCTAGCTTTCTCTGGGACCAGGTTGCTGGGGCAGCGGTCTCAGTAGAGTCTCCCAAGCTTCCCTCTCCGCAGACACTTCCTCCAGCTTTGCTGGGGAAATCCTGAGGTGCTCCCAGTCCAGCCGAGAGACATATTCTCTCCAGCGTGTCCTGAGTCGTCCCATGGGTCTCCTTCTGGTGGGGCGTGCCTGGACACCTCCTTCAGGAGGTGCTTGGGAAACTGGCTCTTAGGACATACGGATTAATATAACAATAATTATCAATAAAAACACAAGAATACATGTTTAAATTCGGTTTTCGACTAGTGAATCGCATTGTAACATGGTTACCTCTATGGTTACCTTTTGTGCATTCACTCCCTTTGCAAGTGGACTGCGAATAGAGATGTTGGGTGTTTTTGTCTTTCTATAACATTGACAACGTCATAATATTACCATATAATTCATTCAGATTAGGATTGGATTACTATGGTTGATTGCTCAGGTAATAAACTGAGAAAATTAAATATTTTATTTTTATGCACAATCACATATAACAGTTAAAAAAGGTAATGGCTTAATCAGTTATTTAATTTGCCAACTTGTGCCCCTGTTAGCTTAGAATGTAGATGATCTTAAAATATGATTTGAACAAGAATAAAGAAAAAATGTCAAGGTAGGTTGGGAGATGTGGAATTACTGGGAGAAAGAAAGCAATAGTACATTTTTACAAGACATCATTTATTTCTTGCAAAGGTAAATATTAACTATTTCATATCAGTGTACAGGCTTTCAGGGGAGGGGACTTATCTCAGATAATCTTATCCTGTGTCCAGACAAAGCTGTTAGCTTGTCTGGTTAACAATAATGTTTTGTTTGTTTTTTTGCAGGGTTCATAGGTGCAGAGATATGGAATCCAAACACACCCCTGAGTGAGGATTGTCTGTACTTAAATGTTTGGTCGCCTAATTTCAACAATACCCAGTCGTCGAACCTTGCTCCTGTATTAGTTTGGATCTACGGTGGTGGCTTTGTCACTGGAACATCCACCCTGGATTTGTACCAAGCCCACTTCCTGAGTAAAGCTGAAGGTGTTGTTGTTGTATCGATGAACTATAGGTCAGAATTACTTTCAGCTGAAACTATTAGTGTTACCCAATCATAGTCATTGTGACACTTTTGGATTTTTGATGTGTTTTTACTCAGAAAAAAACAATTGCGTCTAGGGAAGACATTATCTTAGCAAAATCAAGTTTTCCAGAACTGCAGTCTAATGACTCATTAGTTCAGACATGGGAGTCACCTAAAAAAAAAAACAAGACAGAAGTCCAGAATAGAGGAAACATTGCTTCCGAGAATAATAAGGCAATTCATTTGTTTGACCTTGCTTAACTGTTTATCTCACATTTTATGTCTGCCACTTAAACATTCAGTTTTAAAAGTTAAACTTTGACTTGAGAGCAAGAATTAGATAAAAAACAGTACGAGGAATTACACTTGGTGTTAATGGTACAGACAAATTTTATATATATATATATATATATATATATATATATATATATATATATATATATATATATATATATATATATATATATATATACAGAATCTATAGCTATATACAATATAAAGCATACATTAAACCATATCCAATGATAGTATATAGCCATATAATATATAGACATTAGACTTTTAATTTTCAATTCAATTCAGTTTATTTATATAGCGCCAAATTCACAACACATGTCATCTCAAGGCACTTTACAGTTCAACCAGATCATACAGTCAAATTGATACAAAGTTTTCTATCTAAGGAAAACCAGTTGATTGCATTGACTCAAATACAAATACAATCCCTCACACTAAGCATGCTTGTAGCGACAGTGGAGAGGAAAAACTCCCTTTTAACAGGAAGAAACCTCCAGCAGAACCAGGCTCAGTGCGAGCGGCCATCTGCCGAGGCCGACTGGGGTTCAAGGAGACAGAAGCAGAGATACAAAAAGCAGCTGTAAAAGGCGGCCCCGTCCAGGAAACACACAGCCAGGCAGACGAGCTCCAAGGCAGCTCCCATGCCAGAGGATGAAGAGAGCACATCCACCCAGCCACGGCCAGAGAAACAGGACCACACCTGAAGACAGGCCGATCTCCAACATCTACAAACAAGGGTGTTGATGGAAGCAGCACAGCTGATGTTTCTTTCCTGGATGACGTCACAGCCAAACAGGAACAGACGAGGCAAAGCTACTCTGAGGAAAAGCAGAGAGAGCAGAAGGTTAGAGATTGAACAAACAGATTCTGCAGAATTGGAGAACAGAGAGAGAATGAAGCAGAATGATGAAATGGGGGTCCCTATGTCCTCCAAAAGTCTAAGCCTATAGCAGCATAACTTTAAAGACAGCTCAGGATAACCTGAGCCACCCTAACTATAAGCTTTATCAAAAAGGAAAGTTTTAAGCCTAGCCTTAAAAGTAGACAGGGTGTCTGCCTCACGGACTAAAACTGGTAGTTGGTTCCACAGGAGAGGAGCCTGATAACTAAAAGATCTGCCTCTCATTCTACTTTTAGAAATTCTAGGAACCACTAGTAAACCTGCAGATTGAGAGCGAAGTGCTCTGTTAGGAACATAAGGAACAATCAGATCTCTGATATAAGATGGAGCTTGGCCATTTAAGGCTTTATATGTGAGAAGGAGGATTTTAAATTCTATTCTTGATTTAACAGGAAGCCAATGAAGAGAAGCCAGGATAGGAGAGATATGATCTCTCTTTTTAATTTTCATCAGAACTCTGGCTGCAGCATTTTGGATCAGCTGAAGGCTTTTAACTACAGTTTGTGGACTTCTGATAGTAAAGAATTACAATAGTCCAGCCTTGAAGTAACAAATGCATGGACTAGTTTCTCAGCATCACCCCTGGACAGGAGATTTCTAATTTTTGCAATGTTCCTCAGATGAAAGAAGGAAATTCTAGAAACCTCTTTGATCTGGGATTTAAATGACAGGTCCTGATCAAAAATAACACCAAGAATTTTTACTTTATTATCTGAAATCAGTTTAATCCCATCCAAATGAAGTGACTGGCTAATCAGCTTCTTTTTCAGAGACTCTGGTCCAAAGACTATAACTTCTGTTTTGTCTGCATTCAGAAGCAGAAAGTTAAGAGTCATCCAGGTTTTTATGTCTTCAAGACATGCCTGTAATCTATGTAATGGGTTAGCTTCATCTGGATTTATAGACAGATATAGCTGGGTATCATCAGCATAACAGTGGAAATTAATCCCATGCTGTCTAATAACTCTACCAATTGGGAGCATGTATAAAGTAAAGAGAATTGGTCCTAGCACTGATCCCTGTGGTACTCCACAGGTAACCTTTGAGCGTGTTGAAGATCTATCATTAACATAAACAAACTGAATTCGATCAGATAGATAAGATTTAAACCAGTCTAGTGCTGTTCCTTTAATTCCAACAAAATATTCAAGTCTTTCTAAAAGAATATTATGGTCAACTGTATCAAATGCAGCACTAAGATCCAACAAGACGAGCACAGATACAAGTCCATTATCTGAGGCCATGAGAATATCATTAGTGACTTTCACCAGAGCTGTTTCAGTGCTATGATGAGCCCTAAAGCCAGACTGAAACTCTTCAAAAAGTTCATTATGGTGTAAGTGGTTGCAAACCTGTTTGGCAACTACTTTCTCAAGAATTTTGGATAAGAAAGGAAGATTGGATATAGGTCTATAATTAACCAAGTCATCTGGGTCAAGAGACGGTTTCTTAAGCAGAGGTTTAATTACAGCAACCTTAAAAGCTTTAGGTACATATCCCTGTAACAGAGATAGATTAATCACATCTAAAATGGAGGAGGAGATCAAAGGGAATACCTCCTTAAATAACCTGGTTGGAACTGGATCTAACATACAAGTTGAAGGCTTAGATGAAGACAACAACCCTGCTAATTCAGAAAGTTCAACTGGATCAAAGCAGTCTAAACCCGGTTCAGATTCCATGACTACCTCAGGTACAATTGCGGATAGAGGAGTGCTTATGATCTTATTTTTAATAAGATCAATCTTATTTATAAAGAATCCCATAAAATCATTGCTGCTAAGAGCAGGTGGAATGGACGGTTCAACAGAGCTATGGCTCTGGGTGAGTTTGGCAACTGTATTAAAAAGAAATCTAGGATTATTCTTATTCTCCTCTATTAATGAGGAGAAGTATGCTGCTCTTGCTTTACAAAGGGTCCTCTTATACAGCAGTAAACCACTTTTCCAGACCAGGAAGGACTCCTGCAGGCCTGTGGAGCGATATTTTCTCTCCAGTTTCCTAGCATTTTGCTTCAAAGTACGCAGCTCTGCATTAAACCAAGGAGCAAGCTTTCTATTTTCAACGGTTTTCATTTTCAAGGGAGCTGCATTGTCTAAGGCAGTACGCAGAGAACTAGCAACCCCATCAACAAAATCATCAACCTGTGAAGGGGAATAAGCTATGCTTTTGCACTCTGCAGCACTGCTCAGCGACACAGAGGAGAGAGAAAGTGAAGCAGATTCCTTAAAATTTATAACTGCACTATCTGATAAAGATCTACTAAAATTGAACCTTCTTTTGGGGGAGGAGAACTCTGTTAAAGTAATCCTGAAGGTTATTAGAAAGTGGTCAGAGAGGACATGGTTGTGAGGAAATACTGTTATTTCTTCACATTCTATGCCGTATGTCAGCACAAGATCCAAAGTATGAAGATGAGAATGTGTGGGACTATTCACATTTTGAACAAAGCCAATAGTGTCTAAGATAGCATTAAAGGCTGCTCTTAAGCTATCGCCTTCAATGTCAGCATGAATGTTAAAATCTCCCACTATGATGACCCTGTCAGTATTTAATACCAAATCAGAAAGGAACTCTGAAAACTCATCTAGAAATTCAGAGTAAGGACCTGGCGGACGATACAAAGTTACAAAAAGAAGAGGTTTTCTTGCCTTGAAATTTGGATGAGGGAAATTAAGGGTTAAATGTTCAAAAGAGTTGTAGGTATTAACTGTTTTGGGAGTAATCAGTAAGTCAGACTGGAAGATTGTTGCTACTCCTCCTCCTCGCCCAGAACTTCTGGGTATGTGAAAATTTAAATAGGTTGAAGGAGTTGCCTCATTTATGCTCACATAATCCTCTTGCTGCAGCCAGGTTTCTGTAAGGCAAAACAAGTCAATGTGATTATCACAAATCAAGTCATTAACTAGCAGACTTTTAGAGGAAAGCGATCTTATGTTAAACAGACCGCATTTAATCGTTTTAACTTTTTCCCCAATTGGAGTTATTTTGATTTTAATTAGATTATCATGATTTACTCCTTTGGGAATCTTTGCTAATTTATTAGATTTTGGTCGTGGGCAAGACACTGTCTGGATGGAGTAAAGAGTGGGTAACAGTAGAGAAGCTGCAGAGATGTGTGTTAAACTACAACTCTGCTTCCTGGTCTGCACCCTGGGTGGTCAGGGTTTTGGAGGACTAATAAATGTGGCCAGATTCCTAGAAAGAAGAGCTGCACCATCCAAAGTGGGATGGATGCCGTCTTTCCGAATCAGACCAGGCTTTCCCCAAAAGGATTGCCAATTATTAATGTAGCCCACGTTGTTTTCAGGACACCACCTAGACAACCAGCGGTTGAATGACGACATGCGGCTAAACATGTCATCACTGGTCAGATCAGGGAGGGGACCAGAGAAAATTACGGAGTCCGACATTTTTTTGGCAAACTTACACACCGAAGCAACACTAATTTTAGTGACCTCCGATCGGCGTAACCGGGTGTCATTACCACCAGCGTGAATAACAATCTTACTGTATTTAACCTTATCCTTAGCCAGTAGTTTCAGGTAGGATTTGATGTCGCCCGTTCTGGCCCCCGGCAAACATTTGACTATGGTCCCTGGTGTTTCTAATGCCACGTTTCTGACTATGGAGCTGCCAATCACCAGAGTGGGCTTCTCAGTGGGTGTGTCACTGAGTGGGGAAAACCGGTTAGAAACGTGAACGGGTTGGTGGTGACCAGTGGGCAGAGATCCACGACTACGCTTTCTGCGTACAGTTACCCAATCGCCTGGCTGCTCAGGCACTTTTGGAGGACAGCTACGTGGGGGGCCTACTTTAACTCCTGGATGTTCAACAGCCTGAAGCCTGGATTCTAACTCTGACACCCTCGCCTCCAAAGCTACAAAAATACTACTCTTATTACACATCCCATTATCACTAAAGGAGGCAGAGGAATAACTGAACATCTGACACAGAGAGCAGGAGAGAGGAGAGGAAGAAGGAAGAGAGTCAAGGGAGGGAGAAAGAGAAGCCATAGCAATGCTAAGCTAGCGCTAGCCTAGGCTAGCTACTCCTTGCTATAAGAAATAAAACCGTGTGAAACTGACAAGTGCTCAGTAGAAAAGTGCAGCAGAAGGTGCTATGTTTTAAACTAGTCAGTTAGAGTTACTTAGATACAGAGATATCACAGAGAAAATAACTTAACTTCAGATGGAGTTCCTCTGGACAGCTGCAGCAGCTGCACAGTCAGTTAATCCAAACAGGAAGTGAACAGGTCCAAAACTTTTAAACTGTGTGTAAATGTAAAACAGGAGATCTGGAGATGAAAGGGGTCCAGGAATCGTCGCTAAAACCAGAGTTAAATTGTAAAACAAAACCAAAGAGAGCGTACCAACACACTCAGTCAGCCGTCCATGGCGCCATCTTAGATAAAGATAGAATTAACATCTATAGTCACATATTCATCATTGGCTTTCTTTAATCCCCTTTTTCAATTTGAATTCTGATACATTTTAGATGTTTGCGCCAATCTTTCTGGGCATAATTGTCTTTTTAGCAATACATTTTCAACAAGGTTTCCCTCACATTGCTTTATCAGTAAAAATGATCAACAGTCAGTGTAAAAGCCAAAAGTAGCAGCAACATTGTAACAAATCAATATGTTTGTTGAATTTTTTTAAGACTTTTTATTATTGTGATCATTACTGTATTTATAGAGTGGGAGCATTTGGCTTTTTGAGTCTTCCGGACAACAAATACTTACGGGGAAATGCAGGCCTACTAGATCAGCGTTTGGCACTCAAATGGGTAGCCAGTAACATTGCTGCATTTGGAGGTGATCCTTCCAAGGTAAAATTATTTTGCCCTTATTGTTTCTAAAGTATGAGGGAAACATTGTGTAAACTGTTAAACTAATCTTGTGTATTCATGTTTCCAGGTAACAATATTTGGTGAAAGTGCAGGGTCAGCGTCAGTGGGTTTCCACCTGCTCTCTCCAGGCAGCCACAGCCTCTTTCAAAGGGCTGTGATGCAGAGTGGCTCCCCTAATGCACCATGGGCCAAAATAAGCCAGTGGGAAGCCTGGGACAGGTATTGCGACTTATGTATTAAGTCATATTATCTAGGCTACTCCAGATAGAAAATTACCTGAATTTCAGTGAACTGTTATTGTTACCTATTAAAATGTCATATGGATATAAAATAGTCAGCATTAAAGTAGTCTAATGCTGATAAGCCATCTTGATCAGGTTGTAAGGTATGACACCTGGCTTTGAATGAAAGATAGAAATAAAGAATGAATGAGAATGCATATTCATTTGGTTTCCAGAAAGCCAGCCCTATAAAGCGCATTGGTTTTAAAAAAAACAAACAAAAAACTACCATCTTGAATACAGAATAAATTGGCTTGAAATAAAGTTTCCAACCTGCTTAAAACTTAATTTTTTTTTTTTTTTTTTTTTTTTTTGTTACCCTGAAATGTTTGCTTTAAAATCAAGCTTGATTCAAACAGAACAACAAGGGTTGTTTAAAAGTTTTACTGGACTCACCAGAGTCAGCAACAAGAAACCTTGAAGGAAATTGACCAGTTGACCAGACAGAAACAGGGGGAGAAATCTTTTTTGTTGAAATATTTATCACTAACATTCTCAGAGTTTGAGAACAAAGTTTGAGTATTTCTGAAGATGCCGGTTGGCATGTGACGTCACTGGAGAACCCACTGAGGATTCCAGAATCTGTCCTGCTGATTTTGAGGAACCCTTCTTTGATAACTAATTGTTGGTCCAAGGAAATGCACAGGATCAGATCAGAGAGCAGGCACAGGCAGAATGATCAAGGGGGCAAACCAGAGTTCAGAATTCGATAGCTGGTCCAGAATCAAAGCAAGGTGATCTGAGATCCAGAGACAATGCAAGGAAAAAACCAAGAGAGTGGTCAGGGCACACAAAACAGGTCAGAGATCCAAAAACACACTATGATAGGTCCAATAGGGTTCAGGCAGGCTCAGAGAATCAGGGGGCAGAATAAACTCAGAATCATGCAGGCAGACAGGAGGGAACAGAATGCTTTATAAAACTCACCGGTGGATCATAATATTCTTCCACTAGTGATTGGTCTGAGAGCTGGTGATATAGTTAGTTGAGCAGGTGGAACTACTGTGTTGAATCAGACCAGCAATAGTCCCAGGAATCATGACAATTGCTGTATAAAATACTGATACTGTAAGTGATGATTATGGCATCCTTGGGTTTAATTTTGTCCACTCTTCTTTTTTTAGCGCCAGTTACATATTTAAGACTCTGTCACAGCATCTCAATTGGTCTTAATAATCTTAAGCGTCTTCTATATTTTTGTTGTTTTTTTTTACCAAAAAACAAAGTTGCACATTTAAATTTTTAATATGACTTTTAAGTCTTTTGAGTCATATTGTGGCAATAGCAACCCTTAGCACTGTGAGAGATCAATGGAGGGATTGTGATCTTTTTTGTTTGTTTGCTTGTTAAAAAAAAAATAGAATGGGACAAATGGGCAAGTGTCATACAGGCACATTATCAGAAAAAAACTGGCTCTTAACTGGCTGGCAAGCAGCTTTGTAATTCATTAAAATGGTTGCATAATTTGTTTATACTGTAAGGAATGAGAGAGGATGGTAATCTTTCCCAATCACTTTTGGTTATTTTTAGTCCAGCAAATTTACATGAACCATAAACGAAACTTTACAGCTAGGTGGACTGTTGAGCACTATTTGTATTTTAAAAACAAAATGTTTTAAAAGTGACGACTCTCTTTACCTCCACTTCAGTTGCAAATAGTTGCTTTACATTAAAGTGACTTACTCCCTTGGTGCCCATTTTTCAATTTTTTTTCTTGGCCTCCTCTGCCATCAAACAGGTCTTTAATGCTAGCAAAAAAGCTAGATTGTCCTACGGATCATTCAGCTCATCTGGAAACCTGTCTGCAACAAGCTGATCCTCACAAGATCTCATTCAAGCAATATGAAGTTATTCCACAGCCCTCATTACTGTCATTACCTTTTGGCCCAATTGTTGATGGGGAGTTCTTACCAGATGAAGTTGAAGTAAGTCTCTATTATATATGTCTGTGTTAATAGTTTTGTTTGAAACTGAAAATAGCTACATATAAATACTGTGCCTTTTAAAAACAGAATACCCAGATTTGTAATAAGTTCTATAACAAGTTGCCATTTGAAGGGTTTGGTCAACTACTGTTAAAAAAACAGCAAAAACTGGATATCCAAGAACCCATCACCTTCTCTCATGGAAAAACTGAGATAAGAGGAAACTTGCTGATGTTGAAAAGAAAAAGCAGTAGCACCTGAATTTTGGACATATAACCTATACATCTCCCATAATATTAGCAAAACAAGCACACAACTCACAGAGAGCACATAACCGGAAGCCTGAAACAATCCAACATATATTTTATAATAAAAATCAGTCAGTTCAGAGCTTTTAATTTCTTATAGAGTTTGCAAATTAATTTACCAGCAACCTTTTGAATTGTGGAAGGAAACTAATTACTCAGAAACAAAAAGGAGAAGTAGGTGTGGGGAGGAGAATACACATAGTGTTCAAAATATCTTTGTTTAACAGATAAAACTAACAATCAGGAAATTTTACGGCAAGTTTCATCATTATTTCACAGAAAATAACTTGTCACTCATGCTTTTCCCCTTTATCCAGGGAGGTCTTTGAACATTTTAGTTGCCCAGTCCAGAGCTGTTTACTTAAAGGTTGCTCTCATAATTACCAGGGCAGGAACAGCACATAACTCCAGGAAATACCTCCTTCAGAAGACATGGATACAGTAAGCTATTTATGTAAGAAAAAACAAACAAAAAAAAACCTTACTAACAAAAAAAAATATCATGATTACTTAATCATCCTGATTCCATTTTGAAGCAAGGCTTGTAGGAGAGCTCAAAAGTCTCTTGATAACCATCTATTTCTATCTCTATTTTTTCTGGTGCTGTAGGTTTTGTTTAAAGAATAAAATACAAACTTTTTGTTGAAATCTTATGGTAGGAATCTCCCAGTAAGCAAATAAACTGCTACTTTTCTTGCTGAAGCTTATATCTCAAACATAGCAGGCAACAGCTCCTCAATCAGTTTGGCTAACTCTGCAACTCAATTATCTGGGCTTAGCTTTGACTGGTGGTTCTTACAAGCTGAACTATATTTTGACTATAAAACCCACTCACTTAAAGAAATGACATGGTAAAGTTCATTTTTTTACTGTTTTTCTTGACAATCCTGTGTTAGGTAGGACAGGCCCTTTTGATTATCTATAGTGCTTACCAGTTACAGACGTGATCACTGCTTTTTGCCTTCCTAGCAACAGTTTAAAATATGTTCTTATAGGGATGAAATAAGATTAATTTAGCTAGAATCGATGCTTTCATATACCTAGGTGCTATTGTTTTTGTTTATTTTTTATATATCCCATCTAAAAAAGTATGTGTTGTATACATATTTGTACCCAGAGAGGGCCAGATGCCAAAAAATATTACAATCAAAACAAAGAAATAAAAAGCTAAAGAAAAAAATATTGTGAGGGGGTGCAAGGCTGGAAGTTCTTTTTATACCTGAAAGTTATTATATTGAAAAAAAACAAAAGCTTTAAAATAGAACTAATCCATTAATTCATTGTATATGATGTGGTGGAAACATGATTTACTGTATGCAATTACTGAATCATATTTTAGATTACTAGCTATTTAGTAATTAAAATAAAGGAGTTTTCCTCCTTTAGTTTCATAAAAAAAACAGTTTCATAAAAAAAAAAAAATATCAACAAAATGTCTGACAGCTGTCTGTTTAAGTCAAGAAACTCATGGCTGGCAAAACAATAACATTTCATGTAATTCATTATATAACATTCATACCCAAGTATTTTAATCTCGTCTTTTCTTGTCTGTAGGTGATGCTTGACAGTAGTAATCTTCCCAAGAAGGACCTGATGATAGGTTTAAATAAGGATGAAGGGACCTACTTTCTTCTTTATGGAATGCCTGGTTTCAGCCTCACTGGCCAGAGTCTAATCAGCAGGAATGACTTTCTGAAAGGCATACCAATAGCAATGGCGGATTCAAGTCATGCCGTTAAAGAAGCAGCTGTTTTTCACTACACTGATTGGACTGATGAGGACAATGGAATGAAAAACCGGGACTCGCTTGGTAGTCTGGTTGGAGATCAGCTGGTTGTTTGTCCTGCGCTTGACTTTGCTCAGAGGTATGTTTCACGGTTTATATGATATAAATGGCAGGATGGTAAATTCCAAAAGTGTTGTTTTGAAGATCTGTGACATGACAGAATACTGCAATACAGAACAAGTGTATGCTATGATGTCACACAGATTATACCCCTTTGCAGGTCATCCAGTGATTCTATGGGCGGCTTCTTTAATTAATATCCTTACTTGACCTGTACAGGTTCCTTACCAATTTACCCATTCAAATACAGTAATAATTATTCAATTGGATCATGCATTCTGCTGTAGCTTGTTTGTCAGATAAAAAGTACCTCCTGTAAACTTGAACCTTCAAACATGTATTAAACATACATTTTATTACACCCTATTTTTACTTTATACTTATACTTTTTTAGATTAAAAAGTAATATTTCTTATTGCCAGTTTCCAATATGCTTTCTTTAAATGCCAAGATGTAATTAGCGGAAATCTGCATAATTAATGGAAATATAATATTGGAGTGATACCCCAAAACATGGGTCTTTAATTCTTTTTTTGTCTGCAGCCTCTGTGATCTGCATGTTTTAGAAATGTTTTTGCTCTTGTACCCTTGAAACAAATGATTGCATTCCCCCATTGGCAGCCATCAGAGCTGCAGAGGTCTGTTAATTGTTCATTTATTTCTTATACTGTATAATTTGTTATATAATTCAGGTGTACGGAGGTAGGGAAACTTATTAAACATGTGAGACACTGAGTTAAGAGGACTTGGAATGACGATGTCGACTCAGATGAAAACAAAAATAAACACTTTTTTAGTAACATGAGATAATGTATATTGCATGCTGTATCAGTGAGATGTGGTCTGCATTCTTGAGTTCTGTTTTAGACTTAAGGGTTTCAAATGTCAGATTTGCTGCTTGAGTCTTGATGTGAACTAAAATTGTCACCTCTGAATTATTGTAACTGGAATTATGCATTAATATTTTTCCTTGCAGCAATAAAATTTGCTGCAAGGAAAAATTATCAAGTAAACTGACTTACAACAGTTTAATCTCAGTTATATTATGTATTATAATATAAAATATATCAGCAGTTTTTAATATTTGTTAACTTTTTATGACTTTTTAGGTACTCACAAGGTGGGGGTAAGACCCTTCTGTATTTCTTTGACCACATGTCATCCACAAATCCCTGGCCAGACTGGATGGGAGTAATGCACAGCTACGAGATAGAATTTGTCTTTGGAATGCCTCTGGATGCTTCCCTTGGATACACAAAGAATGAAGTAAACATGACCAAGAAGTTTATGAAGCACTGGGCTAACTTTGCGCGGACTGGGTAGGCTAAAAAGACTCTTATTTAGTTATTATAGAAACCAAAAGACAACTCAATGATAGTTTTTTATTTCTCATTCATACTTTTCAGGAATCCAGGGCTTGATGGAGCTGCTTGGCCGGAGTTTACATCTGAAAGTCAGAAGTACATAACTTTGAACTACAATCATCCAGAACAAAGGAGCATGATGAGAGCTAAAGAATGTCATCTCTGGAACAAATTGCTGCCTCAAATCCAGAAGACCTCTGGTAAGACACACAAGTTTGCATGTTATTCTACATCGTTAGTTTTTATGTTGCAGGTCTGCGACTCAAAACAAAAACTGGGCAGATCTGATTTGTCTTGAAACTCTTAAAATCAGACTCGGTGAATAGTTCTCAAATTAACCAATATATATATATTTATATTTTTAATCACTGCTATTAATAGCTTTTTTTCCCAACATAAGAGAGATTAAGATTAATATAGTGATTTGCAGAAAAACATCTAAGTGAATCAAAAAACACAGATTTTTTTTTAAAGAACTGTGTATATTATTTAACTTTTATTAAAATTTGATTTCATAGCCTTTCACAAACTGACTAAAGATTCTGAAGTATACATTCTTATATACATTATAGATGATTTTATGATGAACATTTAATTTAATCTTTTTATAAAATTGCATACCAAGTCATCTTAAGGTTCTATCGTTAATGATTGACTGTTAGTACTTGTGAAACAGCATCTTTCTTTGACAGTTTATCTATTGGTTAATAATCAGCTAGTGTGAAGACCTAAAAGCAAGTAAATCGAGGACATTAACTAACATATCTACATTTATTTAAACACTGATTTTTAGAAATAACCATAAAGAAAATCTCTAGCAACTTTAAATACACCTAAAGAGCTAAGTGGATGGAACTTGATAAGCCTATTTTAACTGTTTTGAGTCATTTTTTTTTTTTGCTTTGTGTTAAAGATAAAAACACGCTGTATTGAAAATAGTTTTTAACAAAGTTTTGGGTTCTACAAGAATTTTACTTTTGAAAATTATTCTAAAAGAAGAAATCAAAGCTTGTAAATGAAACATTGTTGTTAATGATTACTTTACAATGCTTCTTCTCTCTCTTTTACAGATGATCTGCAGTCATGTAAAGCAAGTGGGATTATACTCAGTTCTAATTGGATATTCCTTCTCATTTTACCAGTTATAAGTTTAACCCCTTGACTGAGTTCAGAAACCTCCCAACTGTTGAGTTCATGTCTTTATATCTGACAAATTATCTAACCACTGCCTGAAATCTATAGCTTATTTGTACCTTGGTTGCACTGTTGATTACCAGTTTCTGCTTAAATCATCCATTCAAACAAAACAGGAAACAAACTGCTACAGTAGCAGCCATCCATAATGGTCCCTCCGAATGGCAGCCCACTTCCCTGCAACTCCCAGCAAAATCCCCTCCAATTTCCAGCCAGTGGAGTGACCCCCTCCTTCTCCTGGGCGTGCATATTTTTTTTAACTCTGACTCCACCTTTTCACTGAATTACAGGGTCTGACCAGGAGATGGTGCTTCTCTTTAGATCTTAATGTCCTAAAATAATGACAGAAATAATATTTTATTACAAAGATTGATGTTTAAAAATGAATTGTAGGAAAGTGAATCAAGGAAAGTGGGGAAATTACTATTGTATATTTGTACTTTATGCTTTCCTCCATCAAGCTTACATCTGTAGCATTAACTGGATACAGACTGTATTTTAAGCAAAAGATCACACTGTGTAAGTCTTCACCTTAGTATTAGCTTAAATTATGATACATTAAATAATCTTTTACGTCAATATACATCACTTAGTGCATGTTGATACGCCATGCAGGCTTTCCTTCTCAAAATTTCAACTTGTGAGGGTTCCTCACTGAATGTGTCATGTGACTCAGAATACAGGCTGAGCTGAAAGACTTTTTAAAAAATGCCTACTGATGTGAATTTCTTTTTTAACAGCGACATAATTCTTTAACATACTGATTAACATAAAAATTACCTTGCAATAGAAAATTACATGTGTCCATGTATGATTGTAAAGCAGTGGGTCATTATTAAAATAAGTTAAAATTGTATAACTTGCTTTGACTGTTTTGTCTTTTATAGTCATTAAGAAGGTTATTTGTTCTTGCCCATTTTGTGCATAACTTTTTATTACTTCACTTTAAATACAAATGTTAAAAAATGGGACATACAACATAATAGATGCCAAACTCATTCAGAGCCATCTATACCTCTTGCTTTTAGCATTAATGATTTAATGGTATTCTTTACAAATAACATTGATTCTATAAAAAAATATATAATTGGCTCCCCTCTAAATATAACTGGTTCATCTCTGGAAAGTGAGGCAGCATCTGATGTAACTTCAGAACCAGAAATAGGTTTGCTGATGAAGGTTCTCAGTCATCCAGGTCATAGTCATTCCGTAAAAATTCAAAAAATATCCACTGGACTTGGTTTTCAAGATTTGAAGACGTTTCGCCACCTCTCCAGGAAGCTTTCTCAATTCAAATGTCTGGATCCGCAGTGAGTTTGAGTCTTATATGAACAAGGCCTTGTATTGCTTGGAAACATGCAAATGGTAACCGATGAAGGGGTCGTTTAGTTACATCGTTAGACTGTAATATCTGAACCTGTCTATGATTCTAGGGGTCGGTCGTTAAAGGGGGGATTGCCATTTAAGGGGGGGATTGTCTCCTGTAATACCTGAAACCTGTCTATGATTGTTAAGGGTCGGTCGTTAAGGAGGTATTGTTCACCGGCTGGAGCGGGTAGGTCCCTCGTTCCTCTGTGATAGGATGGGGGGTTTGGTGATATCCGGAAGGGATCATGTCTATGATTGAATTGTATGTTTTTGGAAGCTGGAATCTGAGTCCACCACCTCTGTTTAAAGTTGGTTTTTCTCTCTTAACATAGATGGCTTCCTTCACGCCCCTCTCAAACCACCTATTTTCTTTATCCAGAATATGGACATTCTGGTCCTCAAAAGAATATCCTTTGTCCACAAGGTGTAGGTGTACTGCGGAGTCTTGTCCAGAGGCGGCCGCTCTTCTGTGTTGGGCCATGCGTCTGTGGAGCGGTTGTTTGGTTTCTCCAATATAAAGATCAGAGCATTCCTCGCTGCACTGAACAGCATATACCACTCCGCTCATATTTGGTCTGGGGGTTTTATCTTTAGGATGCACTAGCCTCTGTTTAAGGGTTATGTTTGGCTTGAAATGTACTGGGATCTTGTGTTTGGAGAAAATCCTCTTGAGCTTTTCAGACACTCCAGTAACATAAGGGATTGTGATGTTTTTGCATTTAATTTTCCCATCGCTGTCTTCTGTTGCGTGTCTTTTGGATTTCCTTGCTGATTTGATAAAAGCCCAGCTTGGATATCCACATTTTCGGAGAGCATCTTTGATGTGTTTCTGTTCTTTTTGCTTCCCATCTGTTTTAGTAGGGACATGTTCTGCCCGGTGTTTTCAGGTTCTGATGACTGAGACCCATTCATCGGTTACCATTTGCATGTTTCCAAGCAATACAAGGCCTTGTCCATATAAGACTCAAACTCACTGCGGATCCAGACATTTGAATTGAGAAAGCTTCCTGGAGAGGTGGCGAAACGTCTTCAAATCTTGAAAACCAAGTCCAGTGGATATTATTTGAATTTTTACGGACAGAAATAGGTTTGCACTGTTTTGTTCCAATTGAGCTTTCATAGTTAGTAAGACTATTATCTTCATCTAAGCCTTCAACTTGTATGTAAGATGCAATTCCAACCGAATTCTTTAAGGAAGTATTCTCTCTGATTCCCATTCTTGTTCTAGATATGATTAATCTAGTCCTGTTACATGGATATGAACCTCAAGCTTTCTGTATTTAAACTTCTACTTAAGAAACTGTCTCTCAACCCAGATGACTTGGTCAATTATTGACATATCTAATCGTCCTTTCCTTTCTAAAATTCCTGATAAAATAGTTGCTAAACAAGTGTGTGACTACTAACTCCATGATGAGCTTTTTGAAAAATTTCAGTCAGGTGTCAGAGCTCATCATAGCACTGAAACAGCACTGGTGAAAGTCTCTAATGGTATTATCATGGCCTTAGTTAATTAACTTGTAGCTGTGCTTGTCCTGTTAAATCAGAGTGCTGCATTTGTTACAGATGACAATATTCTTTCAGAAAGATTTGAAGATTTTGTAAGAATTAGGGAACAGCGCTGGGCTGGTTTAAAAGTTATTTGTCTAATAGATTTCAGTTTCTTTATGTAAATGATGCTCAAGGATTAACTGGAGTACCACAGAGATCAGTGCTGTTGCCAATTATATTTATTGTATAATTATGAGACAGCATGGGTTTCCACTCTTATGCTGATAATTCTCAGCTACTGTATATCACTCCATAAATTCTGATTAAACTAACCGATTACTAAAGGCATGTCTTGAAGGCTCTTAAATTTTTTATTTAAATATGTTATTGTTTTAGGACCAGAGTCTCTGAAACATAATCTGATTAATTACTTCATCTGGATGGAATTAAATTAATCTCAGATAATAAAGTAGAAAACCTTGGTGTTATTTTTGACTAAGCCTTCATTCAAATCCTACCAAAGAGGTTTCTAGAATTTTCTTCTTTCATCAATAGTATATTGCTGAGGTACTAGTCCATGCATTTGTTACTTTAAGGCTGGACTACTGCAATGCTTTACTATCAGGAAGTCCACAGCCTGTAGTTAGCCCTTACAGGCACATGTCAAAAATGTCAAAGCCATTGCATAATTTTCAACAACATCTACTGGTCAAACTGCAGAAACAATCTGGCACTGATGAACAGAAAAAGCAGGTTAAATAGGGACTGGAGCAGGTGAAACAGATGAGCAGTAATATGAAATTGGGTCGAGCTAGGCAGGTGAATGAAATGGGTAATCTAGCAAGTCATCAACGGCAAGATCATGACATCACCCTTTATTGGTTTAGATGTTCAGCACTTTGTTTTAACTTCGGCAAGTGTTATGTAACACTTGATAAACACATACAGTGTGATATGTTGATGAGGATGATCATGATGATTGTGCACTGACAAAGTGTGCAGCCAATTTTATTTTTTTTTAACAGTGTCCGGCCTGGCAATGTGGCAATAAGAATAATTGTCTTGATACCAACAGATTTTACTTTCACAAGTGGAGCAGTAGGGCTATTGCCATAGTGTTCCGCTTGTGTCATGCATATAAAACGCTTTATAATTATGCAGGGGGTTTTACTGATTAAATGGACACTGCAATGTAAATAGAATGGAAGAGGAAAAACAGGAAAAAAAAAGAAAAGATGAAAGAAAGAGGAGATAGAAGGGAGATAATGATGAAAAAATTTCAGTCTGCTTATCACCTGCAACGAGATGTAAAAAGAACAGCACAACCAACAGACATGGTACAAGACATACAATAAAGTAACACCTTGAAACTATCACTGAAGTAGTATTATTTAATCTGACATGTACTTAATGTTACCTGAAGATAAGAATGTGGGCTTTCTGTATGGAAGTAAATTTCTGAGTACCTGGAACCAAGCACCTGTAGTTGTTTGTGAGTGTGCATGTAAAGTATATCCATAGAAAAAATGCTCAATAGTGGTTGTGGAGGGCCTAAGAGGAGCCAAATTTTCCCCATAATTACATAAAATAACACATTGCTTGGGGTAGAGGGTTAGGGTAGAGAAACACTACACAAATTTCAGTCTACCCAGACTTCAAAGACTTGGAATTTACATTAAATGACTTGTTGGAGCAGGTTTTCTTGAGGACTTGGGGTAACTCTCTGAAACAACACCTGTTAAGAGATAGAAGGATGCATGAGAATACAATGGTTCCATTGGTTACCTTAACATTGCCATGTGACGAGTAAGTGCAGTAATGGATTGATGGATAAATAACACCATTACATTATTATTTAGTTTTTCTTAGCCTGCTGTTGTAGGTGATGGTAGTTGTAGGCAGGAAGGATCTGGGGTCCGTTTCGAGAAGCAGGTTTTTTGAAAACTCTAGGTTTTCTAAACCTGAAATACAGGAAAATCTTGAGTTTCACAAAGAGAGCTTCCTCAACCTCTGTTTTACTTACCGTAGTAACATTCTCCCCAGAGCTAACCTGCTCGGTGATTTTGTTCAGTAAACTGGGGGGTGTTCTCTGTCTCCGCTCTCCTTGCAACAAATCACGTTGTTTTATTTCCTGATTTATTAAGGAGATTTTTTTAACATTGTGCATAAAAATATGTTAAGTCTAAGTCTGAACTATTCAATGGGTGCGTTAGGCACATTAGGGTTTAAAAACAAACATTCCATGTACTTTTGATGAGGACCTTATTAAAGAATGATCTGCACTTTTTCGCAGAGAATCAAATATATAAGAGGAAGAGGATTCCACAACTCAGTTTACAGGATATGAGAATGATTTGTTTGTGTTTTGTTTAACATGAGCAACATTTTTTTCCCCCAGTGTTTTATTGTCATTACACTGTCACAAGTACAGAGCAACGTAATTAAGTCTCTGCTTCCCCTACTTTGTGAAGGGGAAGCCCCGAAATATTATACTGAATACAAAAAGCAGGAGATGTGAGCCATGCTTCGCTCAAAGTCTTGATATGCTGATCAGACTAGAAAGAAGAGTGAATAAAGAAAGTGAGAGCAGAACACACACCAGATGATCATTAGGGTGATGATGATTACCAAATTTTAGTTGGCATGAGGTGCACCTTTGGTAAAAATGTCCTAAAAATCCTTTCATAAGTTTATAAATGAGGCACAGTGTAGACAAGAAGCCTGGAAGACAGAAACTTTAGATTTTCATCTTAATGAGTATCTTAAAGATGATTTTGTATAAAATGTGAAGGAAAGACTGTGGCATTAAATGATATTGAATTATTTAAATAAGACACCTATCATGCCATTTTGCTTTAGCTGTAATTAAAAGGTATGAGGGAACCTGTTGACCTTATTACTCTTCAATTTCAAAGAGTATAGTTTTTAAACATATGAAAAAATATAAAAGGAAATAACAAATTAAAAACATCCAAAAAAGTGGTTGTGATTTGAAAAGCAAATTTACCAGTCCTCTATTCAAATTAGAAGCATTTAATCGAATATTCTCTTCCTTTGTTATCTTTCTTATATTCTTAAACACATATAAACTATAAAGAAAATGTAAGTCTCGGATCTCTATAATATGTGTGATATATAGATAATAAGACAAATATATACTTTGCGATTCCTTCCAATGTCTTTCTCCTTCAGCGCGCTTCATTTGCCAAGAGGTAAAGTGTTGAGCAGCTCTCCTTTCAATACTGCTGATTAAAAATTGCCAATGCATCAACAAAACTAAGCTGATTACAAATTTTGTTTCCCTGAGGAAAGGTTTCTGAAGAAAGAAAAAGTGAGGAAAAGAATGCTGTATCAGGGTACACACTGAGTCAAAGTGGTTAAACTGTGTGTAGTCTAATTTTTCTTAAGTGCGAAGAGGAAGAAACATTTATATCTGTGTCTGTGCAAATTGCTTTGAGCATTACTGAATATGAAGCATATAATTTTAAGAGGCAAGCCGCACAGGAAGGAAGTGATTAAAGTTGTCTGCAAGTATGTAAGATCTTTCAGAGAGAGGAACTTTATAAATATCAAACAATTGGCAAATTTAATAAGATGAAAATGAGTCCCGTGCATCAAACCGTTTGAATTTTAACTTTAATGTTCTCAGTACATCTCTCCTTGTTCTATGCATTGGATCATTTAGGAGGACCTAACTCTTCACAAAAAATATGACCAGTTATAAATATGATCTTTATCACCTATAGTAAAAGAAAGCTTTGACATTAAGCATCAGTAAGCTCTGCCCTGTAGTTGTAAGCAACCAGGTGCCCACTCCAACACGAGGAGAGAGAACAGCTGTCTCTGATGGGAAATGATTAAGGGGTGAAAAAAATCTGACCCATTTTACATCTGATATTTGCTTTGAAGTGTGGCGGATCAAGCAAATGTTGTAGTGGTAATACACATGAATCTTTTAGTTGATATTTTGCATAGGGACTCTCTAATGCAGATCAGGCTTATAAGATTATATTTTGGTGCCCCAGAAATGAGACGGAATCTACTCTGACTGGTGTGACGCTGACATTCTATCTTTTATAACTGTCGTAAGGCTCCAGCAAATTAGAGATATTTGGTTCTCAATGCATGGATATCATATTCAAATTCAGTATTTTTATTTTTTTAAAGGAACTATGATATAAGATATTTGTTCACACTATTTATTATTTAAATCATCTAGTTACATAACTCTCCATCGCTTCTCACTGCTGTTCTGGATGCTAATAACATTTTCAAGGAGCTTCAAAGGCAGTACCGTTTCAGATTTATAGTCACCACACCGCAGATATATTGAAATCTGTCCTTAAATGATAGCCAAACCCATTTGCAGAGGGTAACATAAAACCTTTCAATAACCAATCATTACCCACCACATATCTAACTCAATAACCATTAAAAACAACCATTTCCATTCCTTTTCAGATTAAATCATTCACATGCTTGTATTATATTAAACTGCACTTACAATATTCACTATTGTTTGGCACCAAATACCTTTTTCCTCAGCAAGGAACAGCCGGCTTGCTTGGACTCGCAATGAATCAGGGGGATTCCAATGCTATGTACAATACACCGAACTTGTCCTTCAAATTGGGCAAAAAGAAGAATGCATGCATATTGAGGAGTATTCCAATCCGAACAGGCCAGTGCCTCGCTAGGATGTAATCGGCCGACGAATCTGGCCTTCGCCGGACGCAGCTGCTAGATTCGAAATCAGCAAATATGGTTCTTTTTCTACTAGTCAGAGCAGACATTTCCCTGCTACAGTTATGTGTTTTCCCCATGTGCTTTTATGAAAACGGGATGCTGACCTGTGTATGTTTTGAAGAAGCTGCATGTTACTGAGTATTTTTTTCCAATCCTGCAGAATCTGACTGGCTAACTGCATTAAAGAGCAACTGGCTAAACCTGCTGTCCGGGTCTCTCCTTCAACAGAACGCAACACAGAGTATAGTAAAGTTAATCGGCGTAATAATTAAGGAGTGTTTAGGACACAGACAGACAGCAGCAGACTACACTAACAATTTAAAATCCTGACATGGAGGTTTAATCATGAAATATAAAATGTTGTTATTAATTAATGCGTCCATCATTGATTAAAAGGGACACATATGTGAAAACACTGAATACTAATATGCCCCCTTTTTTGTGTGCTGGGATAAGTGAGTGCAATATATTTATGTAGATTATGATTATGTTTGTGTTTGTAATAAAAGAACAATCAATAAAATAAGTTGTAAGTTGAGGTTTTTAAATTTTATATTTTTGCACATTGACAGCATTTAACTTGTTACAAAGGGAAAATATACCTTTTAAAAAAAAACAACCAAAACATTAAAACTGCAATAGAAATGAACAGAGGGTTACGCTATTCCAGAAACAAACCGGACCGAATAATCACTGTATTTCTGTGTTTAAAAAAATAATGTTTTGATTAAAGTTGGACAACTGTCAGTCAGTGATGAAAAATGCTTTTCTTTTGCAACACTGTCATTGAATCAGTGGCTCTGTGCCATTGTCTCTCCTCTCTGTCTCTGTTCAAGGCATGCTGAACATCCACATCAAAACCCACATTACAGCTTCTCAGCAAACAGGTGTCACCTATGCTTCTGTCTCAGCTCCACTCAGCCAAATCGTTATGTATGCACATCTCAGCTCCCTGGTTATCCTTGCTGGAAAAATTCTACTGCAACAGAGAAAGCTTGCCAATAAAACACAGTTTTGATTTAATAAGCTTGTAACTAATAAGTTGTATCTAATAACTTAGATTGCAAGTAATATAGCAGCATTGAAAAAAAGGTAAGATGTAATTATTAAGATGACTTTTACAATGAAAAACTAGCACAGTTACTAATATCATTATTATGTAAACATGTTAGTCCTGTCAGGCTCTTACCGTTAAATCAGAATAACATGGCTCTGATAAAATAGGAAAGAATATAAATTTTTTGAATATTCTTAAGAGAATAATAGCAGATTGTTGGACTACATCTTTATTGTTGGTGAAGAACAGGGTTATACAAAATGTTGCTTGTAAAAAAACTTCTCTGTCTCTGACATTGGTTTTTTTATTTTGAATGTAGCTCTCTTTTGCTTAATGTTTAGAGGCTGTTTTTTTGCTACACTGTAGCTGTAGCTGTACACACATCGTTTGGTCGAATGCCCCTGGAGAGATGCTACATAAACTACAACATGTACAAAATAGAGCTGCCTGAATAATATTGAAGTGTGATTTAAGGACAAATATCATAACAATGCATAAAAAGTTAAATTGGTTGTTGGTCAAAGACAGACTTTCATACTCATTGACTGTTATGATTAGAAATGTATCTGTATTAAAAACACCTTATATTTTATTTACGAACCTTACTTTTAGTTCGGAGAATCACAAATACATGACTAGACATGCAACTGAAGGAAACTTTAGTTTGCCTAAAGCAAGTCAAATGCCTTAATAAGAACTGTTATGTATAGAGGTATGAAAGCATGGAATTTACTGCCAAATTGCATTAAATTGATAACTGATTTAAGGAGATTTAAAAGATCATTGAAAGAACATTTATTAAATGTAGAGGTTGTCTCATAAAACACGATTAGAATGATGTATAGAGGACTAGAGATGAATATGTTTGTGTGTATGTCTAAAGGTATATACATACACTTGGATGTTATTGTTTAAAAGTGTGAATCACTGTGCATTAGAAAAGTGTATGTGTATGTAGAGAAGAAGGTAATGGCAATGACAAAAGTAAAATGAACAGGTTAGATCGCATGGTTCTATGACTATGAGGGAGTACACAGTCTTCTTTACTTGCTGTGCTTTGTAGTTTGTTTTAATTAGTTTGGATTGTTTCTGTGTATGTATATGGGTATGTATGTATATGTATATATGTATGAGTATGTATGTGTGTATGTATTTATGTATATGTATAGATTATGGGAGATGTTGTTTTAATGTCCATATAATTTTATTTCATTTGTATTTTTCATTTCATATTTTTTGTTGGATCCCAGGAAGAATAGCTGTAGCTTGCTACAGCTAATGGGGATCTTAAATAAACTAAACACCGTGACTGAACAGAACCTCTTTTTTTGGTTAAAGGTCGTGTTCAAACCTTAACCTCTTTTAGTGATTTAAAAGAGGCTAAGACCTGTCTAATATATCATATAAAATTCCAATAACCAGTTTTCATCTGGAGAAATTAAGCATAATAAGAGAGAGGACACAAAGAATGGTCCATTTACTATCAATCTGCTGCTGACATCAATGGGTAAATTGCCGTCTTCTGCCATAATTTACCTCATTTCCTTTAGAATTCCATATCACTACAAGTCCCATGTGTACTGAACCTATCTGCAGATATCCGCTTAGACTGGGAGACAGGGTAAAATGGTTAGAAAAATGGAGCGACTGGAGAGAGAAATTTGATCCAATGAAAAAGAAAGAGATCTGAATTGCATAACACTGCAACCTTAAAAAAGCAAAATTGGGAAATTGCATTTTGAATGCAGTACAACTATGTATCAAGTTGTTTTAAAAAATCTTTTTTACAATTGGATAAACAATGCAGCACATATAGGATACAACTGGAGGTCCGTGTATGATGTGCAATATTTGCATTGCAAAGCTTAAGAAAAAGAAACAGAGAAAATCCCAGATTAGAGCCAGTTGATGTTCTTAGGCATGGTATACAGGGTTGTTTTAAATCTGGCATCACTGAGTGCTTCATGTGTGGCCCAGCAGCTTTGGCTTTGAACCTTTGACCACCGAAAACAAAGCTCTCCTTTTGGACACCAGATTGAGAGCCATTTTCTTAAAACTCCAAATTATCCATAGAAAGAGCTGAACATCAAAGGCTTTCCCTGTTTTTCTGCTTTCCCTAACAGCATTCTCTCATGTACTGCTATCACAGCAAATCAGAAGTCAATCTTTGACCTAAAATAGATGAGGGAAAACATTATATTATAACATACTGTGTCTAAGAATTTTTTCTTTCAAATTGATTTTTAAATCGAATCAGCTTTAATATCTTCAGTCGTACTTTGAATAATATTATAGATGGGCTCTGTGTATGCACCTTGACACTCTATCTCGCCGGTTCTTTTTCCTGAAAAGAGATCACTTGGGACTCTTTAAAAACCACTTCATAACTTAGATTGATCAAATAACCAGGAGACATGACAACAGATTTTGATAGAAATTGTAATTTTACTCAGATCAGAGAAGTTGCTTAAAATTTACAGAATGGCATCTGCTCCCCTCTGGGCTTACCTCTCAGGAAGTGGCCCCGATTAACAGTTAAAAAGGCATTTTATACATCTCCAGCCTGCCACATCATCATATTTTGCATCATACAGGTTAGCAAATGAGTAGACTTCATGGTGCCAGCCTTATCAAAATATGTTCTTAGTTGAAGGACATCGCTCTCATTCCATGACTAAATCTTTGCCACGTACAGAATGAAGATTATAACTGTATGTCCGGACAGAGGAACTGTTTTAACTTGATATATTATTGTGGAGAACATCAATTCTGACATGCAACAGGCAGCCAATACCAAGGTGTAATAAACTCACACATCATCATCATCAGAATTATCCAAATAATTGGTACTTTAAAATGGACATTCTATCAGGTTTGGTGGAATTTTTGTAGAGGACCCAAATGCAGAGACACAAGCAAAGGTGATTGGTTCGTGTAGGTTTAATGATGAAGTTGGTGGAAACTAGTAATGTTATGAGATGAGCTAAGGCTTCGAGTAGTGGAGGCGGCATTTCTGAGAAGCGAACAAACATCACACCAAACATCCACCTCCCTTAAATGAAGGCTTGCTTCATTTAACGGAGGGGCAAAATTGATGACGACAAAAGCCTCATACCCGCCATATCACAAGACCGCTTCAGGAAGTTTTTGAGCTCGCCTGCAAACTTCAACAGCTATTTAAAGAGAGTTTGAATATATTCTAAGACTACATTGGTTCTAGTTCATAAAAAAATTGTGGTCAGATTAAACAATATAATGACTAGAAACTGACCAAGCCACTGATTTAGTAGTATTGCTTTCTGTGTGTTACTCTTGCAAGGTGCGTCAGCTGTAAGCCTTTGCCTTCCAATGCAATGGTTGTTTATTTAAGACATTGCTTAGGCTATTGAAAGTTTCTATACTACTTAACTGGTATTTTGGTCAATGTGACCAATTTGTACTGGTTTGCCCTTATATATATAGACTGGGCAAAAACACTGCCAAATTAGATTGGTTGGCTTATCCAAAAGATTGGTCGGACACATAACTTCCAACCAGATTAATATGTAATTGAAATAGCTGAACTTTATTGACCTCACACGGGAGACATTTACAGGTGCATTTATCCCCTTGGGGAGCAGTGGGCCCCCGTTGTGCAGAGCCCAGGGGAGGGATGTGGGGTTAATGTGGGGTTGCTCAGAGACCCAGGGTGCAGGCTGTGCGGATTGAACCGGGAACATGCAACCTTCTCAGAGCACAAGCACACTGCTCTAACCACTAAGTCGACACTCCCATAGATTAAAACCCAATACTGCGGAAAAATCTCTTTTTTTTTTTTTTTTATTACTAACACCTGTCATTTTGCTCATCATTTCCCAATTTGCACAAGCACTTTCACTGTCGACTTGAGCTTATGTCACTTAAGTGACAGAAAAACTGCGTACCTTTAAAGATTGTTCTCTTCTAAGTCATTTTATGCACATGCTGGTGAAGATTTTCAGTCAGTCCAAAAAAGTTAAAAAGTAGACTTTTGAAATAAAAAGCTTCCTAGAAGGAAGAGAAAAGTCTTCAAACCTGGAAACAGAGTCCAGTGGATTGTTTTTTTTTAAACTTTTTTGGAATCACTTTATGCACAAAAAAAGCTTACAAAATATTTTATTCTACAAACAGTCATTAACAATTTCAAAGGGATTTAAATGGGGGGAAAAAACAAGAAAAAAATTTAAAAAAATTGCAGATTATATTGGTAACTGATGTTATGCACTACACAAGTAGGTGTCCTTGTTCACCTGAAGCTTGAACTGTGGGGATAATTGAAGCAATTTGTCCAAAGGGTTCAAAGCCTCATGAGGCTTCATTTCACCATCAGTAACAACAAACAACAGAATAACATAAAGAACAACATAAAATACAGCATAACTGAAAAGCAAAAAGAAAACTTAAACAAAACCAAAAAGGCCAGAAAGAGCAAAATCATGACACATTTGTCTAAAAAAATTGTTTATGCCGTAAAACATTTTTGGTGCTGTGAAAGAATTTTACCTTTCCTGCAAGCTTAATTCTTACGATATTTCTGAACATACAAACAATATTGATCATAATTTCCATTTTGTTCTGCTCCAATTAAACTATTCAAGAACAATCAAAGAGCTGATTAGCCCAGATCTAAACCATAATAAGCATTTCAGTACAGAAGCACACTTGTAGCTACTGCTATTACTTCTGTTTGTCAGAATTCACAGTTTGCACGTTGTGGGTTGTTTTGTTTAAGATTATATATTATATATTTATACTTGTCCTCACATGTTAAAACGTGTTTAAAAGCTAATTTTGGACACATTAGTTTTTAAACAAGTATGTTTTCTAATTTGAAATAGCAGTAACAATAATAGCTGCTATTTTTTTTCATTTAAGCCTTGGGCTAGTCTTGAATTCATGTTATTATGTTGTTTTGTTATTTTGATGTAAAACTAACAATAATACATTCAGAAAAAAAGGAAAAAAATTGTATCCTGATTGTAACTTTAAGTCAATGATATAAGCAGTTGTTTTGGACTTTGAAGTAACTTTGACCTGACATAGCATTTAATTTATCAAAAGCATATAGAAATGGCAGTATAAGAAATCCAGCATGAGCACTGTGGACATGTATTTTTGCTTTCCTAAAAGCTGGCTACTTGCATTCTTGCAGCAATAATTTAATCTCCATGAATTCCACCACTCTGATCATCTAACTCCCATCTAATTTTTTTATGTTTTCAACTGCAGTCACCACAATGTATTTACATAAATATGGTCTCTAAGACTCTATACCAGAGGTCACAGATTAGTGGACCAGGGTCTGGATCCGGACCCACCTGCTTGCTAATCCGGACCCAACCTAATTTAGAACATTTATAAATTACCGCATTTTGTCCGACTACAGTGTCTAACTTTTCTTGTTAATATGGAAAAGCTCTCCTGAACATCCGGGACCGAGCTACACATGATACAAATTAGCTAGTGAGCTGTGTCAGTCAGGGTTGCTGCTGTTAGCTACTTTTAGACACAACATGTAAACCTGTGGAAAGCCGGGCAATGGGAAAGACGGAGAAGACGATGATAAAAAGAAAGCAGAGAAAGTGTGGAGTGCTGGGAGAACTGTGCCGAACTGGTGACAGAAAAGTGAAATGGCGTGCTCAAAGATAATCCTGCACATCTTGAGTATGTTTGGCTCAAACTACTGCTCAAAAAGTAAATATCGATCCAGGCTTACAAATGAGCACCTTGTGCACCTATGTGCTTGAAAATGGCTTTGTTGCCATTTAAACCCAGTTTTAAAAGCCTTGCAGGGCAGCGTAAAGCCCACTTCTCTCATTCAGCCATAAAAAAGAAAGAAAAAAATCAATAAATAACAAACGGTCAATTCAGGCGTTTTATAAAAATATTTGAATCATGAAATTGTCTTTATACCAAACTTAGCAATTTTGTTCTCTACATAAAAAAACACTTTAGATTTTAAAATGGCAGTGTTTTTTTCTTTTTTTTTTCTTCAAGTCGATTAACACCTCATTTTGTTTCAGTGCTAAATTTTGTTTAATGTAACAAATTCTAGTTAAAAATGTCTCTGGCTGTATTTTTTAAATATTTAGAAGATCAATGGGAGCTTTTTATCTCTACAAATGATTCATCAGAGGTCAGTGCCTCTACCTTATGGGAAGCAGGCAAGGCATTTCTCAGGGGCTCTATAATTTCTTTCACAGCAGCGAAAAAAAAGAAAACCTTAGCTAAACAATTAGAACTTGAACAGGATATTGTTAATCTGGAGAGGGAGTTTAAACAATCCACGTCCATTTCTGTGCTTAAAAAGCTGGATGCAGCCAGATCAGCTTTGGACCAACTATTAACTCAAAAAGCTAAAACTGCAATATTCTATGCAAAGCACAGATTATTTGAATCTGGCAATAAACCTGGCCGTCTGCTTGCCCGACTTGCCCAGGGGAAGAATGGATCTTATGCAATACCCTCTCTCAAAGATAAGAAAGGTGATCTACACTATGAGACTAAGCTTATCAGTAAAATAATGAAAGAGTTCTACCAAGAACTATATTCTTCTGAGTGTCAAGACAGCAGATTCTAGGAAGGGCTTTATGGAAAATATTAAACTCCCTACACTGTCGGAAGAGAGACAATTAGATTTGTGTAGACCAATTAGGACACAGGAAGTCTTAGAGGCCATCAAATCTCTACAGGATGGAAAAGCTCCGGGCCCTGATGGGTTTGGGCTGAAGTTTTATAAGAAAATGGCTAAATACATTGCAAATCCCTTATTAAATATGTATATGGAATCATTTGAGAAGGGCGTGCTCCCACCTACCCTCAACCTTGCCCACATATCTCTGATATTGAAGAAGGATAGGCCAGCCGATCTATGTACATCATACAGACCTATAAGTTTGCTTGGTGTAAATTGCAAAATTTTGTCAAAAATACTGTCTAGGAGATTGGAGGAGGTTCTGCCAGTTCTAGTAAAGCCTGACCAGAGAGGCTTTGTCAAAAATAGATACTCCCACTCCAACGTACGCCGACTTATAAATATTGTACAGTTTTCTCAGAATACTAACTGCAGGGCTCTCGCCATTTCATTGGATGCTGAGAAAGCATTCGATCGTGTGGAGTGGGAGTATCTGTTCGATGTTTTGGAAAGGTTTGGTTTGGGATCTGAATTTGCCAAGTGTGTCAAACTGTTATACGGGGCTCCAGCTGCAAGGGTCTTGGTAAATGGTTCTGCTTCTGATATTTTTCCTCTGAGTAGAGGGACACGCCAGGGATGTGCCCTCTCCCCTTTATTGTTTGCGCTCGCTTTGGAGCCATTGGCAGAAGCTATAACAACCCACTTTGGGATTTCTGGAGTAACCTTGGGAGATACTGAATACAAAATCTCGCTTTATGCAGATGACGTGTTATTGCTTGTCACTAAGCTAGAAACATCCATCCCTGCATTAATATCCACTATTAATCAATTTGGCCTTTTTTCAGGGTACAAAATAAATTATGATAAATCAGAAGCTTTGCCACTTGGTGACCAGGGGGGATGGGACACTTCTGATAATTTTCCTTTCAGGTGGTCACTCACAGGTTTTACATATCTGGGCATCAGGGTGTCCTCGGACATAACAGAGCTATAAAAGTTAAATTTTAAGTCAGTTGTGGCCTCAATCAAAAATGATCTTAATCGGTGGTTTGACCTTCCATTATCTTGGATGGGTAGAATAAGTTTGATTAAAATGAATGTTCTTCCTAGAATATTATATCCTATGCAAATGCTGCCTCTTAGAATCACCAAAAAAATATTTTCAGAGATCGAGGGATGTTTCTCTAAATTTATATGGCACGGAAAGAAGTCTAGGCTAAAATTACGGATTTTACAATTACCTTTAGATGAAGGGGGTCAGGCTCTTCCTAACCTTCTTTATTACTGGGCTTGCCATGTACAGATAATCTCAGGATGGTTACATTCTTTTTTACATCTAGGTGAGCCACCTGTAGATACTTGGTGCAGTGACCCCCTTTCTCTTCTTCGTCTGTTATCTATTGAGTCAGCTGAACTTCCACTGGGTGTCAGAAATAACTCAATTTTGATGTGTACACTCAAGGTTTGGCATAATATTGCTGCCCACATTGGAAGAAGAGGTTTTTCTATTGCATTGCAAACTCTAATTAGGAGCCAGGCTTTCCCTCCAGGTATGGGTATTAGTGTATTTGATGATTGGCATTCTAAAAAGAAAAGATTTTTTTGTAATTTATTTGAAAAGGGTAGTTTTATGTCCTTTAAACAAATTCAAACTAAGTACAATAAACCACAAAAACACTTTTTGGGGTTTTTGCAAGTGAGACACTTTGTAAATTCTCTTAAATTCCCAGTCAACCAACCTGTTTTGAACCCTATCGAAAGTTTTCTTCTTAAATTTAATGAAGATGCACTCACTAAAAAGAAATTCAATTCTCTGTGCTATGGGAAATTACTGTCTTTGAATTTTGTTACAACTGATAAGGCCAGGGTTCGGTGGGAAACAGACTTGGAAGTTGAGCTTAGCTCAGAAGCATGGTCAAAAGCTTTTAGGTTTGCTAAGAAAATGTTTACTTGTAACAGACTCCGGGAAAGCCATTACAGAATTATACATAGAATGCAGCGTACCCCAGAGTTTTTACATAAAATTCACCCTCAAATTTCCCCTCTGTGCGTAAAGTTCAATACAGATGTGGGGACTTACTACCACTGTATATGGAAATGCCCTATAATTGCTAGATTCTGGAATAACGTTTCTATAGAGCTTCGCTCAATCTTTCACCAGACAGTCCCACTGAACCCTGTGCTGTTTATTCTTGGTCTTTCTGTAGAAGGGCTTTCTCTATGTTCAACACAAATGACTTTACTCCGTAAACTTTTACATTTGGCAAGACGTTGTGTACTGTTTCAGTGGATTCGGGGACAGCCCCCTTCTGTAACACAGTGGTACAGAGAAACGTTCAAGGTGTTTCCGCTGGAGTGCCTCAGTGCCATTATAAAGGGAAATTGTAATGATTTCTATGGAGTATGGCAGCCTCTGCTTGATCATCTGCCTAGTGAGCTTGCTGAGCTATTACACAAAGGGGGATCACAGTTTGTCTTTAAACAAATAGGTATAGGTTTTGACCCTGATGTGTATTTGGAATTCATATACCGGACATTTTGCTGGACATTTCATATTTTGTATTAGACTTGGCTGTGCTGAATTGTTGTTGTTTGTCTTGTTTCTAAAAGACAATAAAGTATTGTTTAAAAAATGTCTCTGGACCTTTACTTGTTGTTGATTTTCTTTTTTTTGGAAGCCCCTGATTTTTAATTGGTTATCCCTGCTCTATAAATTCTCAAATACTAAAATGAAACAATAATAATAATACACAATGTCTTATTAGTAAAATTAGAATACTGCTAGTTAGGTCTACTTCTTCGATCACCAGAATAAAAATTGAATATTTGTGCTATCACTCTTTTACCTCAATACAAATTAAGCAAAGATAGACAAGTTCTGGCAGAGATATTTTAATCATTATTGGAGAGCCTTTATCTGCGTATGCTTTTTGTGACTAAGTCTCAAGCATAACATTTATGTAAGCAAGTGTAGACCAAATTATAATTATTTACTAGAATTGCATAACCTTGGATGAGGAAATACTATTTGTTCTTCACAATCAATGCCATATGACAGCATAGGGTCCAAAGTATGAAGATCAGATCGAGTCAGTTAAGTCAGTACTTATCATCGATAGATGATAAGTAACATTTTGGCACTAGAAACCTGGATTTGTTTTCATTGTTTTTCCCCATTTCCCAGTTGTTCAATTTAGAACCAGAAGAGAGGTATGGAATAAAAAACATGCTTGAATTTTTGTTTCTCATAGTGTGCCTCCAAATAACAAAACTTTTAACAGTATATATTTCTTTGTTTGCTTTAAAGGTGAATTATTTGTCAGCATTGGATCAATATATCAGTTTGTAGCATGATAATAAGGGCTCTGAAGTTTTGATAATGAGCTTGGAATAAGATTTCGTGCATTGACACCACAATTACTATTTTGATTAATGAAAAAGTTTTGATTTTGGGATATTACCGACAATCAGCTCAAACGAAATGCTTTTTTTAGGATATTGGCCATTTATATTATGTTGTTTATGCCATTTTTTTTCATTTGTGTGTATAGTCAAGTACTTACAAAGGTATGCACAAAACGGGTAAAAAAAAAATGCCCATCTTAATGACAACAAAAAACTAGTCAAAGCAAAATACATAATAAACTATGTCTAGCAACTAGGGGTGCTAGACATGTAACTGCCTAATACGTCTAATATAAAAGTTGAGCAAAGAGAATTGGTGTTACAAAGAAACTTCTTTCCAAAATCGACTCTTGTTTTTCCTCATGCACAATCCCTTTCACGTTTTCTCTTTTTAACCTCTTCAGAAGGTTTAAATGTTTTCCTTGCCTCAACCATGACTGGAAGTTGAGCAAGCGGAAAAATAGTAGAGCAAAAGCCTTAGCTCCATGACTATATATGAGCCTTTGGCCGTAGAGCGATACATTCTTCCAGTTCACATTACCTGGCCAATGAAGGTGCATCTTCTACCAACTTACATAGGTGGCACTTCAAGAGGGGAGCCCCGCTCGTATAATTGTCAGTATCAAGCGCTGCATTGGACTGGAGAATCATTTAAAATAACTCATATGCGTCAACTCTATCAGAATCAGAAATACTTTAATAATCCCAGAGGGAAATTATTTACTATAGGTCACAAAGTCCAAGGTGTGCCTTTAATAATGACCAACTGTTTTAATACCAAACATTGAAACATGTATTTTTCTGTTGCAAGGTAATTTTTTAACAGTATGTTAAGTAATTCCGTCACTTTAAAAAAAAAAAAAAACATCACTATAGGCCTTTTTTTTTAAAGTGTTTCAGCTGAGCCTTTAAAGAAACACTCACCCTTCCAGAATAAATCCTGCCTCAGAGAACCAGCTCAGACTGTTCTACAGCAGTGTTCTTGGTCACCTGACAAATTTAGAGAGGTACCCCACCCTCACAATTTGAGTTTTTGAACAGGGAAACCTGCATGGAGTATCAATATGCAATAAGTGACGTGAAAGATTATTTAATATATGTCAACTTAAGCTAATACTTAGATGAAGACTTACACAGTGTTTCTTTAAGTGGCAATATATGCATCTCCGTGCACTAGAGAGAAGTGCACGGAGATTCCTATGAGAAGGAGCTTTAACTCCCATCTCCCGCAGAGCTTTGAACACGTTGCGAGGGAGGTGGGGGACATTGAGCCTGAGTGGACCATGTTCCGTGCCTTCTATTGTTGAGGCAGCTAGGTTGTCGGTGCATGTCATGGCGGCAACCTTCGAACACGCTGGTGGACACCAGCAGTGAGGGAAGCTTTCAAGCTGAAGAAGGAGTCCTATCAGACTTTATTGACCTGTGGGACTCCAGAAGCAGCTGATGTGTATCGGCAGTCAAAGCGGCAGGTGGCTCGGCTTGTCGCTGAGGCAAAAACTCGGGCATGGAAAGAGTTCGGAGAGGCCATTGAGAAAGACTTCCGTACGGCTTCCAAGCGATTCTGGTCCATAATCCGACACTTTAGGAGGGGGATGCAGTGCAGTACCAACACTATATCTAGTCGGGGTGGTGTGCTACTGACCTCGACTCTGGACATCGTATATCAGTGGGCGGAGTATTTCAAAGACCTCCTTAATCCCACCAACATTTCCTTCCATTGAGGAAGCAGAGCCTAGGGGCTCCTGCTTGGGTTCTCCCATCTCTTGTGCTGAAGTCACTGAGGGTTTGTTCCAACTACAGAGGAATCACACTGGTAAGGTCTATCCCGGGGATCTGGAAAGGAGGGTCTGTCGGATAGTCGTATCTCAGATTCAGGAAAAGCAGTGGGGTTTTCATCCTGGCCGTGGAACACTGGATTAGCTCTACACCCTCAGAATTTTGGAGGGTGCATGGTAGTTTGCCTAAACAGTCTACATGTGTTTTGTGGATCTGGAGAAGGCATTTGACCATGTCCCTTGGAAGGTCCTATGGATGGATGGATGGATGGATGGATGGTTAAACCTATAACTATTATATATTTAAACTTATAACATTTACAACTGAGTAAAATATCACTTGCATTGACTTTTTTCCTGATTTAAAATATAACATAGAACCATATGGAACATATATATTATTATATTATATATTTTCCAGCTTTATATTCCTCTGAGAGACACACTGTAACTTATGGTTTATAGAGTGGCAAAAAAAAGGAAATTAGTCACTCTGTTTTGTTGCGAGTAAAATGCCATCTTGTTTAGTCAAGATTTGCAAAGAATATGCATACTTCTGAATAATGATACCTTTTTATTACCTACTTTTAAAATGATTAATGGCCTACACTTTTACCCTTCACTACCTTCAGTTATTCACCCATTCACACACTAATGTTGGTAGCAAAAACTGCCCTGAGGCAGACTGAGTAGAATCTGTGATACCATCGTGTGACTGTACCCAGTGATTCCCAAACAACAGGCAAGGTGGGTGAATTATATTTGTTTGTCCTGAAAAGAGAGGGTCACCAGTTTGATTCCCAAGTCTATCCATCACAATCATTATGTCCTTGGGTACGACACCTTAGCTGTTTACTCTACAGATGGTGATCAGAGCACCTGGCGTTAAATTTATCACTCAAAACTGGAATATTTTTCTTGCTATGTACTACTGCCTTCTTCTATAGCCAAAAACCATGAATGTTAAACTAATTGGCTACTTCTAATAACTTTGGATATTAGAATGCCTAGTTTTAGTGAATTTTTTTGTCAATAAACTGGCACAACATTGGATAGACAGAATTGTTCCCGATTTTCTGATATACATTTATAGAAATTCAAGACATTCAAGACACTCTTTAAGGAAACACTTCATTTTGATATATGTCATGGACACCAACAATATGAAAAATAACTTAGAAAGGTTAATCCTGTTTAAAAAATATGTACTTTTTTATTCTTTGAACTGTGCCTGTATGTCCTGCTATGCAAAGGTGTTTGCAAACACTGAGAGGTCAGTATTCTAAATGGGGTATCATTGGGAAACATCAGATTCCTTTCCCTTCCGCCAGCAACATTAGGTCAGAACTTATGATGGCAGCCGCTGAAGCACTTCAACTTTGGTACTAAAGTTCTTACAGACTTTCAGATGAACCCTTTAACTGCATAGTTACCTTGGACTTAAACTTAGACAACTTTTATTTTGTATACAAAGAGCGTATACAAAACAAAATTTAGTTTAGTACAGCTTTTCAGATAGTAAATGACACCTTTGGAGTCAGGTGTGTGAAAGCAGAAACACGTCTAAAAGGTCAAGAACATCGGACCTTGAGACCTAAATTTGAAGATTCCTATTACTACCTAAAGGTTCAAACTTTGGTTAGATATTTGCTATTAACAGCACTGAAGTGTTTTATATCTTTTTTTTTTTTTTTTTTTTTACCCTTAAACTACTTTTCCTACTTTCTTTGATATTGTTATTTTTAGTGGTACATGTTGCAAGTGACTAATAAAGCACAATACATAACACTGTCAGCATATCTCTGGATAAATAAGGAAACAACCATGGATACCAAAATGTATGTTCCTGACTAAGCACTAAACTTCACATGACAAGCTTTGACTCCAACATTTCCCATGAGACTCCTTGCATACTGCTTACATACATACGCCAGAGAACCTTTTATCCACCCTCAGCCATTTGGTGTTGTTTTTACAAGGTTTATTGCTTACTATGTAATAAAATAAAAAATAAAAATGTTTAAGTAAGTTGTGCATAATTTTTTAAACATTTCTTTAAAAAGTCTGGTTTGAAAGGCTTGCATTAAAATTAATAGATGCTTTATTTGAGAAAATGTCAGCTTTGTGCAATGAAAATTGCAAGGAAATGTGACACTCTGTCAATATATATAATTTAACGAATAATTTTAATTATAATGATTATAATGTCGTATAATAATTAAAAGTATAATAAATAATCCACTGTTCATCTAAAAGACCATGAAACAAGTCAAAAATTCACAACAAGTAACAGTTACAGAAAAGAAATGTAAGTCATTGAAAGATCTTTTGATTAAAATGACCAGATTTTTATTTAACAGCTAAATTGAATGTATTACAAAAGTAATGAAAGGAACGAAATCTTGGTTAAGAAAATAAATGCAATTCCATTATTTGCATAAAAGGCTAACTTTCAATGAATACAAATGAAATTTTATTCAGTTTATTTATATAGCGCCAATTCACAACACGTGTCTTCTCAAGGCACTTTGCAGAGACAATTCCACCAGATCATACAGTCAGATTGATTCAATGTTTTCTATCTAAGGAAAACCAGCTCATTGCACTGACTCATTGACTTGAAAGGAATCCCTCATGCCCCCGTTCACAGGAGGAAACCGTCAGTTCTCCTCCAGACTGCATCTGCATCATAGGGTGAGCGAGAAGGTGATTGTGATTGATCCTTCCTGCGTTCACGCCCATGGCCACAACCAACAATCTTCCTAGCAGACATGACGCTGAATCTCCTGCGACTGCAAACCTTCTTTCTTTTTTCTTTTTATTTATTCTTTTTAGGGCGGGCAATAAACAGCAGTTAGTTCAATACTGTGATCAAAGAAATCTTTTTATGCAGGTCAGGCGCCTCCAGGCGCAGTGCTGATCCCCTTAGGGCACTGGCCTGTACATCATTTTATGGGCATTACGCTTCAGTGTGTTATGCATCAGTTAAACTGACGTTAGACATTATTTCTGGACTTGTTATCAATACTCAATGTATAAGCCCAAAATTGAAAAAATACATAGAAAGGTCAGCGTATGCAAGGGTTTAGCGAGATTCTGGGATGTCTGGCATATGCTAAGTCGGCAAAGTGTGACAGGGCCCTCACACAAAGCATGCTGGTCATACTAAAAGTGTATTTGCAAATATGGAATGTCTGACAAGTACAATTACTTTATACTGTATTATAAAGTAATTGTACTTGTCAGAGAGTGTTAAGCGAGCACCTTATAGGAGCCGTAAAAGGCCCAAGATTTAATTTCCTTTTAGGAATATTAAAGTATTTTTAAAATGAATTGAAGTTTGCAGTTTAAAACACGCATTGTTGATCTTGTTGCCTGAGATAGAACCTTAGTCCCAAATGCTCCCTGGTTGCCTCAAGCTGTCCAGCTCTAATTTAGGGTTCCATATTGTTGCAAATAAAAATAAAACGGATTATTATTATTGCTCACTAGTCCCTTCTAGTTCCTTTTTGTAATACAAGTTATCTTAAGCAACACCTTAGCTAGCGACTGATAAGCTAATAACACAATGCTATTTGTTATTGTTTTTTTTTCCGTGATTGCTTGGTAATCTTTTCTTTTTTCTGTTTTAGAAATTAAAAAAACTAAAGCCAACTTACACTCTCAACTCAATTATGGGTGGTTGCATTTACATTGATTGGTCAATGGTTATTTTTTTTATTCATTTTCCAAGCGAATTTGCAGACGAATCTGGCTTTTAGAGGATGCAGCCAGTGAATTCAAACACAACACAGATCTCAAGTTCTTGTTAAATAAGATTTAGACATTTTTTTTCCATTAACATCCCTCATTTTGAAAATGACAAATTTGTTTTTGTAAACCTTTTCTTTAAAAAGGTCAATGGTTATTTTTTTTATTCATTTTCCAAGCGAATGACCTACATGTCCAAATGTTATTATTCCTAATTCCCTTTGTGTCCTGTAACAGGTCCCAATCCTGTGCTGCCTTAAAGATGTGTATGAATGTATGGAACATGAGTGAGTTAGTCGGAGCATTACAGTCTGTTATTTGTAAATTCTTTTGAGCTTGGTGGGAATTTAGAATGTTTTATATTGGTATAAAGCAAGAATTTTCATTGCTTCTTTGTTTTACATGGCCAGTTTTCTTGGTGATGTCTGTGCTGCTTTGCAGGTTTTCATGGAAGTGTTAATCATCCAGCTTTGGAGCGCCTAGCTATTCTTCACAGGATCTTTAAAAGACAGCTGCGTGAAGCTTGCCAGGAGCTCCTTATCCCCGACCTGTGTTGTCATCATATTTTGTGTACTTTCAATCTAGCTTTCCTCAAAATAACACTGCAGTGGTATTTCTCCAATCCACATGATAAAAACACTGATTTTATTATCGTAAGATTCTTATGAAATGGACACGGAGTCAGATGATCTATTCAAATGAAGTTCCTTTTTATGTGTCAAGGTTCTGCCCTGTATTTGTTGAATTTACTTTTGTCTTTTCTTTTCTCTAAAAGTCACACATTTCTATCTTCCCTGAATTAGATAGGTCTAGTTTTTCAATGTTGCACAAATGTAGTAAATAATTCATAGAATATTGTGATTAATACAATATCCACACATTTTCTCTTTCTATGAAGTGTTGGATTTTAGCATGTAATGTATAGACATTTTATGATATTCCAGTCTGTGGGATGGCACATTTAGAGTAAAAAAATAACATGGAGTCAGATAATGGAGTTAATTGAAGTGCCTTTTTATTTGTCTAGGATCAGGCTCAGGATCTGAGACCTGCAAAATACAAAATTCTCGCAATTCATTGTTTTACGAAAAAAAAAAAAAAAACACCCAAAATGACTGCAGTAACCTGAGAAATAACATTCAGAGTGCCTGTGGCAGGTGTTTGGTTTCCACAGACAACTTTAGCTCTGGATATCAAAATTCTGAACCATCAACATTAGCTGTTAAAAAAAACAAAAAACATTTGCTGTAAATGCTGATTGATTTTATTCTCCAAAATAACTGTTTGCTGCTTCCTTGTTGTTGTTTTGTTGCTCCGTTTTTTCCTGGCTCCTCATATGTGTTTTTTTTTTTTTTTTGATGTCCTCTAGAATTTTCAGTATTTCTGGATTTTTGCCTCTGTTGCCTGTGGAAAATTATGAAATCTGCTAGCTTATCTCTGCCTCCTCATCTCTGCATTTGAGTCCCCAAAAACCTCCCCTTAACCTTGACAGAAGGAACCAGAAAAACAGTGACTGAACATGATGTGTATGAATGGAAGGCTGAGCAAAGACCAGGCTAATCAGCAGATTGGGAGCAGGTTTGGACAGAGGAGTCTAGAAGGAACCAGAACCCAAAAGGGCAGAGTCATGACAAACCCATATGCAAAGGGACACATAAGAACAGGTAATAAAATAAACACCTGCAAAATCCAAATAGGCACAGTGCCGTGCAATGACGTAATTGGCAGACGAATCTGGCTTTTAGAGGATGCAGCCAGTGAATTCAAACACAACACAGATCTCAAGTTCTTGTTAAATAAGATTTAGACATTTTTTTTCCATTAACATCCCTCATTTTAAAAATGACAAATTTGTTTTTGTAAACCTTTTCTTTAAAAAGTACTTTGATAGATATCAGTTGAAAGTTCTTCAGTGGATTGCCAAGAATAAAAAAAATGCACAAAAAGCTTTCGATTAGCTTTTTGCCTTGTTTTGACAAGTGTGATTTGTCTTTCGTGATAAGCTGAAGTATTTTTAGTTAATTTTTTAATAGCTATCACTAGTGGACGTTTCAGTGGAAGTGGTTGTAATACCCCTAAAACATGCACTGTTTCATACTTCTGAAAGCAAAATAAATTCTTAACTACTGTACTAACCCCAAAAGATAACATTGATCAAATATAGTTGATTAACTGATCAATAGTTTGTGTGTTTTTTTTTTTTTTTTTTGCTCAGAACAGGCTATATAAATTGGGACTAAAAAGAAGCAACAAGTCTAAGAAAACAGAAGATGAAAAAAATCAATGTGAACATATCTATAAAAAATATGCTTTATAAAACAGTTAACCAGTGATAACATGTAGTTCTAATTACATGAACCAACCCTAAAATGATTGTCTTTTAAACATATAACCACTTTGGTGTCATTCAAATTGACAGTGTAATTGGCATTCTCTTTTAAAGTAACCTAGTGCATGAATACATTATGGAATCTGTGGGTTGCTGTCAGAGGATATAAAGATTTTCCAAGCATTAGAACTTGAACATATTTGAATCACCTTATATCTATGCTGCAAAGTTAGATAGCTCTGTTTTTACTGCTGTTTTCTTTCCTCTAAATCTGTAATATTAAACAAGAACATACCAAATGGATATCAAGCACTGTACACACACAAAAAAAAACTTATATTACACCTAACAAAAACCACATAAACAGAGATTATTTGTCATACTTTAGCTTAAAGCCTGTACCCACATGCAGATATACTCAGGAGGCAAATTAGATTTGCACAGTTTATTCAAACACAAGAGAGGAATCGTCCAGGGCAGGAATGCTGGAAAAACAAGCATCTAAGAGTATCGGATTGTTTGGCAGAGAAACAGCTTTGGAGATTTTGCTACTCAAAGTAGACTTACAGATTGCATACAAGACAAATGCTTGGAGGAAGTTATTGGGGCTTGGCTGGAGAACTGATTACAGGGCCAGAAACCCAGAACCGATTAAAAAGGAGATGATAGTTAGCAGAACCAGAGTGCATTGGAGGTTGAGCCAGGTTCAACCTGTAGATTTACTGATGGAACAACAAACCACCACCAGCCAGGATCAGAGAGCCACAAAGGTGAAAGAACCTTTTGGTTGCAGGGTTAGAGTTTTTAGAGTTGTCATGACCGGAAACCAGAACTTTTGAAAGGGAGCACAGGACAGGTAAGCAAGATGATAGTACGATACAGAGCTCAGGTTTCTGGTTTCTCTTTAGCTTTACCACTGCTAGAAATCACTCAGGCATTAGAGTGCTGGCTGTGGTCCCCTATTATTCTCCAGGGTAATGAGGGCTGATGAAGAGCACCTGTGTAGCTCCTTCATGTGGCTGGCTCTCAAGCATCATCAAATGGGAAAAAAACCTGACCTACACAGAAAGAGTTCTCCAGGAAACCTAAGAATATTAACATAACTTAAAGCAAGGTTGTTCCGTTTATCACGTCACCCTTTAGTTTTTAGTAGAGTTTGTAGGTGTGGGCTCTTTTTAAATACATTGTGGGACCCATTTTCAGGAAAAATGGCACGTTGTGTGGTTCTGCTGTTGCCTGGACCACAAGTAGGGAACTGGTGTTTTTGTGTCAGGGGGTCACATTTAGGACTAATGTGTGAATTGATCATAGGTTGGGGTCAGGGTTATGGTTAGAAGAAATGTAGAAATTAATGGAAATCAATGGAAAGGCTCCACAAAGATAGTGTGAGTTTGTTTGTGTGTGTTTGTCTGTGTGTCTTTCTGTCTGTCTGTGTACAGGTTAACTTGAGAAGTTATGAAATAATTTTAAGCATTTTTTAACCAAAGGTGCACCTCAGTCCAAGGAACAATCCACTAAATTTAGGTTATAATCCAGATCACTTCCTAGATCCAGGGTTTGTGAGATTCTGAGAGAATACAATAATTAATTTAAAGTGGAAGTCAGTATGTGGGGAGAAACCGACTACTTGGCAAAGGACTGTGCTCTCTAGGGTCTGTGTTTTTCTAGTTTACCCGCTTTTTAGGCACAACCTTTTCAGGGTGTATTGTGCCTCTTGTCCATAGACTGGTGGAGATAGGCACCGGCCTATCAGATGGAAGGATGTCAGATTTCCTTTGTTGGGACACTGCATGGGGAAATGACAGTCACCCTAAGATTTAAAGGTTTAAAGACTATCGAACTATCATGGTTATCAACAGTGTTTGGAATAATGCAGTGTAAAAGAATGGCGTTAGGTAATGAGCTCGTTTTTTCTGTAACGGGGAAATCTAATTAATTACTTTTTCATCCGTTACAACAGCGTCAAAACTACTGGATGTTTAATGAAGTACCTTACTGTGCATTCATTGACTAGACTGTTCAAAAGCTTTCCTGGCTCAAAGAGAGAGGGAAAAAGATATAGAGCAAGATAGAGATAGAGGGGGGTAAATAACAAGGCAAGTCATTGGCCAAAGGTTGGGTTATGCTTGACGCACCTACAATCTGCCCAGCAAATAACCCGGAGAAGTTGCAAGGTTAGTAGCTTTTACAATCTTTGTGCTTTTCCCCTATTGTAGCTTGCTTCATGGGGAGCATGTGTGGCAAACACAGCAATTTGACAACACTTCTCAATGAATCAGACAATACAACCATTTAGTAGCAAGTTTTCCTGAGAGCAACAGTGACTTCTTTTCAGGGATATTTTCCCAATCTTTGATAGTGGTGGTATTGATAGGCTAAATCACATGATCTCTCTATATATTTACATTTATAAACCCTTGTCAGTAGCTTTTGCTTGTTTGCTATGTTTTGCATGCATCTGTCCAGAAAGTGAAATTGCTCAGTGCGGGAACTCTGTCCGTGGAAGCTAAAAATAGACGTGTCAACCATAAACCACGCTTAAGGCTGGGCATACACTGTATGGCTTTTCCTTTTTTGGCCGATTCTACAATCGTACAAGATTTTTTTGGGATTGTGCCAAATTTCAGCCTCAGCATGCGTCCTGCGTTGTACAGGGGGTAACAAGGGGCAGTCAGCCTCTCATGAACACCTACCAATCAGGAAACCTAAGGTCAGGAGAGAATCAAACATGTTTGAAATTCAGTCGGCCCTCGTGTGTGGAGCAAATCCTTCTGTAGAAGCAGAGTTACAAGCATCTACAAGCCAATTTATCAGAACCTCACGCTCAGCACATGTGCAAGCAAACAAATTCTTCTTCTGCCAGACTAATGAGTCCAACCAGCGCTATCTCTCAGAGCTGAGTCCGACGTGTGGTTTTTGGACGTGCAGTGTGAACAGGTGGATCAGAGCAGGCTGTACAGTGTAAGATATACATCATGAGCTGTGAACATTTAAATCCTGAAATTTCATTGTACAGTTTGAGCTGTAGCTAAGAACAACTATTGAAAATATCTTACAGTGTATGCCCAGCCTAAGCTAGAGTCCTATTCTATGGGACCCAGTCAGAGCCAATGTTTACACACACACAAACACCTGCAGCGCATCACGCAGACAGCAGCAAAAACAGAAGCAACACAGATTGCATATGAAAAACAGTTTAAGAAAAGTTGGCTTTTTCAATGTGGTGATACAAGCGCTATTCAGATTCATGGAAGTTAAAGCTAAGAACATGTATTGAAGATGTGCATTGAGTCCATATTGATTTTCTAAAACACAAATAGGATCATTTTATAACCATTTCATTCCAAATGCTTATTTTATTTCTTAATTTTATTTTTCAACCATTGACACGTTAGGTCAAACTTTTTCTTTTGCATATTTTTGAAAAAAGCAACAAACACATTGATCCTCTTTGGTGAATTTAACAAAAGACTGAATGATTAAGTTGAAATATATACTAGACCATCAAAAGTTGTGTAAAGTAATTAATGAACCATCAAGATTACTCAAAAACAACACCTCGCTGAGTCTTATTTAAAACCTAACAGCACAAACAATTCCTAAATCTTTGAAGACAGCTGCAAAATATCCTTGTGCATCAGGGATCAAAATACAGAGATTGGTGTTGTAAATAAATCAGTTGCAAATGATTACTTTTTATCCTGCTGAAATTATGTTACTAATTATTGGGTAAAGATAAGAAATGGAAGCAGTCGGACAAAAAGAGTAAACACCTAGATAATTTGCAAATCAAGGTACTGTGATAAATTATGTGAACAAAATGTGGGTAGAAGGTCACATGACATAAATTAGATGGTACCAGGCAGATTTAGCTTTGCTTGATCTCTACATAATATAACAGAGATAATGATGTGCTGTGGTTTTGAACACATGATGAACATAATAGTTTCTTAGAAGAGTTACAGGCTTACATTCCTAGAGATTAACTTCAAAAGCAAATTATTTTGTCTAAAAGCTTAGAAAGGGAAAGACATAGTTCCCTCAGAAAAAAAGAAACAACAAGTGTTTATTTCATATAAACACTTGTTTATAGAAATAATAAACTTAAAATATTGCCAGGATTATGAAATTATGAAATAGGCCATTGTCATTAGACTTTAGCCACATAAATGACATCACTTCTTAAGCAAATATTGCAAACCACTTTTTTTTCTTTGTATACTATCATCAATAAGCAAATCATATTCTGATGACCATAACACTCAAATGTATCGGTGCAGGATATACAAATGTAAAAACTTACCATGACTAAAGTAGTTCAACTTTCAAGTGATGTCACTGCAGTTTTTGCTTCTAAGTAACAGGAGTTGGCCAAAGTGCTTTACACTAAATTCAGTAATTCACCCATTCAGACTCACACAGTCACACACTGATGGTGGCAAACTACATTATAGCAACAGTTGCCCAGGGGCTTACTCACAGAGGCTGCAGTGCACAGGTGCCACCAGTACCTCAGACCCCCATCACACAATGCAGGTGAAGTTGCTTGCTCAAGGACACAAAGAAACTGAAAGTTGTAGCTGTTTCTTGAATGACAACCATCCGGGTGCATGGAAAACTCCATCTGAGGCCACTGTTAAATTAGTTAAAAGGTCTGATGCAAACTCTGGTGCAGAAATTTCTGAGGTCAATGTGCCAGAGGATTAGGCTTTGGTACATGACAGATCTTGTGGAAAGATTTAATCCTTTTGTGAAAATTTTGAATGTCAGACATAACAGTTATAAAATAGTAGTCATCTTAGCCTTCAGCGAACAATCTTTGTAGATTTAACCCTCTCATCTGCCAACCTTTCATTCCTCTACTCTGAAAAAAAATAAAAATCTGGACCGTTGTGGCAGGCCAATCCAGGAATTTAATGCAAAATCCATCTGGAATAATTCGAAGAGCATTTGTTCCTTTCATTCCTGTTCTTTCCCCCATATATGCAGCAAGTTCAAAGAAGCCCTACTCTTACCTCCTTCAACTAGAACCATCATCAATCAAGGAAGTGATATCACTCCTGTCATGATGGGTTTCAGAAAAGCCCAGTATGCAGAACACCACGGAAACAGATGAAAAGTTTAACAAGTGTTATTGAGCACAAGCACATGGAATAAACACAGGAACTGGTTCAGGCCTGGGGGCAGGTTCACTGGAGTCTGTGAGGATGATAGTTCAGTTAGCTTGGGAGCAGATGAGTCTGAGTTTGAGAGTTTCAGATTTATACCTTGAGGTGTCCGGGTTTGGCTTTGAGAGAAGAACTGTTGGGTCCAGAGACTGTTTAGTTCAGCAGAGTCCAATAACCGCTTCAGCGTCTTACTTCTAGCGTGAGGGCAGACCTTGGCTTTGGGTTTCCAGCTCTTAGTCCAGAGCTGCATGTGAATCCAGAGAAGGGTCTTCAGGTTTGGCTCAGAGGGCTGGCTCGGCAGGTTAAGCTCATCCAGAGCTTACAAGGAAAAACTGGATTCCAAACTGGATAAACACTGCGGCGTTGAGGCAAGGTCTGAAGGCAGGTTATATACTGTGGATCCTCTGATGATGAGATGCACCTCAGGTGTGTCGAAGGCTCAGCTCAGGAGGATCCGCGGCGGACTCTGCTGGAGAAAGGTGGAACTTCTCCAGATCTCAACAACTCCGTCTCCCCACATCCGTTATTGTTTCAGAATTTGACACCCTCGTATATAATCATCCACATTTTTAATTCTATTTCAGTTTTAAATAGTTTTTTAGCATTTGTTAGCCAGATTAGTTATTTTTGCAAATGCTTAATTGTGTGAATGCTGTAGGCATTCACACTATTGAGATCCTGTTTCTCTTTATTTATTGTGTGAATGCTGTAGGCATTCACACTATTGAGATCCTGTTTCTCTTTATTTATTATTTTTTTTTTATTTATTATTATTATTCTTATTCTGGTTGCTCCGTTTTTCTTCGTCATTTAACTAGTCCTTCATACTTTGTGCTATTTCAACCATTCAACTTTTAAACTATTCAGCTTAATTAGTACAATTCTGCTATATCTTTTTACTTTTTAAACTTTTATACTTTTTAAAATATTAAACTTTTTATGCCTTTTTTGCTCCCATAGGAATGAATGTAAAATCAGAAAATTTCCACAAAATTTCAGCAAAACTTCAACTACTTTGAGCTTTAACTACTTCAGCATACTTTCAGCTAGAAACACCATTCAACTTTTAAAAAGTTTCCGTATCTTTCTTCTATTACTGTTTAACTCGGCTTTCAGCTAACTTTTACAGTTTTGCTTCAGTGAAGCTTCAAACTTTTAAACAATTTTTACAGATTTTCAAATTTATAATGGAAGTCTATGGACGGAATGTTCAGCTGCTAGAGTGTGCCACTCTAGCGTTTTCAAACATTTCACTCATGCCGAACAGCTTCAACTCACTCGCTCATTTTTTACTCTATCTAGATAAATTTTACATCAAAACGTAGGGATTTTTGTCAGGATTCAGGAAATGTAACCCTCATTTGTGTGACATTTACGGTTTTCCGACAGTTTGGCACAGACCACGAAGAAGTCCACACTTCTCCAATAGAAATCCAATGAGAGCTCTCTGAAAATCCGAACTGAAAATTCAAAAAAACAGACTTTTTCGTATCGCTCCCATTCGGGAACCGTTCGAGGTAGCAACATGAGCCTTGTGGAAGTTGTTCCTCAAACCTTCCTAGCACTCACATTGAAGGAAGTGTGTCGATATCTTTTATCGTTTAGCTAGGAAAAAGGTTTGTTCGGGGGTAACAAATCTGTGCGAACCCCAAAATCAAGATTTTGACAAATATACACTTTTTTACATCGTCACCACGCCTAGACGAAATATTGTAGAAATATGAAAGTTACACCAGTTGTAGTCCAAAGACGGCTGACGCTCACGGTGAAAGAATTTTTTGAATACCTAATACGGTTTTGGCTCACCGCTCGTTTGTTCGGAGGGAAAGTTTTGCTTTTGAGAGTTCTGATCTACCAATGAGCTGCATGTTAATCAATGAGAGCAGCAGGACCCTCGAACCTTTTTATTCCTCCTTCCCATTAAGGTTGTGAATGAGCTACATCCATGAAAGTTACCCCAATTGGAGAGAAAGGATTGCTCTCGCTTAGACTGAAAGAATTTTTTAGATAGCATTTACGGTTTGTCTTCAGCACTTGTTTGTTCGGAGTTGATAATCCCATTCAAAAAAGCCTGAGAATAAAGGAACGAAAGTGATGCGCATGTCTCTCTGTCACTGACAGGGTCGTTAACGTCGTCAAGGTAACCGAGCTTCAAAGAGATTTTACCTCCACCACTTTAAACAGCACATTTTAATCTAATGGAGGGAGACAACACTGATTTAACATTAGGAAGTGGATACAATATGACTACTGGCCATGACCCTTCCCTTCACACGCAACCCTGATAGACTTTCAAAATAAGACTCCGGGGACCCTTCAAAATAAAAGCTCCTACATTAAACTCATATTTTTTTCCCACCATATGGCTCAACATTATGACCCAAACTGAACCACTTTTTAAAAAATGAGACTCTAGGGGTTTTTCAAAACACACCCCACAGCAAATTTCAAAATAAAAGCCTCCCATTGCCACTTCATCTACTGCCATAATAACAGGGAAAAGAGTGATTTAATGATTGGAAAGTCATCAAGTATCACTGCTGGGTCTGACCCTTTTCTCAACACACTACTGCTAGACTTTCAAAATAAGACTCCGGGGACCCTTCAAAATAAAAGCTCCTACATTAAACTCATATTTTTTTCCCAGCATATGGCTCAACATTATGACCCAAACTCAACCACTTTTTTTAAAAATGAGACTCTAGGGGTCTTTCAAAACACACCCCACAGCAAATTTCAAAATAAAAGCCTCTCATTGCCACTTCATCTACTGCCCTAATAACAGGGAAAAGAGTGATTTAATGATTGGAAAGTCATCAAGTATCACTGCTGGGTCTGACCCATTTCTCAACACACAACCCTGCTAGACTTTCAAAATAAGACTCCAGTGACCCTACACAATAAAAGCCTCTATATTATAATCGCGTATTAATTGATGCAAATGGCTCAGCATTATAACCCAAACTCAACCACTTTTTTTTTAAAATTAGACTCTAGGGGGGGTTTTCAAAACACACCCCACAGCAAATTTCAAAATAAAAGCCTTCCACTGCCACTTCATCTACTGCCCCAATAACAGGGGAAAAGAATGATTTAAGGATTTGAAAGTCATCAAGTATCACTGCTGGGTCTGACCCTTTTCCTCAACACACAACCATGCTAGACTTTCAAAATAAGACTCCAGTGACCCTACAAAATAAAAGCCTCTATATTATACTTGTGTATTAATTGATGCAAATGGCTCAGCATTATGACCCAAACTCTACCAGCTTGTTTCTATTAGACTCTAGGGACCTTTTCAAAACATACCCCAGAGCGAATTTCACAATAAAAGTCTCCCATTTATGCTCTAACACAGCTTCTATTCACCCAATAACATGGAAAACAAGTGATTGCATATTTAGAAATGGATTCTATATCACTGCTGGGCATGACCCTTCCCTTGACACACATCCATGAAAGACTTTCGAAATACTGTACCACTAAAGGGACTCTACAAAATAAAATCCTCTTCCTTACACACACTCATTCATTGTGCTGTATGGCTAGTAGCTATGACCCAAACTCAAACAATTTCTTCAAATTACACTACCAAGGCCTGTTGACCACACACCTCAGTGCATATTTCTTAACCAGGTTCTTAGATTTACACTGTAATAAAGCATCTGCTAGCCTCATAACATGCAGCCTAAGCCTGCCAACAGTGCTTTTATCAACACAGCAGCTCGTATAATGCAGGCTAGTTTTTTTTGATAAATTCAGCTTCTTAAGTGGTATTAGCTCTCTTTCTATAAGCTTCTCTCTCTGTCCTTCCTGTGCTTCTTATGGTCATTCTTGTACTTTGGTTTGTGGATTTTCAAGCTTCTATGGATGACAATGTTTTCTCTATGCTGATCAACTGACACATTTTAATTAATTTAATTTTTTTTTACAAGTCTTGACTTTTCCACATATTATTTCAGATCTTTATACTTTTATACATATTCAACATTTATCTTCCTATCCTTAAGCTACTAATTTTTTTCTTCAAGTAGTTAAGATTCAACTTTTTTTACTGTTTCTGTTACTGTTTTTGCTATTTTATTAAATTTCTGCATATTTGTTCCAATTTTGGCTTGATTCTGCTCTCTTTCTGGAAAGGCATTAAGCTTTTCTGCTTGCTGTTAATTCATAACATGTCTGCCATGTTTCTGCTGTTGGCTTCAGCTACTTTTAAGAAACTAATTAGACCTTTTTTTGCCATTCCATACCATTTCAGCAGCTTTGACTTTAAATTTCTGCTTTTTTCTGCCATTTTAACCTTACAGCTTACAGTTTTGCGTACAGCATTCACACTGCATTTTCGCAGGAAATGCAACTTTTTCGAGTTATTATTATTATTATTCTTATTCTGGTTGCTCCGTTTTTCTTCGTCATTTAACTACTCCTTCATACTTTGTGCTATTTCAACCATTCAACTTTTAAACTATTCAGCTTAATTAGTACAATTCTGCTATATCTTTTTACTTTTTAAACTTTTATACTTTTTAAAATATTAAACTTTTTATGCCTTTTTTGCTCCCATAGGAATGAATGTAAAATCAGAAAATTTCCACAAAATTTCAGCAAATCTTCAACTACTTTGAGCTTTAACTACTTCAGCATACTTTCAGCTAGAAACACCATTCAACTTTTAAAAAGTTTCCGTATCTTTCTTCTATTACTGTTTAACTCGGCTTTCAGCTAACTTTTACAGTTTTGCTTCAGTGAAGCTTCAAACTTTTAAACAATTTTTACAGATTTTCAAATTTATAATGGAAGTCTATGGGCGGAATGTTCAGCTGCTAGAGTGTGCCACTCTAGCGTTTTCAAACATTTCACTCATGCCGAACAGCTTCAACTCACTCGCTCATTTTTTACTCTATCTAGATAAATTTTATATCAAAACGTAGGGATTTTTGTCAGGATTCAGGAAATGTAACCCTCATTTGTGTGGCATTTACGGTTTTCCGACAGTTTGTCCCAGACCACGAAGAAGTCCACACTTCCCCAATAGAAATCCAATGAGAGCTCTCTGAAAATCCGAACTGAAAATTAAAAAAAACAGACTTTTTCGTATCGCTCCCATTCGGGAACCGTTCGAAGTAGCAACATGAGCCTTGTGGAAGTTGTTCCTCAAACCTTCCTAGTACTCACATTGAAGGAAGTGTGTCGATATCTTTTATCGTTTAGCTAGGAAAAAGGTTTGTTCGGGGGTAACAAATCTGTCCGAACCCCAAAATCAAGATTTTGACAATTATACACTTTTTTACATCGTCACCACGCCTAGACCAAATATTGTAGAAATATGAAAGTTACACCAGTTGTAGTCCAAAGATGGCTGACACTCACGGTGAAAGAATTTTTTGAATACCTAATACGGTTTTGGCTCACCGCTCGTTTGTTCGGAGGGAAAGTTTTGCTTTTGAGAGTTCTGCTCTACCACTGAGCTGCATGTTATTCAATGAGAGCAGCAGGACCCTCAAACCTTTTTATTCCTCCTTCCCATTAAGGTTGTGAATGAGCTACATCCATGAAAGTTACACCAGTTGGAGACAAAGGATTGCTCTCGCTTAGACTGAAAGAATTTTTTCGATACCATTTACGGTTTGTCTTCAGCACTTGTTTGTTCGGAGTAGATAATCCCATTCAAAAAAGCCTGAGAATAAAGGAACGAAAGTGAAGCGCATGTCTCTCTGTCACTGACAGGGTCGTTAACGTCGTCAAGGTAACCGAGCTTCAAAGAGATTTTTCCTCCACCACTTTAAACAGCACATTTTAATCTAATGGAGGGAGAAAACACTGATTTAACATTAGGAAGTGGATACAGTATGACTACTGGCCATGACCCTTCCCTTCACACGCAACCCTGATAGACTTTCAAAATAAGACTCCGGGGACCCTTCAAAATAAAAGCTCCTACATTAAACTCATATTTTTTTCCCAGCATATGGCTCAACATTATGACCCAAACTCAACCACTTTTTTTTAAAAATGAGACTCTAGGGGTTTTTCCAAACACACCCCACAGCAAATTTCAAAATAAAAGCCTCCCATTGCCACTTCATCTACTGCCCTAATAACAGGGAAAAGAGTGATTTAATGATTGGAAAGTCATCAAGTATCACTGCTGGGTCTGACCCTTTTCCTCAACACACAACCATGCTAGACTTTCAAAATAAGACTCCAGTGACCCTACAAAATAAAAGCCTCTATATTATACTTTTGTATTAATTGATGCAAATGGCTCAGCATTATGACCCAAACTCAACCACTTTTTAAAAAACATTAGACTCTAGGGGGGTTTTCAAAATACACCCCACAGCAAATTTCAAAATAAAAGCCTTCCACTGCCACTTCATCTACTGCCCTAATAACAGGGGAAAGAGTGATTTAATGATTGGAAAGTCATCAAGTATCACTGCTGGGTCTGACCCATTTCTCAACACACAACCATGCTAGACTTTCAAAATAAGACTCCAGTGACCCTACAAAATAAAAGCCTCTATATTATACTTGTGTATTAATTGATGCAAATGGCTCAGCATTATGACCCAAACTCTACCAGCTTGTTTCTATTAGACTCTAGGGACCTTTTCAAAACATACCCCAGAGCGAATTTCACAATAAAAGTCTCCCATTTATGCTCTAACACAGCATCTATTCACCCAATAACATGGAAAACCAGTGATTTCATATCTAGAAATGGATTCTATATCACTGCTGGGCATGACCCTTCCCTTAACACACATCCATAATAGACTTTCAAAATAAGACTAAAGGGACTCTACAAAATAAAATCCTCTTTCTTACATACACTCATTCATTGTGCCGTATGGCTCGTAGCTATGACCCAAACTCAACCAATTTCTTCAAATTACACTACCAAGGCCCGTTGACCACACACCTCAGTGCATATTTCTTAATCAGGTTCTAAGATTTACACTGTAATAAAGCTTCTGCTAGCCTCAAAACATTCAGCCTAAGCCTGCCAATGGTGCTTTTATCAACACAGCAGCTCTTAACATGCAGGTTAGTTTTTTTGATAAATTCAGCTCCATAAGTGGTATTAGCTCTCTTTCTATAAGCTTCTCTCTCTGTCCTTCCTCTGCTTCTTATGGTCATTCTTGTACTTTGGTTTGTGGATTTTCAAGCTTCTAAGGATGACAATGTTTTCTCTATGCTGATCAACTGACACATTTTAATTAATTTCAATTTTTTTTACAAGTCTTGACTTTTCCACATATGATTTCAGATCTTAATACTTTTAGACATATTTAACATTTATCTTCCTATCCTTAAGCTACTAATTTTTCTCTTCAACTAGTTAAGATTCAACTTTTTTTTACTGTTTATGTTACTGTTTTTGCTATTTTATTAAATTTCTGCATATTTGTTCCAATTTTGGCTTGATTCTGCTCTCTTTCTGGAAAGGCATTAAACTTTTCTGCTTGCTGTTAATTCATAACATGTCTGCCATGTTTCTGCTGTTGGCTTCAGCTACTTTTAAGCAACTAATTACACCTTTTTTTGCCATTCCATACCATTTCAGCAACTTTGACTTTAAATTTCAGCCTTTTTCTGCCATTTTAACCTTACAGCTTACAGTTTAGCGTACAGCATTCACACTGCATTTTCGCAGGAAATGCAACTTTTTCTAGTTTCAGTTTAGTTTTAGTCTTTTATGTAATACTACTTTAAAAAAGGTAGTTTGGTACTGCTATCATGGTACTGTTCGGTTTTCAGCTACCAGTGCCAGATTATTCAAGCTGTTTGTTAAAGAGTAACTTTAGCATTTTCATCATTTTTCTGATTATCTGATTGTGACCTGTTTCTGTCTTATGGATCCTGAGTTTTTGCTTTGCCCCTGTCTGCTTTATTAGTCTGATCTGTTCTGGACTGATTCCTGTATTCTACTGGCTTACCGAACCTGGACTGTTTTTTTGACCTTGGCTTGGATTCCCCCATCTGTACCTCATTAGTTCTATGATCTTCTGGTTTATGAACTTGGTTTTGTTTTGTTATGACTTCGGCTCGGATATTCCCTTCCCGAAAGCTGCTCCTCGGCGTTGGCTGACATCAGCTCTGCTCATCACCCAGAGCTAGGGGGCCGACGCCCGTCACAAGAGGAGGACAATCTCCTTCTCGGATTCATCACTACTAACCGTAGACTGCCATTGTACAGTTAGTAGTTTCAGTCAGTGTCTTGTAATGCAGACCATCTGTAAATAAACAACAGTGGCATTAAGTGTAGTCTAAAATTTATTTTTTTGAAAGTCACCACAGGCTCTCTCACAGTTCCTTTCAGAGGAGAATTATGGAAAAGGTTGTGAGTGCGCATCCTGCACAGTTCCAGATTTAGTAAAAAAGATTTAATAAAAAACATTGATGTCAAATCTGTTGAGGAATATTATTTTCAAAATGCATACACCTTTTTGATTGTTATTATATCATATATATATATATACAGTATATATATATATATATATATATATATATATATATATATATATATATATATATATATATATATATATATATATATATATATATATACATATATATTTTTACATATATATATTTTTATATATATGTTTATAAACATAGGTATATATAAAAGTTTTTATTTATTATTTTTTCTATGTGTTTATTTATTCTTCTTTGAAATACTTACATTAATATAGCACCCCCTGGTGTGCCTCTGTTGTGTTTAAGTTAAGAGCACTAAACTGATTTGTGTTGTTTTGGTAAAAAGTAAAATATTATTAAATGCTTTACTTATATTGATATATTTCTGGGCTAAGTATTATCAAAATTGTATTTTTATAAATATTTTTGCAGTTCAGCTTTTATCTTTTAAATTAATCCTCTATATTGCTTGTTGCTATGTTTAATACTTTCTAAACAGCATATCTGATCATGACCAAACTGGATCCCCTAGTACGACGTCCAAGACTGCCAAGGCTAAGTGACAGAGTACCCTCTGAGATCAAGGCAACACAAAGACAGGTTAGACAGCTCTCAGACCTGCAGAAAGGTGTAGGGAAAAGGTTACCTAAGTACAACAAGCTGTCCATTCCTGAGGCTCTAGAAACTGCAAAACAAAGACGCTTGGAAATGTACAAGATCAACAGGACTCTAATAGCCTTCATCAAGAACTCAATGAAGCTGAAATACCTACAAAGAGTAAGGCAGGTCCTGAAAAGTCAGCTGAATGGGAAAAACAAGATCCAAGCCATCAACACATATGCCCTACCAGTCATCAGATACCCCGCTGGTATAATAAACTGGCTAAAGGAGGAGATAGAGGCCACTGACATCAAGACAAGAAAGCTCCTCACAATGCATGGAGGGTTCCACCCCAAATCCAGCACCCAGAGACTGTATGCCAAGCGTAGCGAGGGAGGCCGAGGGCTAGTGAGTGTCAAGACCACTGTCCAGGATGAAACAACTAAGACCCAGGAGTACATCAGAAAGATGGCCCCCAAAGACAAATGGCTTGGTGAATACCTCAGGCAGGAGAAAACCGAAAGCGAGGACAAGAAAGAGGAAGGAGAACCATCATGGAGGGACAAGCCACTGCACGGCATATACCACAGACAAATAGAAGAAGTGGCTGATATCAAAAAATCCTACCAGTGGACTGAAGGACAGCACAGAGGCACTTATCATGGCAGCACAAGAACAGGCACTCAGTACAAGATCAATAGAGGCCAGGGTCTACCACACCAGGCAGGACCCCCGATGCAGACTGTGCAAAGATGCCTCTGAAACAATACAGACGAGAAGCTTGAGAAATACCAAGGGCTGAAAGAGGAGCTAGAAAAGATGTGGAAAGTAAGAGCAGCAGTGGTGCCAGTGGTAATTGGAGCACTGGGGGCTGTGACCCCCAAACTGGGAGAGTGGCTACAGCAGATCCCAGGTAAAACATCAGAGGTCTCTGTCCAGAAGAGCGCAGTCCTAGGAACAGCTAAGATACTGCGCAGAACCCTCAAACTCTCAGGCCTCTGGTAGAGGACCCGAGCTTGAGGATGACACATACCACCCCACGAGGGGTGAGAAAACAGTATATATATATATTTATATATATTCTATCTTATTTTGTTATTTTGTTTTTTCTCTGCACCAACAACACCAAGTCAAATTCCTTGTAAGTGCAAACCTACTTGGCAATAAACTTGATTCTGATTCTGATGACTGATAGTGTAAAAATTTGGATGAATTTCATGAGTGTGTACAAGGGTCTTTTACATTTTGAAAGACATGTAGTAATCTTTAGCATCCAACAGTCAGCTTAATTATAGTAAACATAATTTTCTAACAACAAAACGGTGGCTACTCAAAATGCTGCAGAGCTATTATCTTTGGAAAACTACTAGCCCCAGTCGTCAGTGAGCGAAAAAACCCTGATTGTCAAGCCCTGATTGTACATTTGATTTCATCAAAGCATTTTGTCCATGAATTTTAGCTCAATTTTATTTGTAATGTTTCTTAAATTAATTTATGATTGCATGGAATGGTTTTTGCAGAGTTCTCTGAAGTTTTGATTCTAGCTGCTTTGTCAACTATTACCCAAACTTTCTATGTATTGTTTAATTACACCATCTTAACATACATTTCCGTTTTCTTGAGATTATTGTGTTGTATTTTTAAGAACATTTACTCTGTCCTACAATTATATTCAGATACACTTGCTGTAGAATAGAACTTTTACCCCCCTACTAAAACAGTATATTTGATTCACTGAATTTGGCTAAAGCATCAGTTTTAGATTTTTCTATTTATTTTGATAGAAATCTGTAAAAGAAAAAAAAAAGCCATGCTTAGTATTTTTTTTTATTTTATTGTTTGTTTTATTTTTTATATACTTACCATACCTGCTTGAAAAACAATCACCTTCATGTTTTTATGATCATCTTTGCCAGTGCCAACTTCTTGAAAGATTAGAAATGTCATTATATTTCTCAAATGATTGATGAACAGCAACAATTACTCCTGTAAGAACTCTTTACACTAAATCAACATCAAGAAATGGCACAAATGGAAAGCACCCCTGCTGTGTCTCTCCACCCCTACTGTGTTTCTTCATGTCGCCAGGAGCTATAGAGGGGGAGGGAACCCCAAAAAGAAACGCTGGAGCTCAATTCTAAGGACCTCAGTCAATTTTGATTTAAACTAACTGTTTGCCAAAGGGGGCATCATCTTTGCTGTCAAAATGAAGAATGAGATACTTAATAAGGTAAGAAAAATTGGAACGTGTATTTGTACAGTTTTATTAGGTATTTTAGCTTTAAGTTCTAACAAAAAGAAGGAGTGGGAAAAAAGGAAATGCATTGCTCACTTAATATCTCATTAACTGCACTAAACAAACTACCAGATAAGTCTCCTTCACTAGTTTGTCAGACACTATTTTTTCATTCAAATCAGGGCTGATGTCTTGCACTTTTAACTCACAGTAATTTTTTCAGACAACGAAAGTTATATATATAATAATTATAATATAAATAAAAAATTTATAATTCAGATATGATAATAATTGCTGGTTATATAAAGGTGACATAGTGCAAATTTTTTAACAAGCTGTTAGTTATCTATAGGGATTTTAATTTTTTTGATAATTGCAGAAGCAATTATTATAACATCTCAAACTTGGTGAAATAATCTCAAAGAAACTATTTGGAAAAGATAACTCTGCATCCCTCTTCTGAATAATTGGGTGGGCAAAAAGCATAATTTTCAAGTGGACCATTACAAAGTATAAGTAGTATCAGGACACTGTTGTTTTTCGATTTTGACGTTAGTAACCATTGCAAATTCTAAAAAGTGCTCAATTAAGATGTGTTGTGTATTTTGTTTTTTTTTGTTGTTTTTTTCGCTTAGCTTTTCAGTTTCTGACTGGTAGTTATTCTTTTAATTCCTAATGAGTGTCAATATATCATTGCGTATTTGCTTTTTTATAAGTTGTTGCTTTTTGTATTTGCATTTTAATAGGTTTAAGTTTCAATGACCTCTTAAGAGTCTAATAGCCCAGGAAGTAGAAAGTAAATATATTGATTTATCCACTTACTGCCAATGACCTCGTTTTACTCAGGTTCACCTGAAGCAACAGTAGACCATGTAGCCTATATTCAGCCTCATAAGTCTGCTTTCCTATTCCCAAATCTATTCCCAAATCTATTCCTGACCAGTATAAATTTATTGCTGAACTCAATTCAATTCAATTCCGCTTATTTATATAGTACCAATTCACAACATGTCATCTCAAGGCACTTTACAGTTCACCATATCATACAGTCAATTTCATTCAAAGTTTTACACCTAAAGAAAACCAGTTGATTTCATCGACTCATTGACTAGAAGGCAATCCCTCACACTAAGCGCTTCTAGCGACAGTGAAGAGGAAAAACTCCCTTTTAACAGGAAGAAACCTCCAGCAGTACCAGGCTCAGTGTGAGCGGCCATTTCCCGAGGCTGACTGGAGTTCAAGGAGACAGAAGCAGAAATACAAAAAGCAACTGTAAAAGGCGGCCCCGTCCAGGAAACACACAGCCAGGCAGACGAGCTCCAAGCCAGTCTCCATGTCAGAGAATGAAGTGAGCACAGCCAGTCAAAGTCAGAGAAACAGGACTACACAGCACATAAAAAGGTATAGGACATTTTTTATACCTCATTGTCTTGCATTAAGTCCGAACAGATATTTTTTTTTGGGCCAATAATGAAAATTACTTTTTGTTTGTTCTAAGATCAATGTTATATGCTAATGTTAAACAAAGGAGCTTTAAAAACTGCAGGTTTTTTGACAATATTTGAGTTAAACACGCCCTACAGCAATCAGCCAATATACCACAATGAGAACAAGGGTTATTTATATATCATTTATATATACAGTACATCTGGGTAATCATTTAGAACCATTTCAAATTCAATACAGCGGTATCACCAGAAATAGAGACCCAAGAATTGTTTTACACTACGGAGTAGAACATTTGAACAAGGGGATGTGAAGAGAGGTGATGATATCTTACTGAAACCTAGGGAGACTAAACCATCCCAGTACATTTCATAAAATTATCTGTCAAATATGCATTTTTAAACTCTATACAAATAGTCATTAAACTGAATGAATTGGCACAAAAATTAGCTTAATTGCTATAAGTATGTTGCCCATTAATCAGCCTTTGAGCCCGCTTTTGGACACAATCTCCAATCTGGAGCAGCAGGACGTTGCCTGTCAGTCTCTATATAAAGGTTCTGTTGAGGGATCCTCATTGCATCGAATCAACTGGTGAGAAAGTAGGGCCCTGATTGGTTAATATACAAAAGTCCATCACCTCCAGTGAGACCAAGCCTCTTATAAGTATATGGAGCAGGGATGGGCAGGGGCAGGTGCTGAAGCTGGCTGCTCAATGTTAAGCAGAACAGGCTAAAAGATTTTTTTTGACAATCGCCGAGGGGAGATTTTCCTCATGAGACTTGGAAAAGAGAGAAAATAGTGATCATTCAGTCAGAACAGTCATCTTCTCCTGAACTCTTGCTATGGTTTCTGGGGTTTATTGTTTCAAAGTGCTTCACATAAGCAAGTATCAGCCATTCTTGTAATGTGTTTTTTAATGCGTTTCAACATCTGTTATTGCAATACGTTGCAATGCGATTCATTTAACACCACTGAGCCTCCTCTGTTTCAGAGACCAGCAGCATCCACTGGGTACTGGTAAAGCGTGTTTATACTATGTATTTATATATATATATATATATATATACAGTGGGGCAAAAAGTATTTAGTCAGCCACCAATAGTGCAAGTTCTCCCACTCAAAAAGATGAGAGAGGCCGGTAATTTTCATCATAGATATACCTCAACTATGAGAGACAAAATGAGAAAAAAAAATCCAGAAAATCACATTGTCTGATTTTTACAGAATTTATTTGCAAAATATGGTGGAAAGTAAGTATTTGGTGAATAACAAAAGTTCATCTCAATACTTTGTTATATACCCTTTGTTGGCAATGAATAAGATCAAACGTTTTCTGTAAGTCTTCACAAGGTTTTCACACACTGTTGCTGGTATTTTGGCCCATTCCTCCATGCAGATCTCCTCTAGAGCAGTGATGTTCTGGGGCTGTCGCTGGACAACACGGACTTTCAACTCCCTCCAAAGATTTTCTATGGGGTTGAGATCTGGAGACTGGCTAGGCCACTCCAGGACCTTGAAATGCTTCTTACAAAGCCACTCCTTCGTTACTCAGGCGGTGTGTTTGGGATCATTGTCATGCTGAAAGACCCAGCCACGTTTCATCTTCAATGCCCTTGCTGATGGAAGGAGGTTTTCACTCAAAATTTGACGATACATGGCCCCATTCATTCTTTCCTTCACACGGATCAGTTGTCCTGGTCCCTTAGCAGAAAAACAGCCCCAAAGCATGATGTTTCCACCCCCATGCTTCACTGTAGGTATGGTGTTCTTTGGATGCAACTCAGCATTCTCTCTCCTCCAAACACGACGAGTAGAGTTTTTACCAAAAAGTTCTATTTTGGTTTCATCTGGCACTGCAGGATTTGAGTCCCTGGCGGCGTAGTGTGTTACTGATGGTAGCCTTTGTTACTTTGGTCCCAGCTCTCTGCAGGTCATTCACTAGGTCCCCCCGTGTGGTTCTGGGATTTTTACTCACCGTTCTTGTGATCATTTTGACCCCACAGGGTGAGATCTTGCGTGGAGCCCCAGATTGAGGAAGATTATCAGTGGTCTTGTGTGTTTTCCATTTTCTAATAATTGATCCCACAGTTGATTTCTTCACACCAAGCTTATTACCTATTGCAGATTCAGACTCCCCAGCCTGGTGCAGGTCTATAATTTTGTTTCGGATGTCCTTTGACAGCTCTCTAGTTTTGGCCATGGTGGAGTTTAGAGTGTGACTGTTTGAGGTTGTGGACAGGTGTCTTTTATACTGATAACGGGTTCAAACAGGTGCCATTAATGAAGGTAACGAGTGGAGGACAGAGGAGCCTCTTACAGAAGAAGTTACAGGTCTGTGAGAGCCAGAAATCTTGCTTGTTTGTAACTGACCAAATACTTATTTTCCACCATATTTTGCAAATAAATTCTTTAAAAATCAGACAATGTGATTTTCTGGATTTCTTTTTCTCATTTTGTCTCTCAGTTGAGGTATATCTATGATTAAAATTACCGGCCTCTCTCATCTTTTTAAGTGGGAGAACTTGCACTATTGGTGGCTGACTAAATACTTTTTTGCCCCACTGTATATATATATATATATATATATATATATATATATATATATGTGTGTGTGTGTGTGTGTGCGTGTGTGTGTGTGTGTATAAACACAGATATTTAGATGTTTATCTCTGGAAATCTTTAAGAGCTTATACAAATTAATCACCAAAGACAGAAACTTCTATCAATTTTAATCCAGGTTTTCGATTTTCTTCACTTCTCCTTTAGGTTTTCTCTCATTTCAGGCTATTTTTTTCCTCTATTTTATTACAGTCAAAATCTGAAATCTTTTAGGGGAGCTATTACTGATGGCAGCAAGGTTAAAATGTAAATTTGTATGTATGTGAAAGTAATTTTATCATTTCTTTACTAGCCCACTTCGTCCTCGTCTTTTTTTTTTTTTTTTGCCATTATAATTTAGCCTCCCAAAACCTTGTTGAGGTAGCATCTAATTTTCATTCGTGTCTCTCCCTGTCTAGTTCTCCAGGGAGAGCAGGGTATGAGAATTAGGTCTCCCAGTAAATATGTTGTGGTTATTTTTGCTTCGACAGTTTGAGGCTACAGGAGGCAGTGAGAGATTCAGGCTTCTTGATATGTTTTGCTTTTTTTGTTTGTACGTGTCAGGTTTGGGACACAATACCAGTTTTTTTAGGTAACACCCTCTGGCCATGAGCTAAGGATGACTACGAGTTAAAACAAAATGTACATTGATAAAACGCCTGTAATAAAAATGATGCACAATCATGTGCCTGAATTGTCAGTATACTTTAAAGACTGTACACAACTGCAAAGTATTACACAACATCATTCATAACATCATCTCGTAATTAATCAGAAATTGTTGAACTTTGGCACACAACACAAAATAACAACACAAGTGAATATGAAAGTTTATGCTACAGGTTTTGTGTGATGGTTTTGGTTATATTGTGATTTACTTTGCTCTATGTTCCCTGGTTTTATTGGTTTAATTCCTTTTTTGTTGTAATTTCTAGATTTGTTAGTTCTCATGTTTTTCTGTTGTCCTCTGTAGCCTTCTTGTGTGTGTGTGTTCCTTTCCCCTTGGCTCCCTCGTTGTCTCCTTTCACACCTGCTCCTTGTCAGCTCATTAGCCCTCCTTTTGTCTCTGTCAGCTATATATGCTCTCCCTCTGCACTGTAAAACCCAATGGTGCTTCTCACTAAAAGAATTAAGTTATTTTTACTCAGTTCAGCTAAAAAGTCAAAATGACTTTTATAAACTGTGTTATGTCGGTTCAAAACTAACAATGTGATATACTAACTCACTTATAATAAGTACTCATACGCTTATGTTTGATTTTGAGTAGATTTGCTTTAAACTGTTCAAGTACTCATGACTGATTCAGACAAAGAAAAAAAAAGCCCATCTACGTCATCACTGAGTTTTGCACACGGCGCCAAAGTGTTTTGCCCGGACTTCTCGCATTTTCTGCAAACTTCGAACCAGACGAACTCAGCACAAAGGGGAGCTTCAGTGACTACGTGAAAATATCAAGGTAAATGTTTTTTCTTGTTTAAATACATACACAGAGATTGCAACCGAATTTATCAAACGACTTTGCCAATATCAAGCAGAAAAACAGAGCTTGCGAGCACATCTCCCGCCTGAGGTTGCCTGAAGTTTACCTATATAAATTTAAAATATTGCGGTAGGTTGTTCGGTTAAATAGTTTACTTTTACAAAGCAACTGCGCATTTTTTTAGTTCGAATTTGTTAACACAGCGTTTGTGAAAATAAATTGGTGCTGGTAGACAATCCCGCCTGTACATATTTAAATATAACGGGGGCGGCTTGATTAAAACTGTGTGCTGAAACGTACTTTTTCAAACTGCGTGGCCGAAGACATGACGGTAAATTAACGTTGTTGTTTTTTTTTGTTTTTTTTTTTTGTTAGACTTTGCAAACCTTTTAAGTTTTTTATTTCTTTTACACCAGATGTTTAAAAATTGTAAATGTAGTTAGTTTCTGCTATCCACATGGAACATTTTAGGTGTAGTTAATGTACTGCTAGCTCTGGGTTAACATGTTACAATATTTTTTTTATGTTGCATTGCAGTGTTTGATTTAAAAGGAAGCACACTTGGAAGGACCATAACCACCACTTCTGTTCAGCCTCTTGAAGACAGTCAGAGAAGGTAATATAAAGTGTTTGATATCTAATTGTGACCCTTTTTTATTTTCAGAAATGTGGAATTGCAAGTTGTGTAGTTTTTCTACTGCAATAAAGGTCATGTTGCTAAAGCATTATCGGCTTAACCATGGTCAGTATTCAACAATTTCACCTTTACCCTGTCTCTACAACGACTGCATGTGTACATTTAGTACATTTAATTCTTTAAAGATACATATGTCAAGAATGCACACTGCTACACAAAGAGAGGAACTTTCTTATCCATCTCTTATGGATTATGGATTTTGTTGCCCTGTGTGTACCTTTAGGCAGCCATTCATTGAAAGGCAAATGTTCATCCATCTCAGGGGGCATTTAAAAAAGAAAGAAACTGTGCCATGCCCTTTTAAGGACTGCAGTTTTAAAACAAATGTCTATTCGACATTTAATGCCCACAAATGCAGAGACCACCAAAATTCAACAAACTATGATGAAAGCATTGTGCATAGTGTCATAAACATAAACCAAGATGACTTGCAGCTTGACTCAACTGAGTCAATACATGAAAATGAAGAAGCATCCACTAATGAAATCAGTAGTACAGAGGGTTTGGAAGAGCAGTTGCAGTACAATCTGGCTGGTTTTTTCTTGAAAATGCAGAGCATTCTCCATGTTTCCCAGAGAGCAACACAGGAGATAATTGAGCATATTGATAATATTTTTTTATTATCGGAACCACTGATCAGAAAAACAGTTGCTGAAATACTGAAAAAACATACCTATCCATATACTGACAAAGTGGTTGATGAGATTTGTCAGGCGGTTTCTGATAGTAACATTTTACATAAATGCATCACATCTGAAGGACCGCTTTCAACAGCAAAGAGGAGAAAATCATACTATGAAGCAAACTTTCCATTTGTCAAGCCTGTGGAGTACTTAATTGAATCCTCAAAGCACACCTTTATGTATGTGCCAATTCTTACATCTTTGCAACTGCTGTTGAAAAAAGCAGATGTGCTTGAAGAAGTTAAACGGGCACCCACACCGATACCTGGACATTTCAAATCATTTTGTGATGGATCCTACTACCAGGAAAATGTTCTACTGTCACAAGAGGGTCCTAAACTGTCAATAATACTGTATGTTGATGATTTTGAAATTGCAAACCCACTTGGCACTTCAAAGAAAATACATAAGGTTTTTGCAGTTTATTGGACACTGGCAAACTTTCCAGTCAAATCCCGTTCTGCTCTCCATTGCACTCAGCTCGCTCTCTTGTGCAATTCTAATGATGTACGCCTTTCTGGGTATAAGAAATTGTTTTCACCTCTCCTAAATGATCTGAGAACTCTGGAAGAAGTAGGTGTCTATATTGATACCCTTGGTGAATGTCTTAAAGGCACTGTCTACTCTGTTGTGGCAGATAACCTTGCTGCCCATGGGCTTGCTGGTTTTAATGAGAGTTTCAGGTCTACACATTTCTGCAGGTTTTGTCATGCCAAACAAACAGAAATGCAAACAGAAAATGCTGTTACAGGGGATTATGTGATGAGAACAAAAGTTGCTCATGATAATCTTGTACAAGAGCTTCAGAATGGAGAGGAAAATTATGGTGTGAAAAACAGTTGTGTTCTTTCTGATCATCTTTCCTTCTTTCATCCTATCACAGGCTTTCCACCTGACCTACTACACAACCTATTTGAGGGTGTCATTCCTGTGGAGTTGGCGCATTGCATAAAAGGTTTGATTTCTAAGAAATATTTTACCTTAGAAGACTTAAACAGAGCAATATTGCGCTTTCCATACCAACATTCTGACAAAGTTGATCGCCCTCATCCAATACCAACAAATTTTGCTTGCCGTGGTACCATTGGTGGGAACGGACATGAGAATCATGCCCTGCTTAGATTGTTACCACTTCTCATTGGCTCAAAAGTCCCCGAAAGAGACAAATTTTGGGAAGTGCTAATGGACTTAAAGGACATTGTTCAGCTTGCCATGAGTCATACTTTTAATCAAGAGACCATTCAGTATCTGGCTTGTAAAATACTGGACCACCGGCAACTCTTCCAGGAAGTGTTTCCAAATGTTCGGTTTAGACCAAAGCATCATTACATCGAGCATTACCCGCACTTGATAAAGTGCTTTGGTCCCTTAGTCCATCTTTGGACAATGAGATTTGAAGGAAAGCATAAAGTTTTCAAAAAAATAATTCATGACACTCACAACTACAAGAATGTGTTAAAAATGTTGGCAGAACGACATCAAAGCATGATGGCATTTTATTTGTCATCAAAGTTTTTCAAACAACCTGTGCAGACATCTAAAATGGAGTCTTTGTACATTTCATCATTACCAGCAGATACACAATCATTGATCTCTAGCATTGCTGATAATCCCACTGTATATGGAACAAAAAAAGTAACCATTGATGGCACAAACTTTGAAATTGGCATGTTTGTATGTACGGGGGCATATGCTGCATTGCCAGAGTTTACAGAAATTCGGAACATATTGCTTGTCAGAAATGGCATTTATTTTCTCTTGAAAGACTATGAGACCTTTTATGTAGAACACTTGAGGTCATATGAAGTAGTAGAGCATCAACTGAAGGGTCATAGTGTAAAATCTTTCTGCCAGTTGTCTGACTACATCCCTCATTTTGCTTACAAGATTGGAAATGAGCTGATTCTCACAACAAAACATTTCATTCTAGTGTCAGACTAAAGAACAAGGACTGAAACATAAGCTGATCTCCCAGCCCTTCAACAGTATAAATGTAATGCATACATGACATAATAGACAGCTGATCATGTCTTGAAATATCACTATATTTGAATCTTGTTTGTTACAGAAACTGCAACTCCAGATGGAAGCAAAAGAGAGCTTGAAACTACGGATCATCCTTGACACTGATAATGCTGAAAGGCTTATCTTGTCATCATGCCCAAGCAGCGTTCAGGCCCTCATAGATGAAATCAAAACTAGGCTTAAGTTGACTTTTGACTTTCGGCTTCAGTTTCACGACCCAGATTTTGATAATGCATTGTGTAATTTGGTTAAAATAGAAGACCTGCCAGCCACAGCATCCATTAAAGTTGTCAGGTTACTTGATCTGGACCGGATTTCAACCAGCACAGATGAAACAATCCTTCTGACTGATAGCACTGATGCCACAGATTCACCAGAGCGCAGTGGTCGCTGGCCAGATGTTTTTATTGTTCCAACATTTTCTTATGAGGTGGAACATGTGCTAAGGGAAGGCAATGTAGCATTTGAAAAAGAAGGAAAAGTAATCAGACTCCCTAGAGATCAAAAACACAACATCCTTGAGATAATGGGGGAAGAAATCTATAGGCTGAAGGCATATCCTAGTAGCACACAAATTGGCAAGGCTGCGGAAGCTTTAGTTAGAAAACATCCCTGTTTGAAGGAGAAGAATTCTGACACTGGGTGGGAAGGGTGGAAGAATAGTCTGAGACACAAAATAGGAAACCAAAGAAAAAAGTTGGCTAAAGCTGGCATCAAAGATGTAGCTGTAAATTCTGGAAAACGCAGCCGAACAAACCCAGAAGGAGCTGCACCAAGGGCCAATATTAAAAGACCTAGGAGAGGGGAGGTAAACTTCCTTCCTAGTTATCCTTCTGGAGAAACAAGGGAGTCTCTGGAAACCAGGAGGCTGGAGATGGTTAAAGAGTTCCAGAAGACATCTGCTAAAAGAAACATTCCCCTTATTCATCAGCACATGATGAGCACCTTTGCCCTCAGGCGTGAAGAGATCATCACAACTTCTCCTCCTGTATCAGAGCTTAAGGAGAGATGGCCAGCCATCTTTAATGAGACACAGGTAAGTACAGCTTGATAAAATGTAGTGTGTGTCAAGAATGTGTTTCTTTTTTTCATTTTATCCTTTTTGGTTATTTTCCTTAGCTGTACTGTGAATTTCACCGGATTACTACTCAGCATCTGCCACATGCGTTTTATGCTGCACTGGATGAATATGCTCCTCAGCTAATTGGGCTTTATAAAAGGAAGAAAACTGGACGGATTGGTGAAAAGATGGACCAGCTTTTGTTGGCCTATGAGGAACAGGTACTTGGATACTGTTACTATATTTGCTTGGTGGCTTCCATTACCATGTTTAACTTTTTTTTTAATCCTTTAAGGACAAAAACGACATTAACGCAACAAGAGCGGCAGCCCTGGCGGGCCTACCCATTTACCTTAAGCAGGATTCTTCAAGCATTTTCAAAACATGCAAAGTATGTTGTTCATGTTGATTACCATATTTTGTCCACTGGAATTAGAAAAGGTTTAATGTATTCTAATAAATAATTTTGAACTCATGTCATATTCAGGATGAAATGGAGTTCTGGGAAGGCGCAGTTGCTCTGGTTTCTGATGTGGGTGAAGATGAGGTGCCTGCTGGAGTTCCATTCTCACCACGTCAAGTGTTCGTTGTGCTTGAAGATCAGGTTGTAATGACTCATCACTCATGGACTGATGCACTGGTGTGTTTGTTTGGGCTAATCTATGCTCTGCATCTCAGCTATCCTGTGAAGTGTACTAGCTTTTTTGAGTTCATTCAAGTAGTTTTACTGAAGCTAGATGATGAAAGAAAGCAACTCAAACCAAAATTGCAGACACTGAAAAATGAGCTGGTGTAGATTGGATTTGTTGTTGCTACATTCATGCCTGTTCAGGAATCAGCGTTTAAGGGCTTTTTGTCAACAGTTCTATTTTTACACGGGTTCTAAATTATAAAAAAAGGAAACATTCAGTTTGCTAAGAATAAGGAAATTTCACACTAGACATCCTTCTTTTGATTAAATTTAAAGGCAAACTACTGAGAAGCCTCAAATATACCCTTTTTTCATAGTGTGTAATTTTGAGTTTTTTTATTTATTAGAATATTTAATTATTTTGGTTTTAGATAACCTTTGTTGTGTTTGTATTTACTGGTTTATGTCAGTATGTTGAAAAGTAAAAGAATCATTTGAATTTGTTCAAAATTTATACCATCCATCATTATTCTTGTATTGTGAGATTGATACTTCTTATGTTTACCTTTTTAAGTTTGGCTTTAAAGACTAAACAGATTTTGTAAACTGTTTCAAATTTACAATGGCATACTTATGTGTTGCATACTGACAGCATGTGTGAATACTGTTACCAAAGTCATACGTATATTTATTTTTGGTGTATAGGTGTATATCAATACATCAGACTATTGTGGATGGATGAAAACGTAATCATTTAATCATTATCTTAAGATCAGGATGGTTATGGCTGATACCATTTGACTTCTAAAATAATTTCCCTCATAAATATTAGAATTTTCACCCTACAGTATTCTAATTTATTGATATACACCTAGTATTTTTCTTTTGGAAGTTTAATAATAGCATCAAATTGCACTTTAAAATCAGTTTTTCTGATGTCTTTTTGGTTATTTGTCAGAAGCCGCACTTTTATTGATTCTGTATTTTCTGCAGTTGAAGTTAAAAATAAAAAAAAAAATGGGAAAAAAATCTAAGTTTGTCGTTGTGTTAACAGTACTTAAATTGTTTTGTGCAATCAGTTTCCCCAATTGGATTGAGTAAATTAATACAATTTTAATTAATTTAGAAAAGAACCATTAAAGTCAAATTAACTTAATTTTACTAAGAATATATAACACTTTTAAAACAAGTATGAATAAATACAGCATTTTGGTACAAGAAAATCAAATGGTTTAAGTCAACTCATACCAAATAAAATTAGTAAATAAACATCATTTATTTGAGTTATCTTATTATAATTGTGTTGGGTTCATTAGGCTCCAATTAATTGATTAAAAACACTAAAACAATTTGAGTTGCATAACTTAAATCAATTGGTGCAATCAGTTTCCCCAAATCATTTGAGTTAGGTCAACTTGTCAGGTTACAGTGTGCTCTCACTCTTTGTTGGTTCCTTGTTGCTGGTCCTGTTGTCGTTGTTGTCCTCTCACCTCGTCTCTCCCTGATACGACTGATACAAAATCAAATACAAACATCTTAAAACTAAAACTCAACCTTCTAGGCGTAATCGGAGACAATGGCACATGAAGTGTGCTCCTGATGTCCAGTCTGCTCCGTAGCTTTGTTTTGGTCGCTGTAACCGCAGAAAATCCCACTTCACAAAGATAGGATGTTATAAATAGGATGAGTCTTGAACTGAATTAACCTGTGTCAACAGGCACAGATGCACCGACAGATGTAATTGGGAGAGAATACCGCAATTTTTTTATATTTTTCAAAATAAAACATCACTCAGACTCTGATCGATAAATTAAATATATATATATATTAGGGCTGGGCGATATAGAAAAAAAGCTTATCGATAAAAAAAAATGCATATTGATCGATATCGATAATTATTGAAAGGATTTGAAATCATATTTTATGTGCAGCTCTGCCTGGACTTTTTATAATATTGCTAAATGATTTAATTTTAATAAAAAACACAAACACAGACTTCGAATTAAATCTTTATTTAACCAGCTTTTTTAACCATAACATAATTGTTTTAAAGAAAAATAACTTAAGAGACCTGGGTTATGTTATTAAATACTGACAAAGAATAAACTAAAGTGACCAGAAAAGTGACCAAAATAAATATAACAAATAAATAAATGCCCCGCCGCCGCCGCCCCCGCCCCCGTTTCCTGCTTTAAACTGAGTTTTTACTTTGAAGTTGCTGGCCCCTCAGCATTTTTCTCTCAATTGTTAGAACTATGTGGGAAACTGCCCAGAACTGAATATATATATATATTTTCCCAAAATTCCCCTAAGATTCCTCGGAGGAGAGCCGCGGGGGTTCCTACACAGACTTTGGTTTGTTTTTTGTCCGACTAGCCATAACCGAAATACTGCCAAACTGGCGAACAACAAAAACCCTTTGAAACAATTTCCTCCGACTCTCCTTGCTGCGACATCTGCATGTGCTCTGTGTTGTGGTTTGAGAGGGCGGCGCTTGGTGACGGCATGCCTGGGTCCGCGATTGTGATTGGTTGGGAGGAAGCAGTGACTAGCATAAACATACATGCTAGGCTACAATGAGAAGGAAGGAAAACTGCGTTTCTTTTTTATCAAACTTTTATCGACCCTCTTTTTTTCTATTGCGCCACACGTCTATCGATCGATATATATTGTTATTGAATTATCGCCCAGCCCTAATATATATATATATATATATATATATATATATATATATATATATATATATATATATATATATATATATATATATATATATATATATATATATATATATATACTCACTCACTCACTCACCGGCCACTTTATTAGGTACCCCATGCTAGTAATGGGTTGGACCCCCTTTTGCCTTCAGAACTGCCTCAATTCTTCGTGGCATAGATTCAACAAGGTGCTGGAAGCATTCCTCAGGGAGTTTGGTCCATGTTGACATGATGGCATCACACAGTTTCCGCAGATTTGTCGGCTGCACATCCATGATGCGAATTTCCCATTCCACCACATCCCAAAGATGCTCTATTGGATTGAGATCTGGTGACTGTGGAGGCCATTTGAGTACAGTGAACTCATTGTCATTTTCAAGAAACCAGTCTGAGATGATTCCAGCTTTATGACATGGCGCATTATACTGCTGAAAGTAATTGGTACCAAGGGGCCCAAAGTGTGCCAAGAAAATATTCCCCACACCATGACACCACCACCACCAGCCTGAACCGTCGATACAAGGAAGGATGGATCCATGCTTTCATGTTGTAGACGCCAAATTCTGACCCTACCATCCGAATGTCGCAGCAGAAATCGAGACTCATCAGACCAGGCAACGTTTTTCCAATCTTCTATTGTCCAATTTCGATGAGCTTGTGCAAATTGTAGCCTCAGTTTCCTGTTCTTAGCTGAAAGGAGTGGCACCCGGTGTGGTCTTCTGCTGCTGTAGCCCATCTGCCTCAAAGTTCGACGTACTGTGCGTTCAGAGATGCTCTTCTGCCCACCTTGGTTGTAACGGGTGGTTATTTGAGTCACTGTTGCCCTTCTATCAGCTCGAACCAGTCTGGCCATTCTCCTCTGACCTCTGGCATCAACAAGGCATTTCCGCCCACAGAACTGCCGCTCACTGGATGTTTTTTCTTTTTCGGACCATTCTCTGTAAACCCTAGAGATGGTTGTGCGTGAAAATCCGAGTAGATCAGCAGTTTCTGAAATACTCAGACCAGCCCTTCTGGCACCAACAATCATGCCACGTTCAAAGTCACTCAAATCACCTTTCTTCCCCTTACTGATGCTCGGTTTGAACTGCAGGAGATTGTCTTGACCATGTCTACCTGCCTAAATGCACTGAGTTGCCACCATGGGATTGGCTGCTTAGAAATTAAGTGTTAACGAGCAGTTGGACAGGTGTACCTTATAAAGTGGCCGGTGAGTGTATATATACTTTTTTCTGTGCGGCCAGCGGTCCCCCGGTGGTTGGGGACCGCTGCAATAGAGAATTTGACGGCAGAGCTAAGCAGGATTGTTCAGCCAAACCTGACTTAATTATTTGGGTTCTTTGAGAAAGAAGAGCTTAAAATTAACAATCGTGAGCTTTTAACATTAACCAAAAACTGTTAACCAAAGTCAAACAGCTCAAAGGCTTTCCAAAAGATATTATGGTATGCCATTTTTTTTTTTTGTTAAACATTTGAAAGACATTTATTTAAGGAATGTCTACAGCATGCAGCATGTTGAATGTTCATTTCAGTTTTATGTCAAACTGTGAAAGGAAAAGTTTTTGTGTTTTTCTTTTCTTTTTTTTCTTTCTTTTTTTTGCCGTAAGGTATAGGCTATTCTTGTGTGCATCTTTCAGGGGCTGCATGTTGGTGCAACTAGCAGCGCTGTTGCCTTTAAACAGGAAGATTCTTATTTTTCTGTCTGCTCTGAGTTTATTCTCCCTGTGCAGGCGTGTATTCTCTCTGGAAACTACAGCTTCCTTCCACAGTGCCAAATAATTATTAGGTTCAATGGTGTGTCTAATTTCCCCTTAAGTGTGAGTGTATGGTTGGATGTCTATTTGTTGCCCTGCGATGGACTGGCAAATCGTCTAACATGTACCCCATCTTAGATTGCTATAAAAAGGCTCCAGCCTCCTTTGACTCTAACCACCAAGGGAAAGAAGATGGATGGATCTCATCTCATCATCTTATCTTTAATATCAAGTAAAAGCTGGAAGCCTGAAACCACATGAGTGATTCATATAATAACCATTCCAGCTTTCATACTTGAATGTATCCGTGAGGTGTAAGTGTCCACTGACCACAGAAATGTGTTTTTTTTTAATTATCAATCAGAAAACATTTGTAGGAAAGGCTTATATAGTTACTTCACCAGAGGAACATGAAAAACCCGATAAAAAGACAAATGAATTTTTTTTGAAACTGGCAAATATCACAGCGTGTGCACAATTCATTTTCTCATTTATTTTCTCATCTTTTAAGATGCTTAAGCAGCTGGCTATTACTACCCTTGTTAATTCCCTGAATACATTTAGGCAGTATAAATTTTTCACTAATGTTAAGCCTTTCTAAAATTATATTTACTGTCTACAAATATCTTGGTGTATTGTAATTCAAAATGCAACATGCAACTGTCATTTACTTTGATAAGTTTTTAAGCAGGGAACAAAGTGACAATGAAAAATATTTCATTATGCAGGGGATGTAAACAGAGTTTGCCCATCTACTAATCACTGTATTCTATTATTTCACATACCAGGCGGTGACGTAACAGGAAAATTCTTACTCTGGGTGGACAACATATATATTTTAGGTTAATCAAAAAATTAGTAATGTCACAAAGTGGTTATAGAATTCTTTTTTCCATACCAATCTTAATGTATTGTATGTATTATTTAGATTAGAAACTTTAAAAAGACTTGACACTGCTATGTTTACATTGGGTCAGTAAGATGGCCAGGCAACCACTTCTATGTACTGGATAACAAAATTTAAATAAATAAAGGAATGGTATATAATTGTATAAGCAATACTTGACAATCACAAACCTTCATTTAAAATATTGGCTTGATCTTTGTTGTACTTACCACTGTAGCTGTGAAACGAGGTAGACACAGGTGCAACCAATCACACTTCAGGAATTTATAGATATAATTTAGACTAAAATCATGGTCATATTTTGATCACATGGCTTTCTGCAATACACCGCTACAAAGCTAATGGGCATTATTGCCATTCGTAAGGTTATGGCAATAATGCTCATTAGCTCAATAAGAAATAGTTCTATAATGGAGTTTTCAATGTCATAATTCCAGACGGGGAGATTTGTCAGACTATGTGTGTGGAAGAAAAAGGAGAGAGAACACCTTTCTCTGTTTTATATTTGGATGTTCCTTTGTCATGAACTTCATTTACACTGTCTGTCCAATCACAGACGTGACTAGATTAGTAAGTGACACTGAGACATGTCTGCCAACAAATGGAAAATCCTGAAACACTTACATACCTACACACAGAAGTGTCACACTATCATTGTGGGGACTTTCCATTGACTTCCATTTATTTCCCACTATGGTCTAACCCAGAGCCTTACTCTAACACTAACCATTACCAACACATACCTAACCCTAAACCTCACCTAAACTCAATTCATACCTTAGACATAAACTTAAACCCTGCCCAAAAGGAGAACCTGTCCTTATGGGGACTAATCGTTGGTCCCTACAAGTACCTATGAGTCCCCAAAATGTAGCATATTTCTGGGATATTTTCAACATAAGGTAACAAAAACATGGCCACAAATACAAAAAGCGGTACATGCATATATATGCAAGCCCCATTAAAAAGAGAAATTTACGGAGAAATTATCAAAAAAGCAGTTGTTCATGATTTAATGGCATTGTTTTTCGTTTAAATTTCTGGATTATCAAAAACAAAAGTACAAAAAAAAGTAATCTGAATATTACTGGTAATGTAGAATTAGAACCTGTTTTTCTCAATAAAACTGGATACACCAGCTTCAGCCTTGACATCCTCTTTGTCTGCTTAAGGGAGGGATAGCTAAATAATGAAATATTCATGACTTCTTTCTTTCCACTAACTGTTTGAAGTGACAGAATTACAACTCTACCAGTGTTACAATCATCAGGGGTCTTCCATTCACATGATTTGTTTTCCTCTTTGGTCACTTTTACACTTTAGGTCCCACTTCCTCTGATTTTTTTGTTTTCTCTTTTAAGGATGTTTATCTGTATATAATGTGGATGTATCTCTACATTCCCTGGTGCAGCTATGCTGTTGTGTTTACATACCTATGGACATACTGGAAGGGCAGCTGCAAAAGCTCTGCCCCTTGTTCTGCAATTGGCAGGGATGAGCTGTACCAAGTGCCTTTGTGTTCCTATTAGAAAAGGCCTGGCCCTGCTCGATCAATTAGTCAGTTTGAAATGATTGTCTTTTAACTGAAAAGATATATATATATATATATATATATAAATTATTGAACCAGGCAAAATAATATTCAGGCATTTTGTATTGGAAAACAAATAGCACAAACAAACCAACAAAAAAAAAAACAACAAATCTCTTTTTAATGTAAATAAACTTATCTGTGAATAGAATATGTTTCCCTGCTCCTTTTAAAAACTATACTTCCAAAGAAAGCCCAGAAAATGGTACATTCTTACCCTAAACAGTTATTGTAATTTCCAAGTCTGGGCTATGAAGATCAAAAAGCTACCTTTACAGTGAATCCAGGTATTCTTTCCTTATTCTCACTTTGTCTTCTGCATAACCTCATCCAGAGCTGTTTTATAAAGCCTGTCAGTCATCAACTTTATACAGTAGTTATGATATATTCAGTAAATCGTTGAATACATGATCAAAATCTGACCTCAAATAAAGCAGTTGGTCAGTTTTCTTTCCAGGACCGCTTCTTTATTTAGAAGCATACATTTGAAATACCTTTTACAAGGATTATTTTGTCCTTAAGTATAAAAATCTTACATAGGGGTTTTACTTTGTTTTTTTAAACTTCAGTACCTACTCTGTATGGTTGGATGTGTTTATACTGGTAAAAAATAAGCTAATAAAGATGATGACTCAACCATGTGCTAACCACAGTGGAATGCTGTATGACAGATTGGTGTACTGAAAGCTTTATGGACAGATACACTGGCACAGAGACAGGCAGACATGAAAGCAAGCAGGAGGTCTGTCACAAAAGCAGGCAGAAAAGACTGGTAGCCAGTAGGTGGTCTAACTGGTGGGCAGCCAGGTGGAGATGTAAGTAAGTGGAAAGCAACGTCGACAGGCAAGGTGACACATTGGTTACACTGACTCAAGTAGTCAGGCAAAGTGACAGGATTTAAGACATGGGGACAGACAGACAGACCAACAGCCCGGGAATTACTTGACTGTGCCCCTCAATGTCCCTTGAGGTCCACTAAGGGCTGGAGCGGGTGGCATGTGGTATGTCACTGAAACTATCTGATGATAAGAAGAGAAGCAGTAATGGAATACTTTAAAAGAGGACAGCTGAAGAGTGGAAAGTTTGTATAAAAAATAACTTTCCATGCTTCAGATTTATATTAGATTATATACAGCTGCATTATTAAAGACTAAGATTATTTAAGCAACAAAACATATTGAACTCATTGTCGGCTGGTGGTAAACCCTCATTACCACCATCTGACACCAAGGTAAATACTTTTCTCTGCAACATTGAGGATTTATTCAGAAATCAGTAATATACATTTTTACATTAATACAAATCTTCACCTTTCATATTAAGATAAATATCTCCTTCTGTTTTTTAAAATGTAAAGTATTAAATATATTATACAATTAACATCGATTTAAGCACAAAAATAAACAAAATGCCTAAATTGCTATTTCTTTTACCTTCTCTGTATAACTAAATGTTTGAATCTTAATCTCTTTTATCTTAAAATGTGGTTAAGCCTAGCACATATTTTATATGAGCTAGGCTTAACCAAAATGGTTAAAGTCACAAAATATTTTGTATTGCAACTTCAACCTTTTTATGTGACTCATCTCATCGGAGGTTAGCTTTTTTTGAATGAACGAGGATATTCTGAAAGTAAATTCATTGCCTTTGGCATAAAGATAATAGATAGTTTGCATCATTGCTAACTGTGCTCTCGTCTAATTTTGCTCAAACTTTGTATTACTAATATTGCAATACATGTTGTGCTATTACTTATGTTGTGTCTGTTTTTGCTTCAGAATATCTTTGCTTTTGATCTTGCACATTTCATGGCTTAAAAATCAGCAGCATGTTTGTTATAGCCATTGTCTAGCTCAACAAAGCAACGTGTCATTTTACAATTGTTTTAATAATGAGATAAACAAAAATGTACCATTAGTTGTATGAGAGGCTAACATAATATGCATAAAGGGTTACCTTTGTGCCTAAAACCTTTTTTAGGCACAAAGCACAATCTGATAATAAACACCTGTGTGAGTAATCAATACTACTACTCTAGCATTTCATGAGCTTTTTTGTACATTGATGGCTCATTTTGAAGAAAGGGTACCCTAAAACCCCTAAGTTTCTTACTGTGTTATGTCATTACAGAAAGAAAAGACAATTAGAAGAATTTGATTGATACAATTACTTTAGGCTTTCGCACTCAGACCTTGGTAAGAAACATTAGCGCTACATTTTGCTTTGATATGCATAAACGGGGTTATAACCTTCAATCCACTACATTTCATTCAAATATTGTACTTTCTACTCCATGATGAGGAAGCAGCCAGTTACTTGTTGATTTTGCCTCAGCTTAGATCTTTAGTCCATAATTGCTCTTTTTCTTTTTTGAAATGCAGTTTCAACATGCAAGGTAGCATCCATTTGGACAAAATTTGCATGACATTCCACAAATTCGTGAAACTCAGGGCAGATATTATTTGTAGTTTATAAATGTCATCAAGCTGTTAGTTGTTGCCTTGTGGCCAAGTTATTTGGTAGGATCAGTTCTCAAATCGTAGTTTGCTGTTTCTTTGTGATAATAGATTCAACCTTAAACCTCTATTACATAGCAAAGGTGTGAGGAGAATCAAGATACTCCTATTTTATTTTTTTTATAAATAATAATAATCACAATAGCTGTATTTTTTTCTGGCTTTTTTATGCTAAAGTTCTTTACAAGTGGTGTAGAATCTGTAGCAGGTGGTTCTACGCATCAATATCTCTGGTGGTTTTTGAAAGTTACAAGGTTCTTTAAACTGACTCTGAAATTAGATATTAGAAAAGTTCATTTCTATTTTTGAATACTATAGTACTTTTAAATGCATGTACTTTTGAATATTTAAGTATTTGGAAAGTGAGTACTTCAATACTTTAACTTGAGTAGATGTTTGACCAAGTAACTTTTACTTGTAGTTGAGTAAGATTTGACTATAAGTATCAATACTTTCACTCAAGTACCACTTTTGAGTACTTTGTTCATCACTGGTGCTAGGTGCCACTAGCTAAGCCTGATATGTCTTCTAGCATGTACCTTTTGGTTTGATAACCCTTCATGGATCCCAACCCTCCCCTGTACTTATCTACTGTTTCCTTGTGCCCCTAGAAGCATTTTTTAGACCATGTCCTTTAACTTTGAGTCTGATAAAAAAAAGTCATTCACTGAGCAGCATGTTTACCATTGCTTCTATAACCTCCATTGTTACATTGTAGTTGTGTGGTTTACAAATCACATCATCTTAGTTCAGTGTATTCTCATTATTAGTTCGTATGAAATCGTACGAAAAGTTATGCACCGTAATTTTGTACGTTTTAGACATTTTTTTCGTCGCATTTCGTCGTATTTTTATGTCTTGCCTCGAGACAAGATATCCTTGCACATGTTATCCACCATTAAATAACATAGAATTTAACATACAATTAACCCTAACCCTGACCCTAACCCTAAGATACAAAACAGCAAGCAACCTAGTTAGAGACCTGAAGAAGTGATTATTGCACTGTTTTCCCAGTTTTACGTCCTTCCACGGATCTGCTTTTTTCGTCTGTCTGGTTGCGCATTCGCACTGATCTGTTTTTTCGAGGAAAAACGTCAAAAACGTACAAAATACTGTGCATAACTTTTCGTACGATTTCATACGAACTGATAATGAGAATATGTTGCTTAGTTTTCTGGCTCTGGAGGTGACTTGATCTTACAACTACACCCATTTTGAGGTGGAACTGTATTGTGATGGAAAAAGACCAGAAAAATGTAGCTGTAGCCATAACATTATTAACGGCCCCTCACCCCCCACCATGGACAGTTCTCCCGCTTGCCAGCTAGAAAGGGGCTTCAAAGCATCCGATGCAGGTCCAGCAGATTCCAAAACAGCTTTTTCCAAATTGCCATTAGACTGCTGAATGTTAAGAAAAAAAAAATGGAAAAACTGTAAATCATATTTCGGTCTTATTTTTACATTTAATCACCATGTTTACATTTAATCATTACATATGATCATATGTAAACATTACATATAACTTCTGCACTTCAAGAAATAGAAATATCTTGAGAGCTGTACTGAATGTAATGTTGTTTTCTATACACCCTGTGTGTACAAAATGACAATAAAGTTTGTCCAAGTCTAAGTCTAGCAAAGGAAAAGGGCCACTGTCAAACATTCCTCCCTCATAGCTAAAGAGCTGTTTGCTTTCTTTGACAGATTTGTCCTTCATGTTATGTAGTGATGACATTAAAATGTTACAAATGGCTGGTTTGACTTTAATGTCTATTACCATATCGACACAACATAATCAGTCATTTTGACTTTGAAGCTAATATAACAGCAGCACATTTGAACAACTTAACTTTCACTCCATATCCCCATTAAGTTAAACCAATAATTAAAATATTGTTTTATATTTCAGTATAAGAACCACTCTTAAAAGATTATTTCTTTTAAATCTAGTCAATCTATAGTTACTCTTAAACATATTAATACTCCATGCATTTTTCCACTGTAAAACAACAAACCTCTTTGTATTTTATGGGTTTATTATTATGAGATAGACTTACTGGTAATTTTTTCTAAACTACAAGGAAATGTAAAAGGAAATTTCATTTCTTTCAGAAATCTGAAAAACTACAAGAGCATATTTAAATGTTGGGGGTTACACAGTGGCACAGTTTGTAGCACTGTTGCCTTGCAGCAAGAAAGTCCTGGGTTTGATTCCCAGCCTAGGGTCTTTCTGCATGGTGTTTGTATGTTTTCCTCAGGTACTCTGGTAAGTTTAATTGCTTTATGTCTCTGTGTTACACTGTGATACACTGCTCTTGATAATGGGGGAAAAGAAGCTGTGTTATATTTGTCAAACACAATGTCCCATGTGCCATCAATGTCCTCTGTATTTTCTGACTGCAAACTCATTAGCCCAGATTTGTACTTTTTATCACATTTAAGCACGCTACAACTCAGAATCATTGCAGCCCATATCCTGTGACAGAATGAAGGTTTTGCCTCATGTCAGCCAGTGAGACAGTAGCTGACACAATGACGCAGTGAATGATGGCTTTTCATGAAGAGGAATGGCAGCCTTACAGACCACAAGCTGCTCTCAAATGTTCCTGTCTGACCTATCTGCACTGTGTATTTGTATGCAGGCACAGGATGTGTTTCTTAAACCATTTATTGACTAAGGCCTCCACTTACTTCCTGGAGTGGCACAATGTGGGAAAGGGGCTTTTTTCAGTAAATTAAATTATCCTTTCACAAATCATGTCTTTTATAAAAATGGAGATGCCGTCTATTTATTCATAAATATATTAATTTGAGCTGTTTTAATTTTAGGGTAATGTTAGTCACTTAATGTAGTTAGTCTGTGTAAATTGTAAAAAAAATCTGTCTCAAGCTATGTATTATGGGGAAAAGCCTTCTAAACATATCACATCGTCTGAGCTCTTTGAAGCAACTTTTAGGGTTATAATCACAGTGAACATTATTTAATGTCATATATCCTCTGCACATGATAATGTCTCCTGAGCTCAATCATTTAATCCACAATGATGCGTAAAGTGACAAATCTCAGCAGGGATTACAAATAGGATATTTGCCCACTTGCCTTATACCTCAGCAGATTAATTTAAAAAGTATTTAATACATTTGACAGGAAAAGTTCTCTAGAATATGCACAGTCGACAGTTTTTAACTAACTAAAAAGAAATTTTTGGATACTATCAACCACATAACTACACAAGCCTTTGAAAAACCTCTCACAACATCCTCAAATTAATTTATATAACAATGTTTATTTAGTTATTTCACTTTATTGCCTAATATACTCCTAGAAGACTGCTGTCATAAATCCAATCAAAACCAAAAAAATCAATTCTATTAGTAAATAAAATAAAAAGGGAAATGATTTATTAAAAAGTTACATACAGTATGTTAATCACAAATACAGATAAGTTATAACATTAACCCAATAAAAACATAGATCCATTGTTGAAAATTCAACATTTTCACTAATTTAACAGATAATGTTTTTTAACATAATTGTTATTCCCATTTTCTTATGTAGCATTCAGCAGTGCAGTTGTATATGGGTTATATTATGAAAATATATATCAATTCAGTAGAAGTTAAAAACTATTATGAGAATTGTACTTAAAAAGTGTTTGATTAATTTGATTAATGATATTGCTGTTGCAATAGTCAAACTTGCAGGTGTAGATCATTTTAGATGTATTTGTTTGACTAAAAAAGTGTGAAGTCTTACCATTATAAAATAGTTAAAATGGAGCACTAACAAACATCTTCTTTAATGTTACCCTTTAGCAGCATCAAAGAAAAAAAAAGTGCACCATAATAATATTTCAGGGATCATTGACATTTTTAGTCTCCAAAAAATAACTTTTTTTTTTCTTTTTTTTTTACTAAATAGAAGCATACCTCTCCTTAAATATAAGAATTTAAATCGAAACGTTATGTTAACGTGGTAAAGAGCCTAGAGTAAGTGCATCTATCATCGACTAGTCTGTAAGATCAGCCTCTTCTGTGTTTAACTACTAAAAGGAGGATCTCTTCCTCACAACGTGGGCTTGTGTTGCCCGCTGGAGGCGAGATTGGGAAGCACAAGCAGATGGGATAGAAAGAAGAAAGGCACCATATTTCCCTGTCCCTGCTCTGTTACTCATAGGCAGTTGCAGCGACCGTCGGTCTTCTCAGCACGGGGGAAGATTTCGGTGAAGCGACAGGGTGCAAACTTCAACCGTCCAAAACTGTGTCTATGTTCAGTGGCGAAGAATAGAGTGAAGGGACAGAGAGAGAGAGAGAGAGAGAGAGAGAGAGAGAGAAACATATAGGGAGCAATGTTAACTCAGGTCTATTCCAATTAAATAAGTAATTAAAATGATAATACGGGGACACTCAAAGAGAGTAAGGGCGACTTGCATCCAATCTGGGATCCACAGGTCTTGCGCGCAAACGGATTCTTAATTATTTTCTACAGACGCGCGCTCCCATCGCCGCAGCTAGAGCGCTTCTTCTCTCCTCTCTTCACTACTTCCTTTCCTCCTCTCAACAGCATCCAGAACTATAGAGCAACCGTCCCCCACTTCTCTCCACTTCTCTCCCCCACTTCTCTCACTGCCAGATTTCTCTCCTCTACTTCACCCATATCTTCGCAACCCTCTCTCTAGTTCAGTCCGTCACTTTCTGTGACGCACGACGGGGGAAAAACCAAGTCGAGGCAGCTATGATCCACATACTCGTAGCCTACCACTGTCAGTGTGCTGACAGAGATGGGCTCCTCCTGAAGCCGATTGGAGAACTCTCTCACCCGGGGTTGTTTTAGCGATCGCCCGAGAGGCGGTTCGGGAGGAGGCGGTGGTGGAAAGGGGAGGAAAGGAAGAGGATGGGCAGAAGTAGAGGACTTGCATTTTGAACAAACTACTTAGAAAAAAAGAGAAGAGAGAGAGGGTCAGTATCACCGGAGTGCAAGAGAGAGAGAGAGAGAGAGAGAGAGAGAGAGAGAGAGAGAGAGAGAGAGGGGAGAGATCGCATTCTTATCACGTCTACGTTTCTCTTCTCTCCTCTCTTTCGCTACAGCCACTAAGAGAGAGTGAGGACAGGGGGGAAGAGAAAGTGAGAGAGTGCGAAAAAAGGTAGAGAAGAGGATAACGAGAGAATTACCAAATTCAAACTACTGATCTTTTTTCCCAGATGCTTTCCAATTGCATAACAAAATTAAGGTGAGCAGAACTATTTCGTGTGGATTATGGAGAAGTATTTTTATGTTTTTATTTTTTCGTTTAATTTTTGTGTGTGGGTTACCGAGCTTTTACTGATGTCTGCATAGCGCTGGACTTAAACATGGAGACAGCGAGCAAGGATAACGGAGAGCACCTCCTACTAATCAATAAACATTTTGCTCTAGCTTTTAGTCCACATTTTCATGGCCAATGTCAACGCGAAAGCCTGCATTATGCTTGGCATTTATTCCAAAACGCGCTCTGCTGCTCCTTTTTTTTTTTTGAGTGAGAGTGGGTGTGGGGGGTGTCTTAGGTTGGCACCAAATCAGAGACCGTTCCTTCTAGACCGGAACTTGTTCATCATCATTTTTCCCACACTAACTGCGAAGATGTCTGTTGAAAGGCACTCGTCCTTTTAATGGAACCTGGTTGAAATTGACCAATTCCTGACAAGCAGTACCTCTTTTTTTAATTCATCCGGGGCTCATTCTCATGCGCATCTCCTCCTCATCTTAGCCCCCCCCCCCCCCCCCCCCCCTCAATTCCCCGCTGTCTCTGTCCATGTCCTTCTTTGTGTTTTCCCCGTTCAGACGGCTCAGCCACCCTCCTCATTTTTTTTCGTTCTCTCCCTCCTCCCTTACAGCCCGGCATCGGACCGTGAGACGCGGGACGCACCGGGCCACGACAGAACAAATCATCGCAGAAGGAGGATATGTGAAGTTGGAATTCCACTAAACTAAGTATGTATACCACTCGATACGATGCAGCAAATGGGAAAATGTTATGGTCCACAATTCGCTCCGTCTCATGAAATGTTTTCTTACTTTTTGACACCCCATCTGGCTTTGTGATCTCAATAACATGGAGGTGGAATCAAATCCTGTTGGATGACTCATGGAATGGGCAGTAGAACTTAAATAAAAATAACTCCTTTTTTTTTTTAATTTGCCATCAGGTTCATTTGTCACATTTTTTTGTGGGATTACTGCATTTTTCCGTCATATTAAAGTACCGCGTTGTCGCCTTCAGCACCACGGACAGCGATTTTACCTGCGCCAATGGATGCGCTTCTCTGTATTTTTTTGAAACAGCGAAGTGAATACATGAGTTTTCCATAACAGCAAAAATTTCAAACGCTTTGCTACTGTGAATGTTTTTTTTTTTTTTTGAAGAGATGAGGAGGCATACAGACAGTGAGATTGACAATAATAGAAATATATGCATTTATTTAGCCAAAGCATAATTCAATTCATATGAGACATTTTTTATTTTTCATTTTTTAGGCAGTGGTAATTTTTTTGTTGTTAATTCATTGCTTGTAGTTTTTACTGTTTCACTCTTAGCGTAAGGTTATCGGGCTCTGGAAAAAAAAAGCTTTCCCCACAGCTGGGTTTCTCAAAGCAGAAGTGTCCACTGCTCTTTTCACTTGTACAATCATTTCTATTACCCTAAAATAGCTAGAGATTATTAAACATACAATATTAGTGTTGAAACAGCAATAAATAAAGTCTTGGAATAAAATATATTTCCTGGCATAAGGCATATGGTTTAAATAAGTGAAAACACAAGAACCAAAAGTACTGTTTTCTATTTTTTTCTGAATATCTCACTACTTTTTTCTCACTTTCACTTTAAAATTTTACATGCAACACTGTACAATGTACCTTAGCAGCTTTAAATAAGTCTTAGACAGAGAAATACATACACCGTCCGATTGGCTTAAATACAAAAATAATTATATTGTAGCACTAACTTTTTCTTCCAGGTTAACATTTCTGAATGCTTCTGTAGCAGCAAAATAACATTCATATTTTAAGAGATGGTTATTAGGTTCTTGTTATGCATTAAACAAAGCGGGGGGGCAGTGTCTCTTCAACACTACTCCTCCTCACCCACTTTTCTCTTCGTTTATTCATAGCGATAAGCATCTCTGCTGTGATTTATTGCGACCTTAACAGCACATCTGCTGTATAATAAATGGCATTTCAGGCTTTATAGTGAAGTGTGATGCCTGATTGCAGAAAGCTATTTGTATTCTCAAGTATCATATTATCAATTTAAAAGTATAGAGTTTTATATATAGAAGGAAAGTAATATTGCAGACTGTGTCCAGCATCCTTCTATTATTCATAGGTATTCATTTCAAAGCTGCCTTTGATTCTGCTGCAACTAATGGGCTCTTTCTCATATATATAGTATATATATATATATATATATAATTTAATGTCTCTCCACCTCAAACTTATCTTTGTTATGATGAGTATTTGTGTGTGTAACAATTAACCCTATACCTTCACTCTGATTTAATCTAACCATGTGCTTACTGTTCTCTGTTGCAGTGCTGTGAAGTGGCTCTGTCCCTAGAGCTGAAACTTCATTGCCGTGGTGTCAGCGAGGATGCTCTGGGTTACCTTGCTGAGCACCATAGCCTTAGGATGGACCACTCCAATTCCACTGCTGGAGGACTCAGAGGAGATCGACGAGCCCTGCTTCGAGCCGTGCGACTGCGAGGTCAAAGAAGGCATCTTCCATGTCCACTGTGACAGTAAAGGATTTACAAATGTCAGCCAAATCTCTCAAATTTGGAGCCGGCCCTTTAAGCTCAACCTGCAGAGGAACTCAATGAGGAAGCTCTTCTTCAACAGCTTCCTCCATCTTAACAATGCTATATCCATCAATCTCGGTAATAATGCCTTGCAAGACATACATGCTGGGGCATTCAATGGCTTGGGAATACTCAAACGGCTTTTTCTCCATGAGAACAAGTTAGAAGTTTTCCGAAATGACACATTTCTGGGGTTGGATAGTCTAGAATATCTCCAGGCAGATTATAATGTCATTAAACGGATTGAAAGTGGTGCATTCAGGCACCTTCACAAATTAAGAGTCTTAATATTAAATGACAATCTCATACCCGTGCTGCCAAACTATCTTTTTCGGTCTGTGTCCCTTACACATCTGGACTTGAGGGGTAACAGACTAAAGACATTGCAGTATAAAGGCACACTGGAGTATGTTGGGCGGAGCTTGATGGAAATCCAGCTAGAGGAAAATCCTTGGAACTGTGTGTGTGAGATTGTTCAGTTAAAAACATGGCTGGAGAGAATTCCCTACACAGCATTGGTGGGAGAGATCACATGTGAGTACCCATTCCACCTACATGGAAAAGACCTGCGGGAAATTAAACGCAACGAGCTCTGTCCTCTGCTCTCTGATGCAGAGATTGAGGCCAAGTTGGGAATTCCCCGGGTGCCATTCAGCAACGAGAACACTCAGCCTACAAAACCTTCCCCCATGATCTCCTCCGTTCACAACACAGCCTCTTCTGTGGAGTACAAGGAAAGACCTGTGAAGCCTACCAAACGACCCCGGCCGACAAAGAACCCCCCTACCCCTCGTAGCATCTACCCAGGCCTCAACCAACCGCCAATTGCTGGTTACCAAACAAGACCACCCATTCCAATAATTTGTCCAGCTAGTTGTATTTGCAACCTTCACATCAATGATCTGGGATTAACAGTAAACTGTAAAGACAAAGGCTTTCACAACATTTCGGAGCTTCTGCCAAGACCCCTAAATGCTAAAAAGTTGTATCTTAGCGGGAACCTAATACAGAAGATCTACCGATCAGATTTCTGGAACTTCTCAAGTTTGGATTTATTGCATTTAGGTAACAACCGGATATCCTATGTTCAAGAGGGTGCGTTTATTAACTTACCAAACTTAAAAAGTTTATATCTGAATGGTAATGACATTGAGTGGCTCTCTCCAGAAATGTTCCGTGGACTTCAGATGCTAAGTTATCTTTACTTTGAATACAATGTCATCCGTGAGATCCAGCCTAATTCGTTTTCCTTAATGCCCAATCTGCAGCTGGTTTTTCTCAATAATAACTTATTAAGGTCACTCCCTGATGAGGCTTTTGCTGGCACCAACCTTGCACGTCTTAATCTCCGTAGCAATTACTTTGTTTCTCTGCCTGTTCATGGTGTCCTAGAGCATCTCACTTCCATTGTGCAGATTGATCTTCATCAGAACCCCTGGGACTGCTCTTGTGATATTATCCCTCTCAAACAATGGCTAGAAAAGCTCTCCTCTGTCATTGTAGTGGGAGATGTCATCTGCAAGACACCTGAGTATGCTTCTGGAAAGGACCTGCGCTTGCTTGAGGTGGAGGTCATCTGCCCAGAGCTGAAGCTTTACTCAGGTCCCTCTCCAGCTCTACCTAGTGGTTATGACCTAACCACGGGAAGCTCTGAAATGGGTAAAGCTGGTGGGAGAGGAGCTGTCCCGCTGTCAGTGCTCATCCTCAGCTTACTTATCCTGTTGATTTCAGCTGTCTTTGTGACTGCTGGGCTCTTTGCCTTTGTCCTCCGTCGCAGGAAGAAGCTACCTTTCCGGAAGCGTTCCGAGGTGGACCTTACAGGGATTCAGATGCAATGTAGGATTTTTGAGGATCCACCAAGGCAAAACAGTGCTGGGAACACTGGCACACCGGAGAAACCAGCGCCCAATTTGCACACACACTCACAAACTACTCACACACATGCCCATGGCCATGTTTATGATTACATCCCCCATCCTGTTACTCAAATGTGTAACAACCCTATCTATAAACCTAGAGAAGGAGAGATTGCCGAGGAGGAGAGGGCACAGTTTGCAGAAAAGAAAGACAATGGCAGTAGTAGCAACAGTAACTACAGAACCTTGTTGGAAAAAGAGAGAGAGTGGACCTTGGCGGTCTCCAACTCTCAGCTTAATACCATTGTTACAGTCAACCACACCACAGCGGACATGTCAGGATTTCATGAAAATGGAGGGCTCTGCCCTACAGTTATTGACAGTCAGAGGCCCACACCAACAGTGGGCTTTGTAGACTGTTTGTATGGAACAGTACCGAAATTAAAGGACATGCATGTTGCACATGCACATCCACCAGGCATGCAGTACCCAGATCTACAGCAAGATGCACGTCTGAAGGAGACATTGCTTTTTACAGCTGGGAAAGGCTGCTACCATGATCCCTCCCAAAGTGATTACCTTGAGTTAAGGGCAAAACTTCAAACCAAGCCAGATTACCTTGAAGTCTTGGAAAAATCCTACCGATTTTAATGACTCTTTATCCTCCGGAGAAGAACAAAAAAATACAGAAATTTTTCATATGTGCTTTGCCACCGTCCAAAAAAGTCACTCAGATCAATATTAAAGGAAAATGTGTGGAGGCAGCATGAATTGAAAATGTTTTTTAAGGCGATGATGCCCCCACTCCCACGTAAAAATCTCCTTGGAGAAAAAGGTCATTCTCAGATGTTTAAATTAAGTGCCTTTTTTTCAGAGTAGCCAGCAATCCACCAAACCATTATTTTTATAATATAAGAATATCTCTATATGCCCTCAAGAAAGCAAACGAGGAAAAAAAATGGGCTCTGGGAAATAAAACATACAAACCATGTTACGTCTGTCTCTAAAATCCATTTGAAAGGAGTTAACACAATGTGCTACTAGCAACCATGTGGACGAACGGGAGCTGGACGTCTCCCTAACTTTTTGCTTTTTTTTTCTTTGTTTTTCCTGTCTTTTACCCCTCACCTAGGATGTACAAACACCAGGAATCTGTGCACATTTTTTTTGTAGGACATTATCAAAAGAGTCTAAAAAATACTTATATTCAAACTGAACTGCAGTTTGCTGCATGCACTCGCTTCAGTGCAGGAAGTGAGAGGATTACACAGAACTATCACGTCACTCTATGAACTCTATACAGCAACACATTTAAGGTTCAGTGTTGTATTTGATTTTCTTTTATATCTTAATATGGTTATTACTATTAATGAAGACTTATGTCTATATCAGGGTGCTTCTTGTAAAGAAAAGGAAGTGCCGGGGTAGGAATGGTAACCCAATTGTGAATATTATTACATGACCATACTGAGTTTTTTTTTTTTTGGATTATTCCAAACTCTGTTAAAACCCTGCCCCCTTTTCCCTTTCAATGCTTCTGAATTTCCCCTTCGCAGTCCACTAACAGCTTTGTAGTAAGCACTTTTAATGTTTTATCTTTCACAAAGATTTGAAGAAAAATGTGCATATATTTATTCTGTAATTTCAGTGAAGAATTTTATTGTAAAGATAATGTTAAATCAATGTATAGTGATTATGCGTCTGGTATAGCCTTCTTAATAAAAACAAACACTTTAATCTAATTGATGAAGGTGTCAATGCAAATACCAATACCAGTGCAAGATGTATGGAGTGGAGACTAAAAGGTTGTGTATTTCGTGTGGGATGTGGTCAGCTATTAGGTTTTGTTATGCAAAAATGCATGCCAGACCAAGAAACACTAAAAGGTAAGAAACGACTGATCATAACCCAAACTTGTTAATATCCACATTACAAGATTTGCATCCAATTTATCTGAGCTACATGAAAAACACAAATATGAAGTGCTGATTAATGTTTGCTCAAATTAGGGGTCTCTTTATCGTATATTAATGCACAGTTTTTTTTTCCCTTTTGTTCAGTAAATTGCAGAGATTAGCTGTGTATATCCTAAAGCCAAAGTAAATCAGTTCATACGTTGGGTAAAGGCTAGTTTTGGTGAAGACATTTTAAAAGGAAATAAGTAAGGTTGTGAGAGAGTTGTCATTATCTGAACATATATCATTGATGTACGAAATTATTAAAAAAATTAACTGCGAGGATTAGTGATAGGTATTTTTTTTACATTTGCTCATTTCATTTTTTTTGTTCCTGCTTTCTGTTTGCTATGTGATTTTATTCCACTGGAGGGCGATACAAATGTTATTACAGAGTCACACCAGAGGTTTGATGCATTTATGTTACTACATCAATCAAAATCACTTAAAAAAAAATCTTTAAAAGAAAGTTTATACATGAATACTCTATATTGAATGCATAGTTTTCTCTATAGCAATCACTATTTAAATAACACAGCTTTTTACTGTAAAAAAATAGCAAACCCTTTTTAAGCCTATTTCATCCTAAAAACAGTACAAATAGAATTTAATTAAAGAAACTAAAGGAAGACAACAACAATGGATTAATATACCATAGAAATCAACATTCCTACCAATTTATCTATTGTTTCTAATAGTATAATCTTATTTTGGGTGATAACGCAATTCAGGTTTTGATGTCTTAAAATTTGTAGTAGCTATGGTGACTGTAAAAAGTTTACACATTCATGATAAAATAACAGGTTTTTGTGATGTAAAGAATTAGTCCAAGACAACTAATTTGAGAACATTTTCCAACTTTAGTTTCACCTACAACCTGTAGAATTTTTTTCTACTGCTCACAGGCTTTTGGGGAAGGAATTATCTGCATGGAACAACTTGACTTGGCAAAATTTTCTCACTCTTTTTTTAACCATGCATATTGTGACAGCACCATCATCTTATATTGCCTCACAGAACTTTAATGAGAATTGAGGCTGGGCTCTTGCAATACCACTCTATAAAAACTATTATAGTCTTCTGTTGAACACACACTTTTAACATTTTGATGTATACCTGAATGTTTTCTCAAACTTAAGATGACTTCAGCATTGAAGCGCATGTTTGATATTTGGTGCAAACATTGACTTTGAAATTAATCAGGATTTCCACTACATTAAATCCCCAACTCCAGCTAGTGCTGTTCTTGCCCCAAACAAACGTTTCTTAATATGGCCTAAAAATCATTACCCATATTTTAAAACCGTAACACATTACCAGACATGGCTTTGAAAGATTAAGCCAGGTAAAATATTTTTCTTTTCCTTCTTTTATTGAAGAAAACCCTTGCATCATTTTCATTTTACCATTGTATCTCAAAGTCTAGGCATACAAGGATCACATTCAGTAACTATTAGAAGCTCATTCAGCTCCAGTATTTTTTGTTATTTCCCTGGTTGTGGGGGAAAATACAGTTCTCTGCATTATATTTCCTACTCTTGATGTTTATTTCTTATGGTATTTATAATGGCTCAAAAAATCCTTTTGTGAACTTTCCCTGATTTGTAGCTTGGGTCTTTGTAAGATTCTTCCAATGCATAAACTGTTCAAATTATGGCCTTTGCTGTTAGATGCACAAAAATAAATGTTAAAAAAGAAAGAAAAAAAAAGAAGAAACAAATCATGCTAATGGTGGCAGGTATATCATTATTGATTTTTAATATGAGCATGAATGGGGTGCCCAGCACAATTGCTGGTTAAAAAAATGAGTGTGTCCACACTTTCATTTGGGTTGTACAGCTCATAGGTAACATGAAACTATTTTTAAAAATTTCTGAAATAATTTGTCTGGCTCTCAATTCATTTAAAGCCCAAAACTACAGGAATCTGTAGTTTTATTAATTCTCACTAGAATTTGTAGATTAATTAATTTTACCCAATGACCCCTTTGCTTTGTTTCTAATGCATTTAACAGAAGGTATGACGCTCACTTTAAATACAGTGTTATTATTCCTGATATGTGTCAACTTACAGTAATTAAAATGTAGCAAACCAACCTTTCTTTTCCCCATCTCCAGTATTGATTATCAGTGATCCAGTATACAAGCTTGCATTAAATTGAACATTTTATCTTGTGTTGCCTTCAATGTTCATTTATTTTTGGCAATTATTGCTGCCCAGACAAGCCCCTTCATATGAATCATTTAAAAGTGATTATATGAAGTGTGAAGGCTTTCTCGTTTCTACAGCTTTTGGAAAGTTTTACGGTGTTGAAAATTTTTTGCTATGCTCTGTCCAATTAGTCTTCATCCCCTCTGGTACATATACACATTCACACATGGAGAAATACACAAAACCTTAGTTTCCATGAATACAAGGTCAAATAATAATGTCAGCAGTTTTAGTATGCACTTAGTTTGATTAAAAGCATGATATATTACTCTATTAACCTAAACCTTTACCCTCCAAAACCCGCTCTAAAATGAATAGATTAAGTTGATAATTTTTGCTTTGCTTAGTGTCTTGGTAAACTTTTGTTTTTATATTCTCCATTGTTTAATTTATATAATTAGATTCCACAGATAAACATTAAGCTTTCTGTCAAAATAGTTTTTTAGGATATTGTTTTTGTCATCCCCCCAATGATCTGCAGGATACTTCATGATGAACGTTGAATCTATACTAAGTCAGAGATTTACTACATACTTTAACACATGTGCTGATGTTTCTTTACTACTTCTTCACAATCAGTGCAAGGTAACATTTTCATTACAATTGAATTAGTTTTTTGTCAACAGTTCTGCATCTTTGCCCTATTTATGTTTTGTATTTCAGTTTGTTTTTATTTTTAGTTTAGATAAAAGACAACATCATGGTCTAACCATCAATCTTACACTGCATAATGATTGCATAATACATAAATGTTGATTACAAGTTCATTTTTCATTTTCTTAAGATTTAGTTTGACCCTATTCTTGACTTAAGAAGCTTCTTAAACAAAAGTAGAAAGAGAACACTATGCAGGTGTTATATAAGGGAAAGAATTTGGAAAACTGTTTTAGATAAAGATTATTATTCTATTATTTGCAAAAGTATTTTTATTTTAACAATGCATGCTCACCAATACTTTTCTTGACAAGCAATTCTTTATCTGTTGTGCGAGATGGTATTGTTATGACACTGGTTTTGTTAATTCTTTGGGAAATATGGGGTGCCCTAAGCCTATTATTAGAGCTTCTCTGGGCTCCTGCGACAACTGTTAACTCAGAACAGTCATTAATTTTCTGTAACTGTACTGAGGAAATTTTTGGAGCAAAATTGATAATGGAACAATCTAAAAATGGAAACTTCTCACAAGCTTGGTGTAGTGTGATGTTTTCCTCCTCCTCTCTTATGTTTTTCTTCTTTGCATCTGATGTGTTATGGCCTGTGGTTGTTGTTTGGCTGGTATTTCACTGCACTGCACATTGGAGGAAAAATGCTGTCATTGCACAGCTATGTGCGTTTGTGTGCACATGTGTGTATGTGACTGATTGTGTGTCATTTTCTTCCCCTCACTTCTGCTCCACTGGTTGTTTGCTAATTTGTTTTGTGGTTATTTTAGAGAGAAAATTGGCTTAGACCTTGATTTGGAATGGCAAGAGGGATTCTCTTTTTGAGTGCACTATTAGAGGTTTGGGCACAGAAAGATAAATAGCTGAGTAAGTCTGACAGAATGTTTCCTCAAAAAAAGGAGCTTTGTAAATGTGTCTTTTAAAGAAATATAGAATATTGTTTAGTTACCTAAAAATTTGTATCAATAGAAACATTGGAAATGTAGTGACGCTGTATTTTGTTTGTATTTTTGTTCATGTGATTTCCTTTAATAGAGTGAAATTGAAAAAGGGCTTCAGTTTGCAAAAAATGAAAAACAAAAGCTAAGTTCTATCACAGTCATAAGTATAGCAGTTTGGTGCTTGTCCTACGTAGAGAATGAATGTTCTAATTCTTGTAAATTAATATTTGATAGCAGGTCTAGGGTAATACAGTGAAACTTTTTGTTTTGCCTCTATATTTGTCTGGCTGCAATGAAAGTGCTGTGATACTCACTCTTGTTTCTACTTCAAGACATGGTTTGCACAATATTATTTATCAATCTTGTTGTGTTTTAAAAGTGGAGGTTTAAAAGTCCCCTTCTAGTTTCATCAATGCAGATCACCTTTTGACATCTATAATCAACAACGGTGGATTTTTAGCTTTAATTCAACATTCCACAAAGAACACTTTTTTCGTGTGGCTTATAGTTTTCTTGTTAATGAATTTTGCCAACTGAACTATAGCATTCTGTTGCTAATCCGCAGGAGTTCTTAGTCCTTTCCCTTAACTATGTTCTTGTCATCTGTTTGGTTAGGTAGCATGAAGGACCATTTCTTGATAGGATTACAGTTGTTCCATACTTTTGATCGATTGTTGCAGTGAAGAGAACCTCTGTGAATCGACCTTAATTTATAATCTAAGGCTGTTTTAAACTTCTTAACAGCTTTATCTGTGATCCGTCTGCTGTTTCTTCATTTTAAAGAACCTGGTTTTTCATTGTTGCTTTCTAACATCTCTTAGCCTTTACAGAACAGTTTAAATTGTACTGAGACCTCATTAATTTTTATTGATAAAGGTGACCTAAGAAGGCAGCTGGATTTTTAAAAAAATTCCGGTGGGAATCGGAGTACATTTGGGCTACATAATCATTTATGCCAGAATACACTGAATTGCATTTTATATTTATTGTGACACTATGTCAAAAATGTAAGGGTTATGAATACTGTCACAAGTTAGTGCTTTAAATCTTAGAATTATCCAACTGTATGTGTGATATTCCATAAGCTTTTCCATACAATGCTACATGAACAGAAAAGTGAAAGACATTTGGGAAATCCATTACATGCAGTGGTCTATGTCCTGAGATCATAAAAAAAACAATTTAGTTGACTGTGCTGCAGTGCAAGAGCACAACTGACCCAGTAAAGCAACGGAGAGAGATGGAGAGTTTGACGAGTAGTAAAAAGAAATGGTAGCAGGCAGCACTAGAGTGACAAATAGGGAAGCAGGGTGATTCTCAACCCTACCCCCTCTGCTGCCATGTGTGTTATAAAGCTTTGCAGTTGTATTGTTTGGCTTGTGAGTTCTGGTTCCCTTGAGACAGTGGTTCTCTTTCCTGTATGGGAAAAAATACTGCAAGTTTGGAGAAAGTAGCAGCTGTTTGTGCTGCTCAGCAGAGTACTACAGCCGCAGCTTTTGTGCACGAAACAGATTAAGAAATCTATGTCCTTATCACTCTTCCCAGGGAGAGAGGGAGAGGAGAAATACATTTATAAAAAAAGAATATGGAGCATGGTGTCCCTAGCTGGTGTGAGGAACAGTCCATTTCTCTCTTTGTTCTGCAGTGTGGGGCCTACTTTGTGTTTTTAAATGGCCTGTAATGAAATTCTATGGACTACTGCAGTGGACCTCTTCTCATATCCCTCCTCTTTCTAATGAGGTGACATTTGCACACTCATTCATCTTAATGGCTCTAAGATGTCACGAGGTGTAAAAATTTTCACTTGATTTGAACTCTGCAGGAACTTTTTTCCGTTTTCCCCACACTTATTACAGAGTTGGTAAATGCTCATATATCCCCTTTCCGAATTGCTCTACTTTTGCATCTTTGTCAGTATTAAAAGTTTCAGATTATCAAACTAATTGTAAAGTTTGATATTGCATGACTCGCAAATAAGGTCATGCCACTACATCTTTAATGAAGTTGAGAAAAGAATTTAACAAGACAACTCCAAACTCTTTATGAAATTCATGATTCGATGGTCAGGCATAACCATTCAGGATTTACTGCTAGAGAGCAAAGATTCAATCTGCTAACTAGCAATAAATCCATTCAATCATAATTAATTATTGCAAGTGTTGTTTCTAAGTCTTAAAGCAGTTAAATAATCACACTATCACCACCATGTGTGGTTGTTGGTATCTTTTTCTGAAAGTGTGTCTGGATGTAACCATCTAAAAGGTTCCACTTTTATGTCATCAGTCTACAAAATAATTTTTCTTTATATCACTTTCATAGGGAATGTGAGATGAGTCTTTATGTTTGATTTGGTCAACTTTAGACTTTGGCTTTAAAACTCTCCCATCTGTATCATTTTAACCTTATTGTTATATCATGAAAACTGAAGTTACTGCAAGTCCGATAAGTGAAGTCCGTTGTGCTTTAGCTTCTTTCACGACCTCTTGAGGGAATTATTGCTAAGAGTTATTGATGAATCATGTTTGTCTGCTTACAACTTTGAAGTGGCTTTTTAACAATTCCATACTAATAGAAACCAAACAATTGGTCCTTAAAATATTTCGCTACACTGTGGATTTATCTAAGGTTTCTCCTTTTAAAAGAGGTTTGGTAAAAGCAGGGATTCTTCCTTCCCAGTAGCTCAATTTTAAAGACACTCTTGACATTCTCAGAGGGATCCCCTCCCAAGATTCAATACAGAAAAACTTTCTAAGCCCGTATCTGCCAGGTCATCAGTTTCATACCACTCACCTGTTTCACATGCTATTAAGCTCATGATTTTTACTTGATCTCGGCTTAATTACTCCGATTGCCTGCTCATTGCCATAATTTTTCTGTTGTTCTACCTATGATCCATGTTTATGGTTGTCCTGTGGCTTTCTATTTTCTTAGTAAACAAAAACAAAAAAAACCCACTCATCTATCTTTCCTTTTTATTCGTTGGTCCTGCTGAAAAACCACATATTTTTCAATCAAAAATACTTAATAAAATAAAAAAAATAATAAACTGAACTATTGATTTCACAATGAAGAAATTAGCTCCCTACATTTAACCCATCCCCTCTGGGAAGCAATGGGCTGCCACTGTGCAGCACCTTGGGAGCAAATAGGGGTTAAGGATCTTGCTCAGAGAGCCAGAAAGGCAGTCTGTGGGAGTGTGTTTCAAACTCACAACCTCAGGATTCCAAGCCCTATGCCCTAACTACTAGCCCACCACTCCCCGTATTTTATAATTATTATTACTCCTAAAGGGATATTGAATGTTGAAATAACTGGTCTGCCTTTGTTGAAGGAGTTGTTGTTGATGTGGATATCTCCCGGAATGGACTGAAGCGGTGTTAGTGTTTGAGACATAGCTATAGTGTTTGTGACATATTTTTACCATTTTCAGTTTGTCAGAAAGGTTATATTTATTTACTTAGTATACGTTTCTGGTATCTTCGATGTCGCTTTTATTAGGTTTAATTATTGTTCGTTGATTTGCTCTTAGCAATGTAAAAATATGGCAAATCATATTTTATTTTGCCGTTCATTTTTTTACATAATATCATGTTAAAAGGGACATACTTTTAGTATTATGAATGGCATATTATTTTAATAATTATGTCTTTGAATAGGAAATTCATCTGATGGTTTACCACTGAAAAGGGTTATCATTAAAGACTCAAATACTCTCTTGCAGCACTGTGTTCAACCCTATACATAGCCATCCATGTGTCTTGTGCTCATATGGGCAAAGAGCTTGCTGCTGAACTACAGCTGTTCCTACTTCTGAGTAGGAAGTATATAGACAATGTTCCTATGACACCTTTCCATCATGTAGTCTGTGCTCTGCTTTAGCTGTAGTCATTTAGACCTGATTTCAGGAGAAGGTGCTGTATGTTTGAGTTGTTCCATCGGTGTGTAACTTTCTCTCCTGTCATTTGCATCACTTCCTTTCAAGTGGATTCCTATTTTAGATTACATGAATTTTAGTGGAGACAGAGACCAAAGATTTTAAATTTAAATGAAGGCTGATGAACACCGCTGTATTTTATGTTTCAATGTTTAAAAATGTAGCCTCTCCTCTCACATATAAATGGCTTAGTCATTCAAGGCCTCATGTTGATTGCTTGATGGCTGATGCACTTGTTTGTTCAAACTATAATCCTTCTTGTGTTAAAGTAACCTTCAGGGGGGTTTATAGCTGCTGTAAATTTTTAAAATTTCAGCAATCTGATAAAAGCAAAACAATGCCTCCATACAAAAACATCAAAGCATGCATGAAATCTGTTGCAGTAAAACCAGATGGGAATAATGTAATGCTGATGATCCTGCCAGCACTCTCTATTTTAAGTATCACTAGGCTTGAGGATCAGTATGACAAAAAATAAAAAATGGGTGGAGATGAAAACTATAAAGAATAGAATAGCAGATTATATAACACTTATATTGAACAATTTCAACTTTATAGTGTGTAACATGCAAGTTTAATTAAATAAGGTACAGCAGAAAATAAACAGCAATGAGTTTTTTTTATTTCAATAATTAATGTTTTCATGATGGTTTCTATTATGCAATGCTAAATCATAATGTCAAATCCCATAGAGTTTTGTAGGCCAAAAATTGACAGGTGCTATTTACTTACTCATCAAGCTATAAAACTTATCAACAGATGGAACAATGAATTAGACAAAAAATACCTGATGGATATTTTGATGATTTTAATCCTGTGGAGACACAATGACATGACATTTGGAATGATATTTACTTGAGAAGAGTTCTATCACTCAGAAATTATTTATAAAATTTACAAAATAAAATCAAAGTTAATTCTACTCACTAGGAAGAGTTGATTTCACAAACAAACTCAAATAAATGTTACTACCAAATTTTTGTAGGACAATTTTACTCAACAAATATTTTATTCATTTTCAAAACATCAGTAGAAAGTTATGATTTTTCTTTCTCTCTTATTTATAATTAATATTTGTAATTAATGAACTAATTTAAATCTCAACTGTATACTTTTTTTTTGCTATATACAACTCGTTAAATAACTTGAAAAGCTATCTGGTCAGATTCAGACAGCTACTGTGTATTTTCTGATTAAGACAAATAAACATCTGTCTGTCTTCTTATTCCGTTAGGATCACAGCGGGGTCTATGGGCGAGAAAAGGGGTACAGCCTAGACAGGTTGCAAGTCTGTCACAGGGCAACATAGACACTTACAACCATGCACACACAAGGAGTATATCTAGAGAAGAAATCATTTTTTTGCACTGTGAGAGCAAGGCAGAGTATCTAACGAGAACCCATGCATACACCGGGAAAGCATGCAAAAAGAACCTAGACTCTGGATTGAACCTAGAATCTTCTTGTGGCAAGGCAGCTCTACAAATTACACCACCATGCAACCAATATGTAAATAATATTTTTTATTTCTGACCGAAACATGGTCAGGCAAGGAAAAATGTGTACTCCTAATATCCAAGTTCTTTTTGAATGCATCTGTTAAACTGGAAACTTATTTCAATTGTTTTGTTAATACTATTTGGTAAGATGAATTCAATGTTCTTGTCTTTTGATGGATACAGATTTAAAGATTAATTCTAAATGTATTTTAAGTAACATAGTAAGTGAAATATGTCATTTTGAAGTAAAAGCAATTTACAGTAAAACCAAGGTAATATTGACAGGACCAAAAAGTCCCCTGTTTCAGTGCAGTCAACCAACCCAGCAGATGATAAGTCAAGCAAATGGTGTTGAAGTCAAGATGGCATAAAAATAACTAAAGTCATATGTCTCGTCTATATACCTAAAGATTGTGAAACCTTCATTTCTGAATGTATTGTAAACTTTAGTTACCATTGAAAAAAGTTTTTTTTTTTCTTTTGAGCTTGGGTAAGACGCCTCAGACATCGTCTCTTGTTCAAGAGTGGCATGTGTAAGCTTTCCTTGACTCGTCTTCACTAGTTGGCTCTGCAAGAATGGACCTCTAAGGTCTTGTAATTCAATGTCAAAGAAAGCTTGTATCTCACTTCATAATGCTGTGCTTATCCCTTTAGTTTTTGCATTTTATTTTACCATAACTTTTTTTTCCCAACTTTCTACAAATATGCCTTGAGCCCAAACATACTGTACTTGAAGGGAGGGAGGGCTAAAGTAGCCCTTGATAAGAACAATAATTCTATTGGCCAAGTCAACAGTATTCTCCATTGGAGAAGGCCCGCCATTCAGGAAGGCAATATCACATTCATGACATCACATTTCTATTGTAAACATAATTTTTTGAATTGTCTGTTATACTTTAAATATCTGAAATACTGAAGTCATCAATATAATCAGAAGATGAATCTTAATATACTGTTCAGTAATTACCTCTGTGTTGAATTATTTACTTTTCAATTACAGTAAAATTAAATGAACTAACTTTGTTTAAAGCTCAAATTTACCAAGATGCATATTTAATATGGAAATGTAAGTTTCCATGATCTAACAACAGATACTGCTTAGGGATCCTGGTGGTATGTGAGAAAAAATAAAATAGTACAAGATATTATAAAAAATGTAAAGTAGTAAAATTAATTGAATAGGATATTTTATATTTTATCAATTTGATCTACTTGTAGTTGGTTGTTCTTCTGTTCAGTTATTTAAAATGTATGTGAGTCTGTGAGTTCTAGAAAAAACAGGCAATTTTTTCATTCTTAAATATTTTATGTTTTATAATTATTTTTATGGTTTACGGAGCAATCAAAATAGATCAAAATGAACATTTATTAAAACCATTACACAAATAACATCACAATTATTCAAGCATTATGTAGCAATTTGTACAGGATTAGTGGTAAATATGGGTTTTTCTGACTGTAGCCGACATAAGTTTCAGAATGGTGCAGCTTGTTGTCAGAGATCAGTTTCATCTTCACTTTTACTGGTCCTAATATTAACCAGAAGATGTCTGTTTTAAGAAATTAATGTAACTCATGTAATACATGAGTATGTTATTGACTCTGAATCTATGTGTGTGTGATAATAAACATCTAATATGGGGTGGGAAAACTATTAAAGTGAAGAGGAGTGATTTGTGAAGCATTTTGCCATTTTAGGAAGGATCACTTACATCTCTCACTTTAGATCAGCATTATAGGAGGTAGCTTAATTAAAGCCTGTGAAATATCAGAGGAATCAGCAATTTACCTCACCTCCATGCACCCACACACATCTCAACATTTCTGTGTCATAAAGGTGTCAATGCTAAGATCCATTGTTTCTACAAGGACACTTTTTTCAGGCAGAATTGATACTGTACTTTTAGTTGTATTTTTCGATTAGAATAACCCAAAATACATGTAAATACATGCAGACAAGTCACAAAGTTGACTTATGAAAACTATGTCTGATACTGTACATGTCAATGTTGTTTGACTGAAATTTATTATTTTAGAAAAAAAAGGTTCTGGTGTTCTCTAATTCTATATTTTAAACAACTGAAATAAAATAAAAAATGCTGCAATACATACAAGATGGTTTTGTTGGAATGAACACTACATCAAACCCTTAAGCACAAACCTATGTATGGTATTTTCCATCTAAACACTGGTTCAAAACCCTTAATCTAGGAGAACCCTTTGTTGCTTCCTGTGGAAGAAAGGCTATTGTGTAATGGTCAAGAAAATGTGAAAGCAGTCTCAGCAAAAGGCAGAAAATGAACGTTAGCGCTTACATTTTTTGCTGATGTCGGTTAAGTGCTTGTGCTACCGTTCACATGTCAGTGTGAGTGTCATGTTTTTGTTTGTTTGCTGTGACTGGAAGGCATACACGTTTTGGAGAGTATTCATTATGCAGCCCTAAATTTCAAGCAGTAGGCTGAACCTTGCACATGAAATCATTCATGTCTCTATTTCCATTTTTATGTCTGCTTCAGCTGCAAATGTGAATCATGTTTTTTCCTGCAAATTTTCTCTTTTATTGTTGTGTAGCCTTATGTCAATATAGCCAAATATTCAAAGCATTTTTGGATGCTGTATGTCTGTAAAATACAGTAGAGGTCTGTTGCACAAGTTTTAAAGGTAATTTTTTCATTGTATTACACTTATGCCCTTACAATCGCCCGAAAAGCTTTCCCCTATATAACACAGTTGTTTCTATAGGCTCCATTACTCAGTTCATGGGAGAGTGATTGGCCAAATTCTCCGGGTGAGTGTTACACACTGCTTTCATTCAGCTGGCTAATTTTTGAGTCTCCAACGCAGCGAGAGAACAGGGATGACGGTTTGTGAAGATGGATCACAAAAGACCAGCCACCAGTGCACCTCAAATGCCATCACACACTCCACACAAGAGTAAGAAATCTTTTGTCTAGTGCTATGATAAGGGTCGAATTGGGGTCTAATCGGTCACAGAATGAGATGAGAGTAAAGGGGAAGCTTTTAACAGGGAAAAGCACAGATATGCTCTGGAAACAAAAGACCCACACGGATGCAGTGGCAGACTGCAGTGATTTTTCTTTTCTCTTATATATACGTATGTGTGCACAATCCTGGTATCATTTCAACTTGGACAGCAAACAGGGCAAATGCCTACAAAAACTGCAATTTGTGCTATGCTCCTTTAAACACATTATGCTATTCTAAATGCAATTTAAAATGCATGGCCTTTATTTACTGTGAGTGTATTTTGTTTTAATAGCTCAGGAAGTGAAGCTTACTAACATTCAGGACCAGTTATTATTTACCTTTTTTACGGACGGACGAACTGATGGATGGATAATGCAATAATGTGATAATAAGTAAGTAAGTAAGTAAGTAAGGAAGGAAGGAAGGAAGGAAGGAACAAAGGAACGAAGGACTTAATGCTTTTTTGAGATAATTCTTCTAAAATTAATTAGGTCCTAAAAAAAAAGTCAGAAGAATCTAAATGATAATCAGATGATTATTTACAGACTTTAGAAGAAATGGAACTGTACTAAATCATGCTAAATGTTTGGTTCTGTACTGTTTTTGTTTTTTTAACCTTTCTAGAAAAGTGATAAAGATACTTGCCAATGATAGCCCATGAAACTGAAAACTACACCAAAAATGCCACCTCAGGGTCATCACATTTACTTAACAGCTACTTATCTAAAGCTTGGTACACAAGTTCAACTATTCGGCCAAGGGACAAATTGAAAAAGAAAAGTCAAGCTGGGATTTTTTTCAAAAACTGAGGCCACCAAAACTCAATTAACACAAACAAATTATAAAACTGAAATTACCATTCCAAACATTTTATATTCGGAAGTTATTGATTAATGAATCTGTCTAGAGTTAAGTGATCCTAGTGACTGATTAAAAAGTAAGTAAATAACAGCAATGTTCTTACTGACCCGAGTTTTCTCTTGTACCACAAGAACTTTTCAGAACATAAAGGACAAATTATTTATGAATATTAGTTTAGAAAAATTTGTGATTATATTTGATAATTTATTGTGCCAGCTGTATTAAATACTGACACAATCAGACTTTCAGTTCATCAAAATCAGGCAAAGATGACTAGAGTAACTGAACCTGTAACTTCGAACAGCCGTTGCACCACAGTGACACTCCAGCTTGTGTCGTGACCGTGGGCGTTCTGCATTGCTGCTTTGAGGCCGTCTGCATCCTATTTCTGCATGTTGCCATTAGGCAGTACCATGTACAAGCCCTGATATTACCTTCAAATAAGCTGTGCTGATTTCTTTAAAATACAGCAATCCTTCTGGGGGAAGTTGTGATTAACATTCATTATTTAACATTATAAAACAAAAAATATGGTTAACACAGAGCTCTACGTCTTTTATTTCCCCCCAAATATCATTTGATGATCCCTTACACCTTTTCAAAAATATTTTGTGAATTCATGAGATAGAAGTTACATTTCTTTATATCTGTCAATGAAATTATATTAGTATACAACTGTAAAACTAAGAGTAGAACATGGTAGTGGCAGCATATAGGTTTGGGATAGCTTTTATAACCGTAGGGACTTGTTATACTTCATCCATACAATTAGATTAGATTAGATGAGCTTTATTGATCTCTCAGCGGAGAAATTCACTCGTCACATAATGGCATAGTAATTAAAGAAGGTCCAAACAAGGAGGAAAAAGGTGCATTAAGAAGAATAAACAATATATATATATATATATATATACACAGTATATCCAGGTATATACAGTATATCAAGATAAATAAGGATTAAGGTGCAAGTGCACATGTATTGAACACAATGAAAAACAAAATAAAATAAAAGTAAGAAATAAAAAATAAAAAGATTAAAAAAAATACAAGGTAGTAGCACAGAGGTTTGAGGTTACATATGTACAATCCAGACGGCTTATATACAGGTGGATTTACTTTAACATTAAGTGTAGTAGGTGAGGAACAATGGTGAGGTAGTGGTATGACTATTCTATTCACAATTAGTACTAGCCTTTAGTATCTGACCTTCGGTTTGTGATCCTAATCTAAAGTGTACTTGAATTATGAAGAAGGAAAATGACCTGAAGCATACAGTACAAGCAAACAAAGAACCAAGGTAACGTTTCTTAAATTAAGGAGATAATGTGGCACTTCTGACACAGGCACCTCATGTGAAAAAAAAACCTGTATGAACGAAATATGAAATTCTCTAAGAAAATTTGGCCCAAATCAACCTAAAATATTTGTATTTAAGTAATTATTAGATGTTTTTAAAATAGTTTTGACAGATAGTTACAAGTGGAAAAATCAATTATTAAGTTCAGGGGTCATTACATTTTTACTTATCTTGGAGGAGAGATCTTGCCTCAAGTCAATTATTTTAAGTATCTTGGGTTGGTATTGTTCACGAGTGAGGGGAAATGGAATGGGAGATGAATGGGTGTGGCTGTTGGTATTATGTGGATGCTGCACTGCTCTGTTGTTGTAAAGAAAGACCTGAGCAAAAAGCCAAAGGTCTCGATTTATCAGTCGGTCTACATTTCTACCCTCACCTGTGGTCATGAAATCTGGATCCTGACTTAAAGAACGAGATCCGAGATCCAAACAGCTGAATTAACTTTCTCCACAGGGTGGCTGGGCTCTCCCATAAATATAGGGTGAGGAACTTTGTCATCTATGAGAGACTCAGTGTAGAACTGCTTCTTCTCCACATCAAGAGGAGTCAGCTGAGGTGGTTTGGACACCCGTGGACGCCTCATAACTCATAAAGTCATAAAGTCAAAAGTTATCAACAGGTAAACCACACATTGCTTTATCGGTCAATGCTGTTGTATTAATGCAAATAAAATGCGTGTTAACCTTTCACATTTTCTAGATGATTTTAAGCATACTCCAGCAGCCAGTGTGTCTTGTCAACAGTAGCTACCAGAGCTTGGACTCTGATAGCCACTCTGTTGTCTTGGACCATGACACAGATTCCTTTGATGACATAGTACCATCAAGGGGACTGAGTTGAGCTGTGAGGGTGCTTTAATCGAGTGTAGTGCATAATAAGTAGGGTAAGGTAGTAGCCACTAATTGTTAAAGGCCTCAAGTTGTGGATTTTCAGCTACACAAAGAAATCAGTGATACACGCACCTGTGGAAGGTGTTTCTTATGTGGTTAAACTTTCCGAAGAATTACAGGTGCTTGGCTCCAGGTACTCAAGAGATTCACTTCCATACAAAAAGGCCACATCCGTATCTTCAGGTAACACAGAGTACATGTCAGACTTAATAATATTACTTTAGCGATAGTTTCAAGGTGTTGCTTTATTGTATATCTCGTACCATGTCTTTTGGTTGTGCTGTTCTATTTTCATCTCGTTACAGGTGATGAAGCAGACTGAAAATGTTTTTCATTGTCTCCTTTCTCTTCTTTCTTTCATCTTTTCTCTTTCAGTTTTCCTTTTCTTCTTCTGTTTTTCTGCTCTATTTACATTGCAGTGTCCATATAAACTGTAGAACTCCCTGCATAATCATAATAAAGCAATTTGTATGCATGAAACAAGTGGAGCGATATGGCAATTGCCATTCTGGTACACTTGTGAAAGTAAAATCTGTTGGGCTCTTTTTGGCATCAAGACAATTATTCTTATTGCCACACTGCCAGACAGGACACTGTAAAAAAATAAATAAGTAAAAAATAAAAAAATAAACTTTATGAAGTATTCTAGATAAGAACAGAACTAGCGCTTGATTTTGGGAGCATCTGACAGATGAACATGCCCATGTAACGAAGCCTATCTGAAATCACTTACGTGTATTATTGATAGAGATAACTACTGGATAAAGCTAAATATATTCAGTAATTTATTTATTTATTTTTTTCTAATCTTGAAGCCAGCACAGAAGTAAGGTGCCTCAAAACTGCATGTCACAGCTCGGTTTTACAAATTACACTTTTAGTTTTTAAATCACTGATAATATAGGCAATGTTGACTACTAAATGACTTACAATCTAGTAAAAAAATATAGTTCTATATTTGAAGCCCAGTTTTTCATTATTTGAAATTATTGTAAAGTAAGTAAAAGTTGCAACCTTGTTTTGTGCTAATGTTCTCAGTCTCAATGTTCTGTTTTTGAATGGAGGAGGGTGGTAATTAAAATGCTATTTTTGCATTGATTAATCGATAAGCCACAAATATTATTGCCTGAACAATTATTAATTTAAACGATCAGTAATAGCAGCCTTAACCCTCAATGTGGAAAAGAAATGGGGACAGATAGGTAATCCATTGTTTGAGAAAAATGACTCCTACAGTATATCTGTTAGAACTTCTTTCACTGTGTTGAAGAGGCAATGCTCCTTTTCCACTCTAGATAGCCTGTTATTCCACAAGCTGCACACTATGTGATGTCTTTTCAGACCACAGCCTCTAAATCAATTATGTACTTTTATTCCTTAAGCCAAATTACTCTTTGGTCACACTGGTGTACAATATTAATATCAGCTTTTGTCACAAAATTGGTCTGGCAACTTGATATATAGGTTAAAGTGATCAATAAACCAAGTGTGAAACAGTTTAAAAATTATAAAAGACAGTCAGAATAAACCTAGATATAATTTATAATCTCTTTCTCATTAGTTTAGATCTCCACACAGGTACATGCAGCACCATTGGAAACACTATAGTAATGAATACTGAAGACTTTGCTTACAAAGTGCCTTTTCAAATTAGGGGACTCTAAAGCTCTTCACACTACCTTCAGTCATTTAGCTATTGACCCACACATTCACACACTAAGGATGGCAAGCTAAATAATGATTGAACTTTATCAATCTCACATTGGAGAAATTTACCTCTGCATTTTACCAGTCCCCTTGGGAAGCAGTGGGGTGCCATCGTGGGGCGCCCGGGGAGCAGTGTTGGGTTAAGGGTCTTGCTCAGAGACCCAGAGTTGCAGTCTGTGGGAGTGGGGGTCAAACTCAGAAGCTCAGGATTCCAAGCACTATGCCCTAACCACCAGGCTGCCACTCCACCATTCGTTGTAGCCTCAGCTGGGTGCTCTGATCACAATCAGTAGGCAAAGTGGGTGAAGTATCTTGCCCTAAGACACAATGGAGGGACATAGTAGGAATTTGAGTCACTGACCCTACAGGTGCAAGAAGAACTCCTACACTACCCTAACTCAAGTAAGGATGCCAGGCCTGTTAGTGGTGCAAAGACAGACAAAGAAAACCAAAAATAGTTATAAAAAACACTGAACATGCACAAAGACACAAGGTAGGCACAACAACATGTAGCTAAAAGGCCTGTTTCACTGAGAAGGGGTACTGCGTCATTAATTCAGAAAAGTTGCTTGTACGTAATGCATATTTGCATACATGCAAAAACCTATGTTTTGAAATGTTAACTTTCTGGATGCCAGTAACTTTTGGTATTCCAAAAAGCTGGATGTGCTGACACAACAGCTAAATTACAAAATGAGATAAGCTTGCTATTCATGAAGTACAGGTTTGCTGTTCCTTATCCAAACCACATTGCCAAAGATTTCTTTAAATGTATATAGGACAATCTTTTATTTCCTGGGTGGGTCATCTAAATAAGTGGTCCTCCTAATTGTCAATCATTCTGTTGATATGTTTACTTAAGGCAACATGCTCGTCCCCAGTTAGCTTACCATGCGCACTTTCAGGTGTATGTGTGGTGAGCTACGGTTTCAGCCAGTCATTGAAGCTCACTCTCTGTTTTTGACCAATTCCCTCAGGGAGCATTGGGTTGCAATTGTGTGTTGACCGGGGAGCAGTGTGGGATTAAGGGTTTTGCTCAGGAACTCAGAGTGGAGGCTGTTGCAATCAAACTGGGTACTTGCAACCTTATCAGAGCACAGGCACACTGCTCTAATCACTAGGCCAAAACTCAGCCAAAACCCACAATCATAGAATGCCAGCAGCCCACTGTCGCCATAGGCTGTCACTACCCGACAGAGGAGACTAATACCAAACATGACTTAGGCACTTAGATCATTGTTGATTTCAGGAAGAACCGGCCTAACCACTGCTCATCAACAGCTCACCTGTAGAGGTGGTCAGCACCATCAAAGTCCTGGGGATGCACATCATCATCAGAGAACCTCACCTGGACGGTAAACACCACCTCACTGGTCAAAAGGAAACAAAACTGCTTGTACTTCCTGCGGAGGATGAAGAGAGCTCACCTGCACCCACCCTTCCTCACAACCTTCTACAGAAGCACCATAGAGAGCATTCTGACCACCTGTCTTACCTGTCTCACCTGTCTTAGGCTGCAGCACCTCAGACTGGAAGAAAATGAGAAGAGTAGTGAGAACAGCAGGGAGGATCATTGGGGCTCCTCTTCCCTCTATTAAAGACATTTCATCCCAGAGCTGTGTGTCCAGAGTCCGTAACATCATCATTGACCCCTCACACCCCCACCATTGACTGTTCTCCCTGCTTCCCTCTGGGAAGAAGCTTTGCAGCATTCGATGCAGGTCCAGGAGATTCTGCAACAGTTTCTTCCCCAATGCCATCAGGTTACTGAACTGTTGAAAAAAACTCTAAATCATGTCACAACTGCATATTTGCACCATATATATTAATGCTCTGAACTTCCGTATCAATACGTTTTTTTGCACCATGTTTTTTCTTGCACACTGTTTACATTTAATCACTGCTACACTTTATGGAATGGAAATGTTAATTTAATGCTGGAAAAGCTTCACTAAACAAAAGTATATTTTGTATACACTCTGTGTATACAATTGGGTGTCCTGGAACAGAGGCACACCTAAAACATGCACGGCAAAGGTCCCTGGGGACAAGAGTTGGGGTCCACTGCAGTATCGTTCTTATGACAGGTGAGGTCATCAAATACTTTAAGACTGCTGTGAGGGACTAGATGCTATCTAGTTTCTCTACTGAACTGATGTTAAAGGTATGTGTGCCCAGCTTATCTATAAACCTGTTGATGATCAACCTCCAGTTGTTAGCAGCCAACCTTGTTTTGTTTACTTCCAGCTCTAGGTGTATCACTCTTTCTAGGCCTTGAGTATTGAATTATTTTCCATGTGCTGATGTCGCTTTCTGAAGATTTTCTGCTTTTATTCTAACATGTTTAACTCAGGTATATAGTACGCGGGCTCAACTTGACATCAAACTTTAATTTTCCTTAAGGAGTCTTCAAAAATCTGAACAGGTCTCACAGCTGCTACAGCTAGCTCTCATTACAGCTGATATGTAAGTGCATGCCTGCACAAACGGAAAGAGATTAAGGAAGTTAAAACTTAATTGGAGGTGATGAGACATATTTTCTCCCCACGAAGGCCAAACTAAAATGTAGAGAAAAAAAACATACACAAAGACTTCTTGAATTATGTTCTTACTACCTATACCTTTTTTGGTATGTTCTTCATACCAATGAGTTGAACTGTTTAGACATCAGAACCAAGGGATCACGCTAAAACAATTAGAGGAAAATTAATTGGAAAGACATTTTCCTATAACATGAGAATTTATGAAAGAAAGAATCTTTCAGGTTATGTGGAGGTTCTGTCAGGTTATGTGGAGGTTTTGAGGACCCAAATGACGGATGAGTTTTGATGATTTAATGATAGTCCAAGGGGAACAGAGGCGAAAATCCAAAATCCAAAAATACTGAAAACCATACAAAAAACAATAAACGTCAAGGAAAATACTTGAGGGAAGCAAGAGACTAGAAAGCAACAAAACAATACAACATAAGAAACCAGCACTGAGTGAAGGCTCTGTTGCTCTTTTAAGCCTAGCACTCTGATGAGAAAATTATCTTCACCTGTTCAGGCAACCCATAAGGTCTACAAAAATCCTCTCTGGGAGGGATGCATAACTCGCACTTACACACAGGAACACTGACTGGTTCAAGGCCAAATATAGGCAAAAGGACTTGTTACGGTTGGTGCTATGGCAGAAACCACTTTGAAATATAACTTTTTTTCTCGCCTCAAGCGAGGAAGTACTTTAAGATAATGGTGGAGTGTTATGTGAGTATGATTGGATGGAAAGAAAATATCTAAATTAGCACTGTTATGAAACAACACCTCACATTTAACAGAATGGGATTGCAATTATTTGAGCTACTTATTTTTCAAGTTCCTCAGGATGCTTTAACTTTTTATAAATTCAGTTTCAAGGTATAGTGGAGGATGTTCTTTTTCTGGGTGGATCATCAATAGTCAATCATTCTGGTGATATGTCTATGTAAAGCGGTCCTACATGCTCGTCCCCATTTTCACTTACCGGTGGTGAGTCTGACATAGTGGAAAAATGGCAAATCTTCATTTGGAAAGTAAGCTTATATGAGAGAAGCAAACAGCAAGTTTTAAACAGAGAGTGCACAAAGAGAAATGAGCTTGTACATGCTAAAAAAGGCGTTTAATCGTTCCCTCTCGGGAGCGGCTAAGAGGTTGTGCATGTGCATTTATTTTTCAAAATGCTGATGAAGGTTCTCAGTCATCCAGGTCATAGTCATTCCGTAAAAATTCAAAAAATATCCACTGGACTTGGTTTTCAAGATTTGAAGACGTCCAAGTCCAGTGGATATTTTTTGAATTTTTACGGAATTTATTTTTCAAAAGTTTGTGAAAATCCTCCAATATACCTTTAATTAAGGGCTCATTAATTTAGGCAAAAAGAGAAAAACAATTTACAATGCTATGTGTGTCCTTGACAATGAGAGACTGGGATTAGATTGCGTTCTCTCAGTGGATTGAAGTGGACATCAGTAAAGCCTGACATGGCACATAGCTACTGCTGAGCTCACTCTGTTTTATTTTATCAGCCTGATGTGGGAGTGGTTGGACTGATTCAAATATTGTTCATGTCACTACTATCGTTAGTACTCGTATTGGATCATTGCTTATTTACCCTCAGATTAGCGGACCAGGTTCAGGATCCGCTTTTCCTGTTTGTATGTTAAAGCCATCCGCAGCGTCCTGCACCAGGCTGTAAGTGATACAAATAAGCCAATGAGCTGTCAGTCAGGGTTGCTGCTGCTAGCTACTTTTAGACACATCAGGAAACCCTGTGGCAAGGCGGGTGGTGAGAAAGAAGAAGACCATTAGAAAGAAGGGCAGAGAAAGTGTGGACTGGTGAAAGAAGCACGGTGAAATGGTGAAAGAAAAGTGAAATTGCATGGTCAAAGATGGCCATGCACATTCTGAGTATGTGAACCATGAACATAATTAAAAATAAATATCGATCCAGGTTCAAAATGAGCACCTTGATATGTGTTTGAGAATGGTTTTGTCGCCATTCCAACCCAGGCTTAAAGCCTTGCAAGTCAAGCCCACTTCTCTTATTAAGCTATAAAAAATACAGACAAACAAAAGTTTAAGTCAGTTTAAGTTTTTTTATAAAGAAAGTGAGTTAGGAAATTGTCTATATACCAAACTGAAAGATTGTTGTTTTCTACTTCAAAAACAATTTAGATTTTCAAATGGAAAAATGTTCTATTTTTGATATTTTTTATTAAAAAAATTAATGTATAACATGGATGCATAAACACCTGCATTTTATTTCAGTGTTACATTCTGTTTAAAGTCAAAGATCATTATTAAAAATGTCTCCGGACCTTTACTAGATTTAGATTTTTGTTATTTAGACCCCACCGATTTTAACTTGGCTTGATTACCTGCAGCTAGTGATTGCATGAACAGTATTATGCGGAAGTATTTTATGGCTGTCAAAGAAAAGTAGTGTATTTCATAGAACAATGCTAACTTACTACCTTGGTAATGCTATAAAATACTGTTAGTAAAAGGTGTAACAGAAAAAAATTTATCATGGTTTTATTTGTCTCAAGGTTTTGTACAAAAAATAAGTACAAAATGCATTTTATTTTTCCATTTCACAAAGAAGAAAAACAACTAGCAACTGCTGTTAATTAGAGTTGATCCCCTTTGAAATGTTGCAGTAAAATGTTTGGATCGAAAAAGACTCTTGACCCAGTTCAACAGAGGACGGTTTTAATAGACCTAGACCTACAGTGGGCACTGGTTGGAAATGGACGGTTTCCTGCGTGATTCCTGTGTGAATCACGATGTATTTCCTGAGGCCAGTTTTTTTATTTCAAAAAGAACTGCAATGTACCCGGACAACCACCAGGCGGCACTTGGGAACTTTTTTTTTTCCTCCTTAATCCAGGCTGTTAAGATGCTGTCTTTAAAGCGGGTTTATTGGGGATCTTGGTGTGATATTGTGCTATTTTATGATGTTTTTGATTAAAATAAAGTTAATGAATTAATTTAACATAGTGACTGCATTATCTTATTTCATGAAAATTGTTGCATACTGTATGGGCGCAGTTATAGATACACCCTGCGATCTTATCTGAGAACTGTTTATTTCTATTTATCTGCATCTCTATTATTTAATGAAAAATGATTATAATTAATCTTTTTGGCAAAACAAATAACTGAATCAATAAAGGTCCGTGGATCATCCGTCCATTCGGGAGGGAGGGGGGTTCATGCAACGTCATTCCATCACCGGTATCTCGGTATCCAATCAGCTCACTGACTTGCGCGTTGATCAAAGCCATCTCTGACAACAGCATTGAAACACCACTATTTATCAAGACGGTCTGGCTGCAGCACCGCAGCTGTCAGACCAGTTCCGCTGCAGGCGCCTGCCACAGGCCAGCTCCACCGTAGGGCCGGAAATAAACAAATTTAGCCACGCCCACCTCCCCCCAACCCACATCACCTGTTAGACGAAGAAGAAGGTTGTTGAACACACGAGACTCCGCAACAATGGTAAGTTAATTTCTTACTTTTACCGCGAAGCAAAGATGTCTGGCTTTCATATGCTTGTCAGCAATGTATAGCTGTAGCGTTTGTGGATGCCCATCACTGTATACCAGTTATTAAATAAACGCTTGTCAGCAGATTGATGAATATGTTTAAATATTTTATATTTATTTGTAAGTTTGTAATTTATTTGTTTGTAACTTTAGTAATTTAAATTGAATAGTAAATGTGTACAAACCCTGTAAATAACTGACTTAAATCACTACTTTCACTATCACTAATGTTGTGTTGAGAAGCCAAACTGTTGAGAAATAAATAATTTTTTGTCTAAATTGTTATCCCCTTACTGCCTGATTTTATTTGCAATTATATATATAAAAAAAACATAATACAGGTAAAAAATCTAAATATAAAATGGAAAAAATAAGTTAAATAGTGGATGTAGATCAAGTAAAATTTAAATTCTAATAAATCATGTAATAAAGATAATGAAAAAAGATAGATGACTGAATAAAAGTAAATATTTTTGTCTTTTTTTTTTCTACAGGTCATAACGGCATGTGCCGTCCTGCACAACATCTGCCTGGGAGCCGGTGACATCACGGCCCCAGAGGATGACATGCCAGAGGATGATGGCAGCCGTCGATTGGGGAGACCCTGATGGACGATGTGGTGAACAGTGGAGAGAGGCACCCCGACCCCCCAGATGATGTCCCACTCGCAGTCAGAAGACTCCAAGCTTATCTGTGTGCTGCTCAGACTCTGCAGCATCTAGCCCTGGTGTGTCCTCAGGGATGGAGGCAATTAGGACAGGTGGGGCAAAAGACAGCCTCTGTCCTAATACCTCATCCATGAGGACAAACCAGGGCCAGGTGACAGCAGTGGGCTTCCCACTGACCCCCTGACATTCATAATGATGCATTATTAGACATTGTAGAATTTGTAAATATTTTCTTAATATTGATATTTAGTGCAGTGAGCATGGTGAGGCTTGTGAAAACCACTTTTCTCAGTATACAATGTCGGAGAATGAGCAAGGCAGTTATTGTTGGATCTTCTGTATTGATAAACCTGCTTGTAATTTTGTTTTATAATGCTGTACATAATTAGGATAATAAATATAGAGTATATGCAACATAATTGTTCTAAATTTTGTTCATAATCTAAACCTGACATGTTATCAATATGACAAATTAGATCCTGCTGTGTACTTGTTTAAATAGCACTGTGTTGGAAACAAAGCTGCTTTAGAGTTTTAAATAAAGATTTCTTCACAACAATTGCTCATATCCTCATAATCTTTCACATTGGACATATGTGGGAATGTTTGTATCGATTGTGAAAATTGAAGTGTTTAACTTTATTGAGATAATTGAAGTTAAAGATGCTAGTATTGGAGGCCAAAAATTTCAGGAATTTTCCAAATAAGTTTGAACCACTGCTCCAATCCGGCCGATATTTTAGGGATTGAATATTTTTAGGACCCTCCATAGATCTACCAAGTTTGAAGTGTTTGGCTTTATTACTTTTAGATATAATTGGAATCAAAGATACTATTAGAGGCCAGAAATGCAAACATTTCAGGAATTTTCCAAATAAGTTTCCTCTAGAACCACTGATATGGGAACCGGAACCACACAGGAGGTCTTCCACAGGGTGGGGACCACCCCCAGGCTGAGGCTCAGGTTGTACATGTTGCTGAGGATCTGACAGAGCTCATCTGCACAGGTCCTCAGCAGCCTGGGGGGGAGGCCGTCTGGTCCTGAGGCCTTCCTCTGTTTCAGCCTCCTCAGCTGCCTTCTCACCTGCATTGGTGTTACTGTGAGGGGGGAGGAAGGCACGACTGGAGGTGTGGATGGGTCGGGGGTTGGTGGGAGTGGCGGCGGTGGGGGGGAAAGGTCTCTGGGGGGTTGGTGGTTGGAGGTGTGTGGAGAGTTGAGGGCAGGGAGGGGACCAGTGTGAGGGGAGTCAAACTGAGTGAAGAAGCTGATTAACTCATCTGCAAACTTGGTGTAGGCACAATGCTCTCCACACAGAAGGTCATGTAGTCAGTGATGCATTCAGTCAGGCTGTCGATGTCCTCACCATGAGAGCTTTGGAACATGCTCCAGTCTGTGGTGCTGAAACAATCCCTCAGCTCCTCAGTGGCGTCATCCGACCAAACTTTAACTGACTGTGCAATTGTCCTTCTCACCAGTGGAATGTAATGGGGGGGCAGGTAGACAAGGTTGTGATCTGAACGACCCAGCGGGGGGAGGGGTGCGGAGGTGTATGCATCCTTAAAGGAATAGTACACCCAAAACATGATTAGCCTTCATTTTCTACTCACCCCCATGCTGAACAACACTCTGGAGTACTTTTTTGATATCTCAAATGCATCTGGAGATCTGGGAGGCTTCTTGCTGTCTGCTGACATTCAAATAATGGAGGTCTATGGTGCCCGAGGCAGAAAGGTCCATAAAAGTCCACAAAAAACGTGTCAATATTCCTCCATACTGCTCGTCCAATGTATTCCAAGTGTCCTAAGTGGGTAGCATCTAGAATTTACTCAAAACGAAGTCATTTAGAATGTTTTTAGAGCATAAACAGTAGTGTATAGGATTTCCTGAAAGCGCGCTGGAACAATAAAGACATATTGTTTAAACATAAATCCTTATTTATTGATTATTGGTTTAATAATAACATTATTTTGGTTGACCAATTATTTAACAAAAAGGGTCTTCTTTACTCTTATAAAGAGTTTCTAAAAGAATACAAAATTCCTGTTTCTCCTATATATTATGCCAAAGTCTTTGGAGCAATTTCTTCTGGTATTTGCATGTTATTTATCCTCTAAAACAAAACAAACACATACAATATATATATACATATATATATATATATATATATATATATATATTTTATTTATTTTTTTATTTATTTATTTTTTACTCTAGCCCAGGGGCCCCCCACCTGACTCCAGCCCAGGGGCCCCCATCCTCCTAAATCCGGCCCTGCATACTGGAATAAATTTGTGCAAAACATTGACTGGAAGAAGGTCTGGCTCTTACCCAACCGATATTTGCTGACCACCAAAATTAAAGCAATATTTAAAAATAATTCATAAGTTTTACCCGTCTAATGATCATATTGTCAAAAAATTTAAAAAAGACATTGAAGTATTGTGGGATGGGAGTCAGTATTAGTAACGATCACGTGATTGGGACGGTACAGGATTAAACAGACGGGAGCGGGAGCAAACCAATAATAACAAAAAAAACTAGGATCGATGCCAAAAAATAAAATGGCGCCGCCATTCTGTAGTTTTTTTCCTTGAAGCCTACACTATAATGCGAGTCAAAAAACCACACGACCCAAAAACCATCACTGCTTCCGCTCTGAGTTTTTCTCCCGAGCTCAAAAAAAAAAAAAAAACAAGAATGGGAGTGGTGGAGCAGCGGGAGTCATTCTGAATGGGAGCGGGATGGGAGTGGGAGTAATTTCACCAGGAGTGGGACGGGACAGGATTTAGATTTCTACTCTGGCCCGGGATCTGGACGGGACACAATTTTTTTCTGTGGGAGTGGGACGGGACAGGAGTGAAAATCCACTCCCGTCTCAGTCTGAAACTTGTTTACCACGCTTTGGAAACGCACAACACGATCACGTGACCAAACTCCCGCGGCAGATAATAAAGTCTTAAACTCACTGAGAGTAATTCCACATCTGGGCTGCATATCTGCAGCTTCACGTGAACATGAGCCGAGCCGCACCATCTCTCATTCACAAACACCGCCAGACCATGACACATATAATATGGAATAGGGTAAATAGAATTATAAAAATATCTAAACACTGTGGCTATAAGGCACGCAATATAATAGACCTATATATACAGTAAGATTAAAATGTAGAATGATAATCCCTATGGTCTAATGTAATAAAAAAGTGATTAAAAAAAATAGAAAAACATTGCTCGGCCACAGCTGGGACCAAACCCTCAACCTTCAAAACAACAGACCACTAACTCTACCCTCTACGCTAACTGCTCGCAACACGCATCGCCCCTCCCAGGTTGCCAATTGAGCTATCTAATCCTGACTCATGGGACGCCCAAATGGACTCAGACTCCCACCTAGTGGCTATAGTAGTCACATGTTTTTCACGTAATTTGTGAAACACGGGGGGCGTGAGTGAAATGTCCATTTCCAACCAGTGCCCACTGTAGTCTCTTTCTGCTAATTGACACAATGTGTGTCATTCAAGGCCATATGAGTATATATTAATCCATAAAAAAAAAATACACTCACGATTCTCAAACCATTATTTCATGACATCTATGAGATATAGGGCCAACTGTCGCCCTTTTATCCCTCAAGTTTGACCTGGGACTGTAGAGTACCCAGTTTACCCAGTTTTGTGTGCCCATTAGGAGGCACTGCAGGGGTCAGGCTAGCTACTGAGTATATCTATATGGGTAGCACAGTCATACCAAGTGATCCCCAGGATGACCACGAGTTTCGATGTAGTTTCTTTTTTTTTTTTTTTTTACCAAAAACCCAGTCCGATAAAGACAGCTAATGCATTTGATTATTATGATTCTGGACCTCACTGTCAATGCATAAGTCAAGCTGAATGATGGAACTAGTTACAGTTATCAGCTGCAGTGAAGGCAGATGATGTGGATGAAACTTAGCCCAACCAGTCTGCCATCATGGCTGCGGGAGATTACTAGATCCTTTACATCTCAGCTGAGATGTATTCTCATAGCCTCTGTCTTATTTTGACTACTAAGGCCTAACAAGACAAGGGCTATGGGAGTGAAGCTATTTGTCCATAGCTGGAACAGTGGTTGACTGATGCCACAGCATTATTGCACCATGTCTCTGGGGCCCACTGTTGCTCCGAGATCCCCTGCAGTTTAGCCTGGGACTGTAGAGTACCCAGTTTCCATGTGTGGCCAGGCAGTACAAGGGTATTTGCAATGGAAAGGCTAGCTGCTGAGTATCTCAGTGTGTAGTAGTCATACCAAATGATTCCCAGGATGCACTGATGCAAAATTTTCAGGGTTTTGATCTGTGGGCCATAAGTTCCCATGTAGGTTATTGTTACCAAAAACCCAGTCTCATAAAGACAGCTGATGCATTTGATTATTATGTTCTGGACCTCACTGTCAATGCACAAGTCTTTGGAGACAATCTGAACTGGTAACTGTTAATCAGCTGCAGTGAAGGCAGATGGTGTGGATAAGGCTCAACACAACCAGTCTGCCATCATGGCTGCAGAAGACTAATAGATCCCTTCCAGTATAGAGTTACCCTAGGCGCACCACCTACATCTCAGCTGAGATGTATTCTCATAGCCTCTGTCTTATTTTGACTACTAAGGCCTAACTAGACAAGGGCTATGGGAGTGAAGCTATTTGTCCATAGCTGGAACAGTGGTTGACTGATGCCACAGCATTATTGCACCATGTCTCTGGGGCCCACTGTTGCTCCGAGATCCCCTGCAGTTTAGCCTGGGACTGTATAGTACCCAGTTGACGTGTGGGGCCACGAGGAGGCACTGCAGGGGTCTTGGCGGTGGAGAGGCTATATACTGGCAGGAGGAGATTTTACATTGGTCTCCTCTTTTCATCCCATAGAAGAGGTTAGCCAGCTGCAGCAGCTGAATGCAGAAAGTTGCAAGCTGAAAGCATGAACTTCCAATAATCACCTCTGCAGTAGACGCTTCACACACGCCCTGTGAAGAGATTCACACCCACACTCATTCACGCTCACATTCACACAGACATTCACTCACATTCACGCACACACTCATACTTTTTTTGGTCTTTTTTTCATTTATTTATTTTTTATTCTTTTTTTGTTTGTTTTTTTTTTGTTTTTTTTGTCTTTTTTGAGGAATTTGTTTTGTGATGCTTATTAATCATAAAGAAACTTTGATTTTGCCGTTTCTTTATACATACAAAAACAAACACAGTCTATGAAGATACTGTTAATGTTCAGGTCCCTTTCCAAGAAATTCCAGGCAAGAGGTGTAACGTATATATAAATGCCTTTTTTAAATTCCACTCGCTACCTTGATGACAGTCTAATATCTTTTCTTCTTGGAATCAGTTCACAGTTGATGACAAGTCACATTGGCCAATTATCGACATGTTTTTAGCAGTGTGGGGGGGACCAGAGCACCTAGAGAAAACCCATGCAAGTACGGTGTGTTTAGATCTTTGATGTCCTCTCTGTGAAGTTGTAGCGCTAAGCGCCACATCACCGTACTGCCCACTTTTTTCAAAAATTTGGACTGAATTTGAATGTGACTGTACATTTCTTATTGGGTTGAAAGGGAACTTTTTTTCCAGTTGGTAACAAGATTTTCTAACATCTCTGGATCGATTATATGGAGCTGGGACCAGGTGATATTTTTGCTTTTCTTCTACTTTTTTGATTTCCTCAAACCCAGAGAGTGGCAAAATCTTTTCCATGCTGAACGCTTGGATTTAGTCTCTTTGCCTGCTCCTGCCATGGGTTTGGTATCTGGGTTGTTTGTCTCTGACTGCATTACAGGCTCATCAGTAATTTCCTGTACATCCTTGTTGATGACCTTTGTTGATTCTTCAGTGAGGTCTCCGGTCTCTGACAGGTTTTCCTCTGAGCAGTTGTCAAGATCAGTGTGTTCAGGGACAGTGACTTCCTGTTGAGGCTCTTTCTGGATATTTTTCTCCTGCTTTAAGGTTTCCACTTGCAGTTTCAGTGCAGAAACATCAGTTTCATACCTTGAATTCAGTTCCTGGTGTAAAACTTGAATCTTGTCCATCCCTCCCTGCAAACGTTTCTCCTTTTCTTGTAGGAAGGTTATTTCTTTTGAGGCGTTTTCTTTGAGATGGTCTTGCTCAGCTCTCAATTTGTTAAGAAGTGTCAGGTCCTTCTTTGATGCCTCCAAATGACTTTTCTTCTCCTGAATTATCTGGAGTAGAAGTTTTTCTACCTGTTGTTTCAGTGCAGAGTTCTCTTTTTCACTCTGTTCTGTCTCACCTGACAAATGGTTCACCAGCTCTTTCTGTTTCAGAATCTGGATCTCTTGAGACATTTCTTGGTAGAGATGAAGCCTCTCAGTTCTCAGTTGGTTGATTTGCTGGAGGTCATTCTTTGTTCGCTCTGAATTAGCTTTTTTCTCATGATCAACCTCCTGATATTTTTCTACTTGCTGTTTAAGTAGAGAAACATCTTTTTCATACATGCAGGTCATTTCATGGTATGACTCTCTAAGCTGCTCTAATTCACTCTGTGAATTTTTCTCCTTCTCTTGAAGCAATGCGACCTCTTGTGACATTTTTTGATAGAGATCATCTTTTTCAGCTCTCAGGTCATTGATAAGCTCCAGGTCCTGCCTTGCTCTCTCTGAACTAGCATTTTTGTGGCAGTTTGATATGCCTCTGCTTGCTGTTTTAATGCAGAAACATCTTTTTCATACCTACCGTTCAGTTCTTGGTATGAAACTTGAAGCTGGTCTAGTTGTCTCAGCAAACTGGTGTCCCTCTCTCGCAGAGATGCGATCTCTTGAGACATTTTTTGGAAGAGGTCTTCCTTCTCAGCTCTGAGATTTTCGAGTAGTTGTTCATTCTCACTGGTTCTTTGTTCATTCTCTGTCTGAATCCCAACATGCTGCATTTCTGCAGCAGCATCTTTACTTTTGGAGGGAAGCTCCTGGTAGGAAGTCTTGAGTTTGTCCAGTTCTTCCTGGAGGGCAATATTCTTCTCTTTTTCTGCCTGGATTTGTGAGGTAAGAGATTGTTGGACGAGGATGTGGGCCACCTTCAGTTCATCAAAGTCTTTTTGCAGCATCTTTTTCTTCTTGTATTTCATGTCGTTGTGAACTATTTCGGCAATGGCTGCAGAGTTTAGGATCTCTGGATCACTAACCTTTTGTAATCTCTCGAGTTCCTTCTTTGTCTCTTTGCCCTTGTTGATAAACATTTCTTTGAGATTTTTCTGCCTTTTCACTTCTAATTTTGTCTCCTCCAACTGTCCTTCCAGTTTGACTACCTTTTGGTTCTCCTCAAACCATCTCCCTTTCTCCATTTCCAAAAGATGGTTCAATCTTTGGATTTCCCCATGTAAGAAATCCACGGGTGGAGGTTGAGACCAGGCTTGCTGGTTTTGTTGATGTCCCCATCTTGCCTGGGGTCCTGTCCTCCCATTGTGGTTTTGTTGATTTTCCCATCTTGCCTGGGGTCCTGTCCTCCCATTGTGTTGTCTTGGGAATTGATAAGCCATTTCTTCACAATTATAGTTGTTAAAATGTGAATCTACAACTTATCTAAACGGTTATCTTAGAAAAAGGCTTAGCTACGTCTGATCTGGACAGCAGTAAAGCAAGCAATGAGGAACACAGAATTCTATGCATATATAATGATGTGATGACATAATTTGGGGTGGAGTCTGTTCAAAGATTCCATTCTTTATGTTGTTTACATTTAAACAAACACAGCTCCTAATCTACAGCTTAAATGTAAATAACATTCTTTATGTTGTTTACATTTAAACAAACACAGCTCCTAATCTACAGCTTGTACATTAAATAGTTAAACTATGATTTACTATTCTTTTTTCCTATTAACAATACTCTAAAAAAACTCGCCTGTCATGGTATGGAAAGACCATCTTGATATATGAGATAAGCCAGGTTTAAGGGCAAGACTTAGAGCCTTATATATTCCTCTTTGGTTATGCCTTATTTGTCTTATTGTTCAGAAGTATGGGGAAATGCAAATAAAAGAATTATTGATAAGTTAGTTAAGTTGCAAAAAAAAGCTATAAGGCTTATTAATAAGGTGGGATACCGTGAACCAACTGATGAACTCTTCATTCAAAGCAACATATTAAAATTCAAAGACATTTTTTATATAAAATACTGGAAATAATGCATAAAGCAGTGAACAAAAGTCTTCCTTCTGGTATTCACAAATTATTTAAGTTAAGAGAGAATAAACGTCACTGCATGAAAAGTGGGATTTTCGTCAATATGCGGCACCGTAGATTGTCGTGGAAGTTCAGGTTAACAGCAGTTTACGGTAATTTGCAGGCTTCGCCGAAAACTCCCGTAAATTGTCAGAAATTGACGTGGACTTTCTTAGGCAGTGTTCCCCCCCATGGAATTCTAGGGGAGGCTTTAACATGTAAATGAAAATGCTGTGAGCTATACAAATGCAAATCAGGGTTGCAGGGGGAGTTTTACCCCAAGTGACATTTTTCTAAAAGGTAAGAAAATCTCTGATACAAAGAGATCAGGCTCAGTATAGACTCTTACATTTTAGCTTGAATTGATTTATTTAATTAAAGTATAGAGACCAAAACAGATCTTTAGGTGACAGAGCAATACATTTAGGGCAGTAATTATAAAAGAAAAAAAATTGCATTTAAGATAAAAAATAAAATGTTGTCTGTCAATATGCTCAATTCACAATTACTTAAGTGGAAAAGTTTCAAGAAATTAGTCTGGGATGATTCACTTTATAACATGGCGCATTATCCTGCTGGAAGTAGCCATCAGAAGATTGGTACACTGTGGTCATAAGGACATAAGGTCAGCAACAATGCTGAGGTAGGCTGCCTCATTTATTTGATGCTAAATTGGTATTAAGTGGCCCAAAGTGTGGCAATAAATATCCCCCAAATAGATGGTACAAATAGATCAGGCTCAGTATGACCTAATTATAGACACTTACATTTTAGCTTGAATTGATTTATTTAATTAAAGTACGCTAGATTACTGTGTATGCCATTAGCAATGGCAAATGTTATGTAAAAAAATACACAATATAATTTATTTAAAAAATTAGTTTTAATCAGAATCAGTTGGTAAAAATTGAATCAGAATCAGCAAGGTAAAATGTGCATTCCTTGCACAGTGCTCCTTGGGATTTTTAAAGCTTGAGAAATCTTCTTGTTTTCAAAGCTTTAAACTTCTCCACAACAGTGTCTCGGACCTGTCTGATGTGTTCCTTGTTCTTCATGATGCTCTCTGCACTTTAAACAGACCGCTGAGGCGATCACAGAGCAGGTGCATTTATCGGGAGAGTTGATTACACACAGGTGGATTCTATTTAGTATCATTTAGGTCGACATTGGATCATTCAGAGATCCTCACTGAACTTCTGGGGAGAGTTTGCTGTACTGAAAGTAAAAGGGGCCGATTCATTTCGCACACCCCATTCTTCAGTTTTTTATTTGTTAAAAAAGTAAAAAATATCCAATATATTTAATTACACTTCATGATTGGGTAAAACTAGTTGTTGATTCTTCACTAAAAAATGTTTCTGTTCGATGCCTGAAATTTGGCAAGAGTTTGAGATTTTCAAGAGAGCAGATTATTTTTGCAGGGCAAACTGTAACTGGGCTGATATCTAAGGAGAGCTCTGACAGGGTTTCACTTGCTAATAAAGTACATTTATAACATAAGTTTTAGTGGTTGTTGAAGTAATAGAAAACACAGATCTGGGAACTGGAATTCTAGCAGCACTCCTACATTATTCTCTACATTTTCTCTCCGTTGTCCTTTCTTTCACAGTAAATGGTATCAGCTATATCTCAGATATGTTAGATTTGTTTACCAAGCTTTCCTGTCTGACCCTTCAAAACAATCTACCATCAACAGCATTGTGTTGTAGAAACTTTTATGCAAGAGCCTTTTTTTGGGAGTTTTTACAGCACATTTTGAAGTTTTTACGGCACTAGTGTCTCGTTTTTTTGGCAGTAGGCTGGCAGGAAAGGGGGTATGAGAGAGGGAGAGACATGCGGCCAAGAATTCAAACCCGGGTCATCCATGTCGAAGACTAAGGAATCTTTCTGTACATGGGTTTTGTGCACTAAACACTGGGCAACCAAAACACGCCCTTATGCAACAAACTTTTAAACAATTTTCCCAACATTTATGGAGAACAGCAAGGTTGCTCTTTTGTAGTTTTTATTATTTTCACCTATAAACATAGAAAAAGTCAGCAGCCTTTTGAAATGTTCTGTAGTATGGTATAAATCAAGATTCTCCGAAACATATCTCCAAAGCCTGCTATTTTCTGTAACACAAGTTGTGCTACCCACAGTAATTGCTGATAAAAAGTCTAAAGACTGTTTGAGAGTTTTCATATTTCTTTATGCTATTACTAGTTTTAAATCTGTGGTAAGCCATTGTTTTACAGCAACTCCTCTCTCACATATACAATATTGCATCTTCTAATATGTTTCCTTAAAGACTGTTTAGGACAGGAAGCTACAAAAAGTTAAATGACCATAAACTCAATGTAAACCCCTAGCTATTATTATTTTATGTTTATTTTATTTATTTGTTTATTTATTTATATGTTTGTTTCCCTTGTTTTATTTTTATTTATTTTTTACATTATATGTCTCATTTTTTTTAAGTTATAATGTCACCAACTGCTGTGTATCTTTGTTTGATGTTTGAATTACTCTGTATTGTTACAGGGAATTGCCAATAAAGCAAAAAAAAAACAAAAAAACATTATAGACGTAGCTGTTCTCGCGAGTCCTTCCGTATAACAATGACGTCGTATGTGATTGGAGGAGCTATACTCAGAAGAACTTTATCTCCAGTTCCTTTGTTTGGATTTTGCTGGTACGTGATCAATGGCTGGACAACGTCTCGCGTTCAACTCGCCTTCCCCCCAGATTCCACATACTCCGTCAGCGCTCCGGTTCACTCTGCCCCGCTGACGTACGTCGTGCAGAGCGCTTGTCTTTCATGGAAATCAATGAGAGCTGTTCCACATCCACCGCTACTCCTCCGCACGTCTCCGTCCACGTACGTCTTCTCCGTCCGTCACCGACAAATTACTGAGCCGAGTAATTTTTTGCTCCGCTCCGGTCCGGCCAGGTCAAGATCCGCAATTGCAATCGCACCAAACAGGAAAAAGAACATCGACAAATTCCGGTTCGTCAAATTAAAATATAGCAGGAACAGATCGGTGACTAGAAATTATAGCACAATTCTTATATATTAAAAAAAAATAATAATACAGTTTATTTAAATGATTGGATCCAAACTATTGGTTATTCACCAACGAGGAAGCAGATTTCTCATCTCCATCAAAATATTTATTTTATACCGAGGGACTTAAACTTTAATCAAATCCATTCAAAAGAAACTTCTTATTACAGGAATGAAAAGAGATGCTGAGTTTGGGAGTAGAGAACAAGTTCATTAAAAAAAAGCAGTTTTGAATTATCCTTATCCCCGTTACAAAAATCTACAAAAAAATATATGTATATATATTTGGGCAGAAACTGAACATATGCTGGATGATGGTGGGATTTTTTTAATATGTTATATTAAATTAAGCGTTCACAGGAATGAGTGACTCTAATTTAATTCTATTTTAATGCTATTAGAAATTATTTTAATGCTATCAACAAGAACCATGTACACAAGTTATTAGTGTACATGAAATATGAAGGAGCTGTAAGCACAGTTCCATGACTCCTGTATGTATGTAAACACACACACACACACACATATATACGTATATATATATATCCTATAGCTTTTTCTCCGCCTGGAGCTTCCTTTCCGAACATACGGCTTTATGATCACTTCCACGCAAATTAATAGCGATATAATATATCTGACGAAATTGTTTTTATAAGCATTTTTTATTAAAGAATTATAAATACTTCGATAAACATATTTAAATAATTTTTGTGCCAATTAAGGCCTTGATTAAAAAAAAAATGAATGAATTGTAATTATTTTTAATGATCCGCGGAAACCCTGGTTCATCTCGCGCAAGCTCTCTACGATCTCCAAGAAACTGAGAGAGGAGCCGTCTGGAGCCACAGCGGAGGATGTATGCTTTGCTTTGTGCAGGCGCTCTGGAGCGCAGCGGGGCGGTGCGCTGACGGAGTATGTGGCATTTCGGGATAAAACTCCTCTTGGATGCGATGGCGACTCTGCAGTCGAACAACTGTGCGGGAGAGACGAACTCAAAGAAGAGAAGCTAGCGGTAAATATATGTTCGATTACTGCCTGCTAAGCTAAAAGCAGCCTAGCCTAAGCTACGGCTAATAGCAGCCTAGCCTAAAGCTACGGCTAATAGTAGCCTTGCAAGAACAAGCTTTATTAAAGTGTATTTTTTGTGATTCACAGGAAGCAGTACGCCGTCTTCACAACTCGGAGACAAATTGCAGGCGCTATGAACCGGAGCAAGGGTAAGAGTTAAAGAATATGCTTTCGTTCTGCGGTAAAAGGAAATAGATACGGATGGATACCGATCATAACTGTACCTTTTGTTTTCACAGACTAATCTCGCCTCACAATGAGGCGGTGACCTCCTATTATTCATACCACTCTCATTTAATTATTTTCCAGCTGCCTGTAAGACGTATTATGAGACGGTACGCAGGAGCTTCAGATATACGCAGCCAGAGAACACGCTGCGCGCGGAATCTGCCAAGCATTCAGAAAAGAAAGAGAGTAAGACTTTATTTGGTGACAATTTTTCAGGTGCATTGATAGATGTGTTGTGTCCATACGCAGTGCATCCCATCGCATAGTGCTGATTCATTGTTTTGTTTTTTTTTTACAGCTGCTGGAATCGAGGCAGAGTGTGCTAGCTGATGAGGAAGCGGAACTCTGGAATGGCCGCCGCCATTTCGTAGGCCGGATCTCTCTGAACTCTGTGTTAAGAAAACTAAAGCCTGGCGCGGCCACGTGTGGTTTTGCTGCCAATCACGAGCGATTTTACTTGTTTGAGAATAGTGGTTTCAGCCAATACTGAGTAGGTTATTCAAGCCAGACCTGGCCAGCCACACAGGTTTGCTGCATTCATATGCTAATTAGGGCCATTAGTACAGCTGATCACTCTCCACATACGTCAGAGTCCGTTCCCTACAATTTGTGGCACTGACAAACGGGGACAAGCGCGGGTTGCAAATTGTTGGAAACTGACGAAAATCAGGGAGATCTGCGGGAGTTTACGTGGACGAAAATCTCACTTTTCATGCAGTGCGTAATTCGCAAGGTTTGTTTATATTTGAATGTGCAAAAGAGAAGAGCCAGATAAAGTCTAGATGTGTTTCAGTTATTGGTGTGAAAATGTGGAATGAATTGAACGATGATTTAAAGTTATGTCCTTTCTTGGTGAATTTTAAAAGGGCTTTAAAATGTAAAATGATAAAATTCTATGTTATGTAGATTTGAATATTTATATACGCAGTAAAGAACCTGGTAGGTTGTAAAGGTTGTAAGTATAAAACAGGGTAGGCAATAATAGGCTTTGCTTCAGCCTATTCCTTTTTTTTGGTAAATATTTGGTTTTGTTTTGATTTTGTTGTTTAATGTTGGCTTAGCCCCGAGGGTGAAGATGAGCATGTAGACTTTCTGCTAAATCCCGTTCTAATGTAAAATATGACAGATTACTGGATTAAAGAAATTTCTAGTATACTACATGCTATCACACATAACAATTCCAGCTCCATAACATGGGAAGAAATTCATTTACCTTCAAGTCTTTAACTGTGTTTATTTCTTTCTTCAACAGCAAGCTCTGTGGAGACATTTGATCATTATTTGCCAAAGTTATGAAGGGGAAATCATGTATTTTAGCCACCTGATATAATCTGCTCCCCCATAACATGGGAAAAATTAAACAAATCCTGTGAATTTTGAAACTGTCATTATTTTTCTATAATATGTTTGAAACATTTATTATTTTATATTTTGAAATCTTAAATAGTTAATAAAAATATGTCAATTCTCAATTCAAAATGTCTGGAATAGCATTACTTCAGACATTTTGAATTGAGAAAGCTCTCTGGATGGAAAACGAAACATCTTCAAACTTGGAAAACAAAGTCCAGCTGTTTTGGTTTGAACTTTTCTTTTGAAATATATTTGTAAATTGTTAGATAAACATTTAAGCAGAAAAGAAATTTCATAAAGATCATCAAAGGGAAACGGATTATATCAGGTGGCTAAAATATAGGATTTCCCTCTCATAACTTTGGCAAATAATGATTTAATGTCACCAAATCCACAGGATTTGTTGTTGATGATGAGAGGAATAAACACAGTTAAAGATTTGTAGGTGAATTAATTCCTTCCCATGTTATGGAGGAGGAACGGAATATTCCAGGCAGCTGAAATATCCATTCTCTCCTCTCCTCCTCCCATATGTTTAGGAAATAAACAGCAACTGTTTCCAAATTCTCAAAAAATGTTATGTTTGATAGCATGTAGTATACTAGAAATTTCTTTAATCCAGTAATCTGTCATATTTTACATTAGAACGGGATTTCCCAGAGAGTCTACTCTTTCATCTTTTCTGGAAATCTTAAATTTTGTGTCCTGCTATCAGCCAGTTTCCGTCCTCTTATATCAGCAGTGAAAAATGATAAATACTTTTGACTTTTATTTCTGTTAGGCTTAACTGACAGAAGTTGGAAAAAGACAGATTCTCCTTTTTTTTTTAAATAACACAAAACAGCTTAAAAGGACCTCGTCTATTTATTTATTTTACAATTTTATAGACAACAGCTGCTGATTAAACTGGATGTTACAACACTGACATGAATAAAAATGGTCCCATCCAACATGTTCGCCTCTCTGGCTTCAATGCGTGCTCCCAACACAAGGGGAATAGAATTTTATACAACTCCAGGACAAAGAACGTCTGGAAGTCAGTCAGAGCTTCACATACCTGGGACTAGAGTCGTGCAACGGGTCGGGTACCCGCGGGTCCCCGACGGGTCACCCGCTAAAATGCTCTTTTGTGGGTAAAAAATACATAAATAAAAATAAACGGGTCGGGGGTCAAGAGGATATTTTTTTAGTGCGGGCGGGTAGTTGGTGATTTTTTTTTATGCGTGTGTGTTGTTATGGACCTCAGAAATGTTATATTAATCAGGCACTGGGGTCACCCTTGTTGCAGCTTAAAGCCCTGCCGGCAGTGTGGAGCTTCCCTCCAAAAAGGCCACAGTCTGCTGCAGTGTTAATGGCGCTGTTCTGCAGCGCAGCGTACTATAGTCTATTACTTGATGTGTTAAGGGGTCGGGTTGCGGGTTAAATATCAACGGGTCGGGTCGGGTTCGGTTTTGAATTGAAGACATCCGCGGGTGACGGGTCGGGTTTGTTAGTCATCCTAACGGGTTCGGGCGGGTGCGGGTTGGTAAAACTCGACCCGTGCAGGAACTTTTTTTTCCAACCTTAAAACACGCAGTGACTTACTGTATTTTAAACAGTACAAATTAATGCATTGCTTTCAGAGAAATCTAAAGTAGAACTTGAAATTCCCCCAAAGAGCAGGAAATACAGCCTAATTTATCAGCAAATAGAAAGTGTACACACAATTTCCTGAGTTTGGCTTTGTAAGTTATACAGCTTCAACTTAGCTCTAAATTTAAACAAATTTTAATTTTCTATGGGCAGATGTTTCATATTTGGCATCCCATAGCCTCTAGCTTTGAGCATTCCCAGGCACTATGGCCTTGCCCTCTTTATAAAACTCGCATTATGGCTCTGCCTCAGGAATGTGCTACAAGCTCAACCTGAGACTGAAGAACATATAGTGTGCAGTAAAGAGATACACATTGCAGTTGGTATTCAGTCTATTTCTATTTTATAATTTATCAGTTAAATATTTAGGGGTAGCAGTTGCTGCACTATCACCTTGAAGCAAGAAGGTCCTGAGTTTGATTCCCTAACTATAGGGACTTTCCGCATATTCTCCTTCTTCCATGCGTGAGTTCTATCCGGGTGCTAAGGCTTCCTCCCACAGTCCAAAAGCATGACTGTAAGGTCTAATTGGGGTCTAATTGGCAATTGGCAAAATTGTGCCAAGTTATTAGTGCATATGTATGGTTAGGTGTCTCTGTGTTATCCTGTGACAGTACGTCGACCTGTCCACAGTGAATACTGCCTTTTGCCCGTACACTGCTGGAGATAGGCCCTAGCCCCAACCTGACAAATATTCATCCATTCTCTTTTGCTTATCTAACTTCATTAATGGTTTTACTTTTTGTGTCAGGGGGCAAAAAATATTGCATACGATTTTTCGTTGTCCTGGTGTTTTTAATTCAGATTTTGTATCGTGTTCATAAGCTGTATCATGTTTGCTTGGTTTTGTGAAGAATGAAATATGTATTTTTTTTATAGAATAATAAATGCATAAAGTCTTTTGGACTCTTAGATTTGCATATTTGATTTAGGATGGATTTTGACTTGTTAAAACCTTTTTTATGACCTCTTATTTTGACCTTATAAAACTCTCAGGTTGCCTTTTGTGATATAAATACATTAGAATCGAATAGAAATCCCTTTATAGTCCCACAAGGTGGAAATGCTGATGTTTACAGCAGCTAAAAGATTATAGAAAAAATGGTCACACAAATATGGACCTTAGAAAAAAATTATAAGAATAAAAAATTAGTGAAGAGTTAAAATATAAACAATAAAATACTGTACATTAAAGTGTTTTAACCATATAAAAACTGGGCACCTGGAGAATAAATAACCAAAAGGTTAAATAAATATGTACATTATTACGTATTGTACAGTATATGCTTGTAGAGAGAATTTGATTACAGCCTCTTACAAATTTAAATGTAATGGCGATAACATCAAAGCCAAAACAGCTGGGATTTTGTAGGTTTGGATTGGAAAGAAAAAAAGTTATTTGTGCATCCCTACTGCAGATTGAGGGTATATATTAGATTTGTATTGCTAGAGAGAATTTTTATGTAAGCAATCTTATTTTGAATTAAAATAATTAAACTTATTTTTTTTTATATTCAATTTAAAAACTGTTTAGTTGTTAGTATTTTACTTTACTTTTGAAGAAAGAACCTCACATAAACAAAGGATGAATAAAAAAGAACCTAATATTATTTTTTTCTAATGCTGATCTTGTATTAACACAATTTTTAAGAGCCATTTTACATAGTGCAGTTTCTGAATCAAATATATCCTTATCTAGAGTGTTGACCCATGTACTCCAGATTTCTTCCTAGTCCAACATCACCATTAGTTAATTGGTCTCTTTTTAATAAGATGAGTTGTGTGAGAGTATATGGTCTTTGTTGTGCGTACCTTTATTTTGCCTTGTAATGTACTTTAGGTCTATATATATATATATATATATAAATCCATCTCAGATGAAATAATAATAATTAACCGGGGTTTCTCTCAGCCGGCAATTTTTATTTTAATAATTGTTTTGTGCAAAATGTTTTTCCTATAAAAGTAGGAAAATGGTTTGAAACTTTTTTCAATTATTACAAAAAAATTATTTCTACCAGAAGCTGGTTTTAGAGACACTTAATTTAAATGGCTTTGAAATTAGAAACCTTAGACTGTTACACACTTGTGCCCAAAGGGAACACTTTCGGCATTATCTGCATATATCTAAGACTTTTAAACAAAAATGTGCTTGTAATTTCTGCCTTTTGCATGTGAAAACGTGAGCCCATCCACACACGTGCAAAATGTGCGTGCATCTGAGACTCTGGACAAAGTCCAAGCTCTGCCTTTTCCCCTCTTTTTATATATGATATTTACATCACAAGGACAGTCATGAAGTCAAGAAGAGAATGGTAATGAAGTTTATCCTTATTTGCCTTTCATGTGTATACGTGTGTGTATATATTTTTATAGCACAAGGACAGTGATGAGGAGAGCAGTGGCATACTGATTAAGTGAAGTGAAAGAGAGGGTCTATGTGTTGGCAGAGCCTCTCTGTAACAAAAAGTCATTCACCTAATTTAGGACATACATATACACACACATTTTAAGCTAGAATCCCTCTGATAATGATCCATACTGATGTTACAACAAAAGACATTTCTTTAAAATTAACATTTGATTATTTCCAGCTATGTTATACTTTAAATCATAACTTTGAGTTTCTGATATATTAATGCTACTGTCTGATCAGGCTATTCTGGCCTTTGATTCAACATAGTGGTCATCAAAAAAAAAAAGAGGTTGAAAGGAAGATTGGACCAGAAGGATAATGGGTACAGCGAGCAGAAACAGAGAGGAAAGGAAAGATCAATAAAGTCTGTACTTTAAGAGCAGGAAATCTGCATATCATGGAGAAATGGTACAGCGTGAGGGTAGAAGGTGGGAGGAGGTAAACAAAAATACACAAAGCAAGTTTTCATGTTTTTCTTCCAATGTTCAGGGCAGACACAGAAAATTTAAAGCATTAATGCAGAAAACATAATGAGAAGATGATAAAGGTGAATTTCATTTAATGATAATCCAAAAGTCAAGCACATCTTATCTTGTTTAAAAGAGTAACCTGAAACACAGTAAACAATAAATCTAAAAATATACATTGTCCCATTCATTATTCCATCCACCTATCAGTATGTATATCCATCAGTCTGTCTCTTACCACTCGAACATGAGGGGATTAGTAAATAAGGCAAAAAAACAACCTGTCCTGTTATTAATGAATTATTATTTTAAAAAATATAAGTTACCAAGTGACAAACAGATGCTAAATAGTAAGTATATAGGTAATTCCTTAACAACTTTGGGACGTTGCCATCAAACAAAAATATGTTGCCGCCATTGACAACTAGTATCAAGAAAGGTATTACCGGCACCAACAGGGTACATGCATGTACTATACTATGTATATGCATATGCTAACAGAATAGATTATAATGCCAAATCCCTGATATATTAAATAATCTAAACTAATATCTATACAAAAAAATGCACTAAGCAAACAAGAAAAATGTACATGCCAAATTGTATGCAAGATAATATACATCCATACCTGCTTTTCATCTAAATGTATCCCATTCCATGTAGACTAAATTTATCAAGCATGTTTCTTTAAACACCAAAACTAAAAGCAATATACACTTGAGCCTTGATTTTGTCATATTCAGGAGGAAGCAGAAATCAAAATTTTGTATTGCGAGACAAATACTCTTCCTGATGAGTCACAGTTACTATCCTATTTTATGGTTCATGCTTTTAAACTATTAAAATAAGCCTGGATGGCTATGACCGAAGAATGTTTAAGAATGTACAAATAAATAAGCACAACCAGATTTTCTTGACTGAAAACAGTCCCCCAACAATCGGGGTTCGACTTTGCAACAAAGAGTTAATTTATCATACAGTAATTGTTTTTTGTTCTTGTTATTTTTTTTAGATTATTTGGTAGATTTGATTTATAAAATCATACATGTTTCTTTTAGTGGTAAAAAAAAAACAAAAAAAAACTTAGTAATTTTGTTATTAATCAAAGCTTTAAAAAATCACAAGGAGTTATTTCTATCATGTACATTACAGAAATTGTTTTACCTAGAGGTTAAGAAAGGAAACTCTCATTGTGAGCTGTTCTCAGCTGTAACTCTTGGCACCTGAAAAAAGTTCATCTGCTCATATTGCCATGGCAACAGAGACATTTCCGTGTTGCTAGCTGAATGCATTTTCCCAGCCTCATGGGCGAACGAGAGTGTAAGGGAATAAAATAGGTGATTATATCTAATTAAATTTTAACAAGAATGTTAATTTAATAAGAGAGCTAAAGAAAAAGAATCCCAAGATTTGAATAGTTCTCATATTTTTGTGTATTTTTTTTTCTAAGTGATCAGCTGTTTTTTGTAACACTGACTATGCATTGGAGGTTTTGTAATTTATACTTCAATACTTTGCCTGAAGTTCAGGCTATCCCACTTTTATCTTATAAACTATGGTTATTATTCTTGCTATCACTTTTACTGTTAGAAGAACTTGCAACTAGAATTTTATTATTGTACAATTTCACTGAGAGGATTTTTTCTCTTACGAAGAAAAATTACATTTTTATTAACATTGACTTAAAAATAGAAACTAACTTGTCTCCCCTGTTGTTTTTGTAGATCCTTATCCTGCTTTCAGTTTGTTGGCAATTTAGTTGTGATTGCTTAGATCAACAAATTCTCAATTTTCTTATAAATAGCAAACTTTTATTTTTTTTATTTATAAAACCCTAACATAATAATACAAAGTTTTTAAAGCTAGAACCTTTAACATTATTGTGAAACTGAAATGTCTGCTGTTATAAATATCTACGATCAGAACGACAAAATGTATTTACCGAAAGTAGATTTTTGGGCAAAGGCACAACTTTAAAAACTTACCTGCTCTTCCGCAGTCGCATAAAGGAATCTTACAAATGCCACCTTGTCTTAGTTCTTTCTTCTTCTAATAAACTTGTAGGACTGTTTACTTCTTGTGACTCTTGTGAGTCATTTTCAAAGTATACTGACAAAGCAGTGGAGCTAAAATGAATGGCTGAAACTGAAGCTAAGTAGACAAACATAAATAAAATTGTGCATGTGCAACAAGGGCAAACTCAAGGTTGTTAGAAAAACATATCACAATCTTCTGTAACTACTCCTCAAGTTTGCGGGTCACTGCCCCAAGTGCCCCTATGACCACGGGCACCACTGAAGCCTTGACCTTTCAGGTTTTCTCCAGCTCTTCTCTGAGCCCCTGGAATTTCTCTAGTTTCTCATGTTCTTTTTTCCTGATGTTGCCATCACTTGGTATTGCTATGACAATCACAATGGCTTTTCTCTGCTTTTTGTCCACCATCACAACTGTCTAGTTGGTTTGCCATTACCATTTCGTCCACCTGCATCTGGAAGTCCCACAGGATCTTGGCTCGGTCATTCTCTACCATCTGTGGAGGTCTTTCCCACTTTGACCTTGGGGTTTCCAGCCCATACTCTGCACAGAAGTTCTGTTCCCTATTCCAGCCACTTGGTAATGGCGCTCCATGTGCTGGATTGTCTCATGGGCCTCTTTGCAAAATCTGCACCTGGGGTTTGGTATGGTAGATCTGGGCCTCTATTGCTCTAGTGCTCCCGTGCAGCAGTGATGAGTGCCTCTGTGCTATCCTTGAGTCCGGCTTTGTCTAGCTATTGGTAGGAATTCTTAATAGCCTCCACTTTGGTTATGTTTCGGTGGTATATCCCGTGTAGGGGCTTATCCTCCCATGACTGAACTCTGTGTGGACTACCTTCCCTCTCATAGTCACCATCTGACAATACTTCTCAAGTCTGAATGACATCCTGATGTCTGTGCTGTAGAACCAGGTGGTATTGATTTATACCGATGTCTCGCTCATTCTTAGCGTACAGGTTGATGTCTCCATGTAGAGGAGGTGACTGATGGTGGCCCCATTCCTGAGTCAGTATCCATTTCCAGTCTTGTTGGTGATTTGGCTGAGGAGGTTCAGACCTATGCAGAACAGCAGTGGGGACAGCACATCTCCTTGGTATATGTCACATTTGATGAGGATTTGTACAAGTATCTTGCCATTGGCCTCAAGCATAGTTTTCCACAACCTCATTCAGTTTGCAATGAAGGCTCTTAGATTCCTGTTGATCCTGTTGATGTTGTATAGCTCCAAGCATTCAACAGTGATGGGAGTAACGCCGTTGAAAGTAACGGCGTTACTAACGGTGTTACTAAGCACAAAAGAAGAAGAGCATAGTAACATAAGGGTCGACCTTCTTGCCTTTACTGTTGTGTTGCTTCGTTTACAGCAGTGGTGCACTTTAAGTATGTTTACTTGATTACTGTACTTAAGTAGTTTTTGTATCTTTACTTCACTTGAGTATTTTTTTTAAGAGGATACTTATAAATTTACTTATAAATTTCACTCCAGTATATTAGTGTCAGTTTTATGTACTTTTGAATACTTAAAGGAATAGTACACCCAAAACATGATTAGCCTTCATTTTCTACTCACCCCCATGCTGAACAACACTCTGGAGTACTTTTTTGATATCTCAAATGCATCTGGAGATCTGGGAGGCTTCTTGCTGTCTGCTGACATTCAAATAATGGAGGTCTATGGTGCCCGAGGCAGAAAGGTCCATAAAAGTCCACAAAAAACGTGTCAATATTCTTCCATACTGCTCGTCCAATGTATTACAAGTGTCCTGAGTTGGTAGCGTCCATAATTTACTCGAAACAAAGTCATTTAGAATGTTTTTAGAGCATAAACAGTAGTGTATAGGATTTCCTAAAAGCGCGCGCCTGCGAGTTCACGAGCCTACGGAAACTGCGGCAGACCAAACCAGATGAAAGTGCGCAAAATGAAGGCTAATCATGTTTTGGGTGTACTATTCCTTTAAGTATTTTCAAAAGTGTGTAGATGTTTGACCGAGTAACTTTTACTGTAGTTGAGTAAGATTTGACTATAAATATAATTACTTTTACTCAAGTACTACAGTTGAGTACTTTGTCAAGCTACACATTTTTTTAATGCAGCAGGCCATCAATGTATTCCAGGCGATAATCGGAGATTCAAAATGAGACAGCAATGTGTTAGATGTATTGTACATGCAAAAACAATAGATGGAGTTGTCTATATACGATGCTAATTCAATCTACCAGTAAAACATGTTAGCATGTTTTATTTTATGACCATAGGCCCTGATAAACCTTTTGCAAAGGATATGGGCTGCTGTTTTTCATCCAGGGATGCTTTTGTCCCAGCAATGACTAACGAGGAGTTTGTGAGTAACTTTCAACTATTCAGGGACTCCTTCAGCTACATTTGCCAAAGTTTATCCCCCCTCCTGAAGAGGAGAAATATATAGTACGATTTGTGTTTAACTGTGGATAAACGTGTGGCTGTTGCATTTTGGAAAATGGCAACAAACAGGGAATACTTTCAAGATCTTGGCACTGATGACCAGCTTGATTGCTCATTCTATTCACCTGTCTAACTCTGCCCGGTTTCTAATCTATTCTCAACTCATCCACCTGCTCCGGCCTCCATTTAAGGAGCTTGCATGCAGTCATCAGGCCAGATTTTTCTTGTTCTATTTTGCTTGTTCTCTCCAGCCAGTGGTAAGAGAGTTTTTTAAGTTCCTTGGTGTTTCTGATTTCCTGATCCTAACCTGTTCTATCTCTCAACCACGGAGCCTGCCTGTTCCCCTCTGATCTCAGTGGTGAACCTGAAATGTTCCTTACTAATATATGTCAGTCTTCAGAGGATGGAAAATGTGTTAAATTTTTTGTTGTGATATTTTACCTGAATATATATATATATATATATATATATATATATATATATATATATATATATATATATATAACTAGAATTAGAGTTGTAGTTAACACTAGAACTCCCAATGCCATCATTTTGACGGTTCTTCAAATTTAAATGGAAAGAACTTTATTTATATAAATGTAAACTGACTTTTCCTGTTTCTATATTTCCATCTTTTTCACGTAGTTTTTTTTTCTGAAATAAAAATGTTAAAAATAAATATGGTTTATTCGACCTTGATCTCCCACAGGCTTTTGGTAAATGCTATGTTACACCACCCTTTGTTTCCCCAAAACATGACAACAGCGATTTACACACAAAAATCTACTTACAGAATATACAGTTCAAGTTGCATATGGTCGACTAGGAAGATGGAAACCTTGCCTTGGAGCAGGGTCAACATGGCTGTGGAATACCGCCCCATGTGCTACAAAAGTTTCTCCTCTCCGTCCTCCTCCCTTGCTGCCCTCTCATCGACTTACCCGTAGGTCACCCGAAAGTACTCCCTCACCTCTTGGGAGTCCTTACACCTTTGAAGAACAACATATGCCAGGAACGATCACTTATTGCAGGTTAAGAAGAAAAAAAAAAAAAAAAAACAGAATGTTACAATGGTTTAATTTATAATGTTTATTACACTGACAAAAGTAAAACATTATTAATATATTGTTATTACAGTAATAATGAAAGATTTGACATTTTTGTGGATTTGTTACCAGTCAACTAGAGTGATGTTTATATTTTCCCATCACAATTACTTTTTCTGTGTGCATCAGTTAAGGAAAAAAAAAAGATATTTTCAGGATATCTCCAACCAACCATGATCGGTTCATACCTTCCTGAACTGTATCTGTTTGGCTTAAGAGCTTAAAGGTTATTTTATTATACTTAAGAAAATTGGTTTCATCAGTGCAAACCTAAGACTTGTAAGGATGAGGTCATAGTAGTTTGGTTCAAAGAGGGGTCATAGTATTTCATATGTTACAAGTGTTAACTTATAAAGTATGAGATAAAGAGATGGTACGATTATTTATTATTGGGTGTGACTTTTTATGGCTTAACTTTTCCTGCCTTTAGCACGTTCACCAAAAGATTGTTACCTGGGTAACAATTTTGAAAGATAAATGGTGAATAAGAAAAGTAATAGCACCTTATTTCAGGATAAAAATGAAAGTTGACCAATGCTTAATGAAGTGTTTACGTCGACATGTTGACACTGCAGGATGTTTTGTTGGAAGAAAGTCTAAAAGTCTAAAAAAAATGCACAAAATGATGCAAATTTTTAGACTTACTCTTAGACTTGGATAGATTTATTTGTCATTTTGTTTACACAGTGTAAAACAAAAAGAGATTTCATTTTGTAACAGCTCTCTGTAAAATTTCACCTTTTAAAAGTGCAGCCTGGAAAAATAGTAAAAATTTTACCTATAACAAAACAAAAAATACATCAATGTATATACGTTTGTCATGATCTTGGTGCTGATGACTGGTCTAATTACTCATTTCATTCACCTGACTATCTCCACCCTGTTCTCATTACTGTTCATCTGATCCACCTGCTCCAGCCTCTCTTTAACCAGCCTTCAACCAGTCATCAGTGCCAGATTATTCAAGCCTTTGTCAAGAGTTCTCTAAGAACCTGGGTGTTTCTGATTGCCTGATCATGACTGTTCTGCCTCTGGACCTCTGAGCAGGCCTGCTTCCATTCTGATATTTTTGCCTGATCTGTCCTCGGACTCCTGCTGGATTTTTCCTGTGCCTTGTATGCAGCAGACGAGCTGGAACAACCTTGTCCTCTGGGCATGGACTGAACTGTTTGTGACTCACACGTTCATTATCATCCTCCACCAGATAGACATGCTCACTAATCTGTGTTCCCCTCCTGCAGAGGTTCCAGCCATAGACATCAACGCTGTTCTCTACAGTTCCATCTTAAATAAACATTTTGTGAAACCTGTCTCTCAGCTTTGAAAACTGGGGCCTTTTATTCTGAGCCTCACAACATTACATTAATGTAATGCTTGTAAAATGTTTTAATTACCTCCTACGAAACTAGCTGAACTTGTAATAATTGTAATATATTTTTCAGTCTTTCTTCCTTTTATCTGAACATTGTTTGATTGGACCATTATAGCATGCAGTACAGAGAGAAAATAAAGTCCGGATGTTGTGAATCATCCTTTCATTGAACTAGCTAGTAGTTCTATGAGGTGACACAAAAACATATTTTTGCCCAACAAAATCTTTAACATTTTAATTAATTATGGGTAACTTTATATGAAACTGCTTGTAGAAAAGGGTCAAGATGTAACTTTGTAGACCGTTGCACTTTTAGAAATGGTTACATTAAAGTTTGACAACACTTATCCAAAACTTTATTAAATTGATCTTTAGGACTGGTTCCAGACATGTTGGTTAAACTTTCAATAGAGTTATACATCTTCTGAATAATACTGTTAAAATTGTTTACTCTTCATAGGTACAACTTTTTCAAAAATAAAACCTATTTATGAAAAAATAAATCATACACAAAACAAACTGAGTGGTGCAGAGAAATATACTATATGGAAGGGAAATAAAGGGAATATACTATAGAAATAATTATTGCTACAAATTAAAACAAAAGCTAAGCAAAAAGTCAGACAGACTCTTCTTAACATATCCCTCTTTGCAGATCAATTTGGGACATTTGAGATGGGACTAAAATGTCCCAAAGGTGACAGGTCAGACTAATACCCCATTTACGCTACCCTTGAAAAACCGATCCATGCCGAGACCGGTCCGAGCTCGGATCAGTTAACCAGGCAGAGCTTGGTTCTGACGACCGTCTACACATCACGCTAACTCGGTTCCTCGACTCCTCGCCTCCTAGTGACGATCTGCGGTATTACTGCCAGTATTGAAGGAGGAAATCAAACAGTTGGTGGCGGTAATGCACCAAAAGTTGCTTGCCAACCACCATAAAACACAAGAAGAAGAAGGATGGAATCAAGCAAATCAAAATGGCAGCAGAAAGTTATGCTTGATTAATATTGCTGTACTTCGCTGTTTGCAGAGGGAAGACGGCAACCTTTTGTGGATTTACGTGAGAAAGTAAATGTATAGTTATAGTTATTCTTCTTCTGTTTTGTGTTGGTTGGCAAGCAACTTCCAGAGGGGCATTACCGCCAACTACTGGAAGGGAGTGTGAATCGGGATGTGCAGCCAGACGGAGAGGACGCGTTCTGCTCATGCGCTCTTGTTATCAGAGAACCGAGCCAGGGAAAAACCGAGCCAAGCCCACCTCTGGAACTGTGCTGCAGTTAGCTCGGTTCAGTTCAGTTTGCTTTCCATTTACACACGATAAGTTATCTCAGTTACTGAGCTTGGACTGGTCTCGGCATGGTTTTTCAAGGGTAGTGTAAATGGGGTATATGAGAAGCTCACAAGACCACTATGGATAACACTAGACCAAGGACCTTGACGTCGCCATAACGAACACCATGTTCGAGCAGAAGGGTGTTAATAAGCGCACATGGCACCAGGACACTCAAGGTGAGAGGCTGATGATCGACTTGGTAGTTGCGTCATTTGATCTCCGGTCGCGTGTCTCAGACACTCGGGTGAAGAGAGGGGCTAAGCTGTTAACCAATCACCACCTAGTTATGAGCTGGATCCGCTGGCAGGGGAGGAAGTCAGTCAGAAATGGCAGGCCTAAGTGTGTTGTGAAGGTCTGTTGGGAAAATCTTGTGGATCCCTCTGTTAGTGCAGTCCTCAACGCCTACCTCAGGACGAGTTTCTCACAGAACCCGAGGGAGGTTGAAGACATGGAGTCAGAGTGGTCCATGTTCTCCTCCTCCATTGTCGACGTGGCCGTTTGTAGCTGTGGCTGTAAGGTAAGAAGTAAGGGATGCCGTCTAGTTGAAGAAGGAGGCCTACCTGGCCTTGTTAGCTAGTAGGACAGCTGAGAGGTACCAGCAGGCCAAGCGTGCTGCGGCTCATGCGGTCGCAGAGGCAAACACTCCTGGAGGAGTTCAGAGAGGCCATGGAGGAGGACTCGAGAGTGTTCTTGCAAACCGTCTGCCACCTTAGGTGGGGGAAGTGGTGCTTAACCAACACCGTTTACAGTTGTAACATGATTTTGTTACAATTGGAATCAAAATAGTTTGTTTTTCATAGAGTGCATGGATCATTTTACATTTACACACTCATATATATATATATATATATATATAGCTTAATAAAGTCTAAATTTGACCCATTTGTCAAATACCCAACAGTTGCTTTTGGGTATTTGCTTTGAACTGCTTAATGACTTGCATTCCAAACACAGACATTTTAACAGCAGTTAATTATTATACTGTGATAACATGCTAAGTTTAAGGAAGCAAACAAGACTCAACAGTGATAGCTTTTATCAGACCTACTTTATGAGGATGTATGTAAGGATAAGTGTAACTGTTTTTAAGAGGAGATGGAGGTCTATTTGTCTAAAAACATGCAGACAGTGAATGGAGTACATAACTCCCAGGAATGACTGGGCAAACTTTACATGAACATACATGTTTGCGGTTCTGTGCATACTGTATCTTTTTTATCTTTATTCACTCTTTTGCCTTTCTTCCTAAATGTATAGTTGTTATAAAATAGTGTAAATAAGTGTTGTATTGTAACTTTTGTTGTATTTTAGGACAATGAATAGCTACATTAGCATAGTCATCCTATTGTAAAGGCAAAGTTCCTCTTATCGGATTTTGATGTAACTTAAATTTTCCACTCTGACTGCAGCTTGATGAGAACAAGGAGATGTTATCAGTTTCTTATCATCTACCATAAAGTAACAAAGAAGGTGCTCATAACTAAAGAGAGAAAACATAAAATGTTTTAAAATAAATAAAAAACCAAAACAAGATTTATACATGTTTTAGACAGGAAGAGTGTATAAAACTTATGTGACTAAAATAAACCAAGAGCCCTTGGCTGCTCCTAGAAAACCTGTCAATAAAGATTATGAGCAGGACCATTGACAGAGGATGGCCTGTTCCAATCTAACATGCTATTGGAAGAGGTCTGACTTAAAACCAGCAATGTGGACCAAAGTCCTAAAGCAAATGGCTATATAAATAAAAGGGCCTCTGACTCCATATCCCGGGACGTCTTCCTGTAGGGCATCACAGGGACATGGCTAGTAGTGTCAAAAGTACTGTATTTTCACAACTATAAGGCGCACATAAACGTCTTTTTTTCCCCTCAAAATGTGCGGTGCGCCCTTCGGTGTGGTGCGCCCTATGTGTGTTGTAACTGCGGACTTTTGAGACCACCTCATTGAGGAGATGATGAAAGAGTGGCTGAGGGAGGTGAATGTAAGGAGATCAGGTGTTTTTTTTCCACTCATCACTATTGCTGTTATTCTGTGACTCCATGCGTGCTCTTCTCACAGCTGATGTGAAAAACATGGTGAAACAAATTAACACTGTGCTTGCTGTTATTCAACTGCTCAACATCGGTGTGAACCGGACGCAGCAGAAGCAGCGAGTTTACATGCAAAGTCAATGGTTGGCGCGCGTATAGACGCAGCAAAAGGTCCCGCAGCGCATTTTGAGCAGCAGGCGCAGCGCGTCGGGAGCGTTTATCTGACGCGCCGCCAACGCGCTGCTGCAGCTCGAGATGGAAAAATTGAAGTTTTGCTGCTGGACGCGCCGCATCAACCAATCAGAGAAGCTGATCTGGGAGCTGACAGCGAGATGGACACATCGCTCTGATGACATATGATATTAAGGCAAATGAAAAGGGCTGGATGGATGAGGAGATGATGAAAGAGTGGCTGAGACAGGTGTATGAGGAGACCAGGTGTTTTTTTTCCACGCATCACCATCGCCGTTAATCTGTGACTCCATGCGTGCCCATCTCACAGCCGATGTGAAAAACATGGTGAAACAAATAAACGCTGTTCTTGCTGTTATCCGGGAGGTCTGACAAAGGAACTTCAACCGCTCGACATCGGTGTGAACCGGCCGTTCAAAGTAAGGCTGCGAGCGGCGTGGGAGCGATGGATGAATGACGGAGACCACAGTTTCACGAAAAGTGGAAGGCAGCGCCGGGCAAGTTACGCCACAGTTTGTGGATGGATTGTAGATGCTTGGGCTAAAGTGTCTGCTGGCACTGTTGTATGAGCTTTCGCAAAAGCAGGCATTATTTCTGAGGAGCCGCCCGGCACGGAAAGTGACTCTAACAGCGAAGAAGGGGAAATTGGCATGTCTGATTTAGCGCAGCTGTTTAATTCAGAAACAGAGGATGATGACTTTGATGGGTTCGATTAATACTTTGTAATAAATACTTGAATAAAGCACAAACATACTCAGTTTTGCTCCCGCTCTATTTTTCTACCTGAAAACTTAATTCAACAGCAGCCTCTGGGCCGGGTCTCCTCCGGGTTCACCGCGGCGGCTGGCAGGTGTTTTTTCATATAAATAATCTAAATCTTGCAGCTATATTTGCTGTGATCAGTGGGAATAAGGTAGTTTTAATATGTTTTTAAGTGAGAAAGTCCACCTGAAAACTTCATAATTGCAGTCAGTTCATCCAGATTATCATCGTGCCTATACTATTTCTGTCGGAGGCGCTCAGACCCCACATACCAGCGATACACCGACAGTAGAAATCCCTTCAACAGCAGCCTCTGGGCTGGGTCGCCTCCGGGTTCACCGCGGTGGCTGGCAGGTGTTTTACATCTAAATGATTTAAACTGCAGGCACCAGGATACCGGTAATAAAAGCGAACATATTCCGTCGGCAGGTTTCAGGATTTTAAGTTAATTTAGGAGTGATCACAGCTCTCTGTCATCTGCGATGTGTCTGTCTCACGGCCAGCTCCCAGGTTTGATTAATACTTTGTAATAAATACATGAATAAAGCGCAGTCATACTCAGTTTTGCTCACGCTCTATTTTTAAATATGCAGTAGAGCTATTTAAAGGTAGTAGAGGACATGTACCGGTATATAAAAAACGCGCCCTATAGTCCGGTGCGCCTTATGTGTGTGTTAAATACAGAAATGGCACACATAACTGAGACTGCGCCATTTAGTACGGTGTGCCTTATGGTCGTGAAAATACGGTACACAAATCTGTTACTTAAGTAGAAGTATAGATACTGCAGTTTGAAAACACTCAGGTAAAAGTATCAACTTACCTCTTTACTCATGTAAAAGTGAAAGAGTATGTGCTCCAAAAACTACTTAAAGTATAAAAGTATAAAGTAACCTTTAAAAAAAAACAGCATATGAATTGAAAGCTCAATTTTTTGACTATTTCAAAAAATTCTTTGAGATAGGTCCAAGGATGAGGGAGATCTTGTTGGTCTCCATCTCCATAGCCCAATACGCTCTTGCCTGTTTCCGACCTTTCAGACATTTCGACATCTTTTTCTGAATCCAACATTGTAGCAAGGCATAGACAATATGTGTTTGCAGTTTGAAGAACCTGCTTGCTTCTGATGATTTCCTTTAGCTGACCAATGAATGTTTGCGTCACATGACTCATCCAATTACACTAGTTTTCACTATATGTGAATGGCACCAATGATCTGCATTGGATGGTGCATGTGACGTGAAACGTTTGTCTTAAAAAATTAAGTAATAGAAAGTACAGATTCTTGTGTGAAAATGTTATGAGTAGAAGTCAGAAGTAGGAAGAAAAATAAGTAATGGAGTAAAGTACAGATACCTAAGAAGTGTACTTAAGTACAGCAACAAAGTATTTGTACTTTGTTACTTGACACCTCTGGACATGGCTGAATGCCTTCTCCGGGTTCAAAAAAACACGTGTGAACTCCAGCAAACAATCAAGCACCCTCTAAAGCAGGGGTGTCAAACTGGTTCCAGAAAGGGCCGTGTGGCTGCAGGTTTTCTTTCCAAACAAGCAATAGCATCAGACTCCAGTCATCTCATCAAGGGAGTCCAATCTGAACATGATGACTTGATGAGATGACTGGAGTCTGGTGTGCTACTGCTTGGTTGGAAAGAAAACCTGCAGCCACACTGCCCTTTCTGGAACCGGTTTGACACCTGTGCTCTAAAGGATGTACAGCAGAACAAAAACCACACTGCTCCTCCTAAAGCCGAAGTTTGACAATCAGCTGGTCTCTCCTCCCTGCCATAGGCCCAAGGGAGACTGAGAAGTGTAATCCCTCTATACATAGATAGAATAGAAGGCTTAAATTTTCATTATATTGAAATTAATATATTCAAATGATAAAAAGAAACCAAAGAGGAAAACAAATTCAATATTTGGGCATTTGTTAAAATAGACAATGTGTAAAACATCATAAGTTTAGAGCTAATTAGAGCAGTGAGTCTGACAGCAGTGACTGGACTGTTGTCTTATAGACCAAATAGCTGCTTCCAAGACTGAACCTGAAACTAAAGCATTCATCTCAAAATTTAGATGAATTTAAAATCCTCCTTCTCACATATAAAGCCTTAAATGGCCAAGCTCCATCTTATATCAGAGATCTGATTGTTCCTTATGTTCCTAACAGAGCACTTCGCTCTCAATCTGCAGGTTTACTAGTGGTTCCTAGAATTTCTAAAAGTAGAATGGGAGGCAGATCTTTTAGTTATCAGGCTCCTCTCCTGTGGAACCAACTACCAGTTTTAGTCCGTGAGGCAGACACTCTGTCTACTTTTAAGACTAGGCTTAAAACTTTCCTTTTTGATAAAGCTTATAGTTAGGGTGGCTCAGGTTATCCTGAGCTGTCTTTAAAGTTATGCTGCTATAGGCTTAGACTTTTGGAGGACATAGGGACCCCCATTTCATCATTCTGCTTCATTCTCTCTCTGTTCTCCTATTCTGCAGAATCTGTTTGTTCAATCTCTAACCTTCTGCTCTCTCTGCTTTTCCTCAGAGTAGCTTTGCCTCGTCTGTTCCTGTTTGGCTGTGACGTCATCCAGGAAAGAAACATCAGCTGTGCTGCTTCCATCAACACCCTTGTTTGTAGATGTTGGAGATCGGCCTTCAGTGTGGTCCTGTTTCTCTGGCCGTGGCTGGGTGGATGTGCACTCTTCATCCTCTGGCATGGGAGCTGCCTTGGAGCTCGTCTGCCTGGCTGTGTGTTTCCTGGACGGGGCCGCCTTTTACAGCTGCTTTTTGTATCTCTGCTTCTGTCTCCTTGAACCCCAGTTGGCCGCGGCAGATGGCCGCTCACACTGAGCCTGGTTCTGCTGGAGGTTTCTTCCTGTTAAAAGGGAGTTTTTCCTCTCCACTGTCGCTACAAGCATACTTAGTGTGAGGGATTGTATTTGAGTCAATGAGTCAATGCAATCAACTGGTTTTCCTTAGATAGAAAACTTTGTATCAATTTGACTGTATGATCTGGTTGAACTGTAAAGTGCCTTGAGATTACATGTGTTGTGAATTTGGCGCTATATAAATAAACTGAAATGAATTGAATTGAAAATAATAGTTCCAATCTGATACTGACTTAGTAGCATTATGACTGATAATTTGAAACAAAGCAACCAGTATTACACAATAAAATTTGGTCATAATGAACCTGTCACCTGCATAGGGGTGGTGTTGAGGGGTTTTAAAATACCATTAGCTATTTTTAAAGTAACACCCATAAAGATATCCCCTAATTCAGCTCTAGATAACCATTGTCTTCTCATTAGATTTCTCCCATCTTTGAGCCATGGCCGGTTCCTTAGCCATTGTGGGATGTTTATTTTTACTTTTCTAGTTTTCACCTTAGGTTTTTGGTTAGGCTTGGATGTAGATTATTTGTTTTAACTATTAAGAATTTTATATTTTTTTTAATTACACCTAAGTTTTACTATTCCTATTTTGTGTTTTTTCATTTATCTCCTGTTTGACATTTCTTTGTCTGTGCTTTATTTTTTTTTTAGCCACTTATGGTTTAAAGCTATCTTTAGGGTACGTATGTTTCTTCGTTACTCTCCATTGCCTCCTAGTTTGACCTTCCTTCCCACCTTTTCTTCTGGTTCTTTTTCTGCACACCTGTTGCAAGTTAGATCACTACACCAATCTTAGTGCAGCTTAGTTAGTCTCCAACTCGGCGTATATACATATCTATCCCGCCTCTGCAGTTTTGCAATGATGTCAAACTTCTTCATGTCAGAGGGCTCAGAATGTAGGACCCAGAAATCAGGCGAGATAGACAGTGATACATTCAAAGCGTTTATTGAAATAAGTATGCGGCTGCTCGTCTGCTGCAGTGGGCTCACTGGAAACAAGAGTAGAGGCTTAGGTTAGTGACTTCAAAACCGAAGACAGGGAACAACAATGAGCATGAAAAGCAACCACCCTGACAAAGTTTAGTCTTTGTCCAGAAGAAAGAGTGTAGTCCAGAGGAGTGGAACGCCATTACTTGTTACAGAGCCGGTACCAGAGATACAGGAGAGAAGAGGAGCAGGGTCTTGAAGCAGACAGAGCATGCAGAGGAACCAAAAGATCCAGGAGGGTAAATCTAAGCCATGATCAAAAGACAGGTCCAAGGTCAACAACAGGCAGAATCCTGGTAACAGCCCAGAAACACAGGACAGGAAAACAGAACAAAACAAAACAGGGGTGGCCAAAACTCAGAAGTCTGTGGGCAGAAACAGGTCAGGGAGAGGCAGAACTCAACAGAGGCAATGCTGAGGTTAGTCTTGCTAGAAGCTTGAATAATCTGGCACCAAAGACTGGGACCTGGAGGCTTAAATAGCAGCAGGAACAGGTGGATATGATGGGATATAATGAGAGCAGGGTGGTGCAAAGCAGGTGAGATAAACAAGGAGTAAAGACCCTGCCTAAAGGTGCTAAGATCATGACACAATTTGAATGTTGGTACCCTCAATAGTGTTTTAAGGATAAAGCTTGCTTCATAGTTTTCTCAGCTCTACTTTGGAGCAAACTGGCTGGTGAAAAAAGATGTTAGTTTGAATACTTTGGCATGCCTTACGTACCTAACCAAGCAGTGCTTGTCCACGGATGGCACTATTAAGAGAAACATGACTGTACTAAAAAAAAACAGGCCAATCTCCAGCATCTATAAACAAATTGTTGATGTCAGTAGCACAGCCGATATTTCTCTCCAGGATGGTGTCACATACAAACAGGAACAAACCAGCTGAAGCTAATATGATGAGAAAAAGCAGAGAGCGTAATTGATTGAACTAAAAAGTAGAGCAAAATGGGAGAATGGAGATAGAATGAATCAGAATGATGAAAATTGGTTCCTATGTCCCCCAGCAGTCTAAACCTATATCATCATAACTATACAGATAGCTCTAACTAAAAGCTTTATCAAGAAGGAAAGTTATAAGCCTTGCCTTAAAAGTAGACAGGGTGCCTTCAAGGGCAAAAAATGGAAGTTGGTTCCATAGAAGAGGGGCCCTATAACCCAATGATTTGCCTCCCATTCTTCTTTTAGAAACTTTAGAAACCACAAGTAAACCTGCAGATTGAAAGCAAAGTGCTCTGTTAGTAATGTAAGGAATGATGAGATCTTTCATAGAAGATGGAGCTTGGCCATTTAAGGCTTTACACACTCACCGGCCACTTTATTGGGTACACCTGTCCAACTGCTCTTTAACACTTAATTTCTAAGCAGCCAATCACATGGTGGCAACTCAGTGCATTTAGGCATGTAGACATGGTCAAGACAATCTCCTGCAGTTCAAACCGAGCATCAGTATGGGGAAGAAAGGTGATTTGAGTGACTTTGAACGTGGCATGATTGTTGGTGCCAGAAGGGCTGGTCTGAGTATTTCAGAAACTGCTGATCTACTGGGATTTTCACGCACAACCATCTCTAGGGTTTACAGAGAATGGTCCGAAAAAGAAGAAAACATCCAGTGAGTGGCAGTTCTGTGGGCGGAAACGCCTTGTTGATGCCAGAGGTCAGAGGAGAATGGCCAGACTGGTTCGAGCTGATAGAAGGGCAACAGTGACTCAAATAACCACCCGTTACAACCAAGGTGGGCAGAAGAGCATCTCTGAACGCACAGTACGTCGAACTTTGAGGCAGATGGGCTACAGCAGCAGAAGACCACACCGGGTGCCACTCCTTTCAGCTAAGAACAGGAAACTGAGGCTACAATTTGCACAAGCTCATCGAAATTGGACAATAGAAGATTGGAAAAACGTTGCCTGGTCTGATGAGTCTCGATTTCTGCTGCGACATTCGGATGGTAGGGTCAGAATTTGGCCTCTACAACATGAAAGCATGGATCCATCCTGCCTTGTATCAACGGTTCAGGCTGGTGCTGGTGGTGTCATGGTGTGGGGAATATTTTCTTGGCACTCTTTGGGTCCCTTGGTACCAATTGAGCATTGTTGCAACGCCACAGCCTACCTAAGTATTGTTGCTGACCATGTCCATCCCTTTATGACCACAATGTACCCAACTTCTGATGGCTACTTTCAGCAGGATAATGCGCCATGTCATAAAGCTGGAATCATCTAAGACTGGTTTCTTGAACATGACAATGAATTCACTGTACTCAAATGGCATCCACAGTCGCCAGATCTCAATCCAATAGAGCATCTTTGGGATGTGGTGGAACGGGAGATTCAAAGCATGAGGTACCTAATAAAGTGGCCGGTGAGTGTATGTGAGAAGGAGGATTTTAATTATATTCTAGATTTAACAGAAGACAATAAAGAGAAGCTTGGTTAGGAGAAATATGATCTCTCTTTTTAATTTACATAGGAATTCTGGCTGCAGCATTTTGGTTCAGTTGAATGAGTTTAACTACAGCTTGTGGACTTTCTGGTAGTTAAAATTACAATAGTCCAGCCTTAAAGTAAAAAATGCTTTGGCTTGTTTCCCAGCATCACCCCAGGACAGGATATTTCTAATTTTTGCAATATTCCACCAATGAAATAAGGAAGTTCTACAAACCCTTTGATATGGTATTTAAATGACAGGTCCTGACATAAATGAACCCATGATTTACTTTATTAGCTGAGATTAATTGTATCCCATCAAAATGAAGTGACTGACTAAACTTCTGTTTTGTCTGCTTTTAGAAGCAGAACGTTAAGAGTCATCCAGGTTTTAAACTGTTCAAGACATGCCTTTAGTCTAGGTAATGGTTTAATTTCATCTATACTTCTAGAAAGATACAGCATCATCAGCATAACAATGGAAATTAAGCCCAATCTGTCTGGTAATTCGACCAATTCTGAGTATATATAGTAAAGGGAATTGGCCCTTTAACTGATTCATGTGGTACTCTAAAGGTAACCCAGAGCATCAATAAGATATATCATTAAATTGAACAAACTGAAATCTGTCAGATGTCTAATGATGTTACTTTAATTCCTACAAAATATTTAAGTCTTTCTGAAAGAATATTATAATTAACTGTGTCAAATGCAGCACTGAGATCTAACAAGACAAGTATAGATAAAAGTCTAATTTCTGAGGTTATGAGAATATCATTTTTGAATTTCACCTTCTGTTTCAGTGCTATGATGAGCTCTATAACCAGATTGAAACTTTTCAAAAAGTTAATTATGGTGTTGGTGGTCACACACTCGTCAGGCAACTACGTACTCAAGAATTTTAGATAAGAAAAAAAGATTGGAAAAAGTTCTATAATTGACCAAGTCCTCTAGGCCAGGATACGGTTTCTTAAGTAAAGTTTTAATTTTAGCTACCTTAAGCCTGTGGTATATATCCTTGTATAATGGATAGGTTAATCACATCTAAACTGCTGATGGAAATTAGAGGGAATACTTCATTAAATAACCTGGTTGAAACTGGATCTAACAACAAGTTGAAGGTTTACATAAACATAATAGTTTTGGTAATTCAGAAAGTTTAACTGGATCAAAATAGTCAAAACCCATTTAGGATTCTATTATTACCTAATTTTCTGCCTCACCTTCCAGGAATATACCAGTCATATTTAGGGGTTGTTAATGATCTTATTTCTAAATAGAATAAATTTTTTTTATAGTGAATCCAATAAAATCATTACTGCTAAAAGCAGAGGGGATGGACGGTTCAACAGAGCTATGGTTCAGGGTAGTTTGTCAACTGTATTAAAAATAAATCTAGGATTTATCTTATTCCCCTCTATTAATGGGGCATATTATGCTGCCCTTGCTTTTTAAAGGGTCATTTTTTACAAGAGTGAACAGTTTTTCCAGACAAGGTAGGACTCCCGTAAGCATGCCGTAGGCATTGAGTCTTTGGTTTTCACGTATTCAACCCAGGCTGGATTTACAGTCTCGGGCAACTGTTCCATCAACCGGCAGTTAGTGTTTGGTTGGTGTGTTTACCAATGCCTTTCTGTGCCTCTGCAATGTGTTGATCCATGTGCTCCCTTATCTTTGCAGCTACAATGCCTGGACCTTTGATAGACCAGACAGAACTTTGTTTGGACCTTGTAGTATTCAGCCTAATGTGGTGGGTATGTTCACAGAAACTTTTTGTAGAGGGGAAATGGGAATACAAGAAAACACTTATGTTATAGAAAATTTACAGGTAGCTCTGTTAAGTAGAGCTGTAAGATTAAAGACATCTAAGTGTCAAAGGACAACTACACCAAACTGTTTTATGGTTTAGGGTGATAGAGCAACTGCATACCATTAAAGCGAAGCTAATGCTGTACCTTTTTCCCTGGCCACAAAAAGACGTGTCCATCCCTCTGATGAGAAAAGTCAAACAGGAACTGTTGAGAATGGAGTCAATGGGAGTCATCAGAACAGTGAAAGAGCCAACTGAAAGGTGCTCAGGAATGGTCCCAGTGCTAACTAGAAATGGCTCAGTGCACATTTGTATGGACCTTACCCACCTTAATGGAGCAGTTTGCAGGGAAAAATACATCCTGTCCTCTGTCAAAAGACACTTTGATTCCTGGCCGGAACAAAACTCTTCAATAAGCTAGATGCTAACAGAGTGTTTTGGCAGGTCTCACTGTCAACAGAGTCGACACACTACACAGCATTTATTACCCCTTTTGGACTCTACCACTTTAAAAGACTTCGGGGACTCGCAGACAAAGAGAAACCACTGCATGACCTCCTGTCGAAGAAAAGCCCATGGGTTTGGAGCTGTGCACAACACAGAGACGCTTTGACTAATGTGGGGATGTGAAAGATATGCGGTGTACATCACACAGCTGAAAGAAGAGCTTAAAAGAGACAATAGCTGTTCAAAAGTTATGTCATTTTGTCAGAGAGACTGGCAAGGCTACAGCTTTCCTACTGGCCCTGTAAAAGTGTTAGGTTTATTAGCCACATAGACACACTCTCATGTTACTTGATGGACATTTAATGAAAAACAACAGACTTTTTGTTAATCCAACCACTGTGGGGAATGCTGTTCTTGTTGCCCTACATTTGGGACATCAGGGAATGTCCTGATGCAAAGAATACCCTAGAGAGACAGTTTGATGGCTTGGTCTGACTGGACAAATCAACAAACTTTCTAAAAACTGCACTGCTTGCATAAAAGACCATGTCAGTTTCCTCTGTGTTTCAGCCGCTACCTTCATGACTCCCAACTGTCCCCACCTTTAAGGTCTATTAAACATTCAATTGGCCCCACACAGCTTCAAATCATAATATCAGATACCCCACATCTTAAGGATTCTGAACTTTTGATTTTTTTCTATGAGGATTTTTATAATGAGGATTTTTTCCCTTTTCTTTCACCTATATCAGATATAGGTGAGCCCTTAGTGGGCCATATAGCGAGATAAAGCCCCATAACGTACCAGTCCCCAAGCCAGAGCTCATTAGAGGGCTATTTCCTGAACCAGAGACCCCTGACCACACTTTGTGCCATCCAGAGACCCCTGAGCACGATCTGTGCTGCCCCGAGACCCTTGAGCTTGCTCTGTGCTGTCCAGAGACCCCTGTGCATGCTCTGTGCCATCCAGAGACCCCTGAGCATGCTCTCTGCCTTCCAGAGACCCCTGAATCCCATGATGGATAAAGTTGTGAAACAGTGAATCGCTTTTATGTTATCTTCTATGGTCAAATTAGTTTGTAGCCTGTTGGAAATTAGGAGTGCCATATTTTGATTTGCAGTAAGGAAGAGACTTTGCTGCTATGTTGTTGTTAAAAAACGTAACATCAAGATTATGGTCGGTAATGAATTCATTGATTAAAAATGATTTTCTTGGCAGAAGTGTAATTTTTATTTTATTTTAGTTTTTATGACTTAATGGTTAATATTAAATCTATTTCTGGTTGTGACTGAAAAATTTATGACTTAAGTGTGATTGTTTATTACCATCTCTTATCTTTGAAGCTTTGTTCTTTCTGTGACGTATTTGCACAGTTAATTTATTTTCTGAGAGAATAGAAGCCCTTGTTGCTCAGCCAATTGCCTTCTTTAACAAAGTGTGAGATCTATATGCAAAGCTAACAGTTAGTGGCATCAGTGAAGAACCAAAATTATCATTGAGGGAAAAAAAAAATTATTAGACATTTAATGAAAAACTAAATAAACACAATCTTTAAAAAAAAAAACTAAGAGACCTGACTGACTATTCCACTCTGTTGACACTCTCACTTCTTTGTTGCTGCTCTACTCAGATTTAGCCAGCAAGATGTGAGCTCACTGCCCTAACAGACTTTTGATGCAAGCAGAACCTAATTGATCAGAAGTTGGTTTTACAGGCTCAGCAAGAAGTCCTCTACCTGTCTCTCTACCTGCTTGTAGTCTACCGTCCCACAAAAACACACCGTCCCACAGTCTCCAGTGCTTAAAGATTAGTCAGATCTCTCAGCCATCACAGAGAAGTACAAGTCATAAGCCAGGTATCTAGTTAAAAGTTAAGCCCTGTGCTAAACCTCCTCACTGCCCATACCACTGTGTTATCAATGTTACCCGGAGCACCCTTACCCTTTAGTCCTGTGTACAGCAGCTCCACAACATCTCTACACTTACATTAACAAGTCCCTTGCTGCAGGGATAATCAGACCCTCCTTGTCTCCTGTGGGTCCAGGGTTTTTCTTTGTCCGAAAAAGAGTTGGTTCCCATCTGTCCTCTATTAATTACCTTGGTCTTAGCCAAATCACGGTGAAGAAAAAACAACCCCTGTCACTTTTTGATTCAGCCTTTAAATCAGTTCATAGTTATAACTATATTCACCAAGCTATATCTCAGGAATGCTTACCAACTCATTCCTATAAGAAAAGAAGATGAGTGCAAAATGGCATCTTAGACACTGCTTGGATATTTAGAGTATTTAGCCATTTGATCTGTGCAAGGCTCAAGCTATTCCAGGCATTTGTAAACAACGTCTTTTGAGACTTTTGCCATTAACCATGATATTAATTTAGGACATTGAGGACATTGTTCATGGTGATATTACCCTTGAGATGTGTGGCCTTCTGCTCTGCTGCTAATGCTAGAGAAAACCCAAGCTTTCCACACAGAGGTCAGTGGAGATTTGAAGGTCTTGCACATTTATGGACAGATTTTCACCTTCAGAGGAATCACTTTTTACATGCAATTCTGTTACATTTAGCAGCTCAGGTTAATAATTTTGGTCTTATTTTTTATATAGGATAATATCCTTTTTTTAATCGAAGTTTGGTGGGAAAAAAAAACATTTCTTACAGAATCCCGTCATATTTTATTCTAAAATTATTTACTTAGGCCTCACAGCAATGCTACATGTGGTCTGAGTGAGTGGAGATAATTCCATCCTATAAGTGATTGTTTGGGATAGAAAACATTCCTTCTCATAAAAAGCCAGACTGCTTCTCAGGCTTTCTTCCTAAAATTTGTATATTATTCTCAACTCTTATTATTGAACAAACCGTTAAAATCGGACTTGTCTTCTGAGTCTATATGCATGTGGGTTCAAGCTCTGGTAAATTTGGAGCCACTGTGCAAAGATGAATCATATACATGGGCAAAAAGCATCATACCTGGGATAAGGATAAAATAATTGGACTATATTGCAGTGGTCAACAGTTATCTTCTCTAATGAAAGTAATGCATTTTATTGCAAAATTTAAGCTCCCAGGATCTGGAGAACTGAAGAACCCTAGAATAAGTCTGTTATGGTCTGTGGTGCTGCTACGCAGCTGAAATTCAGGTTCCTTGCTCTTCTATGGGTTCTGAGAACTGTTTCCGTACTGTAATGCTGGTGGACTCCAGCCAAACTCCATTTTTATTTTAAATAAATATAGAAATTCACAACTGTTGTGTTGTTGAACTTTCTGATCCTGAGATGAGATCCCTACACTTTTGTCATTTCATCATGTATCCAAGGATCTTTTTCTTTACAGATCATTTGCAACAGGAAACCCTGCATTTTTTCACCCTATATGTAATCATTCTATGTAATAGGCCTATACAGGCTTTACTCTCTCCAAGTTGTGACAAAAATCTTTGGTTTCCACGATAAAATATGTTGTTATATTTTTTCCTTTCACAAAGTTTAACAATACTAAAAATATAAAATGAAATCTTGCCTTCTTTGATAGCTTAAATAGGGGAAATCATTCCTCTCTTGTAACTCTATTTAACACAAAGTTTTATCATCCTTTTCTTTACTCTCTGTATAGACTGAAGTCCAGTTCACCCAAAGATAAGAAAAATATAGGCATTTGGTTATAATGAATTAAATTTTAACCTAACAGATAAAACCAAATATAGAGAAAGTATTGAGATTTAACTTGCATGTCAATACTTCTCAGCCAATGTTGCTAAAATGTCTTTAAAAACAATGTTTTAATTCTGGATACAAACTATAGGAAACTTCACTCCCACAGCCACATGTTTAGCAGTAAACAGCAGTCACACCACAGTGTACCTGCTTTTCCTACTTTGTATCTATACAAGGTGGGTATTAAAGTTTCTTTTATAAGGATTTCTTGTTAATGGATAACAGTATTGTTACAATACTCTTTGTTTTATGATACCCCATGAATTTATTGTTCTGGCTTTGTGTTCATTCATTTACCTTTTCATGTTTTTTAGCCTTGGTAAGTTTAAAACTTTTCTTATTTTACGAAATTTTCCTTTGATATCTTTTTTGCACCTGTTCTTGAGTTGGCATTGTATAGGCTACTCATCTGATTTTTCTTCCTAATATGTTTTCTTAATTCACTCTCAGCTTATTTTCTACATTTATATCACTTTTATTTTGTCTGGGTTTGTCTTTTTCCTTAGTTAGACAGCGTAATATTCACTTTAGATTGTTGCCACATGTTAATCAAATGTTTTGTTACTTTTTTAACAAAACAGCTTTTTTTGAAGTGTCACCTTGCAATTATCCTCTGTTTTTGAATGTTGTGATGTACTGCGACAAGTTTACGGTGAGCAGAAAAAGGCTATGGAGCTCATCCTTGTTGCATTGCTTTTTGTCAATAATTGCCTCTGAATCTGTTTAAACATCAACTTAAAAAGCTTAAAGGAGAACTACCATGCACATTTTACTTTTTACAAGTTGATGTATTCCCATCTGAAACTTTACAGCTTCTATGAACAGTTCAAGCCCTGAAAATACATCTTTTCTTTTTGGCAACAGAGACTTCAAAAGCAGAAGACCAATCCCCCTTTCCAGGCAAGTCCAGCCCAGCATTGATGTTGCAACCCAGGCAAAGAAGGACTATAACAAACAATAAGAAATATAACACATCAAAAATGTTGAATCTTGCCTTTATAAAAACATTACTCTTATATAAAAAAACAACACATTTAAGATAGACCTATCATTAATGTTAAAAAAGAAGTGTAATAGGTCCTATTTAAGACATATAAAAAAAAAAAAAAAGAAAAAAATATATATATATATATTGAGGAAATAATGAGAAGGCAACAGTAACCTTAGGAGCTCATCAGAAGTTTAAAATATTGGTTCAAAACTTTATTCGTGTGAGGGACTGGTTTTATCTAAGGGGTGTTTAGCAGGCTAAGGAGAGATAGCGTGTGTAAAATAATCAGGAAGCACCATAAAAACATCAAAGTGCAAAAATGAATGAATCCAATTTAAGCCCAGTCTGCTCCTTACATGACATATGCTTGACTGCACAAGTATTTGCCTCCACTGATTTCTTCTGTTTTTGTTTTGAGTTGTTGTTTCTTTTTGTCACAATTAAAAACAACGGAGATCTAAAATACTGGCAGCATTATTTAAGTACAAGGCAGAAAGTAAAAAAACAAAAACAAAAGAAATCGTATAGAGCAAATTACTTTTTCAAAGCACTGGTCATTCCTCCTATGTTCCTTGTTACTTTTGTTTGGATTTTAGCCCATTTTAGTTGCATTTACTTCTGAGACAAAAGCTGAATATTAAAAAGTGAAAATTTCTTTCCTGAAACCAATTTGCTTGTGTGTGCAAAAATCGCTTCCCTGCCTTTGTCTCTGTGGAAAGATAGGAGCCACATTGGGGAAGAGAGGGGAGAAAAAAACATATTTAGCACTTTATCCTTGACAGGACACAGTTTAAGATATCAAAAAAACATTCTGCACAAGAAAAGCACATGTAAACACAAGACAGACATTTCACTAGAGTGGTCACATCGGTGGCTCAGTCACACGAAGTTAATCTGACATATTGAGACATAAGTTGTGTGTGTATGATGAGTATGTTCAATTTGTCCATGAATACTGACCACAGGCAATGTCCTTGATAAGATGGAAGTTTATCAACAGTCACTGAGCACATCCACAGATGTTTTCACGGGTAAGGAACGGTGGAGCAGTCTTCTGTGCCCGTTCGCCATAACATCCAGGGGAGATTAGATAAAGGGGGTAGGTCGAATCCAGAATTACACTTTTGTTCAGAGAGCAGGCTGCACAGGAATTTCCTTCAGCCTTGCGTCTTTTTCTTGCTGGCCCTTTGTGGCGAAATACAATATTCCAAATGTGTTGGGCTTCTCCGCCTTGAAGCGAGCGTGCACATCCAAGATGTTATCCCATCTCACCTTTGAGTTCAACCACCGCAGCCAGCCTGCGTTCAATTGTACCCAGTATATGGCTCAGCTACCAATCTTGCTCATTCACAGCCTTTGTGAGGGTGTCAACCGCTGCTGGCAGCCTGATCATTGCCCAAATTGCCGCCGACATCCTCTGTAATTAAAGATATATCAGGTATCCTCCAAATCCAAACAGGATAAATCCGTTTATCATAAAACCAAAATATCCATACATCTTCGATATCCTCCGATGACAACGTTGTGAAACACGCCATCCTCCACACTTTCCAGGAGTCCATGGTGTATCACACGAAGTAAGTCCCGGTAGGACAGGACTGGTCCCCTTTTCCCTGTCTTCCAGGTGAATACATTTGATCAATTGCATTGAGAGACCAGCTGCACAGATAATTTTTTTTTTTGAGTTCCTTTGGTATGCAGAGAGAGCTCAGAAAAGACAAGACACAGCAAAACAGGGACAGGCAGGAAGGTGCTGGAGCAGCAGGAAGATGTGACCTCCTCCTTCAAGAGTCAGAACAGAATGTTCTATCTGTCTATCCAGCACCACAATGTCCGGTATTTGTCATTACTATTTGGCCCGCCTATATCTGGATATATATATATATATATATATATATATATATATATATATATATATATATATATATGACCAACCACCTCTGTGTGAGAACAGAAAAAATAGAAAGAACACGAGAAGCTTGAGAAATACCAAGGGCTGAAAGAGGAGCTAGAAAAGATGTGGAAAGTAAGAGCAGCAGTGGTGCCAGTGGTAATTGGAGCACTGGGGGTTGTGACCCCCAAACTGGGAGAGTGGCTACAGCAGATTCCAGGTAAAACATCAGAGGTCTCTGTCCAGAAGAGCGCAGTCCTAGGAACAGCTAAGATACTGCGCAGAACCCTCAAACTCCCAGGCCTCTGGTAGAGGACCCGAGCTTGAGGATGACACATACCACCCCACGAGGGGTGAGAAAACAGTTTTATATATATATATATATATATATATATATATATATATATATATATATATATATATATATATATATACATATATATATATATACAGCTTTGGTGAATAAGAGCTGGGAGACCTCTGCAGCCCCCCCTTTTCAGCCAAGGCCTCCACAGGTAAGTCACATGGCAGCTCACAGAGGTGTGACCAACCACCTCTGTGTGAGAACAGAAAAAACCACAGAGCACACAGGATTCTTTCTCTTTGCCTCCTCTCCCTGCCCATGAAACTGGAGTCCGCTTTGGCTGGTTCTCCACCACAGTGGAGATGTGGGTCCAAGGGGACCCAAATCTCCAGAATCATCCATAAGGGGTCATTGTGATAACCTTTCAGAACCAAACTGCTGCAAAACAGACCATTTGCAAGACATTTTTCTTGATTTTCAGAACCTGTAGAGCCCAACTGGATGAGAAGCCTGCCTTGATGACCCACTGAGACAAAGAAGTCCCCTTGTTGTTGGTGCCCTAACTGCTGAGCTGCAGCTGGATGAAACTCAGGTCTTCCAAATGGAAATAGAAAAAATACCTTGCAGGTGTGGCATAATTAGGCACAGAACAAACAATATGTCTTTTGATGATGAGTAGAGACAAGCTTACAGGATGGACTGCATGCTATGCTATAGCAACATGTTTTGAGCTCTTGTTGAAGTTTGGACCATCTTTATTTCACTAAGGGTTTAAACTGATATAACATTAGTGTTCATGTGTTCCTCATACGCTCTTTACATTTCGATTACCAAGTAGGAGCAAGAGCCATTTCCTGGAACCTCGATGTCCATTCGCTGCTAGCTATTTCAAAGAGGCTAAAGAATTATTTGACTAAAGGTTATTGGCTCTTGATTAAGCAAATCATTTAATAAAACATAATTTGGCCAGATAATGTTTTAATCAACTCATGGATTTGCATTGTGAATTGCTCTAAAAACATTCCAATTTCTCTAAATTAGTGAAAAGCTAATTTGATCATATCCCAAATTCTTCCAGATAAACTTGGGTTTTCAAACACAAAATCCCTCTTAAACTGTAATATGGTTTTCAAACATGTTTCCCTCCCTCTTTGTACATAGTATTTTAGTTTAGTGGGTTTCACTAGTCTTAGTTAAAAGTGTCAAAGTGAAATATGTTTGACTTGGAGCTGAATGATTTTTGTTATTAAACTCTCATATTTTGAACAGAAGTTGTGGTGAATTTATTCCATGTATGCAGAGTTAGCTGTTTGACCATGATTCAAATCACTCTTTCATCTAATGTTCTATTACACAGCTAGTGGGGAATATGTTCATAAACAGTATATAACAGCCGAAATAATATCTGATTAAATAAGATATTTTACCACCCCTGCCGGGGGTGGGCTCTCTGTGGTGTCTCTTGGTTTCCTTGCAGTCATCCCCCACTGGGGGTCTGGGTGGTTGGGGCGTGGGCTCAGCCATTGGAACTTTTCCGTCCAATGACTGAGATTGGCTGTTCCAGTCCCTTTTATATGAGGAAGGTGTGTGGGGGTGGGTGTGTGTGTTTGCTTCTGTGCCCCATCTCCAGCTTCTATTTTTCCAAGGGATGGCTCTCCGTTTCTTGGGTAGGGGATGGGTATTGGAGCTGGGGTTTGGATTTTAGGGTTGTGGCGTGGATGGGAAGCTGGGGGCCCCCTGTCTGGAATGTGGTTTTCCAGTTTTTTACACCTTGATCCCCTGGCGATTGGTGGAGAACAGGGTACTTATTGAGGTCAGTAGGGGAGCTGGCTCCCTCAGACAACCCTGTTCCAGAGTTCTTTACTCCCCATTTGTGATGCTTCCCCTCGCCTAATCCAACAAACTGCAATAGGATAGGATCTTGGTGTAGGGGCAATTTTATGACATTTGGGGCCCTAGGCAAAGACAGGTATGGGGCCCTATTAATTGAGAAGAAAACACATTAAACAGACCCATAATACATATACAGAAATTTTTGTAGAATAGACATACATTATTTGTTCCACCTTTTGTCCCTCGCTTGTCCCATTCTCATTTCATTGATTGCTACTTCCTCGTGTTTCGAAAAAGGCGACAGCAAAATCAAATAACAAACTTCTTCTTTTCACTGTAGATATACCATGATCTGCTTATATGTTTTCCATTTTTAATTCTGAAATAATAGCAGGAAGTAAATCTGCGCCCGTCTCCATTTCTTGGAAAGATCCCGCCTTTCACCTGGAGTGGTCCTCTCCATACCATAGAGCAGCATGCATGATCAGTTAGATGCTTTGGCCAGAGTCATCTTCGAGAAGTACATGCTTTAATAGCTGAGAGGATGATGCTCGATTCTCAAAATCCAGTGGAACAATATCTTTATCAAAGTTTGGCTGGGTAATTTTGGAACTCTCTCTGTCACAAACATGAAAAAAAACTATTTATATTGCTGGTTAAACATTTCAACAACCTTGTACCCCCAAAATGATGATCTGTCTGTATGGATGTAAGGGTGGGCTTGTATGAATGTTACTGGATTGTCTTTGTCTACTTGCTAGCTTTGGTGTTTGCCTTGCCTACCCTAGCTACAGAACTTCCTAGTCCCCAAGCATAAGCAAGGCCTGCCTCCTCCCCTGTCTTATGCCATCCGCCAGTGACAGGTGCATGTGTCTGCTGGGATACTGATGGTTTTCAAGGTGCAGTGTTGGGACCTCAGACCTCTTGGCTCTTATGCGGACCCACCTTAAACTTGACTGGCCTCGCTGCCACAGCTACATGGGACCTCGACACTATGTACTCTGAGATCACGCCCCTCAGGGCCTGGGCACTTTTTGGGTTTGGCTCCTTCGGGTGTTCTTTTCTAATCCTCACTGTTGCAGAGAGGAGAAGCTGGTGCAGCCACCCCTGCATCTGCTCTCCTTGTGTTCCAGTGATCTGGGTTGCCTTTTGATATCTGGGGCTCACTTTGTCATATCGTGACACCCACAAATGCTATTTATTTTTCTTCTGAAAGAAATTTTGTAAGTATGTATGCCCACGCATATATATCATGGTAATTTGGTTCCTCTTGTTTACAGATACTACATCTAAATATTAAACTGCAGCTAGGGATAAATACCACCCTGAATAATATTGTGTAATCACCATAGGTTTAGCCTTTTCACACATGGATGTCAAAGGTATACCTGGTGCTCTTGAAGCTTGTTTTGATGTTTACTTTGTATGTCTGTTGGCTTCTTTTTCCTACTGCTATTATTTGTCTTCTGTTCCTCTCATCTCATACAGGTGTGGAAGCAAACTTCTAGTAGATACAATAAATCATGTGTTTTGTTTTATTTTCACTCTTTTCATGCACTTTTTACTATCTTTATCTTTTTATCTCTCCCCTTAGTTTTTATCTCCTCTTTCATTCTCACATCGCTTTCTGTCTCCATGTCCATTGCATACAATTTACTCACTAAATATTTATTTATATAAGGTCTGTTTGACTTTAAACTTAAACTTAAAAAAACTTTATTTATTTTATTTTTATTTTGTGCAGCTCTAATGACATTTCAATTTATTAAAGTGTGAAGTCTAGAAGCCAAATACAAAGGGGTGTATTGAAGCCCAACTGTTCCAGTTTGTCTATCAGATGCTGTGGGATGATGGTGTTGAAAGCTGAAGTGAAGTCCAGGAACAGCATCTGCAGATGGCCGTTCTTCTCCTCTATGTGTGCTAGGTTTAGGTGAAGAGCAGGGGAGATACAGTCCTCAGTGCAGTGGTTCCGTCGGTAGGCAAACTGGAATGGGCAGAATGTTGGGGGGAGACTGGAGATGATGTGTTCTTTAAACAGCAATTTAAAGCACTTCATCATGATGGGAGTCTGCGCAGTTGAGTGAGGTGACCTGAGGCTTCTTTAGGACCAAATCTGTAAGTTGGTTCCACAGAGGAGCCTGACAACTAAAAGATCTGCCTCCCATTCTGCTCTTAGAAATTCTAGGAACCCCTAGTAAACCCGCAGATTGAGATCGAAGTGCTCTATTAGTAACAGAAAATGATTGGACATCTAAGATGGAAATTGGCCATTTAAGAAGTGAGAAGTGGGATTTTATTCTATTATAAATTAAGGAGGAAGCCAATGAAATGGATGCTCTAGGAACCTATTTTAATGTAATAATATCAATATCAATATAAAAAAAAAAATCAATTTTCTGGACATATATTTGCCACAGTGGAGTAATATATTCAACATTTGTCTTCTTATCTTACTTTTTAATTCTCTTGATTTGGGCAAGTGAACATACCAGGCTATATAGCTAAGAGTGTTGATTACCAAGAAGTGGCAGTGTGGTCATAATGGTTTAAAGATTAAGTTGAGTCACACCTTACATAACTCCACAAAAAGTTTACTCTTCTGTTTGAGAGATTATAGGCTAATGATATGCCCTTAATAAAACAGTTATAAAGGCCAAACAGAGTTCAAACTGGTGCAGGTGGAAGCTACATGATAGATAGCAGTGTGCTGATAAGAATATTTTTTTGATTCAGAAATTTTGTACACTGCAGATTGTTATCTGACACTCTCTGACCTTGGGGTTCACATGCTTAGACTGTAAAACACACGCAAATACACACCCACCCATGACTTGCATTGCGAGCAGAGGAGGAGGTGATACCCTCTGACCACAATAATCCAGTGGTTTATAAAATAGCTATTTGTCTTGAACTAGTCATCACTGTTTCTTGGACACAACAGAGAGCCAAGGTAGGATTACAGAGTGTTACATTCCTCAAGGGGTTACAGTTTCTATAATCTAGAGCAAACAAATTCAGCAATGCTGTACCTTGTTTTGATATGTAGCATGATTGCACATTTAAAACAATGGGAATGCTGCAAGGATTGAATGGAATAGAAATTAAAATACATATAAAATTAGATGTTTTTGTCCTACAGAAAAGCTTTTGCCTTTTAATTTTTTGTCCACTCTGCAATAAACAGTAGTCTAGGTCAACATCTGTATTAATGTATTTTTGTTAATATTTTAATTCCTAATAACAACACCTTTTAAACTTCCATTGGAATGAATTTGTTAAAAGTTTCATTTTGTTGAGAGTCTGTGTATTCATTAGTCAGTCTGTGTAGGAGATAGTAAGATGATCCACTGTGTTGAAGTTATTTTTAGATTAGTGGAAGCTAAACAAGGACTAGGGAGTTTGCTTTCTTTCTTTCTGTTAATTTGTTTGATAATCTTTTTTTTTTTTTGGAGCTATGCGCTATCTTGCATGTTAGTCAGATTTTTGTGTGTGTGTTTTATGTGAAATTGATAGCACCAGGCACATCCATGCACCAGGGATATCCACTCACTTGGGTGGTTGACTTTTTCCATCCACATTCTTAAACAAAATGACAGCTTGCCTTATTGATATCCTTAAAGAGAGAGGAAACTCATAAACATACAAAAACATTTATGTCAGGCCAAACTAACCTTTGAAAAACTTTATAGATTAATTCCTACAAGTACGCCACATTTCTCTTATAGATTTATTTGTGTACACAATATTTGATAACATGATGAAATGAAGATGCTAAGAAAAACTAAGCATTAGTGATGTTTTCTATTATCATCATACTTCTGTGTTTTTGACTTTTTTTTTTGGGTGTTAAGATGGGGAAAGTGGTGACAGTGATCCTTGGGGTCGTGGCTGTCGTTATGACCGTACTGGCCATCACTTTTATTGCTCTTTTTGCAACAAAGGGGAATGGTGAAAGCAAAGATGGTAAGTAAATTAATCTCTAAAACTAATATAAATGCTAAGGGAATATCAAAGGGAGTAGTTATGTTTAGAAGGTTTTATTTTTTTTTAACTCATTGAGAAAAAAAACATAAGGACATTTCTAAAGCTTTGAATTAAAAGGTGATTTTAGTAAATTTAGATAACGACAAGCTGCATCATCTTAAGTATGTTGCACTCTTTTAACATGATAAATGAAATGTATTCCACTAAACTTGTGGCAAATTATGTAAATTGAGGCAATTCTTTACAAAGGGGTTAGAAGTTTGTTTGTTTTTTTATGCAAATTGCTTTACCTCTGGTGAAACCCTACTCATTTTCTGAAATGGTGAGAGAATTACTATATTGTGTTTCAAATGATTCAAAACCAGAGAGTACAAAACTGAAACAATTTTTGAGTAACAAAAAGCAATTTTAATTTATCTGGTTTTGTGGGTGTACTTGTTGTTTTTTTTAGAAACATTAGATGGATTTGTTCCTCAGTGTCCCAACATTCCTATGGCTGAAAGAGTGGACTGTTACCCTGATGCTGGAGCCTCAAAGGTAGAAATAAATAATCTGTCATCCGTGGAAATGATACTTATTCTGTTCATCTTTTCAGTTCTTAGTCTTACAATTGCAAAGAATAATAAATAATACAAGTATTATATCTATTACATTTTGCCAGCTATAAGCAAATAACTGAGCTCTAATAGTATGATTGGTTATATTGACTAATGATGAAATGAGGGGTATGGTTAAAGGTATTACATTTCCATTATCTTATATCAACAGTCAGGATGTGAGCAGCGCGGCTGTTGCTGGAGTCCTCTGGATCAGCGAAGTGTTCCCTGGTGTTTCTTTCCAACCAACCATGGATATAAAGTGGAATCAGTACACAACTCTGACTATGGTAAAAGCCATACTTCCCACCCAACAGCTTTATCTTCAACCTTTCATGTTTACTAACCATTACAGGTGTTAGCTGTATTTTTCATTATCCTAATGACAAGGAGAGATAATCTATTCTCTCATTGCATCTGCAATTTATTAAATTTTTGCCAATTTTGAACTAGGTATGATTTTTCAGTGAAACTGCAATGAATTACATTAGAGTATATAATTGACTTCAGTAAATGTAAGTTTTTTTTGTTGTTTTTTTATTTGTGTGTCATTTCTCTGCCCAAAGTGTGCCGAATCATTGTGTTTATAAAAAAATCTAATTATATTTGCACTAATTTAGTTCGTAAGCTACTAAATAAGAGCACATTTGAAAAAAGAAAGAGTAGATAGAATACAAATGTGTAACAAGGATGGGTACACTGAAAAAAAACAACCTGTTTTTGTGTTTTGACTAAAACAAACACAATCAAGCCTCTGCATTTTTTTCAATTAATTTTGTGGCTAGTTCAAGATATCCAAGTGTTTACATGCAAAAGTATGGTAGATGCAGGACAATAACTTAAAAAAACAAAACCTTGCCAAAAGAAAAGCAAAAGAAAACAACAGGATCTATAATAGGGGGAATTAGACCTACAGTATAGTGTGTTAGGAATGCTATATAAACACAATTATCTATTGCTGAGAAGTGCAAACATGTGAGATAGCTAGAAATAACAACTGCGTACAAGATATACCTATGAGTCACAATTATATGATCACTGAGGCCAAAAGAAGGAACTGTTAACTTATTTTAGTACCGTAAACTGTAGTTTTTACACCCTTAATTCGTTTGAACTTTCCCAGATACTTGAAATACTGTAGCAGATCCACATTACCACAATTTAGGAATCACCTGAGATAATAAATACATTTTAACACTATAAAAAGTTATAGAAAATGGCGCAGTATCAGTCTGATGCTCTTACAGATAGATCCAATGCTTACAGAGTCCAAAGTGGAAGAACCCAGATTTTTTGAAAGCTCCAGCTTTTAAAGTAACTGGACTAATTTCATGTGAGTACCTCCTTGGTAAAGAAAACTTTCTGTTGGCAACGAAGGGTCTTATCTGTTAACAACAGATATTCATTATGTTGTTTTCTTCCTTTTATTTCCCAACAATCCCCTTGGCCTTTAATAAAGGAGAGACCTTCTGGACAGATTAGCTTGTGACTCACTGGCTGTTTAAGTCAGTATTTTTCCATTTTCCCCACTTCAATTATCCTTCTAATAATGCGTTTAAATGTGCTTATTTTAACTTATTATGATATGAAGAATTTGTTTTCTTAAAAAAAAGTATTAAAATGGACTCCCTTATGGAGGATGTTGAGACCGATTTGGTCTCAAGTTTAATTTATTATATTAGCTGACTCCTATAAAAAAAACCAAAATGAAATACATATATAGATATTGACACCAAGTTTCTACATTTTTGGTTCAAAGTATTTTAAACTATAATTCTGGTTAAGTGATTACAGTGCTAAAGTGGATTATTTTCTAGTTTAGACCCGATTTGTTGTTCAACATCATTGCGATTTTTCAATTACAGAGATGTACGATGTCTATGTTTTTTATTAATCTAAAAGACATAGACATGATAAATGAATTTAAAAAAAAGATACAAAAATACTGGCACAAACTTACTCTGTGTTCCAAAGATTCCATTCAATTGTTTTGTCATACAGGATAAATTAATTTAGATGAAATAATTTATTACTTTTATTCGTCATCTGCTGCTTAATCCGGTAGCAGGAAGTCAGCTGCAGGGACCTCTTTAATATCTAGCTTTGTATGACTTCCTTTTTTATATTAAATATATTAATTGCTACAGTTTTAACAAATGTGATTTCTTGGTTTTTATCCTGCAGAGATTCATGCTGAGATGACGAGAATGAAATCTCCCTCTATGTTCGGTGGCGACATACAACAGCTGACATTGCATGCAGAAATGCAGACAAGTAACCGACTTCATTTTAAGGTGAGTGATCAGCTTATCTAGTTCTTCCTTCCCCTTTTTTTCCTTTAAAAGGTTAAGGTAAACTGTAAATCAAAAATTGTCAATGGCCATGAGATAAGAAACTGCTTAATTGACAATTTTTTTTTTCCATAGATCTTCGATTCCAATAACAAGAGGTTTGAGGTCCCTCATGAGCACATTGCTACAGTAAAGAGCAACCCCACCACCCCTATCAGCGAGACACTTAAGATCACAAACGAACCTTTTGGCCTGACTGTCAGCAGAAACAACAGAGTACTGTGAGTATCGCCATTAGGGTCTTTTGTGATTTGTTTTGAAAGTAAAAAGGGTAAAGTAAATCTCATTGTCATGGAATAAAATTACTGAGTAGATAACAGCATTTCTATATTTTTCAATATTGAACCACATCTGATATAGTCAGTCATCTCTTTTCATACGTTTTACCGTAATCTAAGCAATTCCTGTAGGGGTTATGTTGTCTAAATACCTCTATAAGAATAACATTGAAGGCCAGATTGATCATTTTTAGCACTTTGGTCTAGTTATACACATTAATAGTATGGAAATTTTCCAAATAATTCTGCTTGGGCAAAAGGGGATAATCTGCAGAACCTCTGAAGCTGATTGGGCAAAGCAAAACCTAGTTCCTGCCTACCAAAGTTTGGTTTAAGCCAGTCATGGTAACAAATAAAACTATGAGAAACCACTTCAAATTATTCTTTTACACTCTAGCTATTCCTCTTAAGCAAATTAAATCATGAATTCTGTCAAAGTAGAGGTGATAGCAGCAGCCATGCATACGTCCTCCTGCAGCATCATCTTTTGAGTTTGTTTGACTGTGGGCTCGTCTACTCTTTCTTTCATCACAGGTATATGTCCTACCTTAAACCATTATACTGCAACGTGATTGGCTGACCCCCTTTGAGTTGAACTCAAACCATTCAAGCTGAAGCGGTATAAGATGAAATCTCATGTGTTTGTGAATTCACAAATACTGCAAGAACTCAGCTTACCAGGAAGGTTACTAGGAACTTTGAGGGTGATAAACTGAAGATATGAGTGTTAATACCAAGTATTGAAAGGTTACTCCTTCTAATTTTATAATTTCGCCAACTTACAGCATTAAAGTCAGTTCAGAGAACTAATATTAATATTACAATATTCAACTGCCCCTCAGGGCTGGTATGCAATCCCATCAGGTTTCAAATTATTACTGCCATAACTGCTCTACATAACAAGTATGTTTAAAAAACAAAACATATACAAAAGCTGATAAATATTACAGGATTACTTCTTTGCCTTCATTTGCCTTAAAATGAATTAATTTTTGGCTTTTTTGACATAATTTGCCTCTCATTATTAGCATCCATTTAACATTGAGGACTTAGGTTGTTGTGGTGTCACTCAAGGAAAACAAAAGTTGGATTTTAAATGTAGACTATGTGTATAAAACGGATCACAGTATTTTAATGAAATCCTAAATAAATCTATTCAGTGGAATGTTTTGGATTGATACTGATAAAGAGAAATGAAAAAGTTGGTATTGCAGTTGTTGTGCTGTGCATAAATACAGGAATTATGAGAGTCTAAGTATCTATATCTAAAATGCATTTGTTACAGGGTACAAAAAATAAATGTTAGGCACAGGCTGTCAAATATATTTACCCACAATATGCCCTAAAGTTTAAGACTTCAAAACTAATGATACATCATGTTAGAGAATAGCTTTCTAAGAACCCCCCTCATCCATTGAAAAAACTGTGTCATTTGTTTATGTGGTTTTAGTTATGCCAGTGGAGAAACAACATATCCTTGAATAAACATGTCTTTTTAAAACACTTTAGGGCCTTGACAAAAATAGTTTATTTAGGATTTTCTCAATATATATGTTAAGCACGTTATGCAATGCGTTACTAGCAACCAATAAAACAGTAATTATGCAGTTACAGCTGTTCTGTTACATATAACATTACTCACAATTACAACATAACTGTGAGACCTCACCATAAAGCCAATTCTGTTTCCTACATTAAATGAAGACATTCAGAAAAAGTAGCTTTTGACAAATACCTCACCTCCCTTTATGCAATTATCTAAAACGCAATGGAAACACTGAATAATCTGAATTTCGTCATTTACATTTCGAATGAGTTTCATTTCCATTCAATTGGCCATGTACAAAGTTTTATATTGTCAAAAATATCCCCGTCCATTGGGGAAGAATTTTGTAGGACCTTGACCTTGACTTTAGCTGTATTTTTCTAAAGTAAATAGAAACATAAAATAAAATAAAAGTTATTTGAGTTTTTTTCTTTACTAAAAATAGATTTTTCATATTATTGAAAATAGAATTTAAATATCTTTTGATAATCACCATATACTGTAGATATGGTGCAGAACAAAAGGAATGCTATCCCTGAAAAGATTAATCAAAGAACAGCAACTTCATCTTAACCCCTTTAGAGGCCGTACAGTTTACAAATTGTTTATTAAAGGTTTTTCCAAAAAAAAGTGTATTTATAGGTTGTACTTCAGTTAAAATTCAAACGCGATTGTTCCAAATAGCTGATTTGTATATAATAAAGTTAAATTATTTATTTGCTAAACTCAAACATTGACTTGTAGAATATAATATCTAGATGTAGGTCAATTTGGAGTCAACTCACTCAGTGAAGTAATTGTGTTTTGCTGTAGCCCCTAAAAACTAATTAACGTTTTTTAGTTCATAGCTTCCCTCCCTTGAAATTAAGCCAAAGCATATTGTAGAAGTCAGAGGTCAGGCTTTGAGTGTTTGCTCAGTTTTTTTAACCACATTTCCTGGTTGTTAAAAAAGAAAGCAATGTACATAGTGTTTTGTTTAATTAAATCCAATGTGCCTTGGTAAAAACATCTTATCTTAGCAACATGCTGCAATTAGATTTGAAAATATTCACTCTAAAATATAGCCAGACTATATGATCAAAAGCATATGAATGCTTTAAATTCCTTGGAATTTAGTGATATACTGTAGATTTACCAACATGCCTTGTTTCCAGAACAACGTTTTGTAAAGATCTAACCAAATGATCCTATTTCTAATCACAAGGAATATGTAAAACACAGGTACACAATCATCCTAAAGTCACAACCCAAACTTTGCTTTAGGATAAACTAACGTCCTGCCTTATCTGTGATTTCCCACCATATCCTCTTCTTTTGAACTAGGAGACCTGATGTTGCATATGTGATAAGTTGCTGAATTGGAAAACTGTTTTAAATGTAACTGATTTTGTTGTCTACTTTATTATATGTTTAAATTGTGTCCATGCAGATGTGTCTTTTTTCAAATGTTTAGTTGATGTTAAAATATACAAAGTGAATGTACTACTTTAGCAGTCAAGCAGAACTTTGAGAACATTTCACCATTTACCTTGCACAAGTTTGACATGATGTCCTGACAACAAAAACGATAAGAGTACACATTATCAAGTTGATAACAATGACTGGTAGTACTGAGTGGCAATCAGGCTTAAATATTTACTTTTAAACTATTAGAAACTGGACTATATGATCAATAAAAGTTGATTGCAGTATCTGATTGCGGCAATAACGACAATTTAAAATCCAAGTACTGATTGTGCACGCAGGCTAGTCGTGATTCTGCTCTGTTGCCTGTGTGGCTGGCATGTGGGTGTTCTATTGTTGTAATGAAAGGTTCTTATAAAAAGATATGCTACAGTATTTACAGGGTCAGTATTGCACTGACTTTTATGTAACAGATGATGATGGCTGACCACATAAACTCTATGTTTCGGCCAACATGGTTATTATGATTACTCATTTACAAAGTCTGTTTATTGCATGCACCACTGTTACTTGCAGGTTTTGACAGCTGTTTGCAGTTTTAATATGAACTACCAATTCATGTCTCACTTTGAAGAAATGCTACCCAGAAGGCCTATTAAAGCTTGATGAGATCAAGTGTTTTTTTTTGCAATAAGTCCTCCACAATTCTTGTCTAATTCTGCTATCTCTGCTCACAAACGCATACTCTTGTTTTTTTTTTCTTACATTTTTTTTCTCACTCTTCTAACCCGTCCAGTTTTTCACATCACAATCTCTCACATCTGTGATATTTTCTTCTCTAAACACATTCAGGTTTGACACCACCATGGCTCCACTTGTGTTTGCCGACCAGTACATACAGCTGTCTGCTAAGCTCCCATCTCAATACATCTATGGCCTAGGTGAACATGTACATCAAAGATATCGACATGATATGAACTGGAGAAACTGGCCCATTTTTACCAGGGATGCTTTCCCCAATGGAGTAAGGAGTTTTACACAGACACAACTCTGTTGATGAAGATTTAAAAAGTTAATAATGTCTCTTCAAGAGCAATTAACTGAAGATAATATGCATTAGCACACATGTGTGACCTCTACATGTTTTCAGATTGCTTTGTAAATGGTTTTTAATTGAATGTATCATGATCTAATTAACAACATACTTATCCCCCCTTATTCAGTTGCAGTGAGTCTCCTACATTCCTCCTGCAATTCAAAGTTTTTTCCCCCACATCCTTTCTCCCTGCAGGGAACACACAATCTCTACGGACAGTATCCCTTCTTCCTTTGTCTCGAAGATGATACAGGAAAGTCATTTGGGGTGTTTCTGCTGAACAGCAATGCCATGGGTAAAGATAAACACCAACACATGTACACACAAGATACACACTTGTCTATGTGTTTCACTCTCCTCAGGGATGTTCACAGAGACCATGAAAAAACAGTATGAAAAAGAAGCTATGTGTTTAAGAGCAGAGTCTATATGATCTTGCAGTTGCAATGTACATAATGAGTAAAACAACAGGGATTAAGCATTCTTTATGTTTTTTCTAGTGAGATAATCTAAAAAATCAGGTTTTAGAAAAATCCAACTTTAATATAAATATATTTATTAAGTCATACATACATACTGGCACAAAAAATTATTTCTATAAAATAAATTCAACTGCAGCTTTTACAGAAATTGATACCTGAGCTATGTTAGTTGATCTGTCTCTTCCGAAAACCTAATTAGTATTTCCTGATTATTTGTATCCTAGGTTAAATATGATAAAAAATAAAGGCACATTTATCCTAGCCACTCTCCTAAATGGGGAAAAAATAATAAAAGATGCCATTAAACAATAAGGCATATTTGCATTAAACTTCAAAAATAATGAAAAGGACTGTATTTTAATTATTTTTACTCAAACATCTCCATGTCTACGCTCATCCAAAAAAAAAAGTTTAAAACTGGAACACAAAAAACAACAAGGAATGGCTGGGGGCATTAGCATATCGATCAACACAAAACAACAGTAAAATTGTTTTACACATTTATATTTAACAGGAAAAAAGGTCAGTTACAATGACTCACAATGAGCTTTAGTTATACCTTACCCCGGTGACGCAAATAGAGGTTCCGCTGCCTCAATCAAAGATCTGTGTGCACAAATCTAACAGAACAATTAATAGCTGAATTAGACTGAAAAGCATCAAAAAGCTCCACTGTAATGTTGACCCACATATAAAGTAAAATGTTTATTTTATTGTTTCTTGTAAACCAGTAATAATCTTTTTAAGACATTAGTGGAATTTACAAATTATGTTTCTCATTTGTTTTTTATTCAGAGGTGACTCTGCAGCCTGCCCCAGCAGTGACCTACAGGACAATTGGAGGAATCCTTGACTTCTACATGGTGTTTGGAGACACACCAGAGCAAGTTGTTTATGAGTTCCTTGAGGTATCATTCATTCATTTTTAATAGATGGGCTTTATTCATATTAAGCTTTACAGCTATAAGATCATGCCAAACCCTGCTCTCTAGCTCATCGGCAAGCCTGTCATTCCTGCCTACTGGTCCCTGGGCTTCCAGCTCTCTCGGTGGAACTACACTAGTCTTGCAGAAGTGAAAAAGACAGTGGAGAGGAATCGGGCTGTGAACCTTCCATATGTAAGATCTGGTTTTCTTTCAATTCATTCTTCTCTTACTTTAAAATTTTTCAGGTTTTCTTCAATATCCTGTTACAGGATTTTTAAAATAAAATAATTTCAAAGAGTTATAACTCAGATCTCTCTCTATTATATTTGAATATAAAAAGCAATGATTAACATTTTGTACCAAAGCTTTCTTATGCAATAATGTGGTTATATGAAATGTTTGCTCTTGCTTAGCATGGTATCTATTTTGTTATCTATATGTCAGCGTTAACAACTGTCATATATGGTTATAAGTTGTTTTTACAGCTTTTAGAGTTCCAATATGAGTAAATAATAAACTCTCATTAAGTTGGATATGCAAGGTGTAAACCTTAGATAAAGGCACTGATTAGATTGAGAACATAAAATCCCATTCAATACAAAACCGTTTTCTTTTTTGATTTGACAACACTGAGAAAAAAATATATTTTAAAAATGAATAATTTACAACTGAATGAAAAGTTTTGGCAATCTTGGGAACAAAAAAAACAGGCCTTCTTTTTTACTGTTACCACTGCTTCATAGCTTCTTGGAAAGGAAACAGGCGCAACTGATAACTCACCTTGTAAACCTGTTTTTGAATTTGAACTCCTGTGTGCTCCCAGGCAAGACATTCTAACCACTACACTATGTGTGAGGACGTGATATGAAGGTTGGAGCAAGAGTTCGACAGACAGCCTGAGTGATAGGGATGGCCTTTAGCTTAGATTGGGTAATCCAGCTCTCTGTCAAATAATGGAGAGTCTTCTGGCCTGTACAGGTTCAATCCAGGAGCCACAATTTTTCAAGCGTCAACCAATGTTAGCACTGATCAAAGATCAAACAACTGGGTTCCTTTTATTATCTCATTCATCCTCAACTGAATGTTAAAAATACTCCATTATCTTGTTCCGACTAAGCCATATGATAAATACCAGTTCCGGTCGACATTTTCTAGGAAATGAGCCTCACTTCTTATCTTTGTGTCCCTTATGAAAGTAAGTGATACTGAGAAGATCTTTTTTGTTTATAAATAAAACAGTTATTCTGTGTCATTTTTAAAAAATCCCTTTAAGTCAGACAGCATTTAATTTGACCTTTATTATTTCCCAACATGTCATTTGAAGTGAAGCCTAGCAGACCAGCTCAAAAAAAGTCCTCCTAGTAAAAACATGAATCATATTTAATGATATAAAGTCTCGATAAGATATTTGCAGAATGCTTATGAAAAATATTCACTGGATCTTTCTTTATGTGTATCAAGATGAGCAGAAAATCAAGAAAAGTGATACAATTTCAGAAATCTACTAGGTTACAGGAAACAAGTAGCCACAAACAGGAAAGAAATCCTGTGTTTAACCTTTTTGGTAAATAATTTAAAATAAACTGTGATATTTTTCTAACAAGGGGTCAATATCAATCTATATTACACAGAAATCAAAATAGGCATTGATATCAGTCTGATACTGCTGAATCTAAGATTGTTTTCTTGACAAACGATGAGTTAATACTCATCGTTTGTCCTAATCTTTATTCTACATTAAGTTATTCCAACATCTTGCAAGTTATATTAAAAGAGCCCAAATACTATTCAACATAAAAAATAATTTAATATGTTAACAGTTGCAATGTTTATTTCCTTAAAAACATCCTTAGTTGACACATAGGCCTTTAATCTTTTTTCTTCTGCTCTAACATTTTGATGTAAAGGGGAGTGCACAAAGCCAAACGTTACACTAGTTCTCAACTTTTATTGTTATCAGCAGATGTTTCATTGGATTTATTTTATTTATTTTTTTTGCTGACAGGATATCCAATACACTGACATAGACTACATGGAAGATAAGAAAGATTTTACCTATGACAAAGAGAAATTTAAGGAACTGCCTCAGTTTGCTGACTACCTCCATGAAAAGGGGCAGAGATACATCCTCATCCTGGTAAGAACAATCCACAGCTCACAGTATTTGTGCATAAGACACATTTATAAATTAAACACTAGAATGAGTATCCAAAGATTAATCTGGGAAATATAAAAATGCATGGTTTGTAGTGAACTGTAATTCTTATTTTTTGGGCAGTAAAAAATACCTGATGTAAAATAAAGATAATTTAAAATGTATATGCTGAATGTATATGAGTTCAAAAGGTCTGTACTTGTATGTACTAAATTAGACAACAATATTAAAAGGTTGTAACAGGTTGTAACCTGCATTTTGTTTTATTTTGCAAATCAAACAAGCATTTGCCAATAATTTATCGCACCCCTGTGAATTAAAATATAGTTTGTAACCTGGAACAAAAACTTGTTTTTTTGATTGAAATCTGAAATTGCAGTATATTTTTGGCATGATGTATTCTTTTTTAAAATGTCCTTCTTTCTTCAGGACCCTGCAATAGCCACCGGCAAAAGGGTAGGGGGTGCTCCATATGAGTCGTACGACCGTGGTACTGCAAAGAACGCATGGGTATTTGAGTCAGATGGAAAGACTCCTCTTATTGGAGAGGTAAGCTATTTATTTATTTCATTTTCTAAAGAGAATGATTTTAATAATGTGGTTTTGTTCTAGAATAATAATAATTAAAAAAAAAATCTTCCAGTTTTTTTTATCTTTTGCAAGAAAACTTTTTAAATAGGTACATATAAATCTGATTTTGTGCAAATTTACATATTTTATTATTTTAACAAGTCTTTAATATAGCACAAAAAAAACGGACAAAATTGTCACAAGCACTGACCATGGATGATCAATTTTCTCACATCTAAAACTTCTTAAAACACTTTAGATGCCCTGCAAGTCTATTAATTAGGTGACAGAATATTTATTTTTTTTATTTTTTTTTAACATGTTTTTAACATAAGACCCATAACCACCAACAGTTTCTAGAAAACTTACTAAATGTTTTGTAGTTTAACTTTCCTGTTTCTCAGGACATGCACAGCCCAACTATACATGTTTGTAGAATTAATTCAGAGCCTCTACCAAGCTAGCTGTTATTTCTGACCAGATACTCAAGCCATATATTATATAATTTTTTTCACAGAGCACAGATTTGTAAAGTTGTTTCCCACAGAGTGTCGACATATGGAGCAAGATATGTAGCTACCATGCTTTTATATTGTAGCCTTTGATTATACACACAATTAGGCATAATCCCAACCATAATCGCCTTTCCATGCTGTTTTATAAACAGGTCAAACATATGCATTGATTCTGCATTAGTGCCTAATCTTAAAATGTTCTGAGTCACTGCATGACAGATGGGGTGTTCAAACATGTGCAAATGCGTATATCTGTGAGCTGAAAAAACATTGCTGCTTGTACCCACTTTTAAATGGAAAGCTATATTAGGCTTTCTGTAGAAGCAGACTGCACCCTTGAATATGACTGATTATAGTTAATTTTCATGTAACTAAAAATGCCCTGGCTTTTGAAAAAAAAAAGCCTAGCTCTTTCAAAACAACCTTGCACTAGTTAAGAAGTGGTTCATTCATTGGTGTCCTGGGTGTGCCCCATTCTTCTCCATATCCTGCCCCTAATAACTTGCTGCCCTAACCCCACATCCAACACACTATGCTGACGAAACATTTGAGAGCACATCTAAATCCAACTCATCTGTTGCAGTCATTTCTCCAAGCTCTATGCAGAATAGCAGGACTTTTATTTTTCTAATTTTCTCACTTAAGCTCTGACTCTGTAGAATTTTAAATGATTAATGTGGGCTCATAGTATGCAAAGCTACATGCCACGCATTAGTCACTTTCACTATTCTTCATAATAGTTTTTGCATGAGTGTGTACCCTAACAAACTGTTACTGATGTAGAATTCCTTAGAACTGCACCCTAAGCATGTCAAGCATGCAAACACTTTAGGTTGCAACAGGTCTCCTACAGCTTAAACTATCATTTCTTTTTTTTTTTTTTGCTGTGAATGGTTCCATGACACAAAAGGAGCATTTTGATCATAAGAACTAGGCAAGGCAAGGCAATGCAATTTTATTTGTATAGCATAATTCAAAGTCCCTTATGTATATTAGATAATAGAATAGAAGTAAAATAAAAGTAGAATAAAACCAACAACATTTGTAAGACTAATATAACTATGGGACCACAAAAAATACAGAATAAAAGAAAAATAAATAAATAAATGAAAATAAAAAAGTAAAAAGAACCATTGTAAAAGCAGGTAGAAAAGAAATTATAACAGTTCGATCACAACCTTAAACTAATAATGCCTCACTTGGCAGTTTTAATTCAATGGTCAAAGGCATCTTTAAACAAATGGGTTTTTAACTTTGACTTAAAAGAACTCAGGCTTTCAGCACTTTTCCAGTTTTCTGTGAGTTTGTTCCTGATAAGTGGAGCATTGAAACTAAATGCTACTTCTCCATGTTTGGTTCTAGTTCTGGGTTTACAGAGTTGACTGGAGTAGAACTAGAAGACCAGAGTGGTCTGGGAGGTTGATACACTGACAACACATCTGTTATGTATTGAGGTGCTGATCCAGTCAGTGATTTAGAGACTAACCGAAGGGGTTTTAAAGTCTATTCTTTCAGCTACAGGGAGTCAGTGGAAGGATTTCAAAACCGGTCTAATGTGCTCTACTTTCTTAGTTCTAGTAAGTACACGGGCACCAGCGTTTTGGATCACCTTCAGATCCAAAATCTTTAGAGAAATGGCATATAACTTGATCTCTTTTTGTGAGCATTCATTCCTAATACTGTACAGTAGCAACTTGGATCAGGAGAAAGACTTTTCTCCCATTATGAAAATACATGTCATGCTTTTAAACAAATAACTTCAAAAAGATTATTGGGACCCAGCAAATATTTACATTACTATAAAGTTAATCCATCCATTTTCTGACATGCTTAATCCCAAGCGAGGGGTGCTGGTGCCTATATCCAACTGTCTACGGGCGAGAGGCGGGGTACATCCTGGACAGGTTGCCAGTCCATCGCAGGGCAACAGAGAGACAACCATTCACGCAAACACTCATAAAGTTTATAGATGGTTGTAAATCTGAAAGAAAAAAAAAATTATAATAAGAATTTAAGGAGATTTAAAGAGGTTTGGACCAACTTTCCTTTGAAGTTGTGAGAAAAAGAAATTGTGATCAATGTAGGCACGAGCTTGTCACAACTTCACAGCAGTTACATTTAGCAGTTACACTTGAATATTCATCACTTAAGAATGTTGAGTCTGTGCGTACTTTTAAAAAAGTAGATATTTAGAAAAAAAAGTTTGAAATTGCTTTCAATATTTAAATGTTTAGCCAGTGAGGAGCATAAACATTCTTGTTTTCACTGGGTGCTCCTTGTTGGGTGTTTAAAGTAAGCAGTTAACCAATTTCTGTTTCTCCTGCCCCCTAATCTAACATATTTTTTGTTTTCTTGACTTACTTTTAAAGAAAGAAAATGATAATTTTTTTCATTATAAATAAAACGAATAGTTATAATTTTTTTATTTTAATTTTGATTTAAAATAGTTAATTGCTTGACAGAAAGGGGATTTATTGTCACGTTTCCGTGTGTGGTCAAATATCTAAGTTGTGCCAACACATGTTTCATAAGTGAGGGAGGGAAAATTAGTTGGATTAAACAAAGCATTTGATAGTGTATAGAAAGTGTAGGTAGCATGAAAGAAAAAAACAGAAAAAGATAAGATGATTAATGGATCAGAGAGGGCTTTTAGATAATCGACCACAATGTATACAGAGACAGACTGTCTGTCTAACTCAGCAGCTGACAAGACAATTACACAGGTACCCATGAGACATAAGAGAAAAAAAAATCAGGTACCTGGAACAAAAATAAAGACTAAATGGAAGCAATGATATCACCTTTGGAGAGAGGGCAGAGGCAGCCAAAATAAAGGAGACAAAACCAAAACAAAAAAAAAAAAGAAAAAAGTCAGCAAGAGGTAAGCTGTGACAAGTACCACCCGATTTGTTTAAAGTATTTCCCCTGTAGAAACCATTAGCTGGGATCTGTAGATGACAAAATCCTGGAGCAAGGGAACAAATTATTCACAGAAGAAAGATGGCATCTGCAACGGTCTATCAATAAGCTCTGACCTTGGAGTCCTTAACATGTGCCGAAAGCATCCACCTATAAATATGTGTTCATGCACGGGAGCGAATATACGCATATTTCATATTGTTGCTACAATCAGGGCTAGGAAATTTTTGCAAGCAGAAGTAAAAGATCGCCAGAGTGGGGTAACCTTGAGATTTTATATCAACAGCAGTGTTTACACACAGAACTTGCATACATACTGGCACATACACACATAGAAAATATCTCCCTCTCCCTGTGTAGATTAATCATTTTTCTCAATACAAGGATGACTTCTAACACACAGTCACGTCGCCAGATTTCTATTGCATTATCGATTTCTTCTCTTCTCTGTTCTCTTCCTCAACTCGTCTGGCTCCTTATCCGCTTTCCCCTTTGCCACCGTTCCCTCATCAATCCACCCCTTCTCTTAGTTCATCTATATTTTCCTCTTTTTCTCATTCCCGCATCTTGGAGCTATTTCTCCAGCATTCCCACACGTGACAGTCTTTTATTTTTATTTAATAATTTCCATTGAGTCCACCTCTGTATACAATATCAGCAGATCATTTACTGTTAGCAGTGTGGAAAGACATACATTCAAGATACATTCAAATAACAGATTTCTATAAATATTTTTGTCTTTAGATTGGAGAGAAAACCTTAATTACAATCGGCAAGGCAAACACATGACACATTTTCCCAAGGTTTTAACCAGTGCAACTTTAAACTGTATTGCTTAAAAACAAGTCATTTTGATGCTTTGTCTCATTTGTAGGTGTGGCCAGGCGAGACAGTATTCCCAGACTACACCAACCAAAGCTGCATCGACTGGTGGGTAGATGAGTATGAGCGATTCTCCAGGGAGATCACACATGACGCCCTCTGGATTGTAAGTAGACATTTAGGAGCATAAAATGATCACAGTATTTAATGTCCTAATAGTGCTACATTTGTGATACATTTTGTGGCAACTGCTTTCCTTTGGGTTGAGTGCCACAGCGCCTAGCAATGATTGAGACAAAACAGGGCAGAAATCTGTATGGTTAAGGATTTCTCACTAAAATATGGGGTTTTGGACTCTCAATACTTAAGCAAAACACATGGATACCAAGTCTAAGGGATATGTTTATCTAAAGTTTATCTGGAGTCCATGATTAATCTAGGTCTTGAAAAAAAAAAGTAGTTAAAAAAAATATTTTAAGGATGTAAACACTTTTGTAGATGAACCCGGATACCCAAAAGGCAAGATAAAATGTTGTTTTTATTATACAACACGATAATGTTGTATAATGATGTAATACATTTGTTCTAGCTGTCATTTATATTTGTTTCTAATCTTTATGCTTCCAGGACATGAATGAAGTGGCCAACTTTAAGCAAGGATCAGCTAAAGGCTGTCTTGATAACAACCTTAACTATCCTCCTTATACTCCACGTAAGACTTTTTCTAATCAGATCTTGCTGGACCTTTTAACCTTTTTATGCAATATTCACAAACACACACACCCAGCCCACACATCACAAAAGTTGAGCAGAAATCAGTTTATTGTATTTAAAAATGTTCCTGCATAATTTTTCCACCTTCTTACAGTCTTTATCTTTTCTTTTCCCACAGAAATTCTGGACGGGGTGATGTACAGTAAGACTCTTTGCATGGATGCCAAGCAGGCCTGGGGGACCCACTATGATGTCCACAGTTTGTACGGCTACTCTATGGTGCTGGCAACTGAAAAGTGAGTGCATCAATAATCAGTGACAGGAGTAGTATGGATAGCAAGATGATTGAAAGTAAACCTGCCACAGTCCTGCCTAGAGCAATAAAGCAGTGGCAAAAAAAATAAAAATAATCTTTTAATTTAAAAAACTAAAAAACTACAAGAAAACAAAAATAAAAAAACAAGCTTAAACACACTTTTGTGCAGTGGGTTTGGAAAAAACAAAAACTGGCATGTTAAAGTTTTGTTAATTCATTGCACTGCAGCGACTTTTGCCCTGCTCCACATCATGAAAAGGACTCCTATGGAAATTTGTAAGTTGAATACCATTTGCAGAAATATTTTTTAATGAGCCTCTCTCCCTGGTTGCTTGAATTTCTTATGAGTTCTGGCACCAGAACTGTGTAATGGCCCATTATGTTTGCAAACCTAGAAAGGGGAACCACAGTGAGTAGAGGTAATAATCACTGGAGAACAGAAATTCATGTGGATCATGGATACCTGCCAAAAGAAATCACAGATGCTGTCTTTATTACATACTGCTCTTTTATGCTTAAAAAATCATGTAAACGCACCCATGATTCCATAGGCATTTGACAGGCCAATTTGGACCTTTTTTGAAAATTTTAAAAATGGATGGGCTACACATTAAAGTAACATTTAGTGTGATGGATTAATTTTGAATACTTGGCTGATTGTTATTCAGCTCTTTTTTAGTTTTAAAACAGATTGTTCAATAAATATAGAGAAAGAAACCAACTAACATTTAAATAACTCATATTATGTCAGGGCAAGAAATTCTGCAACCTAAACAAATGTTGCATCATTTGCTTTATTTTGAGCAATTATTGGTGATTGAAAGAGACAAAATAAGCAATACTTTTTTGTTAGAGTTAGAGGGAAACAATTCCAGATTAGAACGGAAGATTTAAAGGTATTGTGGAGGATTTTTGAGATTTTTTTAAAAGACTTGCCCTCTCCACCTAAACAAAAATGCACGTGTGAGACCATGCATGAGCCCATTTCTCCACGTGCATGCTTTGTTTAAAAATTGCAGTTCTCAAAGATCATACAAGCTTACTTTCCCCGAACAGTCCGCCCTAACCCCTAAATCCCTTAATCACTATATAGAGCGGGGAATATATAGTGGATTTTATCATGAACTCAGTTAACTGACCGTTCAGACAGATGATCACTGCTTTTTGCTCCATTGGTCAGTTAACTCTTTCTACACTTTATGGTGCCTGTGCCATTTTTGTTATTAGTAGCCTTTGTAATAGACGGCCAGGCCGCTGTGACAGCAAATCTCATAATGCTTTGCAAGGAGAGATCTCCACGCAAAGCATTCCGGGATACATCTGCCTGTTCTGAGGCCTTTCTTTTCTTTTCATAAACTTCATAGACACTTCCATTACGACCCTTGGCCATTTTTTAAAGAAACGTGGTGAGAAAGGTGAGCTTCAATGACTGTCTGAAATGGTAGCTCACCACAGATATGCATCTGAAAGTGTGCATGTGCAGAAAAAGATAGCTAATGGTAGAAGCCGGTAGGACGCCCTTGCATAAACATATTAAGAGAATGATTGATAATTAGGAGCCAGTATAAATTCGCATGACAAGGTCTGCATCTATTTCACTGAAAGTTTTATTTTTCCCACACACTTTGAATGCATCATAAACCCCTCCTCCAAACAGGATTATTTTCTGCACTGCACCCACACTACAGCAACAGGCAAACTAAATATGGCGACAGCAGGTGTTTCAACTGAGCAATATACAGTATGGCAGTGGTTTGAAATTTTTACGCCGAGGATGTCGAACAAAAGGCAGTAATTTGTAATACGTGCCACAAAAACATTGCTGGAAAAGGTAGTGGCAATACCACTAAAAGTCCTCAGCTGCATAAATAAAATAAAATAACATTTTAAGAAGTGCAATAAAAAGCTTAGATTACTGAAAATATTATTACCAGCCGATTTGATCAGGATACTCATTTATAATAAAATGCTGTAGAAATGTGCTTGGTTAAAAAAAAAAAAAATCAAAACTGTAAGACTATATGTGCTTACTTCCACAGTCATGCAACTCAAACACAAACCAACGTGAGAGTCGGAAAAATAATCCCACTCATGACAATTTGCTGAATCATTACTTCTGTTCATCATTCATGTGTCTATTTTGATTTTTTTCCCTGTTTTTCTCGCTCCCTCCTCTAATTACAATGTAGTATTGGCAAAAGACAAGATTTGTAAACATCAGCAAGACTTTGAATTGTCATGGAAATCAATGCAGCTTCGATTTCTCCACAGTTAAACAATAGCATACAGCCAGGAAAGGGAAGAAAAGCCCAACATGTCTATGGGTCTGTGTGTTTTACTCTGCAAGTATTAATGTCAGGGTGCATATGCTTGCCATGTTTTTTTTTTTGTTTTTTTTTTATTCTTTGTAATTTTTTGTTTATGGTTCCACCATTCTTTGCATTATTATGATACCTCACCACATACCTCACATGATTCTTTCCTGTATTTACAGAGCCCTGCAGCGTGTGTTTGGGTCAAACCGTACCCTGATGCTGACACGCTCCTCCTTCCCAGGTGTAGGGAAATATTCAGGACATTGGCTGGGTGACAATGGTGCCAACTGGAATGATATAAAATGGGCAATTCCTGGCATGCTGGAGTTTGGGCTTTTTGGAATTCCCTATGTGAGTAGAACATGGCCAGTTCGTACCTGTGCATAGACAAACATGTGAACTAAAAGATTCACCTAAAAAATAAATAAAGCAGTTGCCATGACTATTGATATGGATATAAGTTGATATTCTTAGTTTTTTCCAACTCAAAGAGTTAGCACATATAAAAAAGTTAAGATTGTCACTACGTCCCTGAGTGTTAACTGTTTACTGTGTTTTAAAGAATTTAAAAGAAGCTGTAATAGTTAAAGGGAAGGGTAGAACGCATCTCTAAAGTTCACCGCTATCTAGCAATGAGAGTTTTTATGACTATCTTTCTTTGAAAAAAAAAAAGTTACAAGGTTTGATTTACGATAATTTTGTTTTTTGGACATTTTCCATCTGAGAGCAGATGAAATAAAGAAAATGTTTTGGTGATCATTTTCTACACCCTTCAATTTACACAATATTATTTTTATGCAATTTGCTTTACATAGCACAAAACCTTTACACACCCACTGTGTAAACAAATGAATATCTTAATGTTTGTCATACATTGTAATAAAAAAAAGTATTGATTCAAAAGATGCATTATTGAATCTAACATTTTCCTAAAGGCATATTTAAAAGCTGTTTGTCGAATATAAAATGTCACCAGGTTTGGTGTTTTGTTCCTTTATGCATGTACAATTGTTTTTCCCTGGATGAACTTTAAGAAATAGATTTTTTAGAAGTTTATATCTTAATTTATTTCTGTTTTTCTTAATTACATACAAGACCCCAAATTCATTTCCTGGGAATGTTAGAATTGTGCCAAAGAGCAAGAAAAAAAATTCTTAATACTTCGATGTCATGGCCATGTTATATCCTACAGAAACATGCAGAAAAATGTTGGATGGACAAGCAGTCAGTTTTCCCCTTCAGAGGGGAGACTCAATCACAAAGTTAATTGATAGCTGGCCTTTTGGAGGGCTGTAGCCCAGCATATTATTGGTGAGTTCAGTGAAAGAAAAAGCGTGGCGAAAAAATACCTCAAAAGCAGATATAATGGCAGCTAGCTTTTGATTTGTAAATCAAAAGCACAGTGAATAATTTGAAGGAATTTCAGAAGACATGGACTGTATTTGGAGTCTGATGCCCAAGAACCCCCAACACAAGCTTACAGAATATTTGCTACTATTCTCACATTCTTTATTTTTTGCCTCTCCTGAATTAGGAAAAACTATTTGGGCTGAGGAGAAGAATGATACTAGGCTTCATCAGCCGAGCCAAAGGCTAATGGCACCCATGTCCTGCCACACCCACATGATAATTCATAAAAAGAGAGCTATTAAGATGTTTAATTGATAAAATAAACAGAAATGATCACTTAGAAAATATTGCTTTGAGTGTAATCTATATGATACGAGGTAACCTGTCAAGATGACTAACTTAAATTAAATCATGATTCAGTGATATTCCTATTTGTGCTCCCATAAATATTTTTCTTAATTTTCAAGTAATAGTTAATCTCAGATGAAGCTTCTTAATACTCAATGGCAATGCAGCTCATTTAGAACAACAATGACTTGTTGTTCTAACTGATGTTACTATAGGCAAAAGCATCCAGGCTTACAGTATGTCATCTAAAACTTTTGTAAGACTAGCATCACCCACTTTATAAAATAGTATCTCATTGAAAAAAAAACTGAAAAACAGCAGAAGCAGAAATGCACTGCCACAAACTACCCAAGTGTTTGTTTCCCCATAGTACAAAGTGCAAACAGCAGCGAGAAAACAAGAAGCAAACTACACACACATACTCTTCCAGCAGTGCACATCAGGTGGTCTTACAGATGCCAAATACTCCTTGTAGGACTCTGTCAAGGGGATTTTATGGGCCTCAGCTAATACATAAACACATGTATACCTTAAAAAGAGAGAAGATGGAAAGAAAATGTACGATTTTGACACCTTCCTTCTCATTAACTCAGTAAAATATGGGAAGTTGTAGATAATAGAAAAAAGGAGTATGTGGAAGCTGACTGAAGGGCTGGAAGATGCACTTTGCAAGTGGCTTACTTACATCAATTAAATCCCATTTGAATTAAGTTATTTCAATTACATAATCTTGTGAACAGGTATCAGATTGGTGCCTATTTTTTACGCTCCAGGGGATCTATTTATATCAGTTTGAGGCATTTTCCTTTGACACCTCTGGTTTTTAGACTTATGTTTATAACATTTAGAGTTTACATTTTAATAAATCAAACTTGAAATCCACAGCATGAATCCGCAGAGTTTGTCACTCTGAGTTTGACAAATGACCTTCCAGCTCTCTGCTTTCAGTAAAACAATATTATGGAGATACGTAGACACACCGTAGGCTCTGGTGAAATGTCAACCTGACATTTTTCCTGTGCTTTTCAGATCGGAGCTGACATCTGTGGATTCTTTGACGACTCAAGTGAAGAGTTGTGTCGTCGTTGGATGCAAGTTGGAGCTTTCTATCCCTTTAGTCGAAACCACAATGCTGAGGGATACAAGGTACAGTAAAGCCATTTTGTACTGCTATTCTTTTATGTGAATGTCACTTTTAGATTTATGTACTGCGCTGCCTGTTAGGTCTAAATAGCGGCAGGGTGTCCTCTTCATTCTACAACAGTACATTCTATAACAGCACATTGGTGCTATAACGTCAAAGCGGTTAAAAATAATAAACTACCTTCTTTGTCCACAGCTATTGGCATATACCAAAACTAGTACAATTGCTATATGAAGAGCGGAATCTTTGATTTTTCAATTTACAACTTAAACTTTCCGTTGTTAAACATCATAGCCTCTTAGGGGGGCAAAGTAAGAAAAAAAGGTTGATTCACACAGCAGTATTTGTGGATTTTATGCTTAAGAAAAAAGTAACAGCTCTGATGAAGTATGTCAGATTAGCATAATATGATGTGCCATATGGTGGACGTAATACCAGCATGTTGCAAAATATAAAACAGTTTCAGTTTGGAAGGCCCCCCCACTGATAACATATGGACTTGGGAAGAATTACTTTTTCTACCTGTACACCCTCACCTCCAGCTGTGAGCCTAGCTGGATTTCCTGGTCAGAAATGAATCATCGCTATAAACCATCAGTTTTGCATGTAAGATTAGATCCAGCCACCATTCAACAGGGTTTATATTAATGTATATTTTAATGTACAACAAAAATACAAAGACAATTCTTTTTCTGTATTATCATTATCAGGACATGCTCTTAAATATTGGGGTTGATTTAGATTTCACTCAAAACTTTTTGGGATGTACTTTAAAAGGCACCCGCAGCAGTCGTTGCTTAAAAAAAAATTATAATAAAATACTGAATTTAGCCTAGTTACACAAGCCAAGAGTGGGGCTAAATGACTAACCGTTCGGGAACAAAAGGAGCCAAGATTTATTGCTAATCTTATCCAAACGATCTGGCTCACTGATGGGGTGAGGAATTCCCATTACTAATTTGTAAGAGAAGTGATATATTGGTGCTATATTTCTGATGCTTTTATTTGGTTTCTAAATAACAGATAAATAAATGAATAGATTGATAAATAAATACCATCAATGATAATTTAGAAAACCTGGCCAGAAATATGTAATTTAAAGGGCTGGGTTACAATATGTAATTGCTGTTACATAAAATTTATTTAGATTTAGTGGTGACGAAGGCTCAAGAGGTGGGGATTTGTCAGGGAGCCCTCAGCAAGTATGGGGCATTTAACATTTTCTTATGTGTAAACAGCAATAAAATCCTTCTATAGATTCTGACAACCTTACCCACCTTACTATCTACCTACCAAATGGTAAATAGGAAGAAAAATATTTTTTAAGACTCAAACATTTTAATTCATGAATTTCTTGGCAGGTTCAGTTATAAAATTATTTTGTTTGGGGTATGTCTGGCTAGAATAAGGCTTTAGTTACAAGCCAAATGAGCTGCATCGTGTATTCACCAGATTTATGAAATAAGGAAATTGATCTTGAGATGAATCAGCCTATTATATATAATCTATTGTTGTTTGTTTTTTTTATTTTTATTTTTCTGTATTTCTCATTTAACAAGCTTAACTTAAAGATAGCATGCCAAATCAGTGACTTTCTGTTGCTAAGAGACCTGGGACAAGAGCCTCTGAGCCTGTGTCTATGTTTAGATTGAAACTGAGCTATTTCTGCAGTTGACACTTATAACTTGTGAAAAAGCTAGTCTCAGACACTAAGCGTTGTGAAAACTGATGCTCTAACTAGACTCTTTAATGCTCCTTCAATGCTCATTACTGCTGCAAAAATAGCAGTTTCAAACTAAGGTTGCTGATGTGTGTGGGGGTGGTCGTGGTGGGGGATGAGATGTCATCTATAAGTATGTTATGAGGGTTAGTGCTTGCTGGAGGACAGGGGCAAGATGATGATGAGGAATCTGATACTCTAGTTCCACTAAACAAGACAGCTAATGTGTGACCTTTACTTTGCCCTAATCATGGCCCTCATCAAATGCCCATGCAGCCAAGACCGAGCGCACACAGACTCGCTCGCACTAGTTGCTCATCTGCCTCTTAGAGGTGCCGGGGGCAGAAATGATTAGCTAATGTCACAAGCATGGCCGGTTAGCAGCGAACACTCCTCTCACTCATCAATGTTGTGAAATTAAATTATAGTGCATTTTCTAACTCGTTTTCTTTGCTATATCTATGAAGTCCGTTTCAATTTTTTCCTAATTATGCAAAATTTAGGGTCCACTTACATATCCTATTAAAAAGTGGTTTTATTCTTGACCTGCTTTCACTTAATTTCGCCATCCTCTTACTCTCATGTCTTATTCAAACAAGTTGTTTCTTTGGCACTCCAAATCTATTTCCAGTTTATTCCCCAGAAGGTAAAAGACAAATCTTTGTTTTCTTTTTGTTATCCTCTCCCATTCATCAACCCCAACGCTTTAATCTGTTTTTCTGCCTCCAGCCACAGGATCCCGCTTATTACGGTGCCGACTCAGCGCTGGTAAAGAGCTCCAGACATTACCTAAGGATACGCTACACTCTCCTGCCTTACCTCTACACACTCTTTTACAAAGCCCACACCAGGGGGGACACCGTTGTACGTCCTCTTCTGCACGAGTAAGTCATTCATTATGTTGAGTTAAGTTGTTTTGGTGCCAATTCACACATTTGCTGTGGTGTAGTTAGTCATTTTTCCTACTGCTGTCTTTATGTACAGGATTAACCACAGTTATGTTACATAACATTTTTAGTGTAGAGTGCAGCATTCAAATAACTGTTGTTGCTCTCTAATGAAAATGTATATTTCATATAATCTTCTAATTCAGTTTCGGCCCTTTTGGAAATCATATTCAACCTGTTAGATAGAATTTTATCCCTGAAAAATCTAAGCACAAATTATGAATCTCTTTTAATAGCTAACCTCCCTAACTGAAATGGTTAATCCCTGCAAAGTAACTAACTGTTCATTTCACAACTTGTAATGTGTGCAACAAGCATGATACTTTTCTTTGGACTGTAATAAAATATGTATATACATATTTTGATGGACTTGGACTGCATATGACTTTACCAAAAAAGATATTTGACAGAAGACTAGTGGACAAATCTTTGTAAAGGAAGTAAAGTGAAACCTTAAATTGCTTTTTATCGGGATATTGAGTGTTTATTTCACTTTACTAAGTTTAAAACAAAGTGGAAAGAATATTGGGTTAGGATCTTGACAAAACTTTTATAATTTTGGATTTCTTGTGAAATTATGGTTGATAAACACATACAAATCAATTTGACCAATTGTTGCCTACCGATCTGAAAACTGTGCCTGAACCTTTGGAAAGTATCAGTCCTTGTGTGGCCAGTATGATTCGAAAAGTGCTTTGCAAATTGAGTCAATTTACCACTACAATTCTTGGTGTCTGTCAAAGGGTGGCTCTTCACTAACTTGAGTATTTGTTGATTTTTCAACACTTCAGATCGACTGAGGGCTTGACTGCATTTATTGAAAATAAACTAAAATAGTTCTTTTATAGAAGACTGTGAAACAAATATAAACTTTAGCTTTAGCAGCCACCAGTGAACTACAGTACACATTTTATTACACTGTACTGTTTATAACAAATACTATGATAATAAATATATTTCTACATTTATCTATCTATCTATCTATCTATCTATCTATCTATCTATCTATCTATCTATCTATCTATCTATCTATCTATCTATCTATCTATCTATCTATCTATCTATCTATCTATCTATCTATCTATCTATCTATCTATCTATCTATCTATCTATCTATCTATCTATCTATCTATCTATCACTCTCTTAATTGCAATGCTTTTTACATTTACCAAGATAAATGTCTTTCAAAATTCTGATTATGACATTATAAGTGACTATAACATGCATTTTTCTCTCTTTTAAGGTTCTACAACGATAAAAACACCTGGGAAGTGGATCGCCAGTTTCTCTGGGGACCATACCTGCTCATTACACCAGTGCTTGATCCGGTTAGTTAAGAAACAAAGTTACTTGACTTTCATAATCAAAAAGAACAAAGAAAATCTTTAAAATAAACCAAACATTCATAATAGTATTGTGTCATATACAGCAGTTGATGATGTATTAAATCCTGCAAAACTAAAGAAAACCTGGCTAATACACAAAGAGAAATGTCTTGCTGAAGAGGTGATCAGCCATTTATACAAGCAAACCATGACCTCTCATGAGAAAACATGACATCGGATTTTCTTTGTTGCCCTCTACTCTTCTCATCCGTCGTTCATTTCTCCTCCAAACCCTCCCTCTTTTCTCTCAGCTCTAATGAGAGCACTGACCTCATTACTAGAAGATTAGTAATGCAGATAGAAATGTGTGTGCTTGTGTTTTTCTGAGCGTAAATGCATGCCATTGTGTGTCCATATAATTGTCCGAGTATGTAAAGGTGTATTTCTGTTAGAGCTTGCATTTACAGCACATGTGTATAAGCATGTGAAATTATGGCTGTTGTATCAAACAGGCCTGAATTAATGCCCTCTGGAATTACAAAGTTGTGAAAAGAAAACTGGATTTATGAAAGGCTGAAGGAGTGCACTGTAAGTTTATTCAGAGGGCCTGTGGAAAGTTATCCTGTTAAAAAAAAAAGTTAACATTTGGGTTATAGTAGTTTAAAGCTTAGTGCAACGCTAAATGCATGGTAACAGATGAGCCTGAGGGTGACGGAATAAGATGTTATTTTGACCTCACATGATTTTTTCACGCAGATATGAAATCCTGTTCAAGGAGTCTATCTGGAAACAGAATAGAATAAAAAAAAAAGAAAATGTCTGGAAGCACCGAAGTGGTATCAGTTTGATCAACAACTAATTTTCCTTCTCTTAAGTAGTAATTGCTTTCCATCGCTGTGCCCTGATAATTGAATACAGAGAAAATCAGCCATAAAAGTTCATCCCCAAAGAGCAAATTAACGACCTTGCTTATGATGGTGTGTATTTTTGATTAATGAATTTCCAGTACATTAGCTAAATGTCTTCCAGAATTGGATTCAAAACTTGCATGTCCCATTGTCCTTGTCTGATGGTGACAGGCCTGTAAGAATTAAGCTCCGGAAATGTTTTATTCGTATTCATGTTACTATAAGCAAATATTTCTTTTTTATTTGATTTTTATTTTTAGCAAAAACATTCAAATTTGAAGTAACCTCCCAAACAGTTAATTGAATTACATAACCATAGATATCTGCTCTAGCAAACTCAAAGGGTTGGACCAACATGCAAATGGATGATGTTATTGCCCCAAGACGATGCACTTAAGAAAACACTGAATTGTTTACACAGAATTAATGTAAAGCTAATCTTCAGATAAATGAAAACTTGTTGGAAAGAGTATTTGGCTCAGAAATTTTAAATGGTCTAACTCTTCAAATAGTAGCAAATGTGACAAAAGTGCCATTTTGTACGACAATCCGCAATACATCACAGCAATGAAAAGAAGAAACACAAGAAGGACATAATAAATAAATAATAAACCTAATTAACCACATTAGCCAAGAAGTAAGAGACATTTTAATCTTAAAATTGAAGGCTTTCCTCATTGGATGTAGTGCTCACTTTTACTGTACTTAAATCCCTACTGCTAAACCAACAGGATTTCATGTTCTTTGCACTGGATTGTATCCATGATTATCTTGATAATAATAAACAAGACAAAAAGAGTTTGCATAAAACTTTCACTTAAACATGATTTAGAGATTTTAAAAGTCAAAACATGCATGTTCTAAAATAGTGACACTCAACCAGTTAAAACTGAAAATAAACTGCATACATGGGTGAACAAGGAAAAAAGCAAGAAGTAAATATATCAAGCATAATATGAAAGATATATATTATAATTGATTGATTTTACAGGGAAGATCAAACCTCATTTTTAGGTAATTGTAGTGTAGTATTTGCATTGGATTTAAAACCAGATACAATAGAAAAAATGTTTTGTACTTTTCACTATCAGATATTAAATCAAACAATTTCATAGGTTTTGTTTAAAAATAAATCCACAAATAAATGTCATAATTTAAGCCAAATATTATGTTAAAGTATATGAGCCTTGCAAAGCCATGACATCACCGTTTTGGCTTTCACCTAAAAATATTTAGAGAGGGGTTATATAGGTTAATGCAAACTTCTGAAACTGAAACAAAGAGCTTTCTGATAATATGAAAAATATTCTCTCACTCATGTACAAAATATAAACTGGAATAAATGTGGACAATTTGTTGTCAGACAATGAGAAGGATATTTGTAGAAAATTAGTCTTAGAGTTTTAATCCTGTCTATGTAAATATCTGATTTCAACTGTTTTTCATACGTCTCAGTAGGGCCAAAAGATCTAGTTTTGAAAGAGCAAAGGGAGAAACATTTTTTAATTAACCTTTTAACGTAGGTTGAAACTTCAGCCAAGCGGTTAGGTCAAAATCACATCTATCTTGCATGCAGTATGAGGTAACTTGTCATGTCTCAGTTCAATTCAGGAAAAGACCAGTGTATCTGCCACATGGAACAGATGTGTCTGTTTTTTTTTTTATTCTCTCTCTGTTCTGTCCCACTTAATTATCTCATTTTCTGTCTATGCTTTTCTCTAAAGTTAGTCTTTGTATATCATACAAATCAATGCATGACTTAACCTTGATCTGTGATAAACTGAGAGGATCTCCTGTACTGCCTCTCCATGCTGTCCCCTCTGATTTTCGGAGTGCTTTCAGCACTGCCTTCATGCCCATATCTTCCTTCTCTTTTAAACTCAACCTTTCATGAAACGTTTGCTCCCATCGGAATTCTCTTAATCAGCTGCTCCAACTCACTCTTGTGATCACATTCCATTGCATCAACTTTCTCTTTAACTTACTCTCACACTTATGCTCTGTAGCTTTCTTCATCCTATTTAGTATCTGATCATTCTGCCAGATCAAATCTTTAGCCAAACTGATTAAATCTTACCCTTTGGCTAACTCAGCATTGAAAATAAGGATGCATGCCTTTTGCATTGTCCCCTTTAATTATAGTTAGCATCCAAGGTAGATCTTGCAAAGACCAGTAGTCAGAAAAGTGAGTGATAGGCAGTTGTATGTGATGAGCTTTAAAGGTAGCATTTACATGCAGCACTTGTGACAGGTAATCAGTGTCAAACTGCAGATGGAGTCCTAAAAGTTGCAGTATGTCTTTTCATTTAGTTTGAAGGGGCCTTAAGAAACCTTTTTTCTCATAATTTGACCTTTTTATCAATGAAAGTATCCCTTCTTTACTTAAGAACAAAAAAAAAATCAATCTATCTATCTATTTTGCCACCATAGTTTAACCTTCCTACCCATAGTTTAAAAACTTCACCATGACCCTCCCTTTGTGACCACATCCTGTATCTAATGGCTACTTACAGCAAAATAATGTGCCATCCCACATAGTTCAATTTAGCTCAACCTCTTTTTTGCCATTATAATGGTGAATTTATTGTACAACACTCATCTCCACCAGATCTCAATCCAGTAGAGTACTTTAGGGATGTAATAAAGGGGAATCATTTCATGGCTGTGGATCAACTTTGTAATAATTTGGCCACAAATATTTAGGGTAGTTCTAGGCAAAGGATGGATCCTCCATATAATACCAGCATGTAGTGGAAAACGAGATCATATTTAAAGCCCACCCTTCTGAAAAGGAAGGAGCTAAAATGTTCTGTTTTGATTTTTTTTTTAATCGAAATTAAAAGACTTCAGAAAAAATTATTCAACTTGAGCGTCAGACAGAAAAAAAGAAGACTTGTGTCATTGTTACTTATTATAAATTATATTTTGGTCCTGACACAGAGTCATTCCCAATTTGATATTCCTGGGAAGGACATACAGTTTGCCTTTCCTTTTGCTGTGCCCTCTGTGTTTATCTCTCCCTTTCCCTCTGTTCTGCACTGACAGAGAGAACAGGGAAGTGACAATGCTATCAAAGGGCTTGCGTACGTCTATTGATTGCCCCTGTCTGTGCACCACCTTAAGCCATCAAAGGCTGTCACCTATCAGTCGTCTCTTGGTGCCGTCTTTTCTGTCACCTGTTGCAACCTAACACCATGGAAGAAGTGTGACAATGACTGTGTCAAAGAACTTTATATTACATGATGGGCAGTTATGAAATGGCTTTTCTAGATGTGAACATTTTGTCTTATTTTTTTTATTAAATGTGTGTTGCCCCCTTAATTTCTGTAATACAGCTTCTGTTCTTATCTTAATCCGCTTAAGATCAAAGTGTCAGGATTGGAACAGTGAGCTCTATCATCTTTTATAGATCTCCAGTTTTGTCTACAAACTAAATAATAGACTGATTTATACCAGAAAACATAGATATTGCACATATGGATCTATTTAAAATGTTGTTTTCCTTTATTCATACAGGGTGTGGAAGATGTCCAGGCATATTTTCCAGATGCACGTTGGTATGACTATGAAACGGTAAGAATGTTTTCTAATCATCTCCGCTTTGGTACACTTGTTTCACCACTTTTCAATACTTTTCAATTTTAAAGATATGATTTTGAAATTGTGTTTGATAGACCAAAACCAGGAATTGCATCACCTGGGTGTGGGTTGTGTCTGCATAGGATAGGGGGTTGAATACAAGGTTTTCAAAGGATGTACACATATAGTACAAGGTTGTTACACTAAAAATCTGATTTACATGAAATCCATTCTACTGTTTATATCTTATACCCCTTACTAGGTAGAAATGTTTATAGTTGCTCTTTGATATCCTCAAAGGTCCGTTACAGAACATTGTCTCATTAATAACTGATGCAACCCAAGAGTCCCTTGGTAACTATTGTAAAGCTGCAGAGATTCACACCTCAGGTGGAACAATCTCTTCAAAGGATCTCTATTAGCCATGTTCTTCAAAAATGTGGTATTTATCCAAAGATGAGTATGAGAAAGCCATTTCTGAAAGAAGGCCATTTGATTCCATAATTGCAAATTGCTAGTGGCCTTTCAAAGAGACAAATAAATGTGAAGATGGTCAGAAGACACCACCTACCTTGTTTACATCCAATGTATATTAAAAAAAATAATAATAATAATTTAAAAAAAACATACCAAACACACCAAACCTTCCACTTGCCATTTTTAGACCCAGCATCATGTTATGGTAATGTTAGTTTTCAGGGGAGATAAGGAAGCTCTTCACGGTTGATGGGAAGATGGATGAAGCTAAAAACAGAACAGTCAAGAGAGCAGACAGATTTACTTCTCAGCAGTAAAATAGTTATAGCCTACAACCAGAGCTACAAGACAATAAACCAAATATCTACTTGTAATACTGGCTCTGGCCTACCTTCTGCTTTTCACTATTGTGCAAAACTTACTGGGTTAACATAAGATTCCAATAAGATACTTTACAGTTAGTGGTTTACCTTCATTCTTCAACATATTAGAAATTGCTACTTTTAAAGTGAAATTGTTCCCAAAATGTTTGACAGCAAGATTTTATTGCAATGAGTTATAGAAGTTTTAAAGAAATGGTAAAGTAATTATCATTAAACTATTAACAGTTGACACCAAATCACTGAACATCTTGTTCCTATTGAAGGTTCAACTTTAAATTAGAATAACATAAGTATGAACCTCAGAACATGATGTAAACAATTCAATCCTATTTAAAGGTTACTGCCCTACGAGCATTGGAAATTAGCTAAAAGGACATTGGTATAATAGAAAAGAATAGAATAGAAAAATGGTCACACAAATACAGAGCTTAGAAAAATGTATAAGAATAACATCATAGGCAAGGAATTCAAGACAGTGTTACTATATTATATTGCTCCTCTCTAAATTACATATTGGGCATGTTTCTCAAAAAATGTTTTGCTTTGCGCCATTTATTTGTGATGGAGAAAATGAAATGATAATAGTTAGGATAAAGCAAGAGTAAAAGTGGGGACAAGTAGGACAGAGGAGAGACCATCTCGCTAACAGAGAGATAAAAGAGGTGCTGCACTCCTTTGAGACCTTATTTGGGCGTCACTGGTGATGTAAGGCGCCCACTGATCAGATGAGAGATTAGATTGGCTGTGTGTTGCTGGCCCGTTGTCCTGGTTGGTCCCCTGTGATTATCTGAGTAGGATGGTGGAAGGATGGAGGAGTTTTGATATTGGTGAAAATGATCATGAACGAAAAACAAAAATGCAAGAGTTCAAAATAAGAAAAAAAACAACTACTGGTAAACAGAACAGAGATGAAGTTTTAGTAAACAAGAAAAAAAAAAAAAAACTTTGCCAAAAGAAAAAGGGTAGAAAGCATGATAGGCACAAGAAATTATTAAAACCCAGAATGCAATGAGGATTTCAGATTTTGGAGAAGTGGGGAGATAACATATTTGGGAAGTAAAACTAAAGAGACCAAGATAGGCTAAAGAAGGCCACCTTAAAGCAGAAATGGGAAGAAGATGGGATGTTAAATTGCCTGTAGATGCTCCACTAGTTCCAAGCCCACACATGCACCTATACTGTAACAGCACTCTGCACACACAAACACAGTTTCATGGATAGACACACTCTCAGTGGGAATGGGTAAAAATGTGATAAAAAAGAATTAGAGCACCACAAGACAGAAAAACAGGATGTGGAAAAAAAATTAGGTATAAGAAGAACGAGATGAGATGGAGAAGAGTGTGTTTTAAAGACTGCTCTAAGGATCCAGTCTTCAGGGGTTCACAAAATAACCATGAAGGGTTCTTTTAGAAATAAAGGTGAGGTGCAGAAAGCAAAAGATAACAGCTGGATAGATATGTGGAGAAATATCTACTTCCCTAAATTAAAAGATTGTTTACACTCTTTGGGTGTTTATGCTAAAGGGGCAGATTGCAGTGATCCTTCCTTTTATAATTAAGTTTAATGTAATCTAGGTACTTTAGAATAGGATAGAATAGAATAAAATAGAATAGAAAATCCCTTTATTGTCTGTCATGATTGGTTTAAATTCAAACCCACATGCAGAACACAACGGAGGCTGGGTAAAAGTTTAACAGAGTTTATTAAAGATTGTGACACAAGAACATGAACAGGATCTGGAACTGGTCCGGGTTGGGTTCACTGAAGTCTTGACGGATTCCAAGCTTCTCTTGTGAGAGAGAGAACCGTTGGGTCCAGAGACTGTTGGTTCAGCAGAGTGCTCAAGCAGCTGCAGCGTCTAGCTTCTGTCTTTGAATGGCAGACCTTGATCAGAGTTTCCAGCTCTTCTCTGAGAGCAGCAGGAGGAATCCAGACTGGAATCTTCAGGTTTGGCTCACCAGGGCTGGCAGGCAGGTTAAGCTCACCCAGAGCTTCAGACTTGGGACAGGTTTCCTGTGAGTAAAGACAGAGGCAGATTAGAATCAGGTTTCTCTCTTGAGACAACAAAGATTCTTTCAGGTAACAGAGGCTCAGGTTTGCTAACCAAACTAAGGTCAACACTGCAGCGTTGAAGGAAGGTCTGGCAGCTGCTTATGTAGGGAAGGTTCCTGATGAGCAGACGAGCTCCAGGTGTGCAGGAGGGTTCCAGCCCAGGAGACCCACGGCACACTCTGCTGGAGAAAGGTGGTACATCCCCAGATCCCAACAGTAACCCAGTCCCTAAAAGAAAATAAAAAACAGAAGAGGATCCTCTGCGCCCTCTGGTGGGCAAGCCTCAGGATCCCAACATTGTCCCACAATGGGGAAACTCTGGTGTTACAGCAGCAAAAAGATGATAGAAAAAATTCTCACACAGGTCAAAAATCAACTGAGGAAAATATCCTACTGAAGCCAGGAATATGTTACAATATTGCAGCTTGAGGCTGATGACACTTCTTCAGAAATCCGGTCCAGCCATATAGATAACTAGCAGTATCAAATTTACTCCAAATATCATATGATGCTAATGGAAAGTATTGAAAGAGGTTTGTTTTACAGCGCAACATATGTACATTAAACAAAGTTTAAGGAAGAAATGTCATTGTTTCTGTTTAAAATTTGCATCTAAATCCACCAATCAGATTAACAACATCCCATTTTTAAAGAATGACTGACTCGGAGGGCTGGGCGATATAGAAAAAAAGCTTATCGATTAAAAAAAATGCATATTGATCGATATCGATAATTATTGAAAAGATTTTAAACCATATTTTATGTGCAGCTCTGCCTGGACATTTTATTATATTGCTAAATGATTTGATTTTAATAAAGAACACAAACACAGACTTCCAATTAAATCTTTATTTAACCAACTTTTTTAACCATAACAGAATTGTTTTAAAGAAAAATAACTTAAAAGACCTGAGTTATGTTATTAAATACTGACAAAGGATAAACTAAGGTGACCAGAGAAGTGACCAAAAAAAATATAACAAATAAATAAATGGATCCCCCCCCCCCGCCGCCCGCATTCTTTTAAGCTTAGTTTCCTGCTTTAACCTGAGTTATTACTTTGAAGTTGCTGGCCCCTCAGCATTTTTCTCTGAATTGTTAGAACTACGTGGGAAACTGCCCAGAGCTGAAAATATATATATATTTTCCCGAAATTCCCGAAGATTCCTCGGAGGCGATGCAGAGCCGCCCCGGGGCCTAAAAAGCTTTTTTACAGATGACTGTGGTTTGTTTTTTGTCCGACTTGCCATAACCGAAATACTGCCAAACTGGCGAACTACAAAAACCCTTCTTTGGAACAATTTCCTCCGCCTCTCCTTCATGTGCTCTGTGTTGTAGTTTGAGAGGGCGGCGCTTTGTGACGGCGTGCCTGGGTCCGCGATTGTGATTGGTTGGGAGGAAGTAGTGACTAGCATAAACCTACATGCTAGGCTACAATGAGAAGGAAGGAAAACTGCGTTTCTTTATCGAACTTTTATCAACGCTCTTTTTTTCTATTGCGCCACACGTCTATCGATCGATTTTTATCGTTATTGAATTATCGCCCAGCCCTACTGACACGTATATTGATTTTGATAAAAAAAAAATTTTAAATGACAAATGCTTCCTATTGGAATACCTTTGTGTTTCTGCTTTATGTGAGGATGTAAGATAAATAATAAATAAATACATTTTTTTGTATTTTATAATTTAATGGTCTTAAAAAACTCTAGTTTGTAGAAACAACTGGACCTACAGTCATTTACACATACAGAAAACACAGTTTTATAGTTTTATCCTGCTTTTATTACTAGATGTTGTTGATATAAAAACAAAAATATAGCACTGCAACATTCTTTGCAAAGATAATGAAGACGTGATAACCGGATAGCAAAAACTGTTGGACAGGTTCATCTCCTGTCAGAAAACTCATGTAAATTTTGGTTATATATGGTAAAAAGGAGCTGTGACAAATCAAGCTGATGGTCAATTATAACGGCAAAGAACTGTTTTATCAGCTCAATAGTCTAAGGTCGCATTCGGACCCACACTGTTAAAAGCACAGCACCTAATACAGAACTGTGAGGGTTACCTTTTTGATATATAGTTTACAGATAGAAAGACCTCTGCTTAAAATGATTCATTCATTTATTGATGTATTTATTATTATTTTTTTTTTACATAGATGGTACAGAGGGGAGACCGCAAAGCATTTGTAAATGTGCATCTGCCTGCTGAAAAGCTTGGCTTACACATCAGAGGAGGCGCAATCCTTCCCACGCAGGAACCTGAAGTCACTACAACATACAGGTACTCTCATCATTCCTTTATCATCCAAACAGGCACAGAACTGTCTCCATCATAATGTCAAACATTAAGCTGGATGTACTTTTTTTTTTATTAATAAAGGCAATTTATTTTATTATTCTAATGAATACAATTCTAATCTGTTCTATGTATATACCCAGTCTTTTGATTATTTATTTGTATATTTCTACAGTCGACGTAATCCAATGGGTCTGATTATTGCTCTTGATGACAACAACAAAGCATCTGGGGAGCTATTCTGGGATGATGGAGATTCCCGAAGTACTGCAGCATTCATTCATTTTCAGCAAATGTGTTTGTGTAGCCAAAACTCAGTTACTATCACTGATTACTTCCTTTTTCTTCATGTAATAGAAGCACTTATCCATTAGAGTTCAAAGAATTGTATGAGTCAATTACAGCATTTCAGAGACTAAAAAGTCTGCGTCAACAAGTGGGGGAGAGTTACTATTAAAATCTACTCTTCTTGCAGATACCGTTGAAGATGGCAAGTACATCCATTACCAGTTCTCTTTTGACAATGTAAGTTACAACCATGTGCATTTTTTACTGTATATTTACCACAATAAAACAACCTGTTCTATCCAGCCAGAGGGAGAAAAACAGTTAATGTTGTAAACTGGCTACAAGAGTCCAGATCACAATGCTTGGCCAAATAATGGTTGCACTGTAAAACTTTGCAATTAAAATAACATCCTACTTGATGGCATACAGGATTATCTTACATATTTAATGTGTTTGTGGGAATATTTTTCATGCTACAGTGCTCTGATGTGTAGAGTTTACTCAGAGAAAATATTTAATATGTTTGTTTCATTGAAATTAAACTATGTAATTAATTTTACTGATAAATGTAGATATATTATAAATTTTATAATTTGCATACCTGTGCTGGATGCTTAATCTGACTTTTTTTATTCTTGTGGTATCATAGGGAATACTGAAGTTACAGGTGACCAATAATGGCTACAAGGATCCAAATAATCTAAAGTTTGAGAAGATCACTGTCTTGGGAGTGCCGGCTCGACCAGCATCTATAACTATGACACCTGATGGAGGTTCTTCTACAACACTACCAGACTCCAGTTTTACCCATAATGCAGGCACACAGGTAAATAAGCAAGCTGAAGACACACAGTTAATCCTTTATTGCATTATTTTAAGTGAAATAGTCACAGAAATATATATGTTTGTGGTTTTACTTAAATATCAAAATACCTGATTCACATTTGAATTGTAAATAATTCGCTAACTTGGGGCTATTTGTTGATTCCATTTAACATCATTACAATTTTAAAGCAAATAAATTAGGGATTGTTTTTGCAGGAACACTGTTAGGAGCACTCTACAAACTTTCCTGCACCAAAGAGCATGCTAAGTTAACAAATTGTTTGCAAACCTCTAGAAGGAAAATAGCAGCTAAACAGGTAGATTTTCATCCTAGGCTTTAATGAAGACCAAGCTTACATTTATGATAAAGGCAGAAAAAATGAACTAAAGCAAATGCATAAGTTGCTTCCGTAGAATGCTGGTATCTGTCCAAATAACATTTACGATGTGGTATTAATTGAGTATAATCTTTTTAGTTCATTCACTCATATTCAGATTTTTATACATAGGCTTCTTCTGGTTTAATGGTAAATTAATAAAAAAGGAAAATACTAAATGCACTGTAGTCGTGTGGACAAAAATACCTTATTAGTGATTGGAAAAAAATAGATCAGGTCTAATGCATCAAAATATAAGCTTTTGGCCTTTAAGCTGATTATCGAAAAAAACAAACAAAAAAAAAACATAAAAATAATTATAACCGCTTGCTATGAATGGTTCAGGGTGGGGAAAATGATGTAATGGTGTGGAGGATAGTTTCTCAATATATAGTCTACTGACTTTTGTTTTTTTGTGTAACCTAAAGGAACCAATTTGCACTATGTATAGAGCTAATGGCTGGTGCTATAAATCTACACATACTAAACTTTGCATTAAAGACTCAGTTGTGTGTATATTTATGTCTGATAGCAACCATAGGACATTTAGCATTTAGTACTGTTACCTTAGACATACAGGATAAATATTTTCTTCCAACACCCAGAGTTCAATCGTTTGTTTCAATAAGTCCTGGATATACACCATAGGTATGCATTTCAAGGATGGCCTCTAACTGTAAAAAATGACAACAATTGTTAGTTGAGGGTCGTAGGTGGCCTACATGGGTGCTTATGTGTGCAGGAAACAAAACATAGACAGAGGATAACAGTTAAGAGCAATAACTTTACTGTAAGCTTTCATGCTCACATTGAGAAAGAGTTTATAAACAATCAAGAAGCCCTTGGTAGTGCAGTGGGAGATATTTTCCTTTGTACACTTGTGTATTTAAGAGTAACCACACGCTTTTGTGTATGTGTATGTGCACAGTTGCAGAGGCTCTCTTGAGGATCTTCAAGGTCTCTGTGGTCACTCACACAAGCATACATTTATCAAATGACTCTTTGTAGCAATAATTTCCTGGGGGAGAGGGATAAATGTACTTTTGGACTTAAATTTAAACTTGTCATGAGAAATTGTCTTTGTAACTGTAGACTGGGCCTTGAGAGTAGGTTGAAGCTTCATCATTCTTATTGACTTTTTAAGAAATGATTCCGATGTAAAGGTAGCATGTTTCTTGTATTTATTGTCCTACTAGTCTATAAACTAGTGATAATGCTTTTATTTACTTTTGATGCATATTTGCATATTTTCTGCTTTTTCTAAATATAATATTATGTATGTTTGCTTTGCGTGATGCATTGCTAAATTCATGCATTCATACAATAATCTGTGAAAAATTGTTTCCAAAGGGATCTATACAAAAAAAGGGCTAAAGATTATAAATACTGAAACACAGTTCAGGGTAGATACTGTAAGCCGGAGTAAGGCGTAAAACATGATTGCTATTTAATTTGGATCACCTTGTCTAAATGATCACAACATTTCTCATAATTTTTCAGGTGCTTTCCATAATCAACCTCGCCCTGGAACTTGGCAAGAGCTACACAGTTCAATGGACAATGACGGCAAGCCCAGAGATTCCTGAGCTTGAACGTTTTGACTGCCATCCAGAGGAGCATGCAGATGAAAACAAATGCAGGGCTAGGGGCTGTCTGTGGAAAGTGAGCAGTGATTTACTTAGATGATGTTTATATGTTCCAAGTTTATTGTGAAATAAGGATTAACTTGCTAATTTATCTTCTTTTCCATGTGTAGAAAACTGAAACTGCTGGGGTTCCTTGGTGTTACTATGCAAATGACTACGGTTACTCTTCTAAAGTAATCAGCAGCACCAGTTCAGGTATCACGCTTGATCTTACTCGGAACACAAGGATCAGTAGCCGTCCAGACTCACCCGACATTAATAACCTCCGTGTCCAGATTTGGTATCATAAAAGCGACATGCTTCAGTTCAAGGTTTGTGTTTATTTATCATTATAGTATTAGTTTTTAACTTACAATGCTTTCCACTCAAATAGGCTTCTTTTGTACATAACATCTATCTTAAAGACTCTTATACCATATAATACAAAAACCCTTGTGTCCAGATTTGGGACCCAACAAATGAACGCTATGAGGTACCAGTACCTCTGACATTGCCTTCAACGCCTGAGACAGATGAGGGCAAAAGACTTTACGAGGTGAAAATCAGTCAGAATCCATTTGGAATTCAGGTCATAAGGAAGAAAACAGGCACCAAAATGTGAGTATTTTACAATGAACTCGTGCTTTAGGTAGAATAAATGTATGGCCCTTTTATAGTTGACTGCCCCAGGAACTTCCCTTCTGGTAGATATTTGGTTAACTAAGATTTTTCAGTAAAGTAATGATGATACAGTTGCTTTTTGAAACCATCAGCATAATGGCAAAAACAAGGTGTTTGTACTTGAATAAGGCTTTTGCTAGTGCACTTGAAGAGAGGGTTAATGCAATAACATATTTGTCTCACAAAAACTCTACTTCTTGGGGCACCATGTTGTTTTTAATTCTCACTTTACATACTTCCTTTTAATTAAATCATCAGTATAACTTCAATTTCTACAACTATGCAGATAGCATAAATCTTATCTTATTTATCAATTAAGGCAACTTATTTTTAGATCAGTTTTTTAACCTTATTTAGAGACATACAGTTCTAAGTGAAGACAGCATTTTACTTTTGAAATCTGATTTCTACTCTCAGGCTTAAAAAAAGCCCTGTGTGATTCAGTGGCTACTCAATAAGAATGTCTAAGTCTTTTGACAAAAAAAAAGTATAATATGTGACCACACTGCCTTCTACAACTTCTTAAAAACAAAATGCATAATAAATAACTACAGTATGCAGATAAAATTGTGCAATGTTATAATGCATTGTAAAATATATCACATTTTAAGTTATTTAAACATACAAAACCTGAATGGGATCATTACAACGTGAAATGTCAAATTCAATACAAAAGTGTTTTAATACAATCCAGTCCCCAAACCAGCATCATCCTACTTGAACTTATCTGTTTCATATTCCCAAAAACACTGAAATACTGTTGATTTTAAAATGAGAAAGCTGAATAAAGTACATCATAGTCAGTCAATAAAGTAATTACCTGTTGTTCAGCAGTCATCATGGTGGTATACAAAGCAGCAGGTACATTTCAGCCTATTTCAAAGAAAAGGTGTGTTATTTTATTGTTAAGATCTTAAAATTTTTTGGGTCTCTGCAAACTTACTGGTAAAATATTGAAATATAATTTAAGGGCTGTAATAGTTCCTTTGGACAATTACCTGTGTTTGATAAAAGACATAGTGAATAATTGCATCTGACAATAATTCCCTCACCCTGTTTCTTACTGATTTTATCCCCCATCAACTTTCTTAGTTGGGACTCTGCTGTGCCGGGTTTCACCTTCTCAGACTTGTTCATCCAAGTGTCAACACGACTGTCATCAAATTTTGTCTATGGCTTTGGAGAAACCGAGCATCCCTCCTATAAACATGATCTCAACTATCACACCTGGGGAATGTTCTCCAAAGATCAACCTCCTGGTGTGAGTATTCTTCTAAATAAATCATAAATTTAATGAAAAGTCTAAAAGTAGCACCCCCCAGCCACAAACATTGGCAAGGTCTGTCTGAATTTCTGCTCTTATTGTCACCCTTTGGTCCCTTTTAATGGTGACCCGTTATGAACCTTTGCGCAAAGTATGCAAGCTTCTCTAAAAGGCAACTTTGATGTGTTTCTGTTCATAGAAGGCATAGACTGTCTTTTTTTTCCTTAAAAAATAGTTTTAAGGTCAGTCAGAATGAGATTTCTACCAAGATCAGCAATATCAAGCATAATTGCTGAGCATGTAGGAGAATTTTACATAGTTTATATAAATGTTAGGGTTCCCCTTACAGAGCAAGGGAAGCGAATTAGAAAGGGTGGAATAAGGATAAAAATGTGCAAGATTAAAAGAACAATATAAAGAACAATAAATACCAGCTCTTGAACTTATTTGGGAGGATCGTGATTCAATTACACACTTTGATGCATTTTACTAGCATTTTATTTGATAGAAATTGAAGTTAACTGTCAAGTGGAACAAAAATCAATACAAGTGTAGCATATTATACCCTACTTACCCTGAAATGTAATGTAATGCCTTTTGCTTTTCAAATCTGATATAAATGGAGCCCACCTGTAACGTATCACCTTAATTACATTTATTGTGGGAGCCTCTGGGTTTCATTTAAGAACATCAGAAAATAAAATGCATCCTTAACACTGTTTTGTAAGTTTTGTAAAAGTTATAACATAAAGGGTTTATTGGATAAGAAAAAAAAGCAATCTCAAACTTTAAACATATTGCTAAGTACTTTTATTTTCCTTTTTCTTGAAATGCAAACAGTTTTGCACAAATGGTAACTTGCAAAGACATGGCCATTCACCCAAACTGGCCAAATAAAGAGAAAAAAACAACCTCTTGGCAACTGTGGAATAATGTGTAATTTGACAAATACTGGTCTGGACACAACTAATCTTATCTAGCCTTTATGGACGCTAAAAAAACTTTAACAATTTGACAGAAACCCTAAAGAGGACAAAGGACAAGTATTTTAAAAACGAATATAAATCAGACCTTTTTGGTCTGAATAAACAACACATGTATTAGACGGACTGACAGACAGACAGACGAAAGGTTCAAGTGATATAAATACATTTGCACTGTGCAGCAAATACGAAAGTCAGTACAGCCGTTTCATGTGTCTACATTTTTTTTTAAACAGAAGTTGGACAATAAATTGCAAGCTGAATGGGTGATAATACATTTAGTTTTCTATTTATACTTCAATTTTTGTTAAAAAACAAAAGATACATTTAAAAAAACTGCTGCTTATTGTTGATAAACATTTTTCTTGTTTTTATGCCACCAGACCACTAGCAGGGTGACACCCATTCACACGTCCAAACAAGTTGTGAGCAATTGAGCTGAAATTTAGCAGCTTCTTATGTGGAAGATATCATTGCAGTATGGTGACCCCTAAAAGTGTCATATTTCCCCTTCATTACCCCTCAATCTGCCTTTTTTCAACCTTCCCCAAGTTCTATCATCATCTAAGAACTCTAGACATGACTGGTATTTTTTCAGTTACTGTATTTCATGAGGACCAAATTAGGCCCAAAACACACTCAGAAATGATATGGTGTTCTACGTGTGTTAATCTACATGAAAGAATTCAGAATGCTGTTAAAGGAAAATATTTAACTAAACTCATTAAGTAAGACAAACATTAACCTGTTTATACGGTGGTGAATAAGATGAGCTCAATAGAAACTGTGCAGATCTCCAAATTTTGACCAGGATTTAACTTCATTCTTTAACACTTGATTTGTTTTTCTTTTTCCTTTTTTTCCTCCTCAGTACAAGATGAATTGCTATGGAGTGCATCCCTTTTACATGGGCCTTGAAGACTCTGCTGATGCTCATGGCGTGCTGTTACTGAACAGTAATGCAATGGGTGAGAGAAATATGCACACATTAGCACCGAAACTCGTAAATAGAGTCTGATCCTAGTCCGTGTAGGGGCGGAGCTCTTCTGCTCTGAAAGAACATTTCAAAAGTAGGGAAACCCTTGATAAAGATTTAGCCAAGGTTGACTGTTGAGGGGTTTTAATAACCCTGGGGTGATGTTAAAAGTCTTATTCCAGATAAGGCCCATAGGGTTGTAAAATCAAGCCCCCAGCAAAGTAAAACTAGACTTAGAATTAGACAGATTTATTTTGTCATTTTGTATACAAGAGTGTATAGAAAAATAAATTTCGTTTAAAGCAGTTCTAGACAATTTCATTTATTTTTTAAGTGCAGCCTTGAAAACAGTAATAAATACATAAAAAAGATTATCATGGTAAATTAGGCCATGCAAAGGTACTATTAAGTATTTTGCCCTTAGATATTGTATAGGAAACCAAACAATTTTTTGGAAAAAATAGACTGCTTTTATTGTTTCAAATGAAAAGACTCAGCTTAGCTTATTTGGTGTGTGTCCAGATGTAACTTTTCAGCCAACTCCCGCTTTGACCTACCGCACCCTTGGAGGCATCTTGGATTTCTACATGGTCCTGGGACCAACACCTGAGATGGTTGTCCAGGAGTACACTACAGTGAGTCTTCTACTTTGTTTCATATATGTGGCTTTAGCTCTGTTAGCATGTGTGCATTGCAATTGGCCCTCAGTCGCTGTTGATGGACAGCAGCTGGGAGTTCTTTGCTTCATTGCACACTTTCATTTAGCCAGTTCTGACACACATGCACACAAACACACACACACAAAGTATATCTGCACAAAAACAAAAAAATAACATAGTCACATTTGATAACAAAGCAACTATTTTTATTTGAGAAATTATTTTGACTTCCTTTTTTGTACTTTTTTACTTCTTAGCTGATTGGACGACCTGTTCTACCTGCCTACTGGTCCCTCGGGTTTCAGCTTTGTCGCTATGGTTATGCCAATGACGCAGAAATCGAACATCTATACAATGACATGAGAGCAGCTGGTATACCCTATGTAAGTTTAAAATAATTTATTTTTTATTTTTTGAATGCTGTTAAGTCTTTATCAATAATTACAAGCATAATTATAAGGCTTACTTATTTAGACAACATTTTGGTTACTTGTTTACATCATTTTTGTAAAATTATATTTTGTTTTACTGACATCCATATGAATGATGGAGTATTAGGGCCAGGCTAGAGATTTTCTTTCTGTTTCGAGAATAAAGTTGTAAAAATACGAGAATAAAGTAGTAAAATTATGAGAAAAAGTAATTAAATTACAGGAATAAAGTCATAAAATTATGAGAATCAAGTCATAAAATTATGAGAAAGAAGTTATATTTTATGAAAACTCTTACAAGAAGCAATTTCTTCCCTAAAATGAGGAATGTTGAGCATTATGTGAAGTTTTACTTTGGCTCTGGTTTCACAAATAAGGTAATCTTTTAGGATAGCATCAAATTGGGCAGGATGTCAAAGGGGTTGTCACTGTTTGGTGGTACTGGTCGGCCGTCATATGCTGGTCGGAGCTCGAAGGTTTCTTTCTGAAACGTGTTGTTTTATGATGACTTCATTCTCGTAATATTATAACTTTATTCTCGCACTCTTATGACTTTATTCTCAAAATAAAAAAAATCTCTAGCCTGGCCCTAATACTCCGTCTTACATATGAACTGACAGTTTTTAGACTTTCTGCAATTACAAAGTCGGTTGCTGTTTAATTAAAAACAAAAGCCAAACCCATATACAGAAACAGTAAAAATTGGTTCTATATTTACTCACATTACGCAATGAACAGATCTAACCCATGTAAAAATGAATTTACAAACATATAGAGTACCAGTTTAGAGATATACAGCTACCAGAGTTGACAGGATGCGTTTCCGGGTAGTTCCCAAAATACTTGGACATTTTAATCATATGAAAATCTCAGTGCCGTTGTCTGAACAATTCATATCTAAGTCTTTGTTTCTGCCAACCGATATATATAGGGCTGTCATGCAATCAGAGGAATACACTACTCTAATTTAGTGCTCTCCAGGTTTAGTATGATTATTGAAAGGTGTAATGTAGATAATTTGGATATGTTAGAATAATCCTGTCATTAGTTATTTGAATGAAACCAAATAGACATGACAGATTATTTTGATACTCTTTGGAAGTAAAAATGTTATGACTAGTATTTGACAGCAACAACGCACAAACAAAAATAATAATAAAAAGAAAATCTAATATAAGGTCATCTACTGTATGTCCATTAAGGCTAAACCCCAAATCTGCTACATGCTTAGCAGAGCATAAGGTGTTTTATCAAGTTAGGTTTTTGCTTCTATAAGGTCTTTGCCAAAACAAGCACATGGCTGCAAAGCCATCCCTATATTTCCATCAAAGGCACTTTAGATGTTCCTCACCCTTATGTGTTTTCAAATGAGTTATCCAGATAATCCAGATCAGTTATTAGAAGCCATTTAAAGTAAGCAAATAAATAAAATGAATACATTGTTTAATTTAGAAAATTTAATGACAAAACTAAATTTCAAAAACATTTTAATAATTAGTTTGTATGGATATTCAACTTCTGTGACTTCATTGGTTGTTTGATTTAGAGAAAGTTATCACACATGTACTGTGCCATTTAGCAGGAAATGTGTAAAACATTTTGCAGTCAATGAAAAATAAAGTAATATAAAGTTTACCTTGCATCCCCTACAGGATGTGCAATACGCAGACATTGACTACATGGAGCGTCAGCTAGACTTTGTCTTGGACGAAGTAGACTTTAAAGGACTGCCAGACCTGGTTAACAAAATGAGAGCTGAAGGCATGAGGTTCATCTTCATTCTGGTAAACATTACACAATAACACATCTGTTTATAAATGATCTCTTTTGCTAGGGCAAAATTTTTCTAGAACACAGGCCTTTTTCGAACATTTTAGATATTTTTCTACATAGTATTCTGCTATTTTAACTTGAGACTGTTTTTACTGGGGAAAAAGTAATGGGCAATAAATAACCTGGGACAAAATAAATCTAATAGCAATAGTAATAAACTTATAACAATATGTTGTATATACCTGAAATTGCTTAGTGTAGACAGTGTATTTATGATTAAGAGTGTGTTTAATTACAGGATCCAGCTATTTCAGGAAATGAAACAAAAGATTACCCTGCTTTTACACGAGGGAAAGAGGCTGATGTCTTCATCAAATGGCCCGCTGAGCTTGGCAACGATATTGTGTGGGGAAAGGTAAAGTTGACTAGAGATCAAATCAAAATCATTAAATATCTCAGATCTACTGATAAAAACATATATATATATATATATATTTTTTATTTTTTATTTTTTTTTTTTGCACACATGTAATTTGTTTCTTTTCTTTGTTTTTCTAGGTCTGGCCTGATTTTCCAGATGTCATAGTTAATGAAGATCTTGACTGGGACACCCAAGTAGAAGTAAACTGTTTCTCACTTTCACCTTGTAACAATAGAGTTTATATTTAAAAAGTAAAATAAAAAAAAAATTAAAACACGATCCATTGGACTTTGTTTCCAAGTTTGAAGATGTTTCGCTTGCCATCCAGTAAGGTTTTTAAATATAAAATGTCAGAAATAGCAATGAATTCCACGCTTTATAGAGTGGACCAAAACAAAGCCTTGTGTTTGCTCAGAAAACATGCTGATTTTTTAGTTTATAGTATTTTCTATTTATAGTATTTTGGAAAATGTTAGCTATTGTCAAGTTAGAAATTATGTTTTTTTTTTTTTTTCCTTTTTAACTCTGTCTCTAAGAAGAATCTTATGTGGCATGTTTGTACGGTGCATTGGGAAGGCTGGGGAATATGATTTTATTCCTAAAACGCAATCTTTAGTTATGTCTTAACACCTTCTCCATTTACAGAGCATTATGGCGGATTTTTAAATGTAGGTCAGAGTAATACTTTAATCATTTTTCATATTTGATTATTTCTTCCAGCTCTATCGTGCATACACTGCATTCCCAGACTTCTTCCGTAATAGTACTGCAACATGGTGGAAACAAGAAATTAGTGATTTTTATAAAAAACTGAAGTTTGATGGCATTTGGATTGTGAGTATAACTAATAAATTCAGTGTTTCCATTACCATCGCAAATTGGATTTAACCAACGTTTTATACATTCCAATCTGTCTTTTATCTGAAGGACATGAATGAGCCTGCAAGTTTTGTCCATGGCACAGTTGGTGGAAAATGCCTGGGTAATCCACTTCTGGAGAACCCTCCATATATGCCCCGTAAGAAACACAGAATCTATTAGTTTTTTGGTTGTTTTTTTGTTTGTTAGTTTTTTTATATTGCACATACGGAATAATTACTTTAAACTACATTGTGTGAATACCTCTGTGTATACATGCTTTGTATTTGTGCCATTCAGCTCTGGAGTCCCAACATATGGGCTTGAACCACAAGACTCTATGTATGAACAGTGAGCAAATACTTAGCAATGGAAAGAGAGTCAAGCATTACGACGTCCACAACCTCTATGGATGGTCTCACACCAAACCTACCTATGAGTAAGTGTATATGTTCTTGTGTTTCCGGATCATATGATGTGGAATAACATTGGTTTCCTTTTAATCAATATAAGTTTACTTCATAGCTAAGCAACACTATAATATCAATTACGTACCATTAACAAAAAGGAAAAGAAAATCTTAGCGGAACAAACATAAGGAAAAAAACCCAGTGATAGGTGTTGTATATGCCAGTCTATCCTGGTCTCATCAAACTGTAATGAAAATAATTCACAGGGTAAAAGCCTATTGGTCCCTGTAAAAGATTTTCATTTTCTATACTACATAATTAATTATGGTCCATAGTTCCTTCAAGTTATTTAACACAAATTATAATTTTCTTGGCACTTAGTGGTACCGAAAAAGGATTGTAGGATCCGCTTTTTACAAGGTGAAAATTATTGTGAATTCATTGGAGCAGTGCTAATATGTCTAAATAGCAGCAAAGATTTGTGATTTAATTCATTCATCTTTGCGTCAGAAATTAGATCTGGGAAAAAAATCTAGTTTGAAGTTCTAGTTTTGAAAGAAACTGTTGCTCCTACTAAAGACCCTGTCACTCTCCACTGCTTGACCATTGAGACCAGCGTATGCCTGACCTACAGAAAATCTGACAAAACTGCTGGCATATTTTCGATAAGTTATGGCTACATTTTGTATAAGTTATGTCCACGCTGAAGTACGCTTCAAACATGCTGGCACACGTTGACATTAGAAAATTTATAGCTAAATTTACTCATAAGTCAAGGTGTATAGCTTGTCCAAAACCTATGAGTAACTCCTGCATAACTTTTGCGTAACATATCAAGGACTTATCTCCAACATATATCAACGTATTTGACTTGTTCCAGGTGACAACTAAACCGGTTTCCAATGCACAGCTACTGTATAATGGTGTATTGGCAGCATTTTGGTATAAAAGGGGGTTCACAGGAGGAAACCGTCAGTTCTCCTCCAGATTTCATCCCCATCATAGGGTGAGCGTGAAGGTGAGTCTGATGGATCCTCCCTGCTATCACGGCCACCGGCACGACCAACAAACTTCCTTGCAGACATGACTCTGAATATGCTCTGATTGCAAAAATTGCTGGTGGTAAATAGCAGCTAGGTTAATAGCACGATCAAGGACATCTTTTTAGGTAGACCAGGTGCATCCGGACACATAGCTGCTCATATCAGGACACTGGCTTGTGACAGGCTGTCGTTGGACATACGCTCTAGACTCATTATGAATACGCTAAATATACACCGAAAATTGATAAAACACATAGAAAGTCCCACCTATGCCAGCGCTTTAGAAGATTCTAGGACATCGGGAATATGTTATATTAGTGCGATAGGGCCCTAACCAAGCTAAATAATAAGAGGAATGCTAGTAAATTTTTTTTTATCTCGCTCTCCTTTTAAAACATTTCATGAAAGGAAATGTTAAAGAAACAAGATTGTTTGTTTTTAAGTTTTACACTGCGGGCATCAACTGTGACTTAGGGAGTGATTAATTTCTTGTGATTCTATATTCCAAATACGAATATTCATCAGAGTATTAAATTCAATGTATCAGTTTTATGAAGTAAGAACATACTATTCCATATTTTTTCTTTCAAATATTCTTTCTTTATGCAGTGCTTTGCTTAGTGTGACTGGTAAAAGAGGAATAGTTGTGACAAGGTCTACCTACCCAACCAGTGGGCAATGGGCAGGACATTGGCTGGGAGACAACAACGCCAGCTGGGATCAGTTATACAAATCCATCATAGGTATGTCCAGATCCAGACTGTATAAGCTGCAGCTTCTTGTCATAATAGCTGATTGCAGTTGGTAGCCTTTAATCTGACTGTATCAGGACCATGCAGAAGCTAGATAAAGCATCTCCTATTTTCCTGCAGGCATGATGGAATTCAGTCTGTTTGGCATTCCTTACGTAAGTATCAATATCTGATCTTAGCTATGACCAGACATAATCTTATTGATCTGACTTTGTTCTTTCTAAATGGATTACAGCAGCTTAAGTGATCTGATTTTGTTTGCTCGACCTACTGATCAAAGGACATCTCTAAATAATATTTGAAACCTGTCATTATAAAACCCTACCCCATCTGCAAGAGTTTGAGCAAGTCTGTCATAATCTATAAAGTCTGTTATCAATTGAGCATGAAGTAACTTACGCTTTCAAACTCGTATGGAGATGCTTTGACTCTGCTCTTTCACCCTTTTGACCTTGTTTTATTTGTATCTGTTCCTGCCTCTTCATCATGTATTATTCTGTCCCATCTCATCATCTCAATGTGTCTCGGGATAATCGTAATCTCACATTGTATTGATCATTTTAATGGAGAATCATTTGCATGCTCCTGGTTTAGCAATAAGGTCATAACATGTAAATACGCTCAAAAAACACATTGCTGGCAACAAAAGAGAAGTGATCTCTATTGTTATCATTGTAAGGTACTCTGTGAGGTTAAAACTGCTCTCTGATGCATTTTCTGTTAATTTTGTTGTTTGTAGACTGGTGCGGACATATGTGGATTCTTTAACCCATCTGAATATGAGTTGTGTCTTCGGTGGATGCAGCTGGGTGCCTTCTATCCATATTCACGTAACCACAATGGCAAGGGCAACCCGGTAAGCTATTTGAAAAACACTTCTAAAATAGATATTAAAAAAACTGAACAGTAATGTGCTTTTTATCCTGTATCATCTAATGTGCCTACAAAACTGAACTTTTTTTCCACTTTGGTCAAACACAAAATGTACTGTTAGTTGTGTGATTCTATATTTAGCTGCAGACCTTGACAACCAAAGGTTTACCTAAGAGTCCATATGCTTTTATCTAATCAGCTCAGACAGCTTAACCTCTCACTGATAGATGATGAATTAATATATATTTGCTATAGAGTCATCAGAATGACTAAGGAAAATCACTTTGTATATTCAGGCCGTTTCCTATTTACATTATGGTCTAGTGATCTAGTTGCTGTTTGGAACAGGTTATTCTGAGCCCCATATATGAAGCTGGATGCTTAAAGGTTAACAATCTGTGTTGGAAAGGAAAGTAAAATCAATTAATAATAAATAAGGAAAATAAAAGTTTTATTTACCGGGAAAAAAAACCTAAAGGAAACATTTTAAGCTGAAAAAAATAAACATGTTTTTTCTTTGTTAAAAAAAGAAAAAAGAAGTCACTTTCAAAGCTTTTCTCCCATAATGTTTTTTGGTACTAGTGACCTTTATTGACAGTAATCAGAAAGGAAAGGGGCAGAGAGGTAACAAGTGGGGGAAGTCCCTACAGGAAGCACTTTGCATGGCAAAACAAGTTGTTTAGTTTCTACCTTATTTAATAAATCTCAGTACACGGTCCATCCAGATCTGGACAGAATGATCATATGCTGATTTAAGATGTTTAAAACACACTTTATTATATTTACAAACATAGAAAAATAAATAAAAATGTATACTTAGTCTTAAAAAAAGAAAAATCTATGAAATTGTCTTGGTTTTGTCTATTTAATATTTTCTGTCATCTCCTCATGGGGGATACATGTATTGTAGCAGGTCTAATGTCATTTGGTGTAAATAACCCCAGACTTCAATAGGAGGTCTAAATTGCTGATAACAAGTCAACATAAGACCACTTCAAAAGATCCAAACTGTTGTGTTTGTTTACCCAATGCTTGTACACTTAGATATCTAAATCAGCCTTTGAATTAAGTTTTTAAACACACTTAAGCAACGATCTAGAGGTTATCAACTTAACCACCTGTTTCCCATATGGTGTCGCTCTTAATTTGGATCTTACATACATACCTACACCCACAGCAACACATGAAAAAAGACTTGTTTGGTTGTCTGGTGTTGTTGGCATTCATTTTAGTGGTGACCTTTAAGAACGTTGGAACACATCTGAGAAATCCAATAACGCCTATCCAGAGATCGATCCCATAGGGTGAAATTTCTCCACACCAGAGTCTGCAGTACTAGACAGGGCACCTGAGTGACTGTGTGTGTGTCCATGTCTGTGCTTTTTAACGACATGTAGTGGAGATGTAATTGAATTCTCAAGGTGATCTAACACAGTGCAAAACCCTACCTGTACATTAAACACACATTCTACATGGATAATTTGAGTATAATCATGTAATAGTGAAAATTTGTTTTACAACAGAGGCTAAAACTGACAAAAAAAGCAGATATTTGAAAGGGAAAATGGAAAAAAATTAATATGAAGAAATAATAGCATGGCAACATAAATTAAAACCTAAGTAAAATAAATTATTTTTTATTATTGTTTTTTGATCCATAATATAAAGGTGACTAGGAAAGAGATATGAGGATTATACAAGAAAAAAAAAATACAAAAGAAGAGGGAAAATATTTATGAACCAGAAAGGTACTTGAGCTAACACAAAGAGAATATAACAATAAACGGTGGGAGAAATAACTCTATACCATAGTTTGCAAAACACCAATTCTGCAAGTTGTACAATATTTTCGACATGTGAAGAGAGTAACCTTGAGGCTGATAACAAGAGAGATGTGGGAGTGTTTGCTTGTGTGTGTGTGTGTATATGTATATATATATATATGAGTGTGTATAGATAGACAGGCAGACAGACAGACAGACAGGCAGACAGAAACAGATATGCTTTGCATAGTCAGATACTGTGGAGGCAAAGTAGAGGGAATTTTTGCAGAGTCATTCCCATCACACTCTCTTTGCCCTCAGACAGACTTTCAGCACTGACCTCCAGATAATTTTAGTATACTTGAAAAACACTGCTGGCTCTGCGGTCAAATCAGAGCTCAGTTAATTAAGCAAGTTGACAAGCAGACTGAAATGCAGCACATTTCAGTTCATTTTTCATAACATACCATGGGGTTGTCACAGTAATCAGATTTCATACCTTCCTCAATTATATGAATTTCAGCATTATTTCAGCATTATTTATCAAAAGGTTAAAAAATTCTTCAGAATTTCAGTTTTGTTGTTAGCTAAATCTGCTCATTATTTTTTGGCTCTGAAATGTATTTTCTTTATTGTGTTTTTATGTAAAATATTCATCTCACCAAAGCAGTGTTATTTTGACAACCATCTTAGATTCAGGCTAAATTTCATCTTCAGAACAAAATATTATAAGTTTTAATCACATTTTAGTAAGTACTATATGTGATGGATTTTATCCAATTTAAGTAGACTAAAACGCTAAAAGGTTTCAATCAGTTTTATGTTGCAATTCATTAAAAACAGCTAAACTTTATAATATCAAATAACAAGTAGCTTCTTTATCAGACTGACAGCTCTTGTCTAACTACTATAATTGCTGGAGATACAATGGTGCGATGCAGTTCATCATTGCTGTTGGGCAGGAAACTTTGATTTCTAGAATTCAGATAAAATGGTTTATGAATTAATGTCTTACTTTATACAAAAGTGTCTCACAAAAGTTATGAAAAATAGCAGGTCTAGTTCTACATCCTATTGGTTAAAATAACAGGCTGATAAACTAACAAAATTTACAATAAATGAATTATTTTAGACATACAAGGTTTCCATCCCAAAGTAAATACTTCCTTATCTATTATGAATTATGTATTACACAGATTAATACAATCTAAAAAAAAAACATTCTTACTTTGGCAAATTTGTCTTTAACTCTAAGAATTTACCCCTTGGTGGCCACAGCTCAGGAGTTAAGGTAGATTTAAATGGCCAATGGTCTGATATAAAAACTAACTTACAGAACCTTCAAAATTGCTGTATAATGAAATGGTAATATGGTATTGTTTTAATGACAATAAAAGCCAACATTTAGATTATGTTTGAATAGAAAGAAACAACAACTGAGAAAGTAGTATTCTATGTACCTTTTCATCAAGGTTTCTATCCAAAAATAAACTGTATGCAGTTAAGTATTTGCTTTGGATTTAACCCTATATTTAATATAGGTTGTTAAGTAGCGAGGGCAGGAAGAGCCATACTGCTAATAGTGAACCATCAGTGTTGCGCACAAAGCACAGACTCAGAGCTAAGCGCACAAAGATGGATTTTTGCGCAAGCACAGCTGGAAGAGCAGAGTTTGTTAGATTGGAGCGCCATACTGGACCATGGTCAATCTGCGATCATGCTGAGTGTGCACAGCTGCACGCCAGGTGTGACCAAATGCATGACCAAACAGGACACAGCAACAGAGCTGACACTTCTAAGCTTTTGACTAACAGTTTACAGCGTTTTTAAATGTCTGACAGACTACCTACTAATGCTTTCATACAGTCTCCTCCCATCAACAAAAAAATCACACCCATGACTCGTCATGTTTTTGTCATCAAAGATCCATGTTTAGTTCGTCAGTTCTCGTCATCATCATTGAGTGTCACAAAATTATTTCATCGTTCACAAAAACACCACTACACCAAGGAATTCATAGTTGCTTATTCTGAAATTTAAAGATATAAATTATGTTAGTTTTATTGAATTTCTTAAATATAATGCATTTTCTATTTAAGCATTTAGACCCGCAGTCAAAACTGTTATTATTATTTTGCAAAAACTATATCTGGCATATAAATAATTTGACAAATAGGTTCAAACTTGTTACAGTATAGAATACATTATTTTCTCTCTCTGTATTTTAGAAGTAAATGTTTACAAATCTAAATATCACTTTCCAACACATTTGATTGTTCAGCATTAGGGCAGAAAAGGGATCACCAAATGTGAGGCAAGCAGAACTCCTTTGCTCTCCTGCTAATTAGAAGTGTGTAAATTTACATGGAAAGTGAAATAATAATTTAGTTGATCTTTAAGGTCATACAACAATGGAAACTGGCTGTATTAAGTCACATGAAATTAGGCCTTTACTCAATGACCAGTGAGCTTCAGTTAATTATCATTGCCAGAAATATCACTACTTTCAGCATTGTCACTGAGGTAAATTAATATCAGTTGCTTCTTTGCTGACTGTTAAGGTTTGTGTGTATATATATATATATATAAATACTTCTACAGAATACCGGGCTGTTTGCATATCTAATACACACCACACTAAAGAGGCATCATAAGGAGTAACATATGGTCTTGACACGCTTCAGTTAATATTCCACATGATGGAGGGTGTGTGTGTTTACATGTGTGAACTTGACCAGATTGATTATTGTCCACACTGCAGTCCCTGGAAATGAGTGCAATTTTATAATGAGCAGTGAACAATTTTAGATTTGCCTCCATCTGCAGAAAAATCTCAGTACATCCTGTGCTCTTTAACTGCCCTTCTCTGCTGGAGAGACTGCTTAACTGTTGCTAATTTCCTACTGTTATCAAATTCTAGGGAACTTATTTACATTTTATGTCATACATGTCAACGCATTGCCATATGTTCAAAATATTATTGGATAGGAAATATAAGTTTTTAACAGCAACAAATGTACAACTGTTTCAAAGAGTTGAGGAATCTTTCCTGTTAACACCAAACAAAGAAAAAAAAAACATTTTTATAATTTTAAACCTTTTTATTAATAGCATAAAACCGAGGATGCACATCACCCTCAAAATAACATCCCCCACTTTGAAACATTTGGCAGAATGCCACGGCCACATTTGCTGTTCTCTGTCTATTCTGTTTGGGGTTGAGCTGCTTTGTAAATCGTATTACTGTTGTCTACACAGATATCGAGAAGACTAGCTGTCATGTCACTATGAAGTATGTGACCTAAATGCAAATAAGAAGCCAGAGGGAAGCAGGTGAAAATAAACTGTTGCGTTAAAATTAGTGTTGCACCGATACCGATACCAGTATCGGAAGGGGCCCCGATACTGCCCTAAAATGTCGGTATCGGTATCGGCGAGTACCAGCAAATAGGGCAGGATACCATTTTGAGAGCCATAAGTTTCTTCAACTATTGTCACCCATTCCAGGTAGGCAATAAAAAGTTCTACTGGATTCACTTTGTATTAGATTTTTTTTCCTGCTTCACAAAGGTAGGCAGCAGCTTGACATGAAGCCATGATGGCAATTATTTACATTATTATGGTATCGGTATCGGCCGATACTGCACAGCCAGGTATCGGGTATCGGTATCGGGGCCAAAAAATGGCATCGGCGCAACACTAGCTAAAATGTTAGGTAAATCAAAAACTTCCAAAAAAGGAATATTGTAATAGAAAATACAGAAATGTGGCAACAGCAAAAACAGAAAGGGAACACAGACTTAGTAGTAGTATTTTTTTAGCTGCTGGACAGGTGAACAGATTCAATAAGCAAATAAGAGAAGGGAAGTGCAGGTAGCTGAGACACTGGTTCCATGTAAAACAGGAAACACAGAAAAGGATCACAGAAAAAAAATGCTAAGTTACTGGAATATAAATCAGAAGTAAACTTACAGCTATAGAAGAGTTAATAGGTAAAGCCAAAAGAAAACAAAAAACTTGTAAAAACAGAATATAAAGAGATAAGCCTTGCAGCTCTCATGGAAGCAAACAAACTGAATCCCTCAAAATTAAACATGAACTATTTCAGCAGGTTTAAATTTTTTGTAAGATATTAAAAATAGATCATTTAACTTTTGCTTAAAACGTATTCATGTTGGCCTGTTACTTAATTTCTTGAACTAATTGTGTTGTGCAGCAACAGAGCTTTGAAAACCTTAAGGGTCAGGGTTAGTTTTGCAAGGCAATATTACTTAGAAATTATTTACAAAGAAGTAAAAAGCTCTGGTTGCTGATGGAAAATACACAGTTGTTATGTCGCCCATGTTTTAGATCACAAATAACCAGAACAGAGAATGAACCCAAGACTGGGGTGGATCTACAGGGGGACAGGACAGGGACAAGGCTGTTCAACATTCCTCCCTGTTCTAAGGCTTTGCCCCCCTCACCTACCCGAATTATAATTATTCTTGGTACAAATATATTACATGTGATTGTCTTTTTTAGATGTCTTGCCGCACAGCACAACAATCAACTACTTAGGAATTTGTGAAACATATGAATAAAATTAGTCCTTTCTCATAATTTAAGTTCTTCACTATTTTTTTCTTCATTCATTAAGTCATATCTAAAATTGTTTCAATTCAAGTTTCATCAAAAAGAAAATGACACACTAAAGCATTGTTTTTTTGTTAATTTTTAAGGTTTTGTTTACATAAAAACAGTTTTATGTATTTTCATAAAGAGATCCAGCCAAACCACACTGCCTGGAGAGTTTTACCTCTTGTGTCCCGCATGTAAAGTTCTCTAGAACAGCCACTGAGCAAAGAAAATTAAGTACATATGAAACAGAAAATGATTAGGCTGAGGTTAAAATACTAAAAGTATGATACAAGTACGGCATTTTAAAATTCATATAAAGGTTTTTGTCTTAAATACACACCTATATTTTGTATTAATTTTCTAATTAACATGTCTTCATCCACGTATTTCTGCACATCCTTTTTTGTAGAGACAAGATCCTGTTGCCTGGGATGAAAGATTTGCCAATATCTCCCGAGATGTCTTGAACATCCGTTATACTCTCTTGCCTTACCTGTACGAGCTGATGTTTGAGGCACACACTAAAGGAAACACAGTTGTCAGACCGCTACTGCACGAGTAAGCCAAAATGCTACATTTGTTCACACTTTTGTTCATCATAGCTTGCAATAATATTTTCAATGCTTCTATTATATTTATCTTTTAACGAAACAATATTGTTTAATTTTTCGAACCTATTCAACGAAAAAAAAAAATTTCGTTGAATAGGTGGGGATTTGAGAAGTTCACTACCAAGAGCTTAAATGAAAAAAAGCTTTGAACTCTAAGAGATTTTATGTCTGTCTCAAAGCCATTTGTCAGAGGCCTGTGGTTGCACTTGGCAGCTCCCAGATGAGACTGTTGGAAATTGTTCGAAAAAGATGTATTTATTCATCTGAAGAGACTCCTATAAAGTCACAGATGGTATTTAAGAAGCTGCCAGAATGAGTCTGGCAGGGTTATTTGGCTTGCATCTTGAAATCACTGAATTCTGATATAAGTGTTTGAACAGCGTTGGGGCTAAGTATGCATGAGTAAGCTTTGGTATCAAGCCTTCTCTGTCAGGATTAATAGCTTCTTTGCAACTTTTTCACAGGTTTGTAGAGGACAAAGCTACATGGGACATCCACAGACAGTTCCTCTGGGGACCTGCTCTCCTTATCACCCCTGCTCTTGACAAAGTATGATTAACCCTTTCAGTAATCTTTAATTATTCTTAATCAGACAGATTTTTAAAAATACAACACACATTGCCTCTTATAAAAAGATATATGTTTATATTCTTATTTTGGGGGCTTCTTTTTGTGTAAATAGGGAGTTACAAAAGTAGAAGGCTATCTTCCAAATGCACGCTGGTATGACTACCACACGGTAAGTATCTGGCTAAAATTCCCCTTAAAGACAGACAAACTAATCTACATGATATATTTTATGGTTATTTCTATGAGTCAGGTTGTGCACAAAAATTTAAATGTGGCCTTTGGTTAACAAAATTCTCTATAGCAGAAAGACAACATTGCTTAAAGAACTGCAATATCTGTTTATCAGACGCTGAAAATTTAAGCTAAAATTCAAGAGGCATAGTCGCGTTCTGCCTCCTTTATAACCTCTGACCCCAGTATTATGGTTGAAGCCTAAGCAACTTACCGTACTAATTCAATGTAAAATAAGGACCAAGAATAAAATAAGACTTTTGAATCAATAGTATAAGGATACAAAATTCATAGTTGCAACCACTTTAGCATTGAATAATTCTCATTGTGTTTCTCAGGCCAAATATGTTGGTGTTCGTGCCCAAAAAGTCTCTATGGACACACCATTAGATCATATTAATCTTCATGTCAGAGGCGGATACATCCTACCCTGTCAGAAACCAGAGAACAACACAATGTACAGGTAAGCCTATTTGCATTTCTGACACATTGTTACAGCACACAGTGATACATTTTATTCACATATTCAGTATAAATAAATAAAAGCTTGCGACTTGATTATATTAAATGCATTCTGTTGTTGATATTAATTGAAAACATTGTAGTAAAGACCAAAGATCTTATGATAAATTCTGTAAAAGTTTAAAAAATGTTTTAAAAACTTTTAAAAAACAATCCACTGGACTTGGTTTCCAAGATTTGAAGACATTTCGCTTCCCCTACAGGAAGTTTTCTCAATTCAAATGTCTGGATCCGCAGTGAGTTTGAGTCTTTATATAGACAAGGCCTTGTATTGCTTGGAAACATGCAAATTGAAACCGACGAGTGGGTAGTACAATAAATTTTAATAGATAATATTATACTAAAATTTACTGTTACTCTGTGTAAATTTAACATTTTCAAACAACAGTCCATTATTTGCTATTGGAACTCAGTTTGACCTGTGCTAAGTCACATGAACATGCGGGACAACAGAGTGTCACTGAGTATGACTGAGAGCGACACTAACTGCTCCGCAGCAGTTTGATCAGGTGGATCCTCTTAGCAGAGATGGAAATAAATTTAGCCCAAAGCAGCAGGTATAAATAGAGAGGATGCTGTAGCTCTAACCCTTTCTTTCTCTTCGCTTATAGTCGAAAGAATCCTTTGGGACTCATTGTTGCCCTCAGTGACAGTGGAACTGCCAAAGGATCATTCTTCTGGGATGACGGGGAAGGAATAGGTGAGAAAAAGTCCAAAAGGAGCTTATGTTTTCATGTTTTGTGTTTATATTTATGATGTACTTTTTCATGAAAATCAAAATATATCAAACTCACACAAATACAAAACTAACTTTGCATTGTGATACTACATTTTAGAGGTTTTCCAAACCTCTTGCATTAGATTGCTTGCTCGCTCTGTTGATCCTAATATAAATCATAGCATGGGCTGTAAATCATTAGAGTCTTTATGAAGTTCTTTTAATAAACTGAAAGCTTAATTAGAGATAACCTCTTTATGCTGTTGCAAAATGCAAAACATTGATCATATTCAGCATGGTTGTTTTTAACTTTTACCATCCTCTTCAAGTTGTAGTTATGTCATGTGCCCCATGTGAGCACCACACAATAGAAAAAAAACCCAAATTAGGGCAACTCAGTGAATTACAGTATCATTATTAATAAAATGTATTACGATTAGTAATTTATTTCATATAAGATTAAGAAATCTAATATTTTAAATTCAATACACACGAAGTACATAATTTCAAGCTTTCATTCCTGTCAAATTCATCAATATGGCTTACATATCTATAAATCTATAACTTTCTCACAAAACTAGAATATAAGTAGATTTAAAAGTGTTTCAACCAATAAATGTTGGCTTTCCTAAAAAAGGATGTCCATGTACCAACAATACCGTTTGTTGTTTTTTATTACACTTATTCCTTCTACTAAATTTTCAATTTTTATGATTAATGCAGCACTTTGAAAATCCAGTTTGTTCCATCTGATTTGCTCAACAACTGTTTTGTTCATTTTTATCTTCCATTTGTCATGATTTAATTTTCATCAGCTACAAATTTTTATAAATCCATACTATGAGGAATGAGTTTTATATCTCAAAATATAATAGTATCTTTTTTTGCATGGAAGTTGTGTTTGTAAATAAACTTGCAGCGTGAAATCCAATAGTGGTTTTTGAATATACCTGAAAATGTAGGCTTTGTAAGGCAAAAAACCCTGAGGTGAACACCTGGTGTGTTAGTCTAATATCTCTAACCTACTTAGACCCTGAAATGCGAAGGGCTTCTGTGGAGAGATGCATTTCTCTATGGCAGGATTGTTTGCGTTGGATAAAAACTGAGAAACTGATAGTAACAAAAAGCTGTTATAGTAATTTCAAGTGTCGCTGCCTGGAGAGATGCTCTCCATCACTCCTCTTTTATCTTGTCCCTTGCTCCTTTCTCATGTGTCTATCTGCCATGTAGCCTGTCTGTCTTTTTATGTTTTCCTTGCCTTTTTTAGTCGTGTGGTTACCTGCATTATTTACTATTCTACAGTTTTAATCCTGATGGGCTTTGCTTTCGGATCATTCTGCTTTCTTTCAGATTGTCTTCTTTCACATTGACTGTCAACCCCTTCATACAACAAATATAAAAACATATATCAACTCAGTAGTTATTCTAAATCTCCCCTATGATAGTCATTCTTAATTCATTACAGCTTTTTTCTCCATCATTGTCTCTGCTCTGGTTTTAATTTGCTCCCATTTTTTTCCACCAACAGACACAGTTGCCAAATCCCAATATCTCCTGGTTGACTTTACAGTTAATGAGGTAAGTTTAAGTGACAGAAATAACACAATTCATGCCTCTAAATTCTTCTGTGACGTTCAGATGTTTCCATGCCCAGTAATTTACCAAAATACTAGACTAACATGTTTATAGGCTGTTTTGATATGACTCTCCTTAACTGATCAATGTGCTCTTATTAATGTTTTTTATTCCGGAAGGAAGTGCATTTCTTTGGAAAGGATGAAAAACATTTTGATGAAACAGATTTGCACAATGTACATTTTACTCCTATTCAATCTTGTAGTTCACACAAACAAAAATTTTATGAAAGCTTAAATGTAAAAACTACATGTATAAGACTCAGTTAACAATATTCAGTACATGTAGGTGTAGCTGACAAAGAAACATTAGAGACTGTAGACCAAAAACTTGGATCAATAGTAGGGCTGAATGATTTTGCCAAAAATCAACATTGCGATTTTTTTCTAACAATATTCCGAGTTCGATTTTATTGCTTTTTTCCTTTGCAGTAAGCACAACCATGTGGATGTTTTACTTCAGGGTTTCAGTTTTTCCATGACCTTGAAAGCCTGCTTGTCCAGAATAAAGTGCTGCAGGATTTTGCTGTGACATTTGCATGAAACAATTCCTAATTCTACAACAATGCATAGATCTAGTTGCTAGCTGGAACTCTATATTCCCTTCTGTGCAATAGCATACCCACTTTAATCGTATTACCGCCACCTAATGGAGAAATTTAGTGTCTTACTCGTGTTACTTTAGTTAGTGTGTGTGAAAACTTTAGTTAAAAATTGCCATGAACATCAAACAACAGTTGAACACTTGGAATGTATAATATTTGGCATCTGTATAGCAACCTAAATTTGCATACTCATAATCAGCAAAGGGTGCAGAATTTGTGCTAAACTGTACATGTTCTAAAAACCAAATCACCAGAGCTATAGAAGGTGTCTTATTATTATGTACTAACTACCCAGATAGTTCATTATGCACTACAACTACATGGCTTACGTGTGTATTGGGATTACAAGCTTACTGTGCCTGAACGTCCGCCCCAATCACTAAATCCCTCAATCACTGTATAGATCGGCAACTATATAGTGGACTTTATAGTGAACTCAGTTAACTGACCGTTTGGAGAAATGATCACTGCTATTTGCTGTGTTGGTAATGTAACTCCTCCACTCCGCAATGCCTAAACCATCTTGATAATAGTCACCGCTGGGTAGTGACAATGGGCCGCTGTGACAGCAAATCCAATAATGCTTTGCGAGGAGAGCTCTCCATGTAAAGCATTCCGGGATTTATCTGCCCCTTCTGAGGCCATTATTTTCTTCTCATACACTTCGAAGACTCTTTTTCTGTTATGACCCTTGGCCATGTTAAAAAAAAAACGCAGTGAGACAGGTGAGCTTTAGTGACTGTCTGAAACCGAATCTCATCACAGATATACACCTGAAAGGGCGCATGCACATAAAAACATAGCTAACAGGACGAGCATTACGTAAACATATCACCAGAATGATTGACAATTGGGGACAGGCATTGAGAATTAGCCTTAGTTAAAATGTTGTTGTGTGTGACATAATCCATGAAACATACTTGTCCCTATCAAATAAACGAAAAAATAAATAAATTAGGAGGACCACTTATTTAGATGATCCACCTGGAAATAAAAGATTCTCCTCTATACCTTTAAAACAGTTTAGAAAAAGCAACATAAAAAGGTTTTAAACCTTGTTTTATAAGAGCTCTAGGTGGTGGCAGTTCTACAGTCTACAGAAAACGTATTCAACATTATTGGAGCCTAAGAATTAAGGCCGCATTTACTGTATTTTGTTCTGAGTCTTGAAATCAGTGATTTGGTTTGATGAGTGAGTGCTTTGTAATCCACACATTTGATTCTAAACTCTAATCTTTGAACAGTAGGAAAGAAGTGTAAAGACCTCTGAACTGGATGGATGCGCTATGCTCTTGCTTCAGCATTTTAACAAGTTGGAGTTTTCTAGTAGATTTTGTGATAGCCCTCTGCAAATAGTAGTCTACTAAAAACATTAACACATTTTCAATGTCCTGTTACCTAAATTTGGCATTTTTTTCTTATGAAAGGATATGAAACTTTAAAAATCAAAGAATTTTTTTTAACATGTCAAAACAAATCAGTGATAGAGTAGGTTAGCTAGAAATCGCAATATGTACCCTACCCTTGAAATACTATGAACAAGTATGAGGCATTATTATTTATTAAAAATGTTATATTGTATCACTGCTATACGATTGAAACTATGATAAGAAATATGTCAATGTCAATGATGTTTTTGTCTTTCTAAATAATCATAAAAATTGGCAAGGGCCTGATTTGTCCTTCACTGTTTACTAAAGGAGAGCAGAATACCCTCTACATCATCCCTGTGACAGTCCAGAGTTTTGTTTTTACAAAAAGAAGCCACATCAAGCTGGCATTTTTCTTTAAAAAGCCAGTTTTCAGATAGCTCTATTGTCAAGGGAGAATGAATTGTGTTTCACTGTGGAAAGAGGACTGAAACAGAGAAGAAAAATATGCTTTAAAAAAATGTACTCAACCTTACAAGGACATGGTCTCAGAGTAAACTTACTGTTCATTACAGCAGATGCGTAATATGCTTTTGAAGAAACCCTCCACGATGATACTTGACATAATGCTGTTTATGATACATTAAATATAATTACATACTTTTTTTCATATTCTGCATTTACCAAAATAGGCCTGTGTGTTTGATTTACAAGATCTCAGTTCGAGTCAAATGTGTAACAATTCCTATCATTGTACTTAGACAAATTTTATTGTTATTTTGTTTATACAAACCGAAATATAAATCGAAAAAAAAAAACACACAGTATGGCGTAACTAAAAGTAGACATAGCAGCAGAGAAATAAAGTGCGCATGTGTGTTTCCCTTTTCATGTGCATGTGTGCATATGATAAAAGATGGGAGTCCGTCGGGCAGTAATGTCAATGCTGTTTTGCAGATTAACAGTTCATATTCCATTTTTACTGGGCTTTGAGTGCAAATGTTTACGTTAGTGCATTTGAGAAGGTTGGAAGTTATAGGATTTGTTTATTTAACTAGTCTTTTAAAAGTAAACATAAAGGTTTACAACATATTGTAAAAAATATTCATGCATTTAAACACACTGCATCATTCACATGAGGACTCACTTAGCATGAGCATGTGTAAACGGCTGTTTTGCAGTAAAGGACGGCAAAGGCTTGGTTCTTTTAACCTTAACTTTTTCCTTTTGAAAAAAAGAGCCATCTGCCATGGTGACAATGATCTGAATCAATTTTCTTTAATCTACCATTGCCTACTGTGAGGAAATGTAGTTAACTGAATTAAGTAAAAGATAAACGGTTTCCGGGGAAGTAATCCATCACATTACATGTCAACACCTGTCACTAGAGTTAGGGTGTAAAATAAAGTTTTGAGACAATAATTTCAAATTAAATTTTATATAGAATTAAATCATCTGCATGGGAGGACAAATAAATTGGTAGTAGAAATATGTTTGTAATAAAAAAATGTTTTTTCGCAATCTGCTGCTATAAATGGTGTCACAAGTTGTATTTTATCAGTTTAGCAATCTAATGTGCATAATGTGTTTTATTGTATTTGTTGTTCTGAATAAAAAGATAATTATCTTCTTACTTTCCGATTCTTCCTTCAGAGGAACATGACCAGTAAGATTATACACCATGAACTAAATGCTCCTGATCAGCTGAAACTGGGTGTGGTGAAGGTATGGGGAGCAGGCACCACCAAGGTTACAGGAGCAACCATTACAGACTCGACAGGAAAGGGAACTTCACTCACTGTGCAGCATAACAATGTGACTGAGGTAAGAAGTGTTTTAAAAAACCTTAAGTTTGGTCATAACTTTTATCTTCTGCTTCCACATGAGTGAATTTGTTTAATTCTTGTATTATTTTATTTTTGTCATTGTGCAAAGTCAGTAAGCTACAACATATATGTAAAACTGAAAGTAGATTGGGCAAAATAAAAAAGGAGGAGATAATGCATTTCATTGTTCTCGGGGACATTCTCTTTAGGTGCCTCTTGTTTCCTCTTGTTCTTGTATTAAAAGTTTTATATCTTTTTATCTGTAAAGTGTAACATTCATATGTATGAGTCAGCCTGGACAAATTTACTCTACTCACATAGATCAAAATTATCAAAAAAATTGTTGTTGTTTTTTGTCTCATTTCTCTTATAATTAATCGTTACCACAATAAAGACTTGATTAAAATAACATAAGTTCCATTTTAATGTTCCCCTAGGACGCATAAGTTGGCTAAGTTTCTGCTCTAATAATTCAAAGATAAACAAATTAATCCGTTTCTGACACTGTGTTTCCTGGGCATCACAGTATTTTTTCTCAGCTCAATAGCATAAACTCACAACTATTTGAGTTAAGTGAATATTTGCAAGCCAGTTTGAAATACAAAACAAAAAAATTAACTCAAGTTTGCAGACCATTTCATATTACATCACATTGTCGTATAGCTGTCTAAAATGGTTTAAAGTTCAAATAATTTTGATTTGTAGTTACTAGTCTTAAATCGATTATTTAGTTAATTTTTGGTAATGTGGCGCTCAATGAACCTAAAGGGCAGTGGCGCACAGGTGTCAGTGAAAATTGGAAAGAATTCTTCATTCAATTCAAGTGTGCTTTGGTGGGATTGGGAATGAAAGGATCAGGGCTTCAGGTTATGGGAGAGTGAAAAAAGCCCAGTTGTTGTTTGAAAAATACCCAGAGAAGAATTGACAGGAAAATATCAGGTAATGCAAAGATGGTTAGAGATATTGTTTGTAAAAATATTATCTTCAGACACAGAGAGCACAAAATATAGAATGACTGAAGATAGTGTATCAAGGTTCTCGTTTTTGGCTGCTATTATTTTTTTTCCCAATACTGTGTACCTTTACTATGTGCCAATTTTGGAATATGAAAATACCAGGTGTCACTCTATAAAAACAGCTGAAAAAGCCTCCAATATTCGTATCTTAAATTTGAAAAGTATGAGAAAATAGATAGAAGCCAGAATTTAAGAATTCTATGTATAAAAAACCAGTGTTGGGATGCAAAGATCAGCTGTGAATGAGCAAAAAGTACAAACTTTACCCATCTAGAGAGGGGGATACAAATGATAGAGAATTAATTTGAAGACAAGATGAGACAAGGAAAATAAGAGAAAAGGATTAAAGATTACAGTGCATTAATGTGAGCAACAACAGTATTTTTTTATTATGAGACAATCAATTATACATAATGACAGTCTTATTGGTTAACAACTTGAACCAGTGATCTCATTTAAAAACAATGACATATGGAAGTTATATTTGCCCTGGATAAAACAGGGCAGTTATACTGTGCAGAAAACTGGCTATTGGTACGGTGCATTAGGAGAGATATTACCAACTGAGCAGTGTCTATATATGCCCGTCAGTGAAGTAGCTTAAGAAAAAAAATGAGCACATTTAGACACAGGCTTGCACAGCTATTATTAAAGCAAATAATGTGCAGGAGGCTGGAAATGGAAAAATATACAACGGATATGGTTAAAATTATGTAATCATTATTTTTACACATCTAGCACATAATTTTCTGGATCATTCAGTCTTCTTTTCTCTAATTTTCTTTCCTTAGGAGCTGATTATTGATGTTACCTCAACAGCTATCCCTGTGCATCTACCTTTCTCACTAACATGGAAGACGGGCTGAGGGCCATAAAATGGCCGTTGAGTACACTTTGATCCAATGAGACAAATTTTTATCCTAAATAAAATGTATTTTATGCAAATAAACAATATATGATGTCAAATGTCATATTTTAATTTGTACCATCAGTAACAACTCTGTTAAAAAGCATTAACTTCCGTAAACTGTAATGTGAAGAAACAATATCTGATAAATAAAAACTGTAATGGTTGCCTTAAGTTTCTGTTTTCCTTTTTTTCTATTTTCTCTGAAATACACTAATAAGTTCAATATGCTCTACTGCATTTGTGTGAAGAGATTTATTGTTACAATGTTATTTATATGCTGTCATATACAATAGATTAAAATAGATACATCTCTTCTAAGTAGTGAGCATTTAACATTTCCAGAATAATTACATTTTCACTAATACAATACAATAATTAGCTTCACAGAGGGATAGAGTAACAAAAAAAAGATCCTGAAGAGTAACACTACCTCAACTGATCTATTCCTCAATTTGGAGTAACAAGTAGTCAAGAGAGAATTTTTCCAATTATGTTATTTTCAAAGACTGAACTTGTCATGGTTTTAAGGTGTTTGGCCCACATGCAGACACAGTCGGAGAACAAGGAGGAGTTAAACATTTTTATTTAGGCTATACAAAAATAAGAATAGCTCACTATGTGAGCTGCAGGTGAGGTTCGGAACATCAGTTAGGAGCACTGCGGGAGGAAAGAGGGAACTGATTAACAGTAGTTGATTTGGGGAGATCTACCCTGATGCTGCTTCGCTTACCGCCAGGTAAGGATAACCTATCCGGGGAGGATGAGTGGAAGAGGGGATTCTGTGACTCACTGCTTTCCAATGGGAGGAGATGGCTGAGCGAAAGATGGGCTAGTGGGTGGAACTTAGGCGGGAGCCCGAGCAGCACCACAGCGGAAACAGGTTCGACGAGTAGCTGAAGGAACCAGAGTGAATCCGTGAACGGGGTTCTCTTGTCCGGCTCGGTACCACAGAGGGGGCAAGAGGGGAACGCCAGAGCAGAATCTGAGCAGCAGGCATTCAGGAACCAGTCTTCAGTGCACGGAGACAAGACAGGTGAATAATCCAGAGCACAACGAACTGAGAGAGACAGTTGACAGAATTAGAACTAGGAATCCAAAACATTAAACTCACAGGAACAAAGATCTGTCGATGGAACAGAGGCTTAGTTGTACCACAATGACACTCTGGCATCCTTCAGCTGACTAAAAACTCCTTTTAAGCTCCAGCCAAACTACCTGTAACACATTTTAAAACACATGTGTCGGTAACACGCAAATAACGCTGCATGTGCTGGGACTTTTAATTGAACAACGCATTGAACAGAACAACTCGGTGTCTGAGTGGAACAGCATCAGGATGCTGTCGCTGACTTCAGTCTCATCCTTGTCGCTCTCACTTGAGCACTCGCGGTCCTCTTCATCCCGCAGCAGCCCAGTCCTCCGAAACCCGCTGGTGATGCTGGATGTTTTTACACGGCTCCATGCATTGAGAACCCACTGGCAGACATCTGTGAAAGATGGCCTTCGCATGCCGCCAGTTTTGGTGAAGAATTTCTCGCCACTGGTCATCCACGTCTCCCACTCACTGCGCAGTGCCACTTTAAATGCACGGTTCAGACTGATGTCCAGTGGTTGCAAATACTTGGTGGTGCCGCCAGGAATCACAGCTGCAATTGATTTTGTTCTCTTGATGGCAGCTTTTACAGAATCTGTAATATGGGCCCTCATGCTGTCCATCACGAGCAGTGCTTTTTTTTGATGAAAAAATCCCCCCGGACGCTTGCCATAGCACTCCCTAAGCCATTCCTTCATTAGGCTTTCTTCCATCCAGCCTTTCTTATTAACTTCCGTAAAAATTCAAAAAATATCCACTGGACTTGGTTTTCAAAAGAATGTCCTTTGTCCACAAGGTCAAAGGTCCTTTGTCCACAAGGACATTCTTTTCAGGACCAGAATGTCCATATTCTGGATAAAGAAAATAGGTGGTTTGAGCGGGGCGTGAAGGAAGCCATCTATGTTAAGAGAGAAAAACCAACTTTAAACAGAGGTGGTGGACTCAGATTCCAGCTTCCAAAAACATACAATTCAATCATAGACATGATCCCTTCCAAATATCACCAAACCCCCCACCCCATCACAGAGGAACGAGGGACCTACCCGCTCCAGCCGGTGAACAATACCTCCTTAACGACCAAACCTTAACAATCATAGACAGGTTTCAGGTATTACAGGAGACAATCCCCCCCCCTTAATGGCAATCCCCCCTTTAACGACCGACCCCTAGAATCATAGACAGGTTCAGATATTACAGGCTAACGATGGATCTAAACGACCCATTCATCGGTTACCATTTGCATGTTTCCAAGCAATACAAGGCCTTGTCCATATAAGACTCAAACTCACTGCGGATCCAGACATTTGAATTGAGAAAGCTTCCTGGAGAGGTGGCGAAACGTCTTCAAATCTTGAAAACCAAGTCCAGTGGATATTTTTTGAATTTTTACGGAATGACTATGACCTGAATGACTGGGAACCTTCATCAGCTTTCTTATTAACTTTCACCACAATTTCTTTTGGGATTTTTTCCTTTGGCATTGTCAGCCGCTTAAAAATCACCATGGGTGGAAGCTTTAGACCGGATGCTGTGCAGCTCAGAACACAGGTGAAGTGCGTCCTCTCGTGACCCGTGGTTTTTACTGAGATGGACGTCTCACCTTTTTTTATTAACAGTCTGCATGAGAGGCATGTCATAAGTCAAAGGTACTTCATCCATGTTTATAATTTCATTTGGCCCGATGGAATGCTCCGCTATCTTTGTTTGGGTGAAAGTACGGAAGAGAGCGAGTTTTTCCTCATAGTCGGGAGGGAGCTGCTGACACAACGTCGTGCGCGCCAGGACCACCAGGCCTTTTCGTTTCATAAATCTGAAACACCACGATGGCCCACCTCTGAAATCTTGAATTTTCATGTCGGTGGCTATTTCTTTAGCCTTCAGCCTGATCTGCACGGTGGATACACCGCGGCATCCCGCTCGCTGTGTGTTCACCCACTCTTCAAGACAGTTTTCAAGCTCCGGCCACCTGCTGTGATTACCTCTGAAAGCTTTCGTGGTCTTTTTGCACCGAGTCAGTTCCTCACGCTGTTGTCTCCACCATCTCACCATCGACTCATTTATCCCAAAATGACGTGCAGCAGCTCGATTTCCGTTTTCAATCGCCAGATTTATTGCCTTTAATTTAAAAGCGGCATTGTATGCTTTTCTTCGAGTATCCATGTTGAGGGTCAGTATGAATCACTGATTTATAAGACTGCAAATAACAGTGAAAGTGAGAATTATGTATCGCACAATTTCATTTGACCTCTCTGAATATCCATCAATTTTATTGGTCTGTTTTTCGCGCCATGAAAAAAAAAAAAATTATTAGCCGCACTGTATTATAGGCCGCAGTGTTCAAACAGCGGGAAAAAAGTAGCGGCTTATAGTCCGGAATTTACGGTAAGAAAAATGCAGGGGGTCCTGATAGCTGCTTGGTTGTTTGGTGAGGTGAACAAATAAGTCTCTTCAGGACCTTTATGATGTGGGATGTCACAGCAGCAGGTCTATAATCACTGAGGACTGTTGGCTTTGGTACTGGAACAAGGCAGGAGGTCATCCACATCACTGGAACCATCTCCAGGGTTGATTTTTTCCCAACCTCACAATTCCTGAACGGTAAGTGGTAGTGAGAAGCTAATAACCCCTTGTTACCCCCTGTATACTACACAATGCAAGGATGCACAATGAGGATTCTTGCATGTCTGGAGAATCAGCCTGAATTTTGATACACCTGTTTTTCATCTTACCAAATTTGGTAAATTAGACAATCGTAGGGCATCAACTTAGATACATTAAAGTATCTACATATCATTAAGATAACATTACAAATTCCAAGTCGATCAGTGGTTCATGAAATAAGAGGGGACTAGGTAACTGAATCTTAAACAGTGGTTGGTGACTCTACCCTGAGTACATCAGCTCCTGCTCATTTATTTGGATTTTAAATCCCAAGCATCCCTCAGGTTAAAAGTCATTAGTTTAAAATGAAATATTCAGTGCATGGCACTTATGTGGATTAAAATGCTTTGTTATAGATTAAAAACGGATTGGCCCACATTTTTTAGATGACAGAAAACATATTAGTTATAGTTGTTTTAGTTTGAAATTATTCCACCATTGGGTAAAATGAAGAAAATGCATGCTTTAAATGATTGGAAAGACTAAGATACTTAAGATGAACCTCTTCACTTTCTTTCTTATCTGTTGATATCTCAAATCTATTTAACAAAAGAATCTAAGTGCAACGTTTTAAGTGAATAGTAAAGAATTTTAACCCCAGCCCAGTTAAGTATTCTTCAAAAAAATTATTGTCAGATTCAATTATAGAACCATGCCTTGATTTTAAGTATATGGCTGATTTTGATTTAAGCTTTTAGGGTCTATGGTGCAGGTCTGCTCTTGTGTGTTGAATGTCAGGTCTTTGAAGGCTAGCTTAACAAAATAAAACCATAACTCATAATACAACAATAGATATCTATGGCTATTGTGCAGCAACACTGTATAATTTTATTTTATCTTTTTGACAGTTAAAGATATTTTCACTCCGCCTTTGAACCTTGCAGGATGTAAGGTTCGTATCAATGAAGAAAAGAAAAGTTTCATGGGAACAATCCAAATACAGTACATTTATAATGCTTTTCTTCCATACATATCCTAATGCTTTGTAAAAAAAAAAAAATTAGGTACAAACTTTTTCCCATACTAGCTATTTTATCCCTAATTTTTAGTGGATAAAAATATTTTGCATGCCCTTTTCATGGAGACTGATCAGACAACATGATTTCAGATGAGTTGCAATTAAGCGTGTCATAGATGAAGAAGGAAACAAAAACATAAATTAACATAAAAGGGATAATAGAAACCACTAAGAAAATTTGACGGTTGTCAGAATTGCCATGTGTGTGGTAACGTGTTTGTAAAGTGATCTTTAAAGCTTTTATGTATTTAAAATATTTCATTTCTATTAGTCATTTCATTAGTTTTTATTGTCAGAACTAAGTAGAGTTTAACAACTTTCACCAATTCACCATCAAGGGGCTACAAAATGTTAGAAATAATGAAAGAACAAATCATCTCCTGGCTTGCAGATATTTCAGACATTATTTCTATGATGTAAGCATTTACAGTGTAAGGTTGCACTTGCAAATTTGGCAGTGAAATAATGCATTCTCTAGCAATCAAGTTCTCATTTTACAGACAAAACGAGTCATAATCAATTTGTCATGTTGCATTGTTTCATGTTGAATTGTTTCTGTCATCTTCACTGTTTTTGATGGTGACATTACATTTTATCAGAAGTACTCTCCATATTTATTTCCTCCATATTTTTTTTTATATAGGCTGCCACATTTAGCTTACCAAGACACACTCGAACAACATACCTGTTTTTATGAGCTATTTCACATGTTAAACTCTCTTAACTAATATGCTACTCTCATTCACATAAACCACCGTATGCTGTTCCCACTGCAGCAACTATCTTCTGTTAGAAATTGTAACAGCTGCCTATTAAATGTTTATTATTTGTTTCATAATTAAGCCCCTGCGGTAAAATATTATAAAAAGAGGGTTTTTTTCTTTAAAGTCTTTAAAATCTGCAATCATCTAAAATTCTCTCTTACACATTTGGGGCATAATTATTAAAAATGACAATCGCAATTGTTTTTCTTTTGATTGTATACAGGAAAAAAAATAATTATAGTAGCTAATGTGTGGAGGATTTTACAATGATTTACATTTATATGAGATCTTCTTGCTATCTGACTTGGCAGTTCTTAGGTTGATTTGAACATTTTACCCATTGGTATATTGGTGTTTTGACTTATTCACTGAATGCCATCCATCCATCCATCCATCTTCCTCCGCTTATCTGGGGTCGGGTCGCGGGGGCAGCAGCTTAAGAAGGGAGGCCCAGACTTCCCTCTCCCCAGCCACTTCTTCCAGCTCTTCAGGAGGAACCCCAAGGCGTTCCATGGCCAGCCGAGAAACATAGTCTCTCCAGCGTATCCTGGGTCTTCCCCGGGGCCTCCTTCCGGTGGGACGTGCCCGGAACACCTCACCAGGGAGGCGTCAAGGAGGCATTCTAACCAGATGCCCGAGCCACCTCAACTGGCTCCTCTCAACATGGAGGAGCAGCGGCCCTACTCCGAGTCGCTCCCGGATGACCGAGCTTCTCACCCTATCTCTAAGGGAGAGCCCAGCCACCCTACGGAGGAAACCCATTTCGGCCGCTTGTATCCGCGATCTCGTTCTTTCAGTCATGACCCAGAGTTCATGACCATAGATAAGGGTAGGAACGTAGATCGACCGGTAAATCGATCGGTATTTACTGAATGATTAGACATAAATAAAAATCAAGCAGTGCCACTTCAGGATGGCCCTGATGGCAATATGGGATAATGATTGATCTTTTAACTGAATGAAGATAAAATGCCAAAAATACAAACTAAAAGTTATATCGTTGTAATACTTATGAACATATATTTCAGAGTTAACAATTGTAAATCAATATATATATATATATATATATATATATATATATACACACTTCTGCCCATCCCCCACTTCCTGCCGCTTCTCTCAAAATATAAGGCACTTTCTTGAACTGACATAGATTTAAGAAATAGGATCTTTTCAGCTACTTGGCAGTCAAAGACCTGGGTTACTGGCCAATTTTTTTTTTTTTGCGACAGTCTCATAAAGACTCAATATAAAACAGCATTGGTTATTGTCCTGCTGACGTATTATGATTGTAAGTTCGGTGTGTTCAGGACATTGTTAGCCATTCCATTTGATGCGTGGCGTGATAAAATAACTGGAATAGCAGACCGGATTTTTTGCTTTTTGCTCTTGAATTATTAGAAAGATAATCATAAGAGCACAAAAAAACATATATTCATTGTATTTAATCACATATTTAGGCTATTCAACCATTGGCTTTGTTGGGAGTTAGAAATCATGTAACTTTATTTATTGCTTGTAAGAGTTTTACATTTTCTGTATAGAGAAGATTGAGTTTCATTTCTATTACTGATAGAACTATACCACTTTCAGGTCAGCATAAAGTTGAACTTGACGGACGGACAGAAGACAGACAGACGGAGAGACAGACTGATAATGATACAAAACTATAATAATAACACATGAACAACAATTCATGAATAACAATTGTTTCATCTTTGTCTTTGTAGTTTCAACCGATAATGTCAGAGGAAACTTTAAATACTTTCATTAAAAGTCACTTAAAAGCAAACAGGCATTGGCATCCTTTGTTCTTAACAGGTCACAGTTTCAATAGACACAATGTTACTGGCAAATGAAGCTGCAAGGTTACTTACATGTCTGAGCAAATTGAGAAAGATTGCCTCTCTGTATAGAGCACTGATGAGAAAAATGCATTTCTTTCAAATGATTGTGAATTAAGCACCAAAGGATGGCCACACGCGCATAAATTCACAAATCTCATCAAAGGGCACAGTGGCACACCCACACACTCACATAACGCAAACATTCCCTACGCATTAAACCAGAAACAGGGCATGCACAGAACAAAGATTTGCCAATTGGCCGGACCATCCATGCAGAAAAGGATTTAAATATCACTGAAAATGGGGCCACACTGATTGCATCACTTCCGATTCAGCAGAGCTAGTCAAATGCCTCTGGTGACGAAGTAATTCAATACCTCAGACAGTATGCATAATGTCACAAATAACCCTGCATGCATGATCACCTGTAAACCCAAATCAAATTACTTGCTGCTGTCTTCGAGGATATAAGGTGTGTGCTGGTTGCGCTGAGGCATCATGGTCATTGAAAGTTAAATATATAAGGAGCTACACCTCTGAATTACAGTCTGTTTCTAAGATTGCCTCATTTGAATATGGGAAAAATGATGTGGCAGATGCTCCCAAATGCCATCAGCTAAAAAAATTGGGACGGGAAAACTAAGATCAAATATACAAATGAAAAATCTCTGCTCATTAAATACACAGTTGGAGGTGATATCTCTCTGTTTACTCAGTATATTTTAAGTTTGTCTTTTTCCTTTTTTCATACTTTGATATCAGGTCGCTGCAAGTCATTAGAAACACATAGACAGAATAACATGTCTTTGCTTCATCGTAGATTAAAATTATCCCTGGTACAGTATGTGAAAAGAATAAAAATACAGGATTCAATTACAAATCTTACAAATATGAATAGGGGAAGGCTCAATTTTAATGAAAAAAAAAAAAATTCAAAAAGGGCTGGTAAATAACGCTTTATTTAGTTTGTACAATAATGCTTTCCCTAATTAACATAAGGGACACGCTAAGATGTACAGTTCTGTGCAAAAGCATTTCCACTTTTCAAAATTGTTTGCCCAAAACCTCAAAGCCTTTTACTAGTATTTAATGTTACACACCAATATTAAGCCGGACTGAATCTTGAACAGATAGGAAAGTGAGATATACACTATATTGCCAAAAGTATTTGCTCACCCATCCAAATTATTGGAATCAGGTGTTCCAATCACTTCCATGGCCACAGGTGTATAAATTCAAGCACCTAGGCATGCAGACTGTTTTTACAAACATTTGTGAAAGAATGGGTCGCTCTCAGGAGCTCAGTGAATTCCAGCGTGGAACTGTGATAGGATGCCACCTGTGCAACAAATCCAGTCGTGAAATTTCCTCGCTCCTAAATATTCCACAGTCAACTGTCAGCTGTATTATAAGAAAATGGAAGTGTTTGGGAACGACAGCAACTCAGCCACGAAGTGGTAGGCCACGTAAACTGACGGAGCGGGGTCAGCGGATGCTGAAGCGCATAGTGCGAAGAGGTCGCCAACTTTCTGCAGAGTCAATCACTACAGACCTCCAAACTTCATGTGGCCTTCAGATTAGCTCAAGAACAGTGCGCAGAGAGCTTCATGGAATGGGTTTCCATGGTCGAGCAGCTGCATCCAAGCCATACATAACCAAGTGCAATGCAAAGCGTCGGATGCGGTGGTGTAAAGCACGCCGCCACTGGACTCTAGAGCAGTGGAGACGCGTTCTCTGGAGTGACGAATCGCGCTTCTCCATCTGGCAATCTGATGGACGGGTCTGGGTTTGGCGGTTGCCAGGAGAACGGTACTTGTCTGACTGCATTGTGCCAAGTGTAAAGTTTGGTGGAGGGGGGATTATGGTGTGGGGTTGTTTTTCAGGAGCTGGGCTTGGCCCCTTAGTTCCAGTGAAAGGAACTCTGAATGCTTCAGCATACCAAGACATTTTGGACAATTCCATGCTCCCAACTTTGTGGGAACAGTTTGGAGCTGGCCCCTTCCTCTTCCAACATGACTGTGCACCAGTGCACAAAGCAAGGTCCATAAAGACATGGATGACAGAGTCTGGTGTGGATGAACTTGACTGGCCTGCACAGAGTCCTGACCTCAACCCGATAGAACACCTTTGGGATGAATTAGAGCGGAGACTGAGAGCCAGGCCTTCTCGTCCAACATCAGTGTGCGACCTCACAAATGCGCTTCTGGAAGAATGGTCAAAAATTCCCATAAACACACTCCTAAACCTTGTGGACAGCCTTCCCAGAAGAGTTGAAGCTGTTCTAGCTGCAAAGGGTGGACCGACGTCATATTGAACCCTATGGATTAGGAACGGGATGTCACTTAAGCTCATATGTGAGTCAAGGCAGGTGAGCAAATACTTTTGGCAATATAGTGTAGCTTCCATTTGTTTTGTTTAATGTGTTTAATGGTACGTGTTAGGTTCAAGTGCTGATCAAACAACGTAGGCTTACCTTAAAAAGGGCTGCTGACACTACCACTGCAGCCAGCCCATCTAAGCCATAAAAAAACCTGTGAAAAATCAACCTGTAAAAAGTTCCCTTGGCTATGCTCTCTTAACTTAAAGCTACAGTGTGTAATAATTACAGGGATATACAGTCAGAAATGTAATATATTATACATAACTATGTTATTTATCATCATCTAGGAGCTTAGCCTCTTAACCTTAATATTTGCGTTGCCTTAGAATTCGTTATTTATAATTACTTAGGAGCGGGTCTCGCAGCCATGGAGACAGACATCTTTGCGCTACGGCAGCGCAGAGCCAACAAACTAGCGATTGCGAGATCGCCCATTACAATAACATGCTGCGTGATGATGCTGTTACTCTCCAGTATAATTATTCAGCAACGTCCCTGACTTTTCACAGGTAATGATTCAGTAATTTTCTGTAAAATAATTTTCTGGATATATACCTCGGTTACTTCTCTCCGGCTCCTTTGGAGATCTTCAAGCCTTTCCTCCTCTGCTCTAGTCACCCCGCTGGCACCTCTCCCTCGCCTGGCCCTGGCTGCACGCCCACCCAGGCCTCTCTGCCCTCTTCCTCGCCCTCTTCCTCTCCCTCGCCTTCCAACCCCCGTGCCACAAACAAGACTTGGACTATGTAAACAGGGAATATATATTCTTCCAGCGAACACACTCTCGCTGTTAAACTAATGACTACAATTGCTTCGTCTGTTTATATCACCATGCAAAGCAGCTCACCAAAACATCACAACGATGTAGAAAAAATAACGGGTATATTTATTATCTTAAGTCTACATGAAATCTATACCTTACACAGACTAATGAAATACTATCTGTAAAATTATCTATGTAAACAAACCTCATCACTTGAGAAGGTAGGTGATGCGGACGTCTTGGAAGACATTTTGTCCCGTAACGCTTGCCGTACTGTTGGGGGGGAGAAGCGGTAAGGGTGAGATGTTCATGTTGCTGCGGTCTGCAGTCTGGACGTTAGATGTCGCTGAAAATTACACACTGTAGCTTTAAGGTGGCGGGTTGATTATTTTCTGAAAATAACTGGAACTGGTCATAGACCTGACTTTTTCTGTTTGGCTCTTTTAATTCAAGAGCCTGATCCATGATATGTGATGAAATTTTCTTCTAGCAGAATACATTGTGTTGAATGGTTTTGATAACCACAACTTTACTGCACCACAGCTTTTAATGATTTTGGGTCTGTTTGGTGCACACACGCAAATTGTGCTGTGGTCAGTGTGAACCAAGCATTAAAGCCCTCTACTTGTTGTTTGCTGGCATTTCCCTCTATATAGCGTCATCTATTTTTCTATCAACTATAACCATCTTCCCTGGCAAAAAAAAAAAAAAATTATCTTGGCCTTATCTTAGCAGAGCCTCTTATTAAAGATGTTTTTTGGTTTCCTTTAGAGTGATTGTGGCTAACTGGCTTTCTTCTTTCCAACTGCTTTCTTCTTGCCTCCCCTCCACTCATGCTAGTTGCCTACTTTAGTCACAGTCTTCTGCAGCTTTTCAAATACTACCATAAGCTTCTGTGTTGCTCTTATAAGTAATGCATTCATTTACTGTATGTTGTGGTAGATTTATAGTTACACTACTGTATGCCCTCATATTTTTTTTGTGTGATGTACTACACAATGCCACATTAGATGTTATTTTGACTGCCTTATAAGTTAACCCTGCATTAATATTTATTTATGACCTGCCTTGTTTCTTTGTTGGGTCTGCTTTTTCACAAATTTTCTCCTTCAAACCATAAACTATCACTGTGTACCAACTTTACGGGTAAAAACGAACGTGTTCAACACATTTATTGCGGTCACATTTTTTAATAAAAGGCATAAATAAAAAAAAAGGTATGAATTAAAATTTAAACCTATATGACTGTGAATTATAAATAATTAAGGCGGGTATAAAATATATGGTGGATGTCTGTCTACATAAATCTCTTTACTAGAAAAAAAAATCTTTCAAGAACTCAAAGTCAATTTGTCATGAAAGTAAATCTGGGAAAAAAAGTATATTTGGAAAATAAGAGAGGTCCAAAAAGCAAGAAACTGTAAGAGATGAGAAGCAGTGACATGTTGAAGGAGTGGATGAGGTAGAATAAAGGATTGTAGATTGGAGTCAGACATACTGAGTTCTGGGGATGGATGGAAAGACACAAAGTGGAGGGGAATGTACTTTTGCCAGAATAGACCTGATTGAGGTCAGTATCTCTACCTGATAAGACATCACTTTAATCACCCTCTGTCTGCCTCATCACCATGAAGGGGGTGCCCTCATCAAGAGGGAAAGTGAGAGACTGCATGTAGACAAAAAAAATAGAGAGCGACAAGACAAATGTGACTCTAGAGGCATGAAAATGAGCAAGCATTGCTGCATAAGAAAGTGTAAGAGGCAGGTCTCCAATAGCAGAAAGAGAAAAGTTAGAAAAACGTGCTACATTATATAGCATATTAAGCTAATACAATGAAAACAATGGGTCCAATGAATTAGGCGTATCCAAAGAAATGCTCACCAGGATCTCTGAGAATATGTGTGAGGATATTACCATACACATATGGTTGCCACGAGGGATCTTCTGGAAATCCTGTTAAAATGGATCCTCTAAAAATATATGTACTAGATTTTATTCATATACTGCAGGGATAAGTATCAAAAGTCTGCATACCTCTGGATATAAAATGGTGCTGATCCGGAGATATACGGACGTTGGATCCCTGAAAGTTTCTTGCATATTTTTGGATATGCTCCATATCTTTCACATATACAGAAAGAAAATACAAATTGTATCTTCTTGGGTTTTAACCTTTTTTGCCCAATGTAGAGCCTCAAATAAAGGGAGTTTCTGCTAATTCTTGCACACATTCCATTAGTTCTAATGGAACATTTGGACACGGTTTAGACACACTGATTAAAATAGTAATTGCATATATATATATATATATATATATTTTTTTTTAATGGCAGTCCATAAATTCTTCAGATTCTTGTTCAAAACAATTTGATGTAATGTTCTACTTCTTAGGACCAACCAAACCATAGAATCCTTTTTACTTTGAATTACAGTTTCTTTGGAACCATCATTTGATACTTTTTATTCTGTGAGGCCATTTTAAACTCAAAATCAGGTACTCATTTTTATTCAAAATGTTTTAACTTTTGAGAAACTAAAAGGAAATTACAATTACTTTCATTGAACACAGATATGTTGTGGTAGTGATCTTTTATTCAACCAATTAAATGTATTGAGGGTTTTCATCATGTTTTTTCAAACTTTATATTTCTGCCAATTTGTCTAAATGAAAAAAAACCCTCAAACAAGGAATTTCCATGTGTTTGATGGTTCTTTTCGTCTACCTCCCCCGTTTTTGCATCTCTTTTCCATATTAAGAGTCAAGCTATCTGTGTGAGCTGCTCCTGAGGGAAAGCGTGGCTCTTTAACACCTTGTGCTATCAAAGTTAAAAATAGTGCTCCTCAGCAAACGAAAAGGTTATCCAATTAAAAGTAATTGCCGGAAAAGAGGAACGACTGCACTTTTTTCTCAGGGAAAATAAATAATACCAAGCTTAGGGTGTCAGTTGTTGCATCAGTCAGAAGTATGCCCTCTCCATCTAAGTTCACCTTAGGCTCCCAAGTGCTTTTTTCATTTTTATTTTCTTGAGTTTAAAATTTTTTTCTTCGGAAAAAAAAAAATACAATGCACTGAATAACTGGTATAGAAGTTATAATACTTTATTAAAGTATTTAATCACTTTGATAAAAATATAATCAGTTGCTGTTAGATTACGTGTATTTTTTTCAATAATGATTGTTACAAAGTCTGAAGCCACAAAAAAAGAAGAGCAAAGTCTGCAATTTGCAATATAATTTTTAAATATAAATAGTAGAAATTGTCACTAATTGGTTTTAAGGTTTTGTTAGGACTCAAAAGCAGAAGTTGAGAGGCAGGGGTGAGTTCTTTAAAGGTTTAATGAAAAAAATCAGGCAGCAAAAACAGGATCCAAAAATCCAACTTAAAAATGTTAAACAAAAACAGATATCCAAAAATCCATAATAAAAATCAAACACAAACCAGAACCATGGAGACATCAAGGGAAAACCATCAAGGAGCCAGGGTGAGAAAAAGTAAGACGAGGAACCAGCAAAGAGGGACTGCAGAGGGAGTGTATTTATGGCTGACTGAACAAAGGTAGGATTAATGAGCTGATAAGGAGCAGGTGTGACTAGAGCTGATGAAGAAGCCAATGGAAAAGAACACAAGGAGGCAGCAGAGGACAGACAGAAAAACCTAAGCAACTTAAATGAATCCAGACACACCAATAAAGCTAGAAAACAATAAAAAACCTGGCTAAACTTGAAACTGAAAACTTAGAGAAAAACAACAGAACCAAGATCGTTACAGAAATAAATTCAAGTTTTTTGTCACAGATGTCAGTTAAACTCATTGTATTGATTAATTGCAAATACATTAAGCCTTTCTTTGCCATTGATAGGTTTATACTTCATACATTATAAACAACTCCAAATTAGGTTAATAAATTAATAAAATAAGTAAAATAAGTTTGAGTGTATCTAGAAAGTAAAAAAAAAAAGTAAAAAAATAAATAAAAATGAAGAATAGCAGAAAAGAGGCTGATTCTACTTTTCTGTAAAACTTTTCTGTAAAACAAATTGTTCCAAAATTAAGTTTAATTCTTGATGGTCATCAAAAATCATCTTAACCCCAATGGACAATTTATATTGTCAAGACTAGGATGAAAAATACCAGATCCAACACCTCAAAAAGATATGGCAGTTACCCACTAACTGATAATACCCAATAACAGATAACCAAATACAACAATGAAAGCAACCCAGGTTTCCTTTAAACCTTGACAGTGCTATAGATTGATCATACCGAGGCTGGCATACTAATGCAGGAGGAAGCCTAAAAACATAATTGAATGCAAAAAAAATTACTGAAGCCTGTCAGTCTTGTTTAAAACAGATTCCTTTGTTGGTTTCGTGTTTTACAATAAGAATGACATTGATTATTATTGTCAATAGATGCAGAAATGTGGCTTCACATATAAGAAAAAAAAGACCATTCTAAGACAAGAAATGTAAAGCTACCGTAAATTCATCATGATAGTAAGAAATAAATGCTTTAAATATGTATCTCTCATTGTGTTATGAGTTTAAACTCTCTAGAATAAGTGTCAGTTCTTTATTTGTTACCAAAAGTGTGAATAATTAATGCAAATATATAAAGGTTTTTCTCATAGTATTTTTGCCCCGTCTGTTTCTGTTTGGCTATGACTCCATCCTGGAGAGAAATATCAGCTGTGCTGCTACCATCAACACACTTGTTTATAGATGTTTGAGATCAGCCTATTTTCCAGTGTAGTCCTGTTTCCCTGACTGTGACTGGCTGGATGCGCTGTCTTCATCCTCTGACATAGGAGCTGGCTCGGAGCTCGTCTGCCTGGCTGTGTGTTTCCTGGACGGGGCCGCCTTTTACAGCTGCTTTTTGTATCTCTGCTTGTGTTTCCTTGAACCCAGTCGGCCTCGGCAGATGGCCGCTCACACTGAACCTGGTTCTGCTGGAGGTTTCTTCCTGTGAAAACTGAGCTTTTCCTCTCCACTGTCATTACGAGCATGCTTAGTGTGAGGGATTGCATTCGAGTCAATGAGTCGATGCAATCAACTGGTTTTCCTTTGATAGAAAACTTTTAATCAATTTGACTGTATGATCTGGTGAACTGTAAATTGCCTTGAGTACACTTCAGTAACACACTGCAGCAGAATGTAAGTAATGTAGTGGCGTTACTAACACATCATGAAGTAGAATGTTCATATTTTCTTGCAATCTGCTTCCGTATTTTGCTGGCACATCTAAAATTTTCTGGTCCCAGAACGGTCATTAGAGCATACCCTGGGAAGAGAATGGAGCGGCTGGAATACCTTGTCCAGATCCACACCTTCTCCAGATCCACAAAACACCCAAAACCGCCACTGCCAATCAAGGGGCACTGTCCCCTGGATTGAGGCATGTCAAGAGGTGTGTCGGCCTCTTGTGTCGGTACTCAGGTTGGATCTCATCCACCTCCGACGCTTTGCCAATCTGGAGTTTTTTGACTAACTCTATAACTTTAACCGGAGTGATGGTAGAATCCAGCACCCCATCTCTTCTTCTACCATGGAACAGATGTACATCCTTATTCTTGAACATGCACAGAAATCCAGTAATGAAACACTTTTTGGGTTTAAAGCTGGAGGTCAGTTTCTTCCAGTCAGACCCCTCCTGGTGTCAGTGTCAGTTCTAACATGGGTGTTGAAGTCCCCAAGGAAAATAATGGAGTCCTGGGTAGGGGTGCTATTATGAAAAGTAAAATAATACAAAAAAACCTGACAGCCAACTTGGCTATAAAGCAGAGGTTCGCTTCATGACCTGTCTATGCACCATGCTTTTAAATGAGCTAAAGTTTAAAAACACTCTGGTAAAAGTTGAAGAATCAACTTGACCTCTTTACTCAAGTAAAAGTGAAAAAGTTTGTGCTCCAAAAACTACTTAAAATATAAAGTAACCTTTAAAAAAAACAGCCAGATGTCACTATATGAATAGAAAGCTCAATTTTTCGCAAATCGAAAAATTCTTTGAGATGGGGCCAAGGATGAGGGAGGTCTCGTTGGTCTCCGTCTCCATCTCCCATTACGCTCTCACCTGTGTCCGACCTTTCAGACATTTTATTATTTTTTTCTGAATCTGTCATTGTAGTATGGCATAGACAATTCGTGTTTACAGTTTGAAGAACACCTGCTTGCTTTCCTTTTGGATTTCCTTTGGTGTCAGCACAAATTTGACGTACAGATAACCAATGAGTGTTTGCGTTATATGACTCATCCAATGACAGCAGCTTTCACTAGATGTGGATGGCGCCAATGATCTGCATTGGATGGCGCACATGACGTGAAATAAATATTCATAAACATTAAACCAGGGTTAACCATTAAAAATCATTGGCGTCTTAATAAAGAAAATCATCAACCAGTAGAGGTCCAGAGACATTTTTAATGATCTGTTACTTTAAACAGAATTTAACACTGAAATAAAATGAGGAGTTTATGCATTCATGTTATACTGTGAAAAAATAGAAATTGCTGAAAATTGCATCCCCTGCTATCTCGGAGGAGTTGACACTTGTAAGACTATATTCCTGTATATCCATCAGTAGTTAAAGGAAAAGGGTCAGCAAATGCATATTCTGCCCTGTAAAAAAATCATAGCGTAATTGTCGCTGTCTGATCTGAAGCCTTATTTGGAGATTTAAAACAGGCTTTTGAAAAACTTTCATAGTTGCTGCTGTAATGTTATAGAATTTTTTGGTATAAAAAGCTAGCAGAGCTACCACTTCGGCCAGCTCCTCCGGGGGAATCCCAAGGCGCTCCCAGGCCAGCCAAGAAACATAGTCCCTTCAGCGTGTCCTGGGTCTCCCGCTGGGCCTCCTCCTGGTGCCTGGAACACCTCACCCGGAAGACACCCAGGAGGCATCCTAATCAGATGCCCGTGCCACCTCAACTAGCTCCTCTCGATGTGGAGGAGCAGCGGCTCCACTCTGAGTCCCCCCCGGATGACTGAGCTCCTCATCCTATCTCTAAGGGAGAGCCCAGACACACTACGGACAAAACTCATTTCAGCCGCTTTTATCCGGGATCTCATTCTTTCGGTCATGACCCAAAGCTCATTACCATAGATTAGGGTAGGAACGTAGATCAACCGGTAAATCGAGAGCTTTGCTTTTTGGCTCAGCTCTCTCTTCACCACAACAGACCGGTACAGGACCCGCTTCACAGCAGACACCGCACCAATCCGCCTATCGATCTCCCACTCCATCTTCCCCTCATTCGTTAACAAGACCCCAAGATACTTAAACTCCTCCACAAGGGGCAGAACATCCTCCCCAACCTGGAGAAGGCACTCTACCCTTTTCCGGCTCAAGACCATGGTCTCGGATTTGGAGGCACTGATTGTCATTCCCGCTGCTTCACAATCGGCTGCGAACTGCTCCAGTGAGAGCTGTAGATCACGCCCTGATGAAGCCAACAGAACCACATCATGTGTGAATAACAGAGATGCAATCCTAAGGCCACCAAGACAGATTCTCTCAACACCTTGGCTGCACCTAGAAATTCTGACCATAAAAGTTCTGAACAGAATCGGTGACAAACGGCAACCTTGGCGGTGTCCAACTATCACCAGAAACGAGTCCAACTTACTGCTGGCAATGCGGACCAGGCTCTGACACCGGTCATACAGAGCCCTAATAGCCCCTATTAAAGGGCTCGGTACTCCATACTGCCGGAGTACCCCCCACAGCACCCCCCGAGGGACACGTTCGAATGTCTTCTCCAGCTCCACAAAACACATGTAGAATGGTTGGGCAAACTCCCATGTACCTCCAGAATCCTTCTGAGGGTATAGAGCTGATCCAGTGTTCCACGGCCAGGAAGAAAACCACACTGCTCCTCCTGAATCCGAGATTCGACTCTCCGACGGACCCTTCTTTCCAGAATCCCGGAATAGACCTTACCAGGGAGGCTTAAGAGTGTGATTCCTCTGTAGTTGGAACACACCCTCCGGTCCCCTTTTTTAAATAGAGGGACAACCACCCCGGTCTGCCAATCCAGGGGAACAGCCCACGATGTCCACGTAATGTTGCAGAGCCGTGTTAACCAACACAGCCCCACAATATCCAGCGACATAAGGTACTCAGGGCGAATCTCATCCACCCCTGGAGCCCTGCCACCAAGAAGCTTTTTAACCACCTCGATGACTTCAGCAACAGAGATGGGAGGACCCAAGCCGGAGCCCCCAGGCTTTGCTTCCTCAATGGAAGACGTGTTGGTGAGATTAAGGAGGTCTTCGAAGTACTCCGCCCACCGTCATACAATGTCCCGAGTCGAGGTCAGCAGCACACCACCCCCACTATAAATAGTGTTGGTACTGCACTGCCTCTCCCTCCTGAGACGCCGGATCATGGACCAGAATCGCTTTGAAGCCATACGGAAGTCTTTCTCCATGTTCTCTCTGAACTGTTCCCACGCCCAAGTTTTTGCCTCAGCGACCAACCGAGCCACCTGCTGCTTTGACTGCCGGTACATATCAGCTGCTTTTGGAGTCCCACAGGTCAATAAAACCCGATAGGACTCCTTCTTAGGCTTGACAGCTTCCCCCACTGCTGGTGTCCACCAGCGTGTTCGAGGGTTGCAGCCGCAAAATGCACCGACAAGCTTGCAGCCAGCTCCGACTAGCCGCCTCAACAATAAAAGCACGGAACATGGTCCATTCAGACTCAATGTCCCCCACCTCCCTCAGAACGTGTTCAAAGCTCTACCGGAGATGGGAGTTAAACCTCGTTCTCACGGGGGGCTCTGCCAGATTTTCCCAGCAAACCCTCACAATACATTTGGATTGGAGCCAACTCACCACCAGGTAGTGGTCGGTGGAGAGCTCCGCCCCCGTCTTCACCCGATTGTCCAAGACATGCTGCCGCAGGTCAGATGAAACAACAACAATGTCGATCATTGAACTACGGCCTAGGGTGTCCTGGTGCGAAGAGCACATATGGACACCCTTATGCTTGAACATGGTGTTCGTTATGGTAAATCCATGACGAGCACAGAAGTCCAACAACAGAACACTGCTCGAGTTCAGGTCAGGTGAGCCATTCCTTCCAACCATGCCTCGCCAGGTCTCACTGTCATTGCCCACGTGGGGGGACTTCAGCGCTCCCAGGAGGGGCACTCTCCAGTACCCCCTTTAAAGACTCCAAAAAGGGTGGGTAATCTGAACTGCTGTTTGGAGCATAAGCACAAACAACAGTCAGAAAGCCCACACTGTTTCTGAATAAATACATTATTGTATGAGTTTAGTTCTGTTCCGTTTATGTCTCTTTCCATGTACAGTCAAGGCCAAAAGTTTTAAGAATGATTCAAATGTTAATATTTACAAAGTCTACTGCTTCAGTTTTTATAACGGTAATTTGCATATACTCCAGAATGTTATAAAGAGTGATCAGCGTAACAGCAATTAATTGCAAAGTCAATATTTGCCTAGAAAATGAACTTTATCCCCCAAAACACAGTTTAACGTCATTCCAGCCCTGCCTTAAAAGGACCAGCTAACATTGTTTCAGTGATTGCTCCATTAACACAAGTGTGGGTGGTGATGAGGACAGGGCTGGAGATCAATCTGTCATGATTAAGTAAGAATGACACCATTGGACACTTTAAAAAGAGGGTGGTGCTTGGCATCATTGTTTCTCTTCTGTGAACCATGGTTATCTCTAAAGAAACATGTGCAGTCACCATTGCACTGCACAAAAATGGCCTAACAGGAAAGAGAATCGCAACTAGAAAGATTGCACCTCAGTCAACAATCTATTGCATCATCAAGAACTTCCAAGAGAGAGGTTCCATTATTGCCAAAAAGGCTCCAGGGTGCCCAAGAAAGACCAGCAAGCGCCAGGACCTTCTCTTAAAAGTGTTTCAGATGCAGGATCGGGTTACCAGCAGTGCAGAGCTTGCTCAGGAATGGCAGCAGGCAGGTGTGAGTGCATCTGCATGCACTGTGAGGCGAAGACTCTTGGAGCAAGGCCTGGTCTCAAGGAGGGCAGCAAAGAAGCCACTTCCCTCCAGGAAAAACATCAGGGACAGGCTGATATTCTGCAAAAGGTACAGGGAGTGGACTGCTGAGGACCGGGGTAAAGTCATTTTCTCTGATGAATCGCCTTTCCGATTGTTTGGGACATCTGGAAAACAGCTTGTTCGGAGAAGACGAGGTGAGCGTTACCACCAGTCTTGTCTCATGCCAACTGTTAAGCATCCTGAAACCATTCATGTGTGGGGTTGCTTCTCAGCAAAGGGAGTCAGCTCTCTCACAGTCTTACCTAAAAACACAGCCATGAATAAAGAAGGGTACCAGAATGTCCTCTGAGAGCAACTTCTCCCAACCGTCCAAGAGCAGTTTGGTGATGAACAATGCCTTTTTTAGCATGATGGAACACCTTGCAATAAAGCAAAGGTGATATCTAACTAGCTCAGGACAAAACATAGAGATTATAGGTCCATGGCCTGGAAACTCCCCTGATCTTAATCCCATTGAAAACTTGTGGTCAATCATCAAGAGACGGGTGGACAAACAAAAACCTATGAATTCTGAGAAAATGCAAGCATTGATTGTGCAGGAATGGACTGCTATCAGTCAGGATTTGGTCCAGGAGTTGATTAAGAGCATGCCAGGGAGAATTGCAGAGGTCCCGAAGAAGAGGGGTCAACACTGCAAATATTGACTTGCTGCATTAACTCATTCTGTCATTAAAAGCTTTTGTTACTCATAATATGATTGCAATTGTATTTCTGTATGTGATGACAACATCTGACATACACACATGAAAACCAGAGGGCAGCAGATCATGTGACAATATAATATTTGTGTCATTTTCAATACTTTTGGCCATGACTGAAAGTATGAAATGCTTATTAAAAAGGCCAAAGCAGAATTATTTTTGCCTATGACCACTGAAAACCTTAATGATCCACTGTAGTCTGGAAAGTGATCTAATCTCTGTTAAAAAAAATTCACAGACTCTTCCGACATTTGTACTTAAAGACTCAGTCCCAGTTTATGATAGAATTAAAATCTTGAATTGTTTTAACCAGCATTTTTTATCACCTGGTTCTCTATTTGACTCAAAAGAGACAACTACTAGGAATATTTGTGCAGAATCTCCCATGTTTTGTGGAGAGCCTTTTAATTTTGCTCCTTTTACTTGCAGCAAAGTACACAAAGCTTTACGAACATTAGACCACAGAAAGCCCCCTGGACCCGAGGGTTAAGCTTTACCTCACCAGTTCAGACAGCTAGTTATGGAACTGGACCACTCCATCCAATGGGCAGGTCACATGGCCTTTTAAATGACACTGTGTCAAATTGGAGACATTTTGTGTAGCCGGGAAGGTAGTTCTGTCCAAGTTACCTTTCAGCGCTTGATCAACTATGTCCTGAGGGACGTCTCATACTTTAAGGCTGCCTACCTAGCTGATGTGCTTATTTTCAGCCGCATCTACACCATCTCAGATTAGGGCTGGTGGGCTGACTGTAAACACCCACAAATTGACTGTGGCCCATTGCAAGGTGCAGTAACTGGGTTTTATGATTGGTTAAGGCAGACTAAAGCCGCAAGTGGATAAGATGGATGCTATTCAGCCTTTCCAGTACCTACTACAAAGAGGATGATGAGGAGGTTCTTAAGCCTGGTGGCGTGGTATAGAACATTTTGAGCCCAAGATGCTTACGAGACCTTAGAATAAATTTGAGGCAGGAAAGGAGATACAAGATTTGACATATTATAATTCAATACTGATCTGTCTTTAGACAATAGTGCATAGTTTTGTATAGGGGTTATAATATTAAGTAGAGGAGTCGTACGTGATTGAACTGCATCCATATTTTTTAAATTCAAATACATTTTTACTCATTACCTGCTGCTGTGACAACTTCTTCTCCCCATTTGAAACATTTCTGTTTCATTTCTGCAGTTACAATAATATGACAAATAAATACACTTAAGTTTTCCCTCTATCGCTATGTTTTCCCCCACTTCACATTGTGAGCACTCTATTCAGCACACTATATCCACGACTCTTGAACCTTCCATTTCAATTTTCCTGAGCACTTTAACATTTAATGTTTTAATTAACCATTTGATTAACCATTAACAATGTTCACTCCACAATTACATGTGTCAATACTGTTCAGGAATACCAGTGCAATAGCCTGGCTCTATGTGTGGTTCTGCTGCTAAAAACAACATCAACATAATATTTAAAAGTAGGATCTTAATCCTAATACACATACTGCACAGAAGAGCTTTTGAGGTCCACTTTCAAGGTAAAAACCTTTAAAATACCCTTTTCCCTACTCATCACAGTGAATAATGCAGGCTCTGATGCACATCTGATGCATCTATACACCTTGCTTGATGCACGTCGAGAGTGCAAAAATGGGCTTGGCTGTGTTGTAGTGTGCTCTTGGTGGGGCAGGCAAGAACATTCTGTAAGACCAAAGCTCTTCTATCACTGATTTTTATCACATGTGGGGTCTCTGAAGTTTTGAAAATCAAGCAATGTTAAAATCTCACAGTGTGAACTAGATTTTAGATTGTATTTTCCACGTTTCACCTATTCTCTTACACCATCCTTTTCTACTCTTGTGCAGTGTATGTTTCTCTTTAACAAAGTTGTTGTTTGACCGAGGTACTTCTACTTCTTTTGATTTTAACTTTTTTCCATATATATTAGTCATCCCTCTTTCTGTCTTTTCCTTTGTCGTTTTGTTGGAAGTCCATACCTCTTCGTGTTGCATTTTTCAGATGTCTGAATATTGTTTTATTTACTTGTCTCCTACCACGAGCTTAAGATTTCAATAAGAGTTCATGGAAAAGCAAGCAGACAGGCCAGGACTGCCTTTCAATCCAACTTACTGTCAAGAAGCTGAGTGATGTCTATTCACATTGATGGAGGGGAGTTGACATGATCCTAGAAGGCATCTGTGCAAGGTCATTGAGTCAAAGGACATCATCTCTATGTACCAGGTGCCTGTATTTGGTTTTCATTTTATATAAACTGTTAATGGGTAGAGACAAGACAAAACTGAGAAAAATGGACAAATACAACTTGTAAGTGGACTATTTACAGTTTGTTTTATTCTTTTCATTTTGAGGTTTTCTGAACAGATTGGAATAGTCATCCTTACAGAGAGATTAGATGCCTTTTAGTCTGAGCTTCTCTGAGTTAGAAAGCGAGTTCAAAGTGCTGAATCAAGATTTAGCTGAGAAGTGAAATTACAACATCACAAAGTAAATGACACCTTCCTGCAGGTACAGTCTGGAGTTAAAATGTGTCCCTAGAGTACTACGTATAAACTGTTAGAAAAAATAATTTTTAAGTTTAAATAATCAGCATTTGAAGGAGTTGAAGACATGTGCAAATCAATACCGGTACAACATTATTTGCTGATTTTTTGGCAATGGGTGAGGCCAACACCACAAGCAATGTTGCTGCAATAATTAACGGGATCCATTTAATGCTACAGTGCAGGACCTTAAACGTGAAAAGATTAATAATGCACACCAAGGTTTGACCATAACTGGGGAGCAGAGAAATCTACGCTTGATATGATTTATGGGTTATCTTTAGATTATGGAAGCTTTGCATTTGGTGCAGTAGCTTTATCAACTCTTCTCATGCTTGATAGGGTTAAGACAAAAGCCCTGAGAATTAGCAAGGTGCGTTTAGAATCACATCGGAATTGTTATTTAAAAAGACTGACATCAGAAGAAAAACTTAACAGATTTTATGCAATATATATATGATATATACACATATAGAGTGGAATCCACTTATAGTGATCACATTGGTCCAATTTGAATACTATAAGCGTCGGTTGATTATGCAGAATATCATCTTAATGCCATTTTTTATGGTTTTTCAATGGGAAAAATGGAATAAAACGGATAGCGTCCGCATTTACTGAATTTTATTACAGTACCATGCATCTGTAATTCCAGTCTACTGCACAGACATAACTCTGGTAGCCTGGTGCTGCCGATGCAGTCTGATGTTTAACACAAATGGTTTCATAGAACAACAACAGAGAAGATAACTGCATAGGCTACAGAAAATTAAAGCTGGGCCTACATCTGTTTTGTGTTACAGATCCTTCAACATATTTATCCATGGTTTTCCTAGATCATAGTGTTTTCCAACACCGAGTTCACTTCTTTTCCAAAAAAAAAAAAAAAATTATATATATATATATATATATATATATATATATATATATATATATATATATATATATATATATATATATATATAATATATTGTATATAAAGGGGAATCCTTCAACTCAAAGTCAAACATATTCCAGTTTAAACCTATTGACTTAACTAGTGAAACTTAACTAAAATAAGCTACTGTGTACACAAAGGCGAAGAATTGACAATTTGGCAATGCAAACAAATGCTCAGTTAACTATCAAATGCTTTTTCTGTGTCTGGTGCTAATATGTGGCTTTAATTGTTTTTTAATCAAGGAATAGTCTGTAAGATTTTTTAATCTGCAAACATTGGTAGGTCACATCTTACCTTTATGAAGCCAGTTTGATCTGAGTGGATTAAACAAGGAGTTACTTTTTGAAACATTTGGCAAGAGCTTTAGAAATAACTTTCAGGTCAATGTTAATCAGAGAGGTTGATAGCTGGGAGGATAGACATGATCTTTGTCTGGTTTTAGCTGGAAAGTAACATATGCAGAATTACTATTTTGTGAAAGCCTGCATTTCTCCTCAGTGTCCTGCAGCATTCTGTGGAATGTTGATTCCACGATGTTCCACAATTCTATAGAATGCTACTGGAAATCCATCAAGGCCAGGAGCCCTTTTTCATCTGGCATGACTTTCAAAGCTTCCTACAGTTCATCTGTTGTTAGCAATCCACGGCCTTGGCCTGATTATCAGACAATTCAGTAATTTGTATGGCCCCCACATGCGTGTATGCATGCCTGACATTGTCGGAGCATGTTCCTAATGAGACGACGGCAGGCGTCCTGGGGTTTCTCCTTCCAGACCTGGACCAGGGCATCACTGAGTTCGTGGACAGTCTGAGGTGCAACCTGGCAGCATCGGATGGATCGAAAACATAATTTGTCCCAGAGGGGGTTCTATTGGATTTAGGTCAGGCAAGCGTGGGGGCCAATCAATGGTGTCAATTCCTTCATCCTCCAGGAACTGCCTGCATACTCGCGCCACATGAGGCCGGGCATTGTTGTGCACCAGGAGGAACCCAGGACCCACTGCACCAGCATAGGGTCTGACAATGGGTGCAAGGATTTCATCCCAATACCTAATGGCAGTCAGGGTGCCGTTGTCTAGCCTGTATAGGTCTGTGTGTCCCTCCATGGATATGCCTTCCAAGACCATATGCCTTCCCATCCCAGACCGTTCACATTTGCTCAGGTTGAACCTGCTCTCATCTGTGAAAAGCACAGGGCGCCAGTGGTGGACTTGGCAAGTTCAGTATTCTGTTGCAAATGCCAATTGAGCTCCATGGTGCCGAACAGCGAGTACAGGGCCCACTAGAGGACGTCGGGCCCTCAGGCCACCCACGTGAAGTCTGTTTCTGATTGTTTGCTCAGAGACATTCACACCAGTGAACTGCTGGAGGTCATTTTTTTGTAGGGCTCTGGCAGTGCTCCTCCTGCTCCGTCAGCACAAAGGAGCAGATACCGGTCCTGCGGAAGGGTTGTAGACCTCCTACAGCCCAGTCCAGCTCTCCTGGAATAAATGCCTGTCTCGTGGAATCTCCTCCATGCTCTTGAGATTGTGCTGGGAGACACAGCAAACCTTCTGGCAATGGTACATATTGATGTGCACTTCTGGAGGACTTGGACTGCCTGTGCAACCTCTGTAGGGTCGAGGTAGCGCCTCATGCTAACAGTAGTGACAGGGACCCTAGCCAAATGCAAAACTGGTGAAAAAAAGTCAGAAAAGATGAGGAGGGGAAAAAATGCCATTGGCCTCCACCTTTAAAACCATTCTTGTTTTGATGGTCATCTTGTTGCTGCCCCTCTAGTGCACCTGTTGTCAATTTCATTAACACCAAAGCATCTGAAACTGATTAACAACCCCCTCTGCTACTTACCTGACCAAATCAATATCCCAGAAGTTTAATTAACTTGATGCTATACTCTGATTACAAAGTGTTCCTTTATTTTTTGATTAGTGTATTTTCATTTTAAGATAGTTTGCTAAAAACATTCCTGATTAATTCCTATAACTTTAGTTAGAGTGGCAATTTCTTCATCACAGCAATAATTTTCAATTCAGTTTATTTATATAGCGCCAGATTCACAACACATGTCATCTCAAGGCACTTTACAGTTCAACCAGATCATACAGTCAAATTGATACAAAGTTTTCTATCTAAGGAAAACCAGTTGATTGCATTGACTCATTGACTCAAATACAATCCCTCACACTAAGCATGCTTGTAGCGACAGTGGAGAGGAAAAACTCCCTTTTAACCTCCAGCAGAACCAGGCTCAGTGCGAGCGGCCATCTGCCGAGGCCAACTGGGGTTCAAGGAGACAGAAGCAGAGATACAAAAAGCAGCTGTAAAAGGCGGCCCCGTCCAGGAAACACACAGCCAGGCAGACGAGCTCCAAGGCAGCTCCCATGCCAGAGGATGAAGAGAGCACATCCACCCAGCCACGGCCAGAGAAACAGGACCACACCTGAAGACAGGCCGATCTCCAACATCTACAAACAAGGGTGTTGATGGAAGCAGCACAGCTGATGTTTCTTTCCTGGATGACGTCACAGCCAAACAGGAACAGACGAGGCAAAGCTACTCTGAGGAAAAGCAGAGAGAGCAGAAGGTTAGAGATTGAACAAACAGATTCTGCAGAATAGGAGAACAGAGAGAGAATGAAGCAGAATGATGAAATGGGGGTCCCTATGTCCTCCAAAAGTCTAAGGCTATAGCAGAATAACTTTAAAGACAGCTGAGGATAACCTGAGCCACCCTAACTATAAGCTTTATCAAAAAGGAAAGTTTTAAGCCTAGCCTTAAAAGTAGACAGGGTGTCTGCCTCACGGACTAAAACTGGTAGTTGGTTCCACAGGAGAGGAGCCTGATAACTAAATGATCTGCCTCCTATTCTACTTTTAGAAATTCTAGGAACCACTAGTAAACCTGCAGATTGAGAGCGAAGTGCTCTGTTAGGAACATAAGGAACAATCAGATCTCTGATATAAGATGGAGCTTGGCCATTTAAGGCTTTATATGTGAGAAGGAGGATTTTAAATTCTATTCTTGATTTAACAGGAAGCCAATGAAGAGAAGCCAGGATAGGAGAGATATGATCTCTCCTTTTAATTTTCATCAGAACTCTGGCTGCAGCATTTTGGATCAGCTGAAGGATTTTAACTACAGTTTGTGGACTTCGTGATAGTAAAGAATTACAATAGTCCAGCCTTGAAGTAACAAATGCATGGACTAGTTTCTTAGCATCACCCCTGGACAGGAGATTTCTAATTTTTGCAATGTTCCTCAGATGAAAGAAGGAAATTCTAGAAACCTCTTTGATCTGGGATTTAAATGACAGGTCCTGATCAAAAATAACACCAAGATTTTTTACTTTATTATCTGAAATCAGTTTAATCCCATCCAAATGAAGTGACTGGCTAATCAGCTTCTTTTTCAGAGACTCTGGTCCAAAGACTATAACTTCTGTTTTGTCTGCATTCAGAAGCAGAAAGTTAAGAGTCATCCAGGTTTTTTTGTCTTCAAGACATGCCTGTAATCTATGTAATGGGTTAGCTTCATCTGGATTTATAGACAGATATAGCTGGGTATCATCAGCATAACAGTGGAAATTAATCCCATGCTGTCTAATAACTCTACCAATTGGGAGCATGTATAAAGTAAAGAGAATTGGTCCTAGCACTGATCCCTGTGGTACTCCACAGGTAACCTTTGAGCGTGTTGAAGATCTATCATTAACATAAACAAACTGAATTCGATCAGATAGATTTAAACCAGTCTTGTGCTGTTCCTTTAATTCCAACAAAATATTCAAGTCTTTCTAAAAGAATATTATGGTCAACTGTATCAAATGCAGCACTAAGATCCAACAGGACGAGCACAGATACAAGTCCATACAACAACAGTGTCCTTTTTAAAAGGCTTCTTCTGATCTAATTTCATGACGACCATTGCAGGAGACCCTTCCTGCCAAAGGTGGACAACATGAACAACAACCCTTTGAAAAACTATATATTATAAGTAAAAAAAGAAAAAGAAAGTTTTTTCACTTGACAAAGTATATTTTAAATATGAATTAGATATTTACTGAAAATTCTCTGTTTTCTTAGTTCATTCTACTTGTATCCTTGTTTCAAAGCTGTTTTTTTTATCTGTCTGAGTTATTATGCAACATTGGTATAGCTTAGTTGACATTATTGGTTTTGCAATTTCCTATAAAGTTTGTTCAAGTTTGACCAACCCGAGACTCTTTTTGAATAAAACATAAGGATTTGTGAAGATCTTGTAATTTTCCAATGCCAAGGGAAATTTTGATTTCATTTGAACGTTATAATGCAAAATTTCCCTTACTCTGATGATGCTTAGGATATAAGAACAGTTTTCATTTATAAAACTGCGAAGCATACAATTTTTGGTGATGCAGTGATTAAATGCTTGGCTTTTGGTATACAAAGTGTGCTACTGTCATACATAAACATGGTTTTGGCAGAGCAATGTGGAAGAAGTCAAGCAGGTTTTTCAGGGAGGCCAAGAAAGTGCAATAACTGATTTTGGACGTTGATTCATAGATAGCTTTCCTTAAATTAAACACATAATGAAGAAGACCTTTTTTACCTCTTGTTTTTCCGTACACTAAATAAACCTACATGGTTGCAAAGTTGATAGTACAGAGCAGTCTTGGGTTTGAATCCCAGAAACAAGATCTTTCTTCATCAAGTTTGGATGTTCTCTTAATGCAATAGTGGATTTCCCCAGCATACTCTAGTTTCTTCCCACAGTCCACAAACATGACCTTTAGGTTAGGTGATTTATCTTATTTTTTCTTAGGTATGGGTAGATATATGCATGGCTGTTTGTCCCATGTGTTAGTATGTTTCCCTGAGATGGAATCTCTTAAAGTTATACCCAGCAAACTTGAGCGGTGGCTGCTGAAAATAAGCACCGGACCCCTACCCCCAAGCGGTTTAGATTTAAGTCAATTTCAGATCAGATTGATTCCATTCTTTAATAAGATAGAAGGATCTCCCTGACAATTGCTCCCTCCCTGTATATCACTAGCTGCATTTCCATTAACCACAAACACTTCAATTTGGAAAAAAACTCAAGTAAAAAAAAAAAGGTCAGGCAAACAGATCTGAACTCAGAAGATCAGGAGCAGAAACTACCGGTAGTTAGGACCAGGCAGTCGGAATAAACACACTGAGATACGCTAGAGAACGCTCACTTACTTCTCAAATAATCTGGCACTGATGGCTGAGACAAAACTGTTTAAATAGGGACTGGAACAGGTGTGTTTCATAAGCACTTGGGATGTCTTGACATGTGGTGGTGCACTGTCACCAATGGCTCCATTCAAGGTGCGCAGTCACTATTTTTAAATTTTAAATTACTGCACGCAAAATTGGATCTTGATAAATCTGGCCAGAGTGTATACCAGTGTTTCATCAGCTTTTTAGTCTAAGGCTACATTCACACTGCAGCCTGAAGTGACCGAAATCCATTTTTTTTGCCCATATGCGACCTGGATCTGATCTTTTTTTATGGCAGTCTGAACAACACAGATCCGATTATTTGCAATCCGACCCAAGCCACTTGGCTATGTGGTCCTGAATCCGATACGAATCTGATCTTTTCAAATGCAACCTGTGTGTGAACAGCCAGGTCAGATTCATCCGTCCTGAACGTCATTAATACCCGACAAAGGTCAGTATTCTGCGTCTTGCTACGCAGAAGCGGCAAGAAAAACAACAACCATGGCAGATGATGATGCGGAGAGCGGTATTTATGTTTAACCATATTGAAAAGAATACGTTTTTATGGTTGGAAAAGACTGCTAGATACGCGCCGGCACTACCATCCATGTTTATTTCCGTAAACATGGAGCACGCTGGCCTGTGACATCATCACGTCTTCTACTGCGCATGCGGGACACTTGCGTTGTATGACTGTAGTTCACACAGGAGATCACATACAAGTCGCATATATTTGGAAATATGAACGGCAATGCAAAAAAATTCGCAATGGACAGAAATATCAAGTTCACCCAGGAAGATGTGAAAGATGACAGCCTTGCCTTCCTGGACTGTGCGTTTCACATCATGGAAGACAGACAACTCAACATAGAAGTTTACAGGAAACCCACACACACCAAACAGTACCTTCGTTTTTACTCAAACCACCCACTGGAAGACAAACTACGCATCATCAGAACCCTCAAGACACGAGCAAAATCATTCCCACAACCAACAGAAGGAGAATGGGAGAACAGGGACACATTATGACATCCCACACATTAGGCTTTTCTAAAAACCAACAAGAAGAGGACTGCTAAGAAGGAAGAAAACAGAAGAAGGAACATCATCATTCCCAATATTGCTGGAGTCTCTGAAAAACTCAGAAGGATTTTCAACCAACACCAGATCCCTGTGCACTTCAAACCTGGCAACAACCTGAGACAAAAACGGGTTCACCCCAATGACAAGACTACCAGAAACAAGACCAACAACAACGTTTATGTCATTCAGTGGAGTGAAGAGTTCACAGACCTTTACATTGGAGTGACCAGGCAACCACTACACATGGCTCAACACAGGAGGGCAAACTCCTCATTACAGGACTCAGGTGTTCACCTACACCTGGAGGCTAAAGGAAACTCGTTATAGGACAACAACATCCATATTCTTGCATAGGAAGAAAGATTATTTGAGCAAAGGGTTAAGGAAGCCATTTTTGTTAACATTGGAAAAAAAATCCCTCAACAGATGAGGTGTACTTAGACATAACCTTTCACCCACCCATTTGTTCCAAAAAGTAAAAAAAAAAAACAATTGTATCGACTATGAACTGGATGACTAAGAATCTTCACCAGCATATTCCACCCATCTACACAGCACTTTAAAGAACATTACCCAGAAGATTCACCTCCCACCCATCCACACCTGACTCACACTTCAATGAGGCATATGACCGAAACCCCTCTGAAGAGGGAGTTCATGACACATCAGAACCCCCCCCAACAACGATTCACCCCCCCCCATTGTGACCTCCTAGGTCAATCCAGTGGGAAGAATCAAACCCACCTTTTTCCCCCCCTAACTATTTGTTAGACCTACAGTATATTAATCTCAGTAATCACCACCACTACTTAGAACTGAAGAAGCCTCTTGGATGAGAGGCAGAAAGTCTTCTAGAAGTCCAGTTAACTAGACTGAACGTTTCCAAGCTTGACAATGACCTGGATGACCAAGAATCTTCACATATAAGTTTGCTCATTGTTGCTTTAACTCAACTGTAGAAAATTAAACACTAGAGAATATAAGTATTTCTGCCAGTTGTATTATTATTCTCTTTATTTACCTTCTTCCTTTTGGGACCTTCCGTGTTTGTTCCCAAGTATTTTCAGATCATTTTTATTGTATTCTATTTTCTGTTAATGATAGACTGTTAAATTTTTACTTACATTTTAAAAAAAGCTGTTAAGATCGTACTCAGCAACAGTAAAGGTATATATATATATATATATATATTTTTTTTTTTTTTTTTTTTTCACAGACACTTAAATATTTATAGGGAGAGAATTCTACTACTCAGTTGACAGGCCATGAGATTACTTTTTTTTTGGTTTGTTTAATATGGGAGAGATGAGGATCATTTTATTTTTATTTAGTTTTATCTACAGTACATGAAGACCTACTGATAGATGGATGTATTAATTCCACGGGGGAAAAGGAATTACTTTAAGGTTAGGATTAGGATTCGCTCCATGATAACAACCTAATGAGCCTACAATTTGAAGCCATTCTATGGGCCTTATAGCCGCTAATAATGACAATTTGTGGGATGATAACATCCTAAGCACGGCTGCAGTCAGCCACTTAGTATTTACTGTGTAAAAGAAGACTGAATCAATATAAAGAGGGACTCATGTAATTATGCAGAGGGTCTATATATTAGAATCTTCTAGAAAATTAGAAGATTTGGTCTAAATAGATACATTGATCTAATACCATTCAAGAAATTATCCCGTAATATTATCAAGGTTATAACAATCTATGGCAAGTGTTGTGATATGTACTAGTTTTATTGAAAATGTATTCCTGATACTTGAAAAAAAAAGTTTCTCTGTCTAAACAACCATTTAAAAGAAAGTGACGTTCAAAAAAATATTCAGATATCATAAATAGATATTAAGTCAAGCTGATAAATGTCAAAACGGCCACTTAAAATTTGTAAACATTTCTAGATATACACAACTTAATTTTTACTAGTATAATTATTTTTTTTTTTACTTTCTAAAATTTAGTTTCTGCTACAAAAATGTAATTTTGAAAATATGTTATTACAGTTCAGTCTAGGGGTGTAATTTTTATCAGGAAGAATATTATTTTAGTGATCTCCAAATGGAACAACAGAGAAAAGAGTGCTTTTAATAAGTGTAAAAACTGCCTGCCATAACTTCATATAAACTTCATAACTCGAGCAACAACAGCTGTAGTGGTGTTTATCTATCTCCTATTTTATTATTATTATTTTTTCATTTCTGCATTAAAATCTTTAGTTCCATCAAGTGAAATTGCCACTTCCTGTTGCCTGTTGTCATGGTGACTCGTTGAATGGGTGCCACGCTGATAATGGCTTATCATACTTGTTACGCACATGGTTCTACTCTGAGTTGATGGAAGTACTGTAAAACATAGCATCTGTTGTGAAATCTAAACCACAGAGTTCCCGGCTTTAGGCTAGATCAATCAAAACTAGAGTTGCGGATTTGAATCGAAGTTTCTTAAACCTGCTTCATGAAATGGACCTCAGCTTGCCAGTGCCATAGTTTTAGGTAGACAACCCTGTCTTTAAAGGGTTTATGGACAGCAGGTTGATTTTGAAGAAGAGAGTGTGAGAGTTCTTGGGAGATGAGGTGGATCCACCAAGGAGGAGTTGAGATTGGATCTTGATGTTGGAGGTGAATGACTGAATCCCAGGCGGTTGTGGCTGTAGAGGTTATGGGAGCATGGTGGAGGGCGGATCAGGTTCAAACAGAGCAGACTGTGAAGAGGAGTCAGTAGCTACCAGCCAGTTGTTAATAATAGTTAATAAAAAATCCACCTCTACATTTAACCCATCCCCTTAGGGAGCGGTGGTCTCGCATTGTGCAGCACCTGGGGAGCAGTTAGGGGTCTTGCTCAGGGAGCCAAAGCGGCAGTCTGTGGGAGTGGGGCTTGAAGAACCTCTGGATTGCTAGTAAATTAGCCTAAAGCAGGGGTAACCAATTAAAAGTCAGCTGGGTCCAAATAAAGAAATTCAACAACCAGTAAAGGTCTGGAGACATTTTTATTTATAATCTGTTACTTTAAACATAATTTTACGCTAAAATAAAATTAGGTGTTTAGACATACATGTTAAAAACTGACTTTTTGAATAAAAAAATATTTAAAAAAATATAAATTTTTTTCACAATTTAAAATCTAAAGTGTTTTTTTTTTTTAAGTACAGAACAAAAATCGTTCAGTTTGGTATATTGGGAATTTCCTGATGCACATATTTTATAAAACATCTGAACTGACTGTTATTTTTTTTTTCTTTATTTTTCTTATGGCTTAATGAAAGAAGTGGGCTTTAGGCTTCCCTGCAAGGCTTTAAACCAGGGTTTGAATGATGAAAAATCCATTCTCATGCAAACATCAAGGTGCTCATTCGTGACTCTGGATTGATATTTATTTTTGATCATGGTCATGGTGGAGAATCCTGCTTCACAGTAGTAGGTTGAGCAAAACTACTCAAAATGTGCAGTGTCATCTTTGAGCATGCCATTTCACTTTTCTTTCACCAGTTCACCAGGGTTCTTTCAGCAGTCCACACACTGTCTTTCACTTTTTCTCATCGACACTGTCGTCGGAAAATAATGTTTTAAATCAGGTTGGTCCGGATTAGTTGGCAGGTGGGTCCGGATCTGGACCGCCAATCCCTGACCTCTGGCCTAAAGGAATGTGTTTAGCATTTAGAAACAACTTAAATCTGTTAAATTATCCATCAGGTTAATTAAATTGCACCTCTTGTGCTTACACATAAATGTTTGGAGGGCACTGTTGATATTGTCAGGATTAAGATCTTTGGCCCACATGCAGACACAGACTGGGAAACAAGGAGCAGTTTAAGATGTTTATTAGACTACACACAAATAAGAATGGTTCAGAACAGGAGCCGTATGCGAAGTTCGGAACGTCAGTGTTCGGGTTTCTGCGGGAGGAAAGTGGAAACTGATAAGGAGTAGAAAAAGCTAAAGAAACCTGCGTTGTTGTTGCTCTGCTTACTGCCAGGTATGTATAACCTATCTGGGGAGGGTAAGTGGAGGAAAGGGTTCTGTGGCTGAGCAACAGGTGGGAGCAGCACTGCAGTGGAGGCAGGTTCGAGGAGCAGCTGAAGAAAGCAGTGTGAATCCAGGAAAGGCATCTCTTGTCCGGCTCGGTAACACCAAGGGGCCTCGAGGGGAATGCCAGAGCACAATCTGAGCATCTGGGATTCAGAGACCAGTCTTCAGAGCAGGGAGACAGGCGGGTGAGCAATCCAGAGCTCAACGAACCGAGGGAGACAGGACACAGGTTAGAATCAGGATTCCAAAACATCAGGTTACAGAGATCGTTGTACTTCATATGGGGCCCACCCAGATAATGTTGCTTATGGGCCTATTGTTGTGTAATTACGCCATTTTTAGATCTTAATGCTGGGATGTGTAGCATTGTCTTATTCTACTTATATCAAAATTAAGAAAAAAGCTTTAAACCCTATTCTTATGTTTATCATGGAACTATATGAATTGGTTTAATTACTTTTATAACTTAATGGGCCAATGTGGTTAGTTGTAATTAACTAACAATAAAAATGTATTACTATGTAGAAAACAGAGTGCTCACCTTCTTCAGTTTGCCATTTATACACAAATACCCGCATTCAACACTATCAAGATTACTTTAAATCATGGAGTATTTGAGACCAAATAATGCAGTTTTCTGTTGATATTATTTCATATGCACTGTGCCCTCAGGCTTACTCTTTGATAAATCACTGTTTGTTGGAGCTCTCCACAGTGTTGACCAAATGCTGAACCCAAGGCTCATATGAAAAATTCACAATTCAATGCGCCGCATACTGGCAACAAGCATCTTTAATACATATTCTGTGGTGTCAGAGTGTACATTTGTTTTACTTTCTTTGTTTGTTTTTAGTCATGTAACAAACCCTTCAAAACTATTTCACAATGAGAAAACATGTATACTATTAGCGTTTTTTTTTTTTGATTTAGATAAACTTTATTGTCAATGTTTTCCCAGTGTAAACGAAAATTTCCTTTTGTACAGCTCTCATGTCTCTCATGAAATTTCCATTTCTTAAAGCACAGCACTGATCAAATGTAAACATTGGGAGAAAAAAAAAACATGCTGCAAAAAAACAACAAAAGAAACCCCGCATTGAGATGGTCACTTTGATGCAGATAATGTGACATGGTTTTGAACTCTTTTGTCCAACATTCAGCTTTTTTTTTTCAGTTTTTTCTTTTTTTCAGTTTTCCAGGTTTTTGCAAAATTCAGCTTTATGTAACATGAGTTAATAAAGAGATAATATACAAGAGGTAATAGTGTCTTTTGTCTGTTGATTGTTATGTCTTCTGAAATGAAGTGTTTATTATGACAAATGTTACAGACTCTTTTTGGCTTAGCTGTTGATATAAATTATACTTACCAAGAAGTTGCTTTGTACCATGTCAGTGTGAGGTCACTTACTGTATATGAAGCACACTCTCCTGATTAAGCTGAATGTTGGTCAGGAGTAGTAAACTAAATACTTTAAAACTTCGTTGTTCATGTTTAAAAAAAAAAAGATGCTCTGAATTACTTTTGGCTTATAGGCATATAAGCCAAACATCAACTTTGACCCCCAGTTTGTAACAAAACATGTTGTGGTTTAAAGTATAGTGTTTTGATGCACCCTTAGCCGAACAACAAACCATTGTAGTTGCACCTCAAACATCACAGAATTAGAATAATATAAAGACAATAAAACTTTTGTCTAGTGCGACAATAAGGGCCAAATAAGAGTCTGATCAGTGAGGAAATAAGATTAGAGTGAATATTTGGAAAGTTTTAAACAGGGAGAGAGTTCAGATCTCCACAATAAATTGTAATATTTTGCTAAAAAGGTAAGATGCTTTGTTTAACGTAACTTCATTATTTAAAAGTCTCCTTATCCAAAAGACCTACATAATAAAATTGCAGTGGCAGACTGCAGCGCTTTGTTCTCTTCTGAGCACCTACAACACTGGTCTCATTACAACCTCATACCAGAGGGGGCAAACCTCTGGTGAGAAAAACTGCAAATCTCTGGATGCTCCTGTAAAGTAACAAAAAGGACCTTATGTTTGTAAATATTTATTTGATGCTTGCGTTCTACATGTGTAGTCTAAAGGGGGTTGGGAAAAGCCAAAGTATTTCAGTGTTGCTCTCATCTAAGGTTTTCAATGATCTTTATAAAACTTGCCCTTTAGTTCAGCATCATAGAAAGTTTGTTCATATTTTTTCCAATAACAATGGAGATATATGATTTTTTTTAACAAAGCTTTGCAACATTTTTAATATCCCTTAAAGTTCTTCCTAACCTATGTTATGTCACTCAGTTGAGGATTACTCAACTGGTAATCCTGTTTCCTGATACCGATCTCTGCTGTCACCTCATTTTAAGTGTTACTTAAGTAAGGTTTAACTAATTAACACATTTCACATTGCCGTTGACCTAAGACCTAGGCTATCTGTGCCTGACAGTTTGCTTTGTCTGTTTATTTTATTTTATTTTCCCTTGGCTGATCTTAGTGTAAACTTGATTTTAATAATTTGGGTTGTTTTGCCCTGCCCACACCACAGCCATAATGTGGGTTGACTGAGAATTTGCACTTGCATACTGTTTAATCATTGTATTTGTCTTTGGATTGTTAGTGATTATTGTTATATCTCAAAAAGTATTTATTTCTCAATATTGCTAAGATTATTGTTCCCAGACTTTGAAATGTTTAAATTGAATTTGTGGAATTATAATCAAATTATATTTTAACAATAACAAATTATTGCAAAGATTTCTTTATAGAAGTAATTCTTAGAGTTTGGCTGCATGCAAGTCTAATGTCTAGGAGAGAAAGCAGTCGTTGAGGGGTGAAAGATGGCCAAAGTGACAGAGACATATAGAGATTTCAAAAGGCTACCGTTTCTTATCAGCAAAGGTCACTCAAGCAATTACATGACAAATTGATTTATATTCTCAAGGGCAAACATTCCCATCACAAAAGCAGAAAGTAAAACACATAGAGGCTCACATAAACAAATAGAAACTTGCATTAACCTGCTACCCACAGCTAATTATAATTATTTTCTTTTGGAGACTGATGGCTATTTAAGATTATCACAGTCCTTGTCATACAAATGCAGATATTATAGTGTCTCGGCTAGTGTCTTATCACCTTGTGAGAAAGCTTTACTATCCCTGAAGATCAAACACTATATATTCTTCTTATTTATAGTCTCTGGTGTACATTTTCTATGGTAGTTGTGACCATTTTGTTAAATTCTGTTAAAATTAAACGATATTTTTCTGAAATATATAGATCACTTGAGCAGATATTGTTTCCAAACAGTATTGTTGAATCTTGTGATTTAAGTCAGTAAATACGATTCACTTATGAATAACCCCATGACCAGCTTGAACGGGGCTTTACAATGTTAAAAAAATATTCACATCTTTCTTAACAGCCATTAAATTGTGTATCTTGAGATAATCCGATAATGCTACGTCAAACCATTATTTTTATCGTTTCTTAAACTCTCAGTAAAAATCTAGGGGAGGAGTAAAAATAACTTAGACTCACTTTAGAGGGAGTTAGGATGTTATGGTGGCTGGAACAGTCCCTATTTTGAGACGTTTGTTTTTGGTTGTCACTTGTGTCCCACTCCATGCCTGATTGCTTCAACAAATATATATTTTTACTCATTGAGCTGCCTCTGCCTGCTAATAGTTACCTTGGGTCCACTCTAACGTAACAGTTACACCAAAGGCCTTTTTTTTCTGCTGAAATACGATTTTCTCCTGCATGGTCATTCACACTACTAAGGATATGCGACCAGTTAATGACCCAAAAGTAACTTAACCCTACCCCATGGTTTTAGTTCTGTTTAAGTTTCATCTTTGAGTTTTCGTCCATTTTATTTCCATTTTGTGGTTCTAGTTATATCTGATTTTATTTCAGTTCTTTGGTATTTCTTATTTGCCCTCTTGTGCTGGTCTCCTTTTCCCAGGCTCCCTTCTAGATTCCTCTGTACATACCTGATCCCAATCTGCTGATTAGCCTGGTCTTCGTTTCTGTCTCCCATATATGCATCTCCTGGCAGTCACTGCTGTTTTTTTTTTTGTCATTTCTTTGCTCTTTATGTCCATTTTCCTGAATTTAAGTATTTTGTTTGTAGACTTTTGCTTATGTTGCCCATTGTGACATTCAGTTCCTGCATTTGGGTCCTCTTCAAACCACCACCTCAACCTGACAGAAGGAGAATATGGACCTCACACAGCAGTGCACTGTCAAGGGAAGTAATATCAAATGTGCCTTTCTGTAGAGCTATTCAATAAAGGTTTGTTGAAAGTAGTGTTGGGCACGTTACCTTGAAAAAGTAATTAGTTATAGTTACTAATTTCTTCTCCCAAAAAGTAACAGTTACTAATTGAGTTACTCCATTTTAAAAGTAGCCAGTTACTAGTAAAAGTAACTATTACGTTACTTTTGCGTACCTCGTTGTCTGAGTATTTGTTACTTATGCTACTCTGAGCCTCCCAAGGAGAACCTTCTCTGTGATCTTTCCCTGTAGACAGCCCTTAGTAATTGTGTCTCATTGTCTGCCATTTCCTCAGGTGTTTCCTTGTGATGCTGTGGACCCTCCTTGTGAGGACCTAGCTCTGGATCCACTCTCCTAGTGACACCATGGTTCAAGAGTTCCACCCTTAACTCCTTAGTTTAACCTTAAGCAGTTCCTGGATTCTCCAGCTGGCAGTCGGATCACTTCTCTCTCCTCCTCCAAGCCTGTGCATACCTATCCACCCTCGACCGCAGCCTTCACAAAATTAACCTGAATTCTCTCAGTGAAAAAGAAATCCTCTCGGGATCCTGGACAACCACAAATGAACCAAACTATAACCGCCATCCTCCTTCCTTCTGAATGAAGGAAGACCTCAAGCCAAGTAAGATCTGTTCTTTAGACTCTTTAAGATCCAGCTGCTGACCACCTCAAAACTTATCCGCTCTCTCTCTCTTTGCTCAGCCATGTTCTCCGTGAAACCCCCTTGGGCAAAGAACCATTTCTGATCTCTGAATGTTTGTTCAACTGTTTAAGCTGAATGATTTTTGTTTATTGACTCTTATATTTGGCAATAATTATACTAAAGTTGCACAAAGATCTTATATTGAAATATTTGTTGGAATTTGCAGGAAACTGTATGTATGTTGCTAACTGTGCACCAATTAAGCCAAAGCGGAAAAGGGATATACAGACCAGCTGAACTGTCATGTGTTAGGAGATTTTTTGTTTATATTTTATGATAGTCATTTATAAAAAGTAATGAGACAATTTTTAATGATTAACAGATAAGTAATTCCATTGAAGTCCAATATAACAGAGAGTTATAAATCAAAAGTAAAGGCTTGGTTCAGTTCTTAAGTACACTGATGTAAGGGTTTGGGCTAACCTAACATGGCAGGGTAATATTATCTATTGACCTTTTAATCATTAATAAATAAGTTATGTCATAAATGATTGTTATGATGGTAATTGTAAAGTGTTACCAACATTTTTACTGCAGTGAAGATGTGCAAATGCAAATACAGCATCAGAAAAACTGCATGCATACTTATTCCAGCCAAACACTTATAATTACACATCTACCTCTCCTGCCGTGAGCTTACGTTTTTTCAGGGCATCTGTTCTTCTTGGCACTTGATGAACAATTAGCCGAGCTACTTCACACTGAATTCATTTCAGCACATTTTACATAAATGAAAAGTAAAGATACAAACATGCATATGCTATTGACTGCAAATAGCCATCCCCACACAACGCCGTTCCAACTTCACACATACAGTCTGTTCAGGTGATGCTGACTGTATTTTTTTATAATGCAATCAACCAAGGCAGTTTTAAAGAATTACTGACCTTCTAAATGGATTTAATTGACTTGTGAAACAGCCACTTTACTTTTAGCTGATTCACTAGTCAAAAACAATGGACAACTAATTGAATTTACACTTCAATTCAAAGCCAAATAAGTCTCCACGGTGGCTGTTGCAGAGTGCACTTAATCTAAAAAGCACAAACCCTCTTCCTCTAATATAGTAAATACCAGCTTTAAAAGAAAAAAGAAATTTATATTAACACATTTTTTAAACAAGCCCAGCAACAATCAATTTGCTGGTATTTCCAGGAGACAGGATGTTTAATGCTAACACATCTTATGATCAGTATCTTGCAAACATATCCATACCCTTAAACCTATTAAAGTTTCGTCATACTATAACCACAGACTTTGCTCTACTAAAACAAGGTATTTTTCTGTAATGCTTTCCTTGCTGAGTGTGTTTGTTCAGTTCACTGGCCATTTGCTAGTTGTGCATTGCCCTTAAATTTTTTCCCCCCAGCTTAATCAAATACAGCTCTTTGAGACAATATACTATTAGATAATCTAGCCCTGTTTAACCTGACCAGCCTGATTTCTGAGTCTTTGTGCTGCTGTTTGTTTACTTATGTTCTCCAAGGTATGTCTAACGTCTTCACGGAACTGTATTACTTTGACTATATTAGACCCTATTATACCCTATTGAACTTTATCAGTCTTAAAAATAATTGCAGTTCATCCAAAAATGCTGCTGCATCAAATCAACAACAGGGGTCCGTCTCAAAAAGTAGGTTTACAAACTTAGACTCAAATCCTGAACTCTGAATCCATCTAGCCTAAGGTTGGAATCTGTGAGTTTTAAGTTTCATAAAAGCTGCTGTGAGTTAGTTTAATCAACACTGAGTAGGTCCACAAACCATTATCAGTGGATCCCAGATTTGACCAGTCACCATGACGACAGGCAACAAGAAGTGCCAGTTTCACCCCACTGGAACTAGAGATTTTAATGCAGAAATTTAAAAAAAATTCCCCCGCTAGGGAATGGCCTCACATCCCTTCTCCTAGCCTGGTTGGGCTGGATCCTGGGAGGAGGAACCCAACCACCAGAGGGCCGGACTTCTGTTTATTTTATCCTGACTATGTTTCGACATCTAATAAGTAATGTGTTGCAATGCCTTTTTAGACTGTTATAATGTTTTTATCGAACCCTTTTTATAGGCCATATGAATAACTTCCATTAATTACTTGTACAAAGACATTGAGAAACATTTTTTCTGAATTTATATTTACTTTGGTAATCTATTCTGATACCCTCCCTGGTACCTAAGCGCAATCCACCACCACTGTGATATTTTAACTTCTCATTCTATAAATGGTAAATGGCCTCTACTTATATAGCAATTTTTCATGTCAGAGGACTTGACCAAAGCGCTTTACACTACATTCAGTCATTCACCCATTCATGCACACACTGATGATGGGAAACTACACTGTAGCTACATCTGCACTAGATCTCACTGACAGAAGCAGTGCTGCCATACAGTGGTGCCACCGGGCCCTCTGACCGCCATAAGTAGACAATGCGGGGGAAGTGTCTTGCCCAAGGACAAAAGAAACAGAAAGCCAGAGCTTGAATGGTCAACCCTTCAATTTTAGGGCAAACTCCTACATCAGAAGCCACAGTCGCCTATAAATAATTATGCCCCCCCTGTAAACAAAGCATCCTAGATAAATAGGAAAAAAGGGGTGTATCCTGTTGTTTTTGGATGGTGGCTCACATATATAATAGGACAAATGTTTGTTTATACATGTCTGTGTTTGCGCAAAGCAAACCAACAAAATAGACTTAGGATTTATTGCCACTAAACATTTGAGCTTCAGCTGTGATACCCTGAAAAAGGCCTTGATTAATAAGAAACAAAACTCAGATATCCTTGTAGTATAACAAGTTAAATTAAAGATCAAACATTTGCTTTAATCTTTCTTTTCCTTGCAAAAAAATAAATATTAGAAATATTAGAGATGAAAAGAAAAAAAAAACAATCAAAAAAGTTAAGTAGCATCATTGACTTGTATACTTAAAAGCTAAATCATTGAACTCATCGTAGCTTGGAATATTCAGTTGGGTGAAAAAAACAAATATCAGTGAAAAAAACCTGAATCTTAACCAACTAGCAAAATTCAATAGCTTGGCAAAGAGGGAAAAGGTAACCCAGCATAGATACAGACTGCTAAGACATAGAGATGAGCAACAGCAATACTGCCAAGGATCAAGAGGCCATGCCCGAAAAGAGCACAGAGAGAAAAATAGACAACAGGGAACAAGCATACAGACAAGCAAGGCAAAAAGGACAGAAATAAATAAGGGAAGGTACAAATCCCTCTGCAAGCAGGAACTATGACACATTGATGTTTGAGGATAAAGAGCCTGGGTACAAAGTATGTCAGCAGTGTCAATTATATAAACACAATTATAGAAGATACACTATATTGCCAAAAGTATTTGCTCACCTGCCTTGACTCACATATGAGCTTAAGTGACATCCCGTTCCTAATCCATAGGGTTCAATATGACGTCGGTCCACCCTTTGCAGCTAGAACAGCTTCAACTCTTCTGGGAAGGCTGTCCACAAGGTTTAGGAGTGTGTTTATGGGAATTTTTGACCATTCTTCCAGAAGCGCATTTGTGAGGTCGCACACTGATGTTGGACGAGAAGGCCTGGCTCTCAGTCTCCGCTCTAATTCATCCCAAAGGTGTTCTATCGGGTTGAGGTCAGGACTCTGTGCAGGCCAGTCAAGTTCATCCACACCAGACTCTGTCATCCATGTCTTTATGGACCTTGCTTTGTGCACTGGTGCACAGTCATGTTGGAAGAGGAAGGGGCCAGCTCCAAACTGTTCCCACAAAGTTGGGAGCATGGAATTGTCCAAAATGTCTTGGTATGCTGAAGCATTCAGAGTTCCTTTCACTGGAACTAAGGGGCCAAGCCCAGCTCCTGAAAAACAACCCCACACCATAATCCCCCCTCCACCAAACTTTACACTTGGCACAATGCAGTCAGACAAGTACCGTTCTCCTGGCAACCGCCAAACCCAGACCCGTCCATCAGATTGCCAGATGGAGAAGCGCGATTCGTCACTCCAGAGAACGCGTCTCCACTGCTCTAGAGTCCAGTGGCGGCGTGCTTTACACCACCGCATCCGACGCTTTGCATTGCACTTGGTTATGTATGGCTTGGATGCAGCTGCTCGACCATGGAAACCCATTCCATGAAGCTCTCTGCGCACTGTTCTTGAGCTAATCTGAAGGCCACATGAAGTTTGGAGGTCTGTAGTGATTGACTCTGCAGAAAGTTGGCGACCTCTTCGCACTATGCGCTTCAGCATCCGCTGACCCCGCTCCGTCAGTTTACGTGGCCTACCACTTCGTGGCTGAGTTGCTGTCGTTCCCAAACACTTCCATTTTCTTATAATACAGCTGACAGTTGACTGTGGAATATTTAGGAGCGAGGAAATTTCACGACTGGATTTGTTGCACAGGTGGCATCCTATCACAGTTCCACGCTGGAATTCACTGAGCTCCTGAGAGCGACCCATTCTTTCACAAATGTTTGTAAAAACAGTCTGCATGCCTAGGTGCTTGAATTTATACACCTGTGGCCATGGAAGTGATTGGAACACCTGATTCCAATAATTTGGATGGGTGAGCAAATACTTTTGGCAATATAGTGTATGATGTGTACTGCATCTTATCACTTAGATGTCAAAATACAAAATGCATTTTTCTTTTTCTATTTCAAGTTAATCAGTCTTTAGTTCACAAGATTACACGATTAACAAGTGTAATAAGGCTTTGGGTGATTCTAGAACCAGGGGAAATTTAAGTCGTCACCTTCAGCAAAAAATATATTACGGTTAATCATATATGTGACCAAATTTGCATTATTAAGCAGTAAGCTCCAATCAAATCAGTGTTTAGGAATATAAAAGCAGGTGTGATGTAAAAATAATTTTAGGAGATAAATCATGATTAACATGTCCATCAGCAAGAATAGATCATATAAGGTGAGGGGGATTGATATAAGTGTTTTTTCCTTTTTTCCATTGTTGTTCTTCTCATACTTTACTTCCTCTTGGAGATTTCACTGGCAGCCTAAGTTATCAATAGGCCATGCATCCAACTACTCAATAAAGTGAAAATCAGTTTTTACTCAGCCATGAATTTACAGAAGTTGAGTTAATTGAAAGGCACTGCAGCGCACAGCACATTTTTTTATGGTAAATGCTAAATCCAATTAACTAATAAAGGGATAGTCTGACATAGATTTTTTTTACATTATTAGTAAAACTGTCAGTGTATATGTCTATCTGGAATTTAACAACACCATTCCTGGTGTTTCATAATTAAAGGTGTTTAAATTAATGCCATACTGGTCACTGCAGCAGTACTTCACTTAATAAAACATCTGTCTTCCTTGGGTTATTCACAGTTTGTGTGACCAGCAAGTGGCTATATACACTCAAATGGTTGTTGAGTGCCACATAATTGGTAGAAAATATTTCTTTATTACAATTTCTTTATGGCAACCCTATTAAGTGCATCTGACTTCAATCAAAAAGCAGCAAAATAACAGATACTGTACAGATACTCTGTCAACTACTCTGATTGAAATCAAGTCATTTTAGGCCCACTAAATTATCAAAAGAAGACCATATTGTCTTGTTTGTTTCCAACCTTGTTTGTTGCAAACATGTTGATAAATATGTTCTGGAAAACATCCAGTAGACCTCAAGGTGAAGAAAAAAACATATATTCTTAAACATGCCTAGACAATGAGTGACAAAGATACGTCCATGACCGTTTTTAAAGCATTTCCCTACTCGTGAACTTTTTCATAACCTCTGCTGATTAGGATGAAATCATTCTTAATAAAAGAGGATATAAATGATGCATATCATATTCCACAATCATCCTTTATTAGGCTCAAGCCCTGTGAAGGCCTATTATATATTGAATGTTTATTTATTGCATTTTAAATGTTAACGTCAAAGACAGCCAAATGCTGCTTGCAGTTATATTTCTTTGTGTTTAATTTCAATAAAAAAAAATTCTGATGATAAATGTATATTTTCTAGAGATTCTTTCTCTACAATTACTTTTTATCTCTATTTTTTCCTTTTGATTTCTGGCTGCCAAGGGCCATCAAATCTAATAGATATAGCTAAGATTCTGTTTATTACAGCTGTCAGTCATCACTGTCATTAAGAGCGGCAAAGAGGAATTGCCTGCAAACGCAATGACTCACAAACATACTGTGCCACGTGTGTGCATAATCAGTCATGTGTAATTATAGTGCGGCAAGGAAAATATCTTGCAGTCAGTAGCGTGTCTGCATAGTGAGAGTCACAGTATGACAGAATAATGACTGTCATTAAGGTATAAAGACACAGGCTTCTAGTTCTAACAAATTTTGGTTCCTCTACCCATCATTAGCTCAGTTGTGCTGGTGTGTATATATGAATGTGTGTGTCCTTGCATGTTCCCCGTGTTCAACTGTCTGAGGTTTTAATGAGACATTTTGCATAAACAGCATTATTTTTGAAATTATTTTCAATGATTTATCTCTTAAACATAAAGATTTTACTTTTCTTAGGATTTAACTTGCAAACGTGAGCAAATATATACATGTCTCAGAAAAGCCATTCTTTGAGTTGGTTCTAACAACATATTCAAGTAAAATCCTGCTTTGTTAGAAAATTTCCACTTCCAAACTAACTGTAATTATATTTTAATGGTGTGTATAATTATTTGAAGTCGAGCCTCCTCGCTTTTTATGATGACCTTCCTAATTGAGGTGGCCCTGGTAGAAGAGGAACTTAAATAATCTGAACAGTGAATTGGAAACACATATGCAGCAAACTTACGCAAATATGCCAACTTGCATGTGAATTTATGGGCTCTCTTCAATTTCCGGTATAATTTTTCCTTCGTTGGACATAACCGATAATTGTGGCTTTGGTTGACTGTTAGAAGCAGGTTTTGAGCCATCTGGTGACAGCAGGTAAAATGAGGATGGAGAGGCTTTAGGGAAAGCTGAGAGGTAAAGGTGAGGAGGAAAGCATTCCTTTATCAGTCATGCCTCAATGAATTACAGACACAGGGCAATACTAGGGACTAAGAGTATAGAGATCCAAAAAGAAAAGAAAAATATATCTCAAGGTGTATCTCATTTGCTGGAGTCTGTCACTGATTTTATAACAATTTTTATGGATATGAGCAACTCAATCTGCAACACTCTGTTATTGTGCAAGAATCTAGTCTCTCATAAAAGTCCACAAAAAACGTGTCAATATTCCTCCATACTGCTCGTCCAATGTATTCCAAGTGTCCTGAGTGGGTAGCATCCAGAATTTACTCGAAACTAAGTCATTTAGAATGTTTTTAGAGCATAAACAGTAGTGTATAGGATTTCCTGAAAGCGCGCGCCTGCACGTTCACGACGCTACGGAAGCCGGCAGACCAAACCGGATGAAAGTGCGCATTCAGCGTCTGCTCTGCTGATAATGCAAGCGTAGAAGAAGAAATGTGCTGTTTACCTGTGCAAAGAAAGAAACAACGAAAGAAAAATGTCTGAGGACTTCAGTGTTGAGGAAGAGCATGAGTTCTTTGCCGAGCTGAATGCGCACTTTCATCTGATTTGGTCTGCCGCGGTTTCCGTAGCGTCGTGAACTCGCAGGCGCGCGCTTTCAGAAAATCCTGTACACTACTGTTTATGCTCTAAAAACATTCTAAATGACTTCGTTTTGAGTAAATTCTGGATGCTACCCACTCAGGACACTTGGAATACATTGGACGAGCAGTATGGAGGAATATTGACATGTTTTTTGTGGACTTTTATGGACCTTTTTGTCTCGGGCACCATAGACCTCCATTATTTGAATGTCAGCAGACAGCAAGAAGCCTCCCAGATCTCCAGATGCATTTGAGATATCAAAAAAGTACTCCAGAGTGTTGTTCAGCATGGGGGTGAGTAGAAAATGAAGGCTAATCATGTTTTGGGTGTACTATTCCTTTAAGGCAGCAGTTAACTTCTGTTTCTAAATTATTATTTTTATTCAAACCTAATGGGTTGTGAATTAAATTGTAAACTATTATCCTTACTGTTAAACATATTGACTTCATGGATTGTTGTTTGAAATGTTAATTTGAGGTTTAAAAGGTCAAATTAACGGATAATGCCACTATAGTCTGTGAAGGGTTTTCCCATGCTTTCCATCGCACTCTTTCTGTTTGGATTTTGAGGGAGAAGGCGTTGTGGAACACTGTGATGAGAAAAAGACCTGTGTTTGACTACTTTTTTCCATTTGAATGCAGGAGCATTAAAGTGCCTTCAGATCAGCTGTTGTCTGGCTGTTATTTCCCACAAGACACAACGCAGAAGGTTGGCCATTAATAGTATGTTACCACGTTTTCTAGTATGGCTTAGAATGAATCCAGCTTTGTGGTACCGGACAGTCAGGGTTGAGGCTGAACATGTCTCGCCAACCCAATAATCCGGGTCCATGACTTGTTGTCTAATACATCCACCTCATTTTGAAATAATCCTCACCTATTTTGTATACCCAAATGGAAAAGCAAATAACTGAGAAAATGTAAGCCCAAATTCTATGTGTGATACATCATTTGAAAGCTAACACCTTCTAGTTTCTGAAAATATAAATGAAAAGTGTGTGAGTCATTTTTGAACAGCAGTAATACAAACATGCTTAAGAAAAGGCATTTTTTATTGTATTGCATTTGTTCTAATGACATCAAATAATGTCAACCACAAATTGAGAAAATTTCAGACCTCTAGCTAAAACAGTTCCAGAGTGTCATGATCTGCTGTGGTATCTGGCCTTAATTACTCATGCCTTTCACCTGCTTCACTCTTTCCAGCTCCTAATTATCATTCATCTCATCCACCTGCCAGTTGCCCTTATATTGGGCTCAGTTCCAGCTATCATGGCCAGATCATTAGATGTTGTTTTCTGTTAGTCGGTCTGTTCAGTTTATGCAACGGTTCATGTCCTTGATCCCGGTGGCCAGTGGAAAGGGGGTTTTGTGTCTGTCTCCTGCTCGTCCACTGTTCCTCCCCTGCTGAGTCCTCTGGGTTTTTGGCCCTATATGCGGGGAGGGTCCGTTTTTATTCCAGTAAGCCTGGCTCCAAGGTGCTCAAGTTCTGGTTCCATGTCCTGTCTCGGCTACCCTCTTCCATTGAGCCTGCCCGTCCGCACCTGATCCTGTCTGCTCCTGTGCGTGTCCGCCTGGTCACGCTTCTGGACTCTGACTCTGAACTTGCCTGGGAGCACTAGGATGCCTGGGAGCCTGGATCCTGTCTGTTCTGCATCCCTGTCCAGGATCGGCTTCCAGCAAATCCCCTAGAGCTCCAGCACCGGGGACACTCTGGGTGACGTGTGCTGTATCAGCTGTCAGCCCATCGGCCGGATCGCACCCCCTTAATGGGTGATGGACTGAACAGCTAAACCAGGTAAGTGACTCATTAAGATCATCTTCTGTCAGATGATCATGGTCACTTACCTTTTTTTCCCACAGAGTGTCAGAGATTGGGAGGTGCCCCACCCCCCTCTTGCAGCATCCACAAGCCTCAGAGCCTAGCAGCTCCACTTTAGTTTTGTTGGTTTTTATTAAACACTTTGAACTTTTTCTACTGGCTGTATCACCTTAAATAGTGGGTCCCTCTGTCCCATTTCATGACACAGAGCTGTGGGGCTTTGAACATTTGGTATCACCAGCGTCTCCAAAGCTCTCCAAAAAGCTGGTAACATGGCTCTACTTTATGCAACCCAGCCATGTCTACCATTGTTTGAAACCTTATTTCATTGGCTACAAAGCCAAACAGCCCACGTGGTCTTAACCAATAACAGTAGGACTCTATGAGGTGTAATATGGCTCTACTCGGTGCGTCACTGGCTGAGAGGCAAGGACCGACTGTCTCTGACTCAAATCAAAGCATACAAAGATGCAGACACTTGGTCTTGTAGGTCAGAAGACTATGTAAAGAAAAATGGCAAACATCGCAGGCTAACAAATGAGAAAATATGTATCAGGAAGTAAATATTAGCAAGATGCTACTCATTAGCAATGAACACCTAACTTTTTTTATGTCAAAAACAGGACGCTATATGGCGATTCTCTCATCATTGAATATTTTTATTACAAATATATGTATATTATGGACGAATCAAATATAAACAATTGAAGATTTGATTTAAATGGCTTCTGGATGCCATCAAAGGTATGTTTTTGTGGCTGCTTTGTCATGTTTACAGTTTAACATGCAGCAATATCTGTTAATTTGCTTTAGTCCTAGCTGTGTCTATAAAATAAACTTGGTGGTTGAATTGTGGGGAATCTAAGCTTACCAACGATGTCTCACAAGTCTATATTGGTAAAAATTTTTACCATTGTAATTTTCATGCATTCTGAGTTATTTCATGCATTCTGAATTATTGAGAGGCTAATCAATGTTGTTTTGGGTAGCCTTTCATTTTTTATTTTTAGTCTTAGTCATATGCAAACATTTTAGTAGAGTTTTAGCTGACAAAAACCTAATATTCAGTTGAGTAATTCCTACAGCAGATCCAGATCAAAATAACAAGAATTCCTCAAAAATAGAACTAGATTTTTAAACTTTAATCCTATAATGTAGAGAGTGTGGCATGGTTGGGGTTCATACATATATTTCTGGTGCTACCCCAGGATAAAAAGATTTATGGGGGATGTCAAGAAGATTTAAGACATCATATGAATTGACATTCCATTGGTTCCTCTTATATTTCTGTTTGATCGGGATCCAAGAGATTTATTTAAACAATATATTCTACATTTACATCTCTTGGTAGCTATACAAACTATTACCCCTTAACTGGCTGACACCAATGGTTATAAAACTGAAAACAAGTATATCAAAGGCCAAAGGTGAAGAAAAAATCTCATCCGTTAAGTTTTGTCACAAAACTAACAAATAAAATCCATCACAAGACTCAAAATTCAGACAAAAATCAGGCCAAAGGAAGATATCAACTAAGACAAATCTAACCAAGGATAACACACCACAACTGACATATCACAATGAACACAGGTGTATTTAAACACTTAGGCTAGCCTGCAAACAACAAGGAGGGGAGGGAGAAAACTTAAGACAAACAATAAATAAAGCTAGATAACTAAGTCAAACTACAAATCATAACTACAACATAAATAAGAAACATTGAAACACCAAAATATATTATAAAACAGTTGAGCTTTGAGTATTTCACAGCTTCTTCAGGGTCAAACAGTTTCAACTGCTTGTTGGATTCTTCCACTTCCTGGTGTTACACCACATTTGCTCCCCAAGCTAGTTCTTTCAACCTCAGCAAAAAGAAAAACACTTAGGGCGTTTCTCAATTCACTAGAACGCGAGTACGTACTCGCGTTCTAGTGAAGTCCGTTCTTGGCGAGAACGCAGGAAGATCGGACTTGACGAGAATGGGAGCACACAAGCATGTATGTGTATTGGAACAGAAGCGTACTCGTGACGTCATCACATGCAACGTTCTTTAGCATTTCTTTAACAGTCAAAACTATTTATTCCCTACACAAAACATTTTGAAAACAATATTTTTAATTTCTAAAGCTTAAAAAACATTAAAAAAAATTACCGAACCGCAAAAAACCGCCATCAGAACGAGCGGTAGTTCACACATAACTAGATCGAGAGAAGTGCACTACAGACGGGGTAAATTTAGCCCTGGCTGCGGTTACCCTCGGAGGTCTGCTGGTCACTCTGGTCCGCTCATCGTCGGACTTTTTTTTTAAATTTCGCACTAACTCTGTAAACAGGCCACACAGGGAGGCTTAAATGTATAATGTTATCGCCTCAAACGATTTCAAAACGTACTTTTGAAGAACAACAGCAGCAGAAAAGGGAATGTTTAACTTAACACTGTGAGCGCTGTCTGGAATCAAGCTGCGGCCGCGGGGCATTCTGGGGAAGCGGTCAGTCTGAAGAACGCACAAGTCTGCTCTGATGCATGCTCGATAAAGAGGGCGGGGCGAGAACAACATCCGGGGATTTGTTGCGTTCTCGATCTGGCGTTCTCGAGAATTGGAACGGTACTCGGGCTGAGGCTGATGATGTGTCACGAGTACACGAGCACACGAGAACGCTCAAGAACGCATATTGAGAAACGCCCATAGTGATCTTCAAATACTGTTCTGAGGAAGTTAACTAAATGTGTGCACACATATTAGTAGAAATCCGAAAATAGAATAAACAATAATAAAACATTTTTTTTTTCTACTTTGATTCAAAAGAACTTTTACAGCCCTTTTACAGGTTTCTTAGGCTTTCAAATACCACTGTTGACTTGTTTTAGTACAGATCAGTTCGCTATGCCTTCACAATGGCTAAATATGTTGTAATTTCCACAATTTACCAAAGTAAATAATTCCTAAAAAAAGAGAATGAACTGAAGTGGATGCTAGACATGTTGCTGTTTGGAACTATTTGCTACTCCATGACCCGCAAGAATTCTGCATTACATTCTTTTATATAAAAGTCAACTGGGGTTTCACCACTCTTTTTTGGGTAGATTGCTCTGGATTCAGTTTACTAGAGCCTGAGAGAGCCTGACCAACCTTGAATACTTTGTGGTGAAGAGACATCTCAGCATGGTGGAAGACCAACCAATATTAATTAAATAAATTGATCTACAGCATGTTGTTCTAGTGAATTTAACCCAGAGAAGAACATCAAGGGAAATAAAATGTCTATTAACAATAACAGAAAGACAATTGCAGAAAGGCAAATAACTTCAAGGTATTGAACAATCAGTCTATCTATTAATAATGTTGTTCGTACCAAGACTATAGATAAGAAGAGCATCATTCCACAGCTTTAGATCTGGTTAAGTCAAAAAGTGCTTCTGGAGTCTTAACCCTTTTGGAAATATTATCAATATTTCTTTGCATTTTTTTCCCATTGGCTTTTTGACTTTTTTCATTATTTTCACAATTCAATGCAGGGTGCTAGCTGGCTTTGCTGTTAACTCGCTGCACACATGTACAAGAGGTACATATATGGTAGTCAATATTTAAATCAATTGATTGGAACAGACTTTGAATCTTGATCAAAACATTTTTGATGTGACCTATTAGAGATTTTTCATTTATTTATTCATTTTTTGTTTGTTTGTTTGTTTTTTACTGAATCTAGAACAAAATAAATACAAAGATATATATATATATATATATATATATATGTATATATATATATATATATATATATATATATATATATATATATATATATATATATATATATATATATATATATATATATATATATATATATATAGTGCACTGTTTTGAAAATATATGATCAAGTATACAGGTCACTCAAATAGAAAATTGTGTTATATTTACCCGAATAGTTGGTATATATATATATATATATATATATATATATATATATATATATATATATATATATATATATATAGGCTATATTTATACAGAATGTTCCTCAGAATATCTGTATCTAGGGCTGTGGAGTGTATCTGGGTTGATGCTAGGGCCCTTCAAGGATACAGTCAAACCAATTAAAATGATTTAATGGTAAAATGGGAAGCTGCAAAAGTCTGCAACAGCAAGGAACTTTTGACATGAAGAAAAGTCAGAATATAAATTGAACAATTAGACCTTGCACACTGTCTTGTGAGCACAACAGAGGTGAGTTGCTATAATGATATGAAGAGGTATTTTTGTGGTCAGTGTTTTTCAGATAAGAATACAATGGACTGCAAGAAACAATGCAGGATTTATAGCTTTAAATGACAATGCTAACATTGCATATGGGTTTTGAGCTTGATTAGAAGGCTGCCATAGCATTTGAAACTTCTTTTTGTAGTAGTAACTCTGGACTCTGCAGTATGTATCATTTTCATATAATTCATCATACAGTACAGTGGAATGGCAAGCAAAATCCTAAATAAATTTGACCTAAGTTGCAGCAAATGTATAATATTTGAAGTGTCACCGCAGTAAGCACCTGAATTGAATTAATTTATGATGTATTTTAAATCATAGCAGGGTTTGTTTGTTTTTTCTCCAAAGTCTGGTACATATACTTCAATCAGCATTGATCCATACCTCCATGAATGCCAATTGGCATCCAAAGTTCAGTGAAACCCGGCAATATGCACTTGTCTGCTCCTGTGCACAGGTCGCGGATGCGCTGTGTGACTTCATTCAGATGACCCTTTTTGAAAAAAGATGACTCTTTTTCAAAAAAGCGACTGGCGACAAATCTAGCGACTTTTCTGGTGTCTGCCTTGGGGCGCCTCCCCCCGTCCCAACCCCGTTTTCCCGCTTCCGCAGATGTCCCTCTCAGCGCTACAGTCAGAGACACAGATGTGTTCCCTCAGCGTCCAGACAGCAAAAGAACCGCGCGCATAAGCCGGGTTTGACGGCACAGGTTGATCACTCTGGAGTCAGCTCCCTCAGTTGCTGACCCTGCCATAGAGAGCCTTGACCAACATGACCATGATCCACTCTTTCTGTGAGCAGGCAAGCACAGCCTGTGTGTGCGCAGGGAATTCTTATTAGTTAAAGAAAAAAAAAAAAAAAAATTAACATTTGCTCACATTGTCATTGATTCTTTATAGTCTTTTTTTCCCCATTTAGATTGTTAATGTAATGTAAAAAAAAATGTTATGGTTCAAAATGTTCATGTTTTAGCATGTTTTTAAGGTCCTTAGTGGATCACAAGGGAAAAAAGAAAAAGTTAAATTAAAAAAAAAGTTGAAAAAAATATATATATATTATGCAAATTAGGCAATGACGTCATTCAGCGACTTCTAGCAACTTATAGCTAGTTTCCTTTCTGAGGAGTTGGCAACACTGCCGGCAGAAGACCCCCCTGTTGAGCCTGGTTCTGCCAGAGGTTTCTTCCCAAAGGGGATTTTTTCCTCTCCAATGTCGCCCCATGCTTGCTCATCATGGACAGGTTCTCTCAACCTGTGTTATCCAACTGGACTGCCATCTTCCAGGTCCCTGCGTGAAGCTCTAGTGTCAGCCCACGCAATCCTCTGGATCTCCCCATAAAGCTCAGCATACCATCTCACTAACCAGCAGTCTACATACTGACCAACTTCATCTATCTCCACCTCACCACCAGTTTCAGGCCTGGCGGGGAAACAACCCTATTCTTTGCTCCTCTTCATGCATATCTATCAAAATTAAGCACTATGTTTCCTGCCGAGGTCTGAACACCAAAGACAAAGTAATTGTTTCAATAAATTTCTCCTGATTGTCTTTTCTCTTCATGTGAGTTTTTCAGATTAAAATATCATATTCCAAATTTAGTGAAGTCTCAGCAATCAGACATGTTTTGACATCAATGCTATTTCTAGCTTCATGCAAATGCTCCACACAGATGTTTGGGTTGTAGTGGTATTTCACTCTTCCTGAACTTTCCATGGCTGGTCTTTGATTGACAGTGAAGTAATGAATAAATATGCATAAAAAGGGTTTGCTATTTTCTGGTACTGGTGAGAAGCTGAGGAAGATGACGAAATAGTTATAAAGGAGAAATGAAATGACGTTTTTTAGGGAAAGAACTTTGACTTCTATATTGCATTTTATTTAATTAGAAAGTTTTTAAATACGAATCCAAACACATTGTTTTGGTCAGTAATTAATTTACTACACTACATTTTATAGGGAAACACTATACTGTTAAAGCCATTAAGCAATTTAAGCTGAAACTCAGGTTCTTTAGCCTATTTCATTATTCCCTCATGAATAGACAATGTATCAGAAAAATAGTAGATTAAACATTTATGTTACGTATGAAATAAACCAGACCAAAAACGCTGTTATTTCACATTATTAAAGTGACCCCTCATGGTATAATTTTATTACAAATGCACAAATATTTAGAAAAAAACATTTAAATTGACTGTTGCTGTCTGTTTCTGTTCAGATCAGAGCCCCTGATGGGGCTGCAGACTCCTGGATCTCAGAACTGCCCTGGTCTGAAACTGTTAGCCTGACCTGGCTCGGACTCCTGCCTGCTCACTGGGGCTGCTACATCTGGGACGCTCTGCGTGGCTCCCGTCGCATCACATTGGCAGTCCATAGGCTGGATCCTAGCTTGGAGAAGATGGATTGAACTCATAAACCAGAGTGTCAGTGATGGCCGATGCCCCACCTCCCCTCACAGCCACTGCAGTTCCGCAGATCCGCAGCTCTGTGTTTGTTTGATTATACATTTTGAACTTTCCCACTGAATTCTGGGTCCTACATTTTCAGATCATGACAAGACCTAAATCTAAATAAATAAATAATAAACAAAAACAAGACCTGAACCTTGGCACATATATGCAGTTACTAAGTCAGCCTTTTATGAACTGAAGAACATTTCTAGAAATAAAAAACTATAGTCCAAGTAGGATCTAGAAAAACTCATTTATGTCTTCATTTTAAGTAAATTTAATTACTGCAGCAGTCTTCATAGATTTGTCTAAAAAGTCCATCATGACGTCATACACACTCCGCTTTGTTTTTACAATACAAATATATAAAAAAATATAACCGCGGATGTCTGGGGGACAGTGATTCGCCTACATTTTATGAATGCTGGCATACCATAAATATTAAATTATGAACAGTTTAGTTTGTGCCTTCAAACCGTTGCCCATAGGAAGAGGTACTCAGATGTAACAAAACTGAATATCTCCGGAACAGCTCCAAATGACACATACCTGATATGGTTGAGTAGAACAAGATGTTGTGACGTAAAATCAAGGGGCCAATGGAAAAAAAAAAACGGTGTTCCCCTTTAAGTACACCCAAAACTAGAACCAATTATGTGGAAGCAGCATTTAGTTTCTATGCTCCTCTTATCTGGAACACACTTCCAGAAGACTGTGAAATGTGCTTTGAAATGTGTTTGTTTAGAACTGCCTTTGACTGTTCAAGTTACACTGTTAACTAATGGTATCATTAGTTTAACTTTGTAGTCCTGTTATGGTTCTCCCCTTTTGGGACTCAGAGTTTTTATTTTTCAGTTATCAGTTATTCTGTTTTGTTGATCTTTGATTTTTTTTTCCCATTATATTCAAGCAGTCTTTAGTTACTCTTTTTTTTTTTTTTTTTCTTTTCTTTTACGGTGTCCTGTCTGGCAATGTGGCAATAAGAATAATTGTCTTGATGCCAAAAACAGCCCAACAGATTTTAGTATGGCAATTGCCATATTGCTCCACTTGTTTCATGCATACAAATTGCTTTAGTGTAATTATGCAGGGAGTTTTACAGTTTATATGGACACTGCAATGTAAGTAGAGCAGAAAAACAGAAGAAGAAAAGCAAAAAGAAAGAGAAAAGAGGAAAGAAAGAAGAGAAAGGAGACAATGACAAAACATTTTCAGTCTGCTTCATCACTTGTAACGAGATGAAAAAAGAACAGCACAACCAAAAGACATGGTACGAGACATACAATAAATCAACACCTTGAAACTATCGCTAAAGTAATATTATTAAGTCTGACATGTACTCTGTGTTACCTGAAGATACGGATTTGGGCTTTCTGTATGGAAGTGAATCTCTAAGTACCTGGAGCCAAGCACCTGTAATTGTTTGTGAGAGTGCACTTGTGCATGTAAAGTTTATCCATAGAAAAACTGCTCAATAGTGGTTGTGGAGAGCCGGAGAAGCACACCCCCCAGAGCACTGAGTCCAGTGCCGGGAGACCCAAAGCCCCAGGCGCCCAAAGGGACCCCAAGAGCGAAGGCACCAATCCGCCGCGAACCGGCCGTGAGCGCCGCGGAACCCCCCCAAAACGCCCCCCAGGCCAAAAGCGCGGCCCCGCCCCACCAAGACAGACGCCAACAGCGCGCAACGCAACACGACGCAACACACCGCGCACAGAACTGACCCAAGTCTTTAGTTACTCTTTGTTGCCCCCTTGTGCTTGTTTCCTTTCCCCTTGGATTCCTTCTAGTTCGTTCCACTCACACCTGCTCCATATTCAGCTCATTAGCCCATCCTTTGTTGTATTCCCTTTATTTACACCAACTCTGCAGTCACTCAATGCTGGTTCCTTGTTGTTAGTTGCTTCCTCGTCTCTGGCTCCCCACGTGAGTTTTTCATGATGCTTACTGTTTTTTTTTTGGTTCTCAGTATTTTTGTGTTTTGGATGTTTTCCTCAGTTTTCTATTAAATCTACAAGAACCCCTGTCTGCCTCACTCATCTCTGCTTTTGGGTCCTCCAGAAATCTCAACCCTCATGTTGACAAGTCCAATTGTTGTAGTTATATTTTAGAGCCTGCTTTTATCATGTTTTATGTTTACTTTCTTTTATTCTGCTTATATTTATATTGTATTCAACTGTTTAGTCCATGAAAGGTACTTTTAACTGTTTTTGTCCTGATTGAGTGTTGAGTTGTGGAAAATAAAGAGTAAATTTGTTCTGTAAAATGTGGAAAATCAGGGCAGCTACCACAAGTTATGATTGAAATAAAAAAAAAATTAAACAGTTTTTTTTTTTTTTGGAATCTATTCTCATGACACAGAAGGCAAAACAATAGACCGATTATATTTGGTTTAATCAAATCTAAGGTGTAATATGAACTATCTATAGTTATTATAAAACAATGGTCTCAAACTCCTTGCTTCAAGAGCTTGTGTCCTGCTACTTCTAGATGTGTCACTACTCAACACACTTAATATGAATTCCTTTGCTGTTAGTTTAGCCATTTGTGACAAAAAACAGAAAGTCTACCCATGGCCATTTTGTATGATGGATGGAAAATGACCACTCAAAAAAGAAATGTGAAAATGTAATACAAACACTAAAATAAATAAACCCACTTGTATAAATGCAAACGACTGGTCCCCATGAGGAAAGGTTCTCTTCTTCGGGTGGGGGTCAGATTTAGGAGTACGGGATGAATTGAGTTTAGGTTAAGTTTAGCATTAGGCGTGTATTGGTAATGGATAGGGTATGGTTAAGGTAATTAAAACGTTTAGGCCACTGAAATGAAAAGAAAAGGAATGGGGGTCAATGGAAAGTCCCCACAGGGATAGTATTACTGCATGAATGTGTTTGCATGCGTTCTTGTTTTAATACATTGTGGGACCCATTTTCCGTATATTGTGGAGTCCATTTTCTGGTTGAGTTGGGGAGGGGGGTCTAGCAGACACAAGACTGTATTTTCACCCCTTTACTCAATCTAACCCATGTTAATGAATTAAATTCTGCTGATAGAAGCAGGTATTGTATATGTAGCTGTCATGCAGCATTACTGTTAGCACATAGGTCAAGCTTAGCCAAAATGAGCTCTGACTTCCCCTGAGTTAACACCAACTCATTAGTCTAGTGGAGCAGTGTGGTCACACCTCAACACACTAAGTAATTTATTTTGTCTAATCCTGTTTTTCTTTTCATGTATATCTTCCTATTTTTGCATGTTGATCCATCTTTACTTTATATCTTACATCTTCTTTCATACACAGACATAGCTTGTTAAAAGAAAAGTAATAAACAATGAATTATGCTAGATTAATAGAATGGGAACCATCAAAGCCTGCAAACATACTGCCATTTAAAAAAAAATAAAAAGATACCTCATCAATTCTTCACTTTGGACTTCATTTGCTTTAATGCAGGCATGTCCAAAGTCCGGCCCGTGAGCCAACTACAGCTTTTGGTGTGATTTTACATTGCACTTTGCATTTTATATAATTTATGTTGTTAGGCTGTGGTTGTGATCCTGGGTTGCTTACTGAGGGTTGGTTCCATGCCCTCTTTAGATTTTACTTGGACATCAATGCTAGTGCTGATGTTTCTTTTACACAGACTTTACCATTATTTTCCAGGTCAGTAGTTGGTTATAACGTCATAATTCAGAGCCTAGGCGTCACGGAACTCCACCAAGCTACGAACAGCAGTTTTATCGATGATGTTTTCATGTTTAAGATCGATTTAGAAAAGTTTATTGAGATGGCGGGAAAAGGCTGCGAAGCTAAGCCATGACACGTCGGCGGTCTTGTGCTGTGAAACCGAGCTGTGATGCATCAGCGGTCTCGCGCTGCTTTGTGCAGTCACAAGTCAGTAAGCTCACTCATGTAAAATGTATGTTTGTTAATAACCAATGTAATAGCGTTTTAAATATTTATTGATATCCTCCCTGTGTACTCCAGAAGCCTCCTGATATGGAATTGTCATGTGTTGGAGAACTCTGCCCCTTGTTCATGTTACAAAATATTCAATATAAAATATATAAACATAGTTCAGTAACAGTTACTTGTTTTATCAAGGAAATTAGTGCACACTCCCATGTTATAAGTCCGAATCTCTGTAGTTTTGAATGATACTACAGGGTATATAGGAGCTACTGTGTGCTGTCTTTATTGGATTTGATGTAATGTTAAAGGTCCCATATGTTGTAGATACTGCAATTTGTAATAGTCAGTTCTACACCTACAGTAAGTAATCGTAATGGGTTTGGACTAGGGATCTTCAACGTTTTCCAGACCAAGTACCCCCAAAGTGATGCGAGATGGAGCAGGGACCCCATAATTACACATATTGTATGAAACTGAATTATATCAAACTGGTCCTATAGTCACTCTATTACAGATGGAGAAGTAAACAAAATAAATTTTGCCCTTGGATTATTTAAGTATTTCTAATTCTAATTCTGGGGGAATATAAAAAAAAGTCTAATCAGCCAAAACTGTTGCTACCCTCTTGCAGTACCTCCGTGGACTCCCTAGGTGTCCCGGACCCCCTGTTGAAGACCTCCGGTCTAGAGTAATTACACCAACATATATATGTATTAAATTGACTTTATTCAGAAAAACAAAAGTCATATTGTCAAAAGGATTAAAGAAATGGACTGTAAATGGTATATGTGAGGTTGTGAAATAAAGAGTTCTTACTTAGATTTTAACTGGAGTGCTCCCGTTGTTTCTCTTACACGGACTAACATTATTTTCCAGATTTCTCTTGTTTATTGTGGTCATCCGCCAGGGACCTGTAACACATAGAATATTCAATATAAAATTTTCAATTCACCCGTACAAGTATGGCATGACACCTTTAAAGTCACTAAAAACAACAGCTATGGCGACACCTGCTAAAAAGAGGAAATTCGACTGAGGGCTGTAAGTTCCAAGACCGATTGCAGCTGCAGTTTATTTTGAGAAATTTACTGAGCAGTCAGTTGAAAATGTTTAGTTTTTCTAATGAGTTTGACTTTAGGCAATTCAGTGTTCTTTTGTTGATGAATCCAGGCCTACCAAAACTCAAACTGGTTTTAAATTAAATTTGGCTATCTGAGCACTTTTTGGCACAATCTTGCAGCTTGGTTTGAGCCAGCCCCCACGTCAGAGGACGGAAACAGCACATCCAGTTAGTCACAGTAAGAAAAACAGGACTAGACTGAAAAATAGACCAAGCTCAAATATTTATAAACAAAGGTGTTGATGGCAGCAGCACAGCTGATATTTCTCTTCAGGATGGAGTCACAGCCAAACAGTAGCAGATCAGATGAAGCTAGTATGAGAAAAAGCAGAGAGAGCATAATGTTAAAGATTGTACTAAAACATTCTGCAGAGTGGGAGAATAGAGTGGAGCAGAGTGTTGAAAAATGGGTCCCTATGTCCTCCAGCAGTCTAAACCTATAGCAGCATAACTATAGAGATATAATTGGATAACCTGAGCCACTTTAACTATAAGCTTGATCAAAAAGGACAATTTTAAGCCTACGTTTAAAAGTAGACAGGGTGTCTGCCTCACCGACTGAAACTTTCAAGATTCTTTATTTTGAAATATTTTTACAACTAGATATGAATTCCCTGCTACCTCTCTGTTTGGTACTGCTTTTTGTTGGTCTCTCACAAGAACTGATAATTTGTCTTTAATAAGACACCATGTTAAAAGAGTCAAATGGGAGAAATAATATACTGCAGGATATCATAGATGTGTAAACAAAAAACTGAAAAGCTGGAAATTTAAATATCAGCCCACCTGAGTGGATTGCATGTGATTCTAGAAAAAAAAAATCATGGGATGTGGCTCCACAGTACTTTTATAAATTCAATTATTGATTTATAATAAAGGGGTAGGAATTCCATCTTCATTTTGAGTGCATGACAAAGTGTGTGTGCTTGTTGAAGTGTATGAGAATGTTATGTATACACGTTTGTAAATGTGTTATCTTACATTCGATGCAGGGTAAGGACCATTTTCAAATGTATACTCAGTTCTGAGGACCCACTGCCCATTTTTGGGACCTAGGCCCAGTCCCAAGAATGAAAAATACTTTTAGGGGTTAGAGGTAAGGAGTAGTACTAAGGTGTGATTTGGGTTTAGGGTATGGAATAAAATGGTAATTATTAAGTTCAATAATGGGGTAAGCAAACCAAAAACAAAAGAAGGAAGTCATTGCAAAGTCCTTGTAAAGATGGAAAAACCAAACGTGTGTTTGTGGTGTGTGTTTCAGTTGTGTGCCTTGTATTTGTGTGTGACAAAGATAGATAGAGGTTCTGTTATAAAAACTTAAGTTAAATGTCACACCTGTCTATCACAACACACCTGCTCAGAAAGGGTGACATTTACACACCTCAGCAGACCAAAATACACATGTGCATCACAACTGCTGTAACCGCATACACCAAAGACCACATGCGAAAATACAAAAGCACATGAAAATGACAGGGTCACATTACCAAAGCCACAAGGATAAAAGTCTATTTAGGTAAGTGATCATATTTTTTTTAACAAAAAAAAAAGAAAAAACATTCTATCTACTATCTAGTGTTTATATGAGCAAATATAGTATGAGCAAATATCTGAGCAAAATGTTATTATTTATGGCACACTTTGCCATAAAACAATTGAATTGAATTGAGAAGGAGTAATATTACTATTGATTACTTTGAATATCTTAATGTCACAGTAACTTTGTCCTCTCATTGCCAGATTGAATCTAATCTAATCTAATTTTAAAACAGCCATTGAAAGAGACATAATAAGAAAATGCACCTTTAAGGATGTGATACTGAAATCTTTAACCAGATTTATTACTCTACACCCCGTTTGCTCTCTAACTCCATTGATGAGTTGATAGTTAACTTCCATTCTAAAATCATTTGCTTTACATTAAAGTATAGGTTGTTTCTGGGAAGAAAATGTGTCAATGGTGACATGCTCCACCATCCAGAAGCATAAAAGGAGTATTAAACTGCTGAACTCAATTGGCTGAAGTCTGGACTACAGGTTCGTTATAACATCTATAAAGAGAAAATTCACAGATATAACTTACAACTGAAAAAATGGAAGAGAATCTGTCTTCCCTGACATCATTAGCAACCCATTAATAATGTTTTTATACATTATGTCCTTATTTGCCACTTACGGCAGACTAACCACCTTCCTGTGACATCTTAACTTCATTTTACCAGGGCCTGCAACACATTTACTAATTTGTTCTCTGTCAAGAGACCCCATAGATTTAAGGGACAGTCTGTAAACCTGATTAAGTGAAGCACCAATGTAGTTACCAAGTAGAGCTGATCTTGACAACATTTTTCAACATCACCAAATAAACTACAAAAACATAAATCACACACAAACTAAGCCTTTCCTCTAGCTGCCTCAATATTCTACCCACAGCCTTTCCTAAGAAAACTGTGCTTGTCATAACGCCTCTTTTTCATGAAGCAGGTTTAAAACAGAAATATGGGAAAATCTGAGTTTTCCGTTTCACAAAGAGAGTTTACTCAACCTCTGTTTCAGTCACCATAGTAACATTCTCCCCAGAACTAACCTGATTGGGAGCAGGTTTTGTTCTGTAAACTCAGTGTCCTCTCCAATCTCCTTAGAGCCAAACACATTGTTTTATTTCCCGATCTAGTCAGATTTTTGTTGTAGTGTTTGCATTTAAAAAAAATCATTCTCTAGGTCTAACACATTACGTTTTAAAAACAAACATTGCATGTCTGTTTGACGAGGACGTTATTAAAGAATGATCGCCATTCTTTCACAGAGAATTGAATATTTATAGGGAAAGAATTTTACAACTCAGTTGACAGGATATGGGATTTATTTATTTTTGGTATGTTTAATATGGGCAACATGTAGATAATTTTATTGTTATTTATTTATTTTTGCAGTACATGAAGAACAACAGAATTTACTTTCAGACTACACATAAATAGGTTAATTAATTACATGGGGGGTGATTACCTTAGGGTTAGGATTAGAATTCACTCAGTGATAACAACCTATCCTGAGCCTCCTGGCACAATCTGAAGCCATTCCATCGGACTGATAACCAGTAATAACGGCCATGTACTGGAAAGATAACATCCAAAGTGGCTGCAATAGCCACCTAGTATTTACTTTGTATAAGAAGACAGAATTAATATGAGGAGGAACCTCAGGCGATGGTGAACAGGTTGTATCTATTACAACAACATTTTTAGACTTCATCTTCACCACCTGCCAGGTGATTTCAACTAAATACATACATTGATCCAAGCTCCATCTTATATCAGAGATATGATTGTTCCTTATGTTCCTAACGGAGCACTCCGATCTCAATCTGCAGGTTTAATAATGGTCCCTAGAATTTCTAAAAGTAGAATGGGAGACAAATCTTTTAGTTATCAGGCTCCTCTCCTATGGAACCAACTATCAGTTTCAGTCCGTTAGGCAGACACCCTGTCTACTTTTAAGGGTAGGCTTAAAACGTTCCTTTTTGATAAAGCTTATAGTTAGAGGTGCTCAGGTTATCCTGAGCTATCTCTATAGTTATGGTGCTATAGGCTTAGATTTCTGGAGGACATAGAGACCCCTGCATCATTCTGATTCATTCTATCTCTATTCTCCCACTCTGCAGAATCTGTTAGTTCAATCTCTAACGTATGGTATGCTGTCTCTTTTTTTTTTTTTTTTCTTATAGTAGCTTTGCCTCGTCTGTTCCTGTTCTGCTGTGACACCATCCAGGAGAGAATTATCAAATGTGCTGTTGCCATCAACACCTTTGTTTATATATATAGATGTTGGAGCCTGTTTTTCAGTGTGGTCCTGTTTTTGACTGTGACTGGCTGGATGTGCTCTCTTCACCCTCTGACATGGGAGCTGGCTTGGAGCTTGTCTGCCTGGCTGTGCGTTTCCTACACATGGTTGCCTACTACAGTTGCCTTTTGTATCTCTGCTTCTGTCTTCTTAAACTCTAGTCAGCCTCGGCAGATGGCCGCTCACACTGAGCCTGGTTCTGCCGGAGGTTTCTTCTTATGAAAAGGTAGTTTTCCTCTCCACTGCTGCTACATGCTTAGTTGAGGGCATACCCGGACTGATAATAGGGAGAACCAGAAGTATTCCCGTAGCGCCCAGGCCGGTAGGTTTAGGATTGCGAAAATATATTTTATTTTATTATATCTTTATTAAAGGAAACATTATTTTTCTGTTGGCCCTGAGAACTTATTAACCTGTATGTGTAATGACAAAACATTTTTGTCATCACACATTTTTGACAACACTTTTGAGTCAATGAGTCGATGTAATCACTTGTTTTTTTCTTAGATAGAAAACCTTGAACCAATCTAACTTTATGATCTGGTTAAATTGTCTGTGTGCCATGTCTGTACAGGATCAAGATATTTACAGATTTCAATAAATGACAAGTTGAAACTTTGTCTACCGAACACTTCAGGTTATAGTTTTATCTCTGAGATTTCTTCACTTATGAAGTAAAAACTTCATAACTGTATATTGCCAACTTTAACATCATTATTTTTATTTTAGTTTGAAGCACAACCTGCAAGTTTTATTCAAAGTGAAAAACCCTGTATTTACAAGCATTATACAATGAATAGACTGCCAGCTGTGCTATTCACTAGATGGTTAGAGTTGGGCAGCTGCTGCAGCCTGTTGGCAACCTCAAACAGCTCTCAGGTGTCTGCCTGGCTGAAACAGCTGGGCCAATGGCAGCATAGTAAAGTTAGCAGTGGGCAGTTGCTGGAGCTGACTTCAGAGGCCTCATATGGCAGTAACTGGCTGAACCGATGTTAAGGGAGATTCCTTTTATGGACAGAAATATGGTTTTATAATGTAAGGAATAAGCTGAAATCATTGCCCTTTGTTTTACAGACGAAAATTGAAAAATGTTCAAGGAGACAAAAGCAGAAAAGATTAGATTGACTTAGATATCTAGTGAAAAATAATTGATCTTATACATTTTCTTTATACTCTTAATGGTTAATACTGATAACCATTAAGAGTATAATAGATATTAAGACTATAATGATAATGCTCTTTTGTAAGATTGGTGGTATTTCATATCACTTTTTATCTTTTTATTCAATAAAATTTTATTTGAACTGAGAAATGGAGAACAATGAGAAAAGAAGGAACAAGTCGAATTCTGAGAAGTGTTATCATTTTTTTACAGAATGTGCAAGAGGAAAAGTTAAGCTGGCTATTTTGCATTCAAAATGACAGTTTTAGGTTTTTGAAACAGTAGAATTTGTATTTTTGGGTGAGAACTACACCCTATCACATCTGCACGATAGCAGCTCATTCATATAGTGACTTTAAGTATCCTTTTGAAATATGTTTTGGCCTTATATTTTAAGGAAGCACATAGCTATGTACCATTAACAAGAGCAATCTGAATTAATGATTAAACCAGCCTACTAAAAATCCCTTGTTTGTTTTTTGGGAATAATCAAGCCTTTCAAAAAGAATATTGTGATTGACTGTATCATATGCAGCACTGAGATCTAAGATGACAAGTACAGATATAACTGTTTTAGCTGAGGCCTTTGGAATATCATTTGTGACTTTCACCAGTGCTGTTTCAGTGCTATGATAAGTTTTAATACCTTGCTGAAGCACTTCAAAAAGGTCATGGTAAGTGGTAACACATTTAATTGGCAACAATTTTCTCAGAAATTTTGGATAAGAAATGACTGTTAGAATTTTGTCTATGATTGACCAGTTGTTTGAATGAAGAAAAGATTTCCAAAGTAAGGGTTGAATTACACCTACTATAAAAGCCTGAGGCACGTATCCCTCTAACAGAGATAGATTAACCAGATGTAAAATGGAAGTGGAGATCAAAGTGAATTCCAGAGGTGTCAAGTAACGAAGTGCAAATACTTTGTTACTGTACTTAAGTACACTTTTTAGGTATCTATACTTTACTCCATTATTTATTTTTCTTCCTACACCTGACTCCTACTCCTTTTCACACAAGTATCTGTACTTTCTATTCCTTACATTTTTAAAACAAATGTTACTTGTTACTCGTGGCTTCGGTTTAATGCAGAGGTCATGGATTAGCGGACCGCGGTCCGGATCCGGACCCACCTGCTGGCTAATCCGGACCCAACCTGATTTAAAACATTTATAAATTACTACATGTTGTCTGACAACAGTGTATAAATGTCACTTGCGCCGCTTCTCCTGTTACCCTGAAATCCCACATCCTCCATCACCGCTCTGCCCCGCTGCGCCCAAGACAGTCTGGGCAACGCAAAGCCTACAGCCTCCACTGTTCCTCCCGTATTGCTGCGCTCTGACTTATCCTTGGAGCTCGAGGAGGGCATGTGCAATATTATCATTAAATTCGTAGGAGCAAAACATGCAGAAATGAATGCTTAATTTAGTATGACATATTAAAAAAAATCCCATCAGTATCGAACATATGTGCAGTTTCTGATGGAGATGAGAAATCTGCTTCCTTGTATACTGAAGTACCAATAGTTTGCATCCAATCTTTTAAATAAACAGGATTAGTTCTTTTTTAAATACACAAGAATTATGCTATAATTTGTACCCACTGATCTGTTGTTACTATATTTTAATTTGACAAACCGGATCTTCTTGCCATTCTTTTTCCTTTTTGGTGAATGACCAGCCTAGCCATGCTAGTCACCATCCTCTCCAAACCTAACACAGTTGAATTCTCTCCCTCTCAATTACTAGCTCCAGCATCTCATTTGCTAGCGCTGGCTGCTTAGTTACCATAGCCAGTTTATCTTTTTTCAAATTAAAAGCTGGCATCAGAATGAATATCCCCTCGTGTGCTGAGGAAGAGAGCACCTCTGGGGGACAATACTCAAACACACTATCAACAGCAGCCCTTGGCTGAACATTTCCCTGTCCCTGACAGTGAAGGACAGGGCATGTCATCAGAGGGCCAGAATGGGATTGCTGGCCCTCTAACATGAGGTGTGTGGTGTGGGACTGTGCCTGCAGTGTGAAAGACAGGATTCATGAAAATTTGCAATTAATATGTAATGTGCAAATGCATCTAACAAATGTAGAGATGCCTTGTCTGTCATGACTCAGAACAGAGGTAAGGAGAAATCCCCACAGACCTCTGCTTCCATTAGTCCTGCTCTCCAACGTCCGCTCCTTGGAAAACAAAATGTAATATCTTCGACTAGAACTCTCAACAAAGAAGGAGATTAGTAACTGTTGTGTCATCATTCTGATGGAGTCTTGGCTGCATCCAGCAATACCGGACAATACTATTAACCTGAAGGGGCTAACGCTATACCGTGCCAATAGGAACTGTGGTGAATGGGCATAGTTTTGATCACGTGGTGTCAGCGGTGATTGGTAAAATCACCTGTTCTGTTCACCTGGTGTTTGTGTCAGAGAGTGGGGGATGGGGGATGTCTACATTTTGCTGACCGCTTTAAGAAGAAGGAGATTATTGTTGCGCTTGATCACGGCTCCAACCTGTGGATTTGTTTGTATGCTGCCTGCATGTTTTTTGAAGATCAATAAAAGGATCTGAACAGCATATTGGACTGAACCTTTTGAGCGCGTCAACAAGGATTCCCCTAATCAGCCGCTCGGCGACGTAGTTGTTTTGACTGTCGCCAACAGGAACAAAGAACTAACCTGTAAGTCCTGGGGTGGTGGGTTCTGTGTTTACATCAACAACAGCTTTTGTAAAATGCTAGATCGATTGCCAGCTTCTGCTCTCCAGACATCAAATTTTTGACCGTTAACTGCAGACCTTTCTATTTGCCCAGAGAGTTCAGTGTGGCTAGCATCACTGCTGTTTATGTGCCCCCCAGCGCTAATACTAAGGAGGCAATGAAGACTCTATAACAGACTATCTATGAGCTCCAATCTGTATATACAGAGGGTATTTTCATCATTGCTGGGGATTTTAACCAGGCTAACTTGAAGACTGTTCTCCCTCATTAAATATTGACCAGTATGAGGCACTAAACAGCACTCCAGCAGTGAAAGCTGTTCCACACCAGGGGGAGGAGAAACTAAATCTGGACATAGCTGAAGTGAGGAAAACTCTGAGGAGAGTCAATCCAAGGAAGGCACCAGGGCCTGATAACATACCTGGGCGAGGTGTATAAGGAGTGTGCAGATCAGCTGGCTGGTGTCCTCACAGACATCTTTAACACCTCTCTGGACCAATCCATATTGCCGGCATGCTTCAAGTCTGCCACCATTATTCTGGTCCCAAAGAAGCCTCAGGTCACCTCACTAAATGATTACCGGCCTGGACTGTTCTCCCTGCTGCCCTCTGGGAAGAGGCTTCAAAGCATCCGATACAGGTCCAGCAGATTCCATAACAATTTCTTCCCCACTGCCATTAGATTGCTGAATTTTGTGTAAAATTGGTTATTTTATTTATAAAAAATATTTACAACTGTAAATATGCCGTCATTAGTTTTTATATATCTATTTGTTCATTTTTATTTTTTTTTACTGTTTTTCAAGGTGGAAAATGAAATTGTCTAGAGCTGTTTTAAATGACATTTCTTTTTGTATACACTTGTGTATACAAAATGACAAAATAAATCTGTCTAAGTCTTAGTGTTGCGCTGATGCCATTTTTTGGCCCCTAAACCGACATTGGATACCTGGCTGTGCAGTATTGGCCGATACCGATACAATAGTGATGCCATCTGTTTCAAAATGATGTGTGTGCGTTTGTGTGTTTGTGTGTGTGCATATGAAGAACTGCATACTACTTGCTTGTTGTAATAAAGTTGTAATAATAATCTACAAACAAAGTCAAGGGCATTAGTGCAGGACCTTACAGTACAGCAAAAGGATGTATCTATTTTTCCCTGTCAGAAAAAAAATAGTTAAACTTTTGGTATGTTATTGGTATGGTTATTCCCAACTTTTTAAGAAATTTGCTCTTTTAAACATCTATATGACTCCAATCCTGTTGTTACTAGACATATTCCAGTATGCTGAATTTTGATGAGACATCTCTTTCTAGGCCATTAAGACCAAAGCAGCAATTTTCTTTGCTTTTGCACATTATTTTGTTTATCTGATTGATATTTGTTCCTGGAATAATCAATAGATTTAACATATATTCTAGTACCTTAAACTGTTGAAGCTAGCATCTGTGCAAGTATCCTCCTATGGTGTTGTTTTTTGTTTTTTTCCTTTTCATTGGTTGAAGGGGTATTTCCTCCCGAAGCCAAGCAGTTGAGAGGCAGAGTCCATCCTGAAAGGGTAAAATGCCCTTTCATTTTTCATTTTATCCCTATGTGTAAATGTCTATTCTTGAGCGTGAGTGTACTTGTTTGAAAAACAGTAAGAGTTACATACAGTCTGCCAACATTCAGCTTACTTCTGGAGAGAATATTGAATCTACTCTCTACCTACCTGCTATGACCTGTTGCAGTACCATATATTTAGAAGTACACACAGAAACATGCAGTTTTATTATTATCTCCTGCAATGCACAATGAAATATATCATGTAGCTGTAGATGAGAGACACAATAATAAAGCATACATAAACAAACATGTCAGCCATCCACCCCACTGAGTGACAGCAGCAGATTATGTTGCAGCTAACTAAAAGGCCAGATTCCAGGCATAAGGTCACATAAAAGATACACACATACAAACCCACACAAGCATACACACACATACTCAGCCAATATCTAGTCCAGCAGTGCCTTGGCAATGACTCAGATGCAACTAGCCTATCTCTAGGCTCCAGGGATTAAGAGCCCAAACTCCACAGAGAGGGGAGATATGAGCTCCAGGAGCTTTACTGATCAACAACTTCAAGCCAGTGCTCAAGATATCAGTCAGTGCTCAGGCAGGACAAAAAGATAGGCTGTTCCATTAGCCAAGTAGTGAGAGAGTGCAGAAAAGCTGGGGGATAGATATGAAAGACAGCAAGCCTTTTCTTAATTCTACATAACTAACATAACTATGTTTTTATTTCTTGTCATACATTGATGGCATCAAGTAAACTGGTTCTTAAAATACAGTGTATATACCGTATTTTCAAGACTATAAGGTGAATATAAACGTCTTTTATTTTCCTCAAAATGTGCCGCGCACCCTATAGTGCGGTGCGCCCTATGTGTTACTGTGGACGTTGTTGAGACTGCCATGAGAATGTTAAAGGGGGAAGTGTGGGCGTGAATTGTGTATAAAAGAACAGGTATACGCAGAACATTGTTGTCATAACAACCCTGAAAATGGCAAAGAGACACGCCTATGAGTGCAATTTTTCCATCCGGACCAGGACTACAGTAGCTCAGCAACACCCGGCAGATTATAATGAAAAGCTGGCGAACTTCCACTCCTACTGCAGCAAACACATCGCTGACAAACGCATCCAGCCAAGCCAAATCCCCAACATGGACGAGGTGCCGCTCAATTTCGACATCCCGGTGAATCACACGGTGGAGAACAAGGGGACCAGCACGGTAGCGATACACACAACGCAGTATGAAAAGGCGTCGTTTACTGTTGTGCTTGGCTGCCACGCAAATGGACAGAAACTGCCGCCTATGGTGATTTTTAAGCGAAAGACTTTGCCTAAAGAGACTTTTCCAGCTGGAGTTGTTATTAAGGCAAATGAAAAAGGCTGGATGGATGAGGAGATGATGAAAGCGTGGCTGAGGGAGGTGTATGTGAGGAGACCAGGTGTTTTTTTTCCACGCATCACCATCGCTGTTAATCTGCGACTCCATGCGTGCCCATCTCACAGCCGATGTGAAAAAAAAGGTGAAACAAATGAACGCTGTGCTCGCTGTTATCCCGGGGGGTCTGACAAAGGAACTTCAACTGCCCGACATCGGTGTGAACCGGCCGTTCAAAGTAAGGCTGCGAGCGGCGTGGGAGCGATGGATGAATGACGGAGACCACAGTTTCACGAAAAGTGGAAGGCAGCGCTGGGCAAGTTACGCCACAGTTTGCAGATGGATTGCTGATGCTTGGGCTAACGTGTCTGCTGGCACTGTTGTTCCAGTGACTCTGACAGCGAAGAAGGGGAAATTGGCATGTCTGATTTAGCACAGCTGTTTAATTCAGAAACAGAGGATGATGACTTTGATGGGTTTGATTAATACTTTGTAATTGATACATGAATAAAGCACAATCATACTCAGTTTTGCTCCCGCTCTATTTTTAAATACACAGTAGAGGTATTTAAACGTAGTATAAAACCCGCGCCATATAGTCCGGTGCGCCTTATGTGTGCCATAATACAGTAATGGCACACATAACTGAGACTGCGCCTTTTAGTATGGTGCGCCTTATGGTCGTGAAAATATGGTAGTGAATATTCTTAAGCAGCTTTGCAATTAAATAACCCTTGCAAAATTGTATATATCTAAAACTTTTCTTTATAGTTGATTATGATAGAATAACATAATAGATCTACTTTTAGTTAGCTGCAGATCTACATGAGAAAACACATGCATGTTGACATTAACAGAAAAGTGTCCATCCATTCATCAATTCCTTTTCTTATTCTTGTGCTATTCTTAGTTGAGGTGTTGCTATGGCGGTTGGGTTTTGGTCATCTCCTCTTTGTTGAACACTCTACTATTCTTCCTGTCATGTCTCCATAAGGATAGGTAATGGTTTGGATTCTACTTGCCATTTCTGCCAAAATGTCTGCCAAAAGTGCATCTGTTTTATCTGTTTTTAAGGGCTGTGACCTGCCGCTTTGGGGACTCACGCATATCCCAATGTGTTTAACACTCTGTGTGCAGCCAAGTTGCTGCTTGATAGACAGGGGGTAAAGCCAGTTCAATTTTACAAGCCGAGGGATATTCTAGTATGAACACAGAGGGAATGATTGTTGCTACATTAACAGTTCAAACTATGAGGGTATAGTTGTGATAGGAACCCAGTTCTTGTGACTGTTACTGGTTAGTGAATATAAGCAGATTCACACTCCATCTAATGTTTAAAATCAAAACTTTATTGCTTTATCTTCATTACCTGGCTAACACGCCTTCCATGTAAGAAGAAGAGACTGGGTGTTCGAGGCCGAATTTGTTCACCCCCGATTGCCGACAGTGTGCCTGGACTAGCAGACTGGGGTTGTGGTTCCTTTCTATAAGAAGAGTGACCAGCTGTTGTGTTCCAAATATAGAGCGATCTCTCTTTTCAGCCTTTATGGAAAGGCCTAATGCAGGATGCCGAAGAGCAGATTCTAGCCAATGGTGGAACCTCAACTTCAGTAGGAGTAGTGTGATTTTACTGTGAAACACAGGACCAGCTTTACACCCTCTACAGAGTGCTCAAGGGTTCACAGGAGCTTGCACGACCGGTTCCACATGTTTTTTTGTGGACCCAGACAGGGCCATGTCCCTCATGGTGCCCTGTGGAAGGGCTCTATGGGAGTGTGGAGTTGACTGCCCCTTAACAGGGTCCATCTGGTCTCTGTACAAGCTGAGCAGGAGTTTGGCATTGCTGGCATTAAGTCAGACCTGTCCCTGGTGCATAATTCAGTCTGGCAGGGCTGCCCTCTGTCACTGGTCCTGCTCATACCCTCTATGGACAGGATTTCTAGGTGCCACAAAGGGCTAGAGGAGGTCTGGGTTGGGGAGCCGAGCATTACAATTCTGCTTTTTGCTGATTTGGTTCTGTTGATTCACTCCTGCCAAGACCTATAGCATGCACTTGGGGTAATTGCAGCTGAGTGCAAAGTGGGGAACAGGAGAATCAGCTCCTTTAAGTCTGAGACCATGATTCTCAACCAGAAAAAGGTGGCTTCTCCACTACAGGTCGGAGGAGAGCTCCTGCCTTAGGTAGAGGATTTTTAGTGTCTTGGGGTCCTCTTCACCAGTGAAGGGATAATAGAGCTGGAGACCAATAGAAGGATTGGTGCAGCTGACGCTATAATATGGTGGCTGCACTGATCCGTTGTGGTGAAGAAAGAAATGAGCCAAAAGGCAATCTTTCACTCTATGTTTCTGTCCTCACCTACTTTATGGTTATTAAATCTGGAACCTGACTGAAAGAACAAGTTCCAGGGTTTTAACAGTTGCATGGTGGTTGGGCAGTCCCTTGGAGCTAGGGTGAGAAGCCTGGTCATCAGAGAGAGCCTCAGAGTAGAGTTTATTCTGCTCCACTGATCTGAAGCTCATCATACACCCTTATGAAACATAAAGTTTAAAGCAGTTAAGAAAATGATTAATTAGACAAACATTGTTGAAGTGATATTCCTTTGTGGTACTAGCATCAATACTTATCAAAATTACAGCCATCCTTAAACCCATATGCTTAGTAGCCTCAACAATTGTTACATTGCTGGACTATTGCATGATAAAGCACCACTGATTTGGGTCAAGATTACATCAGAAGCAGTGTAAGTCAATGGTTAGATATATAAGAAGACTTATTGCTTTGACAGTATGACTTGAATATCATGGAGATGCATGAAATGTTATTTGTGAAAAATTAAAGAAAAAATAAGCTATATACACAGGTATGGTATTAATTAAATTAAGTTTATTCAATTCATAACACATTATCTCAAGGCACTATACCAAGACAATTTATTCATGCTAGAAGATAGGTTTAAATGGACTAAGGAAACCCTTCTGGTTGCATTGAGCTACTTAATTATAAGTAACTTCCTTTGCAGGATTTGCTCCTGCTGGATGGACAAGTTGCAACTGAGTAAATATGTTTTTTTTTTCCAGAGTTACCATTTCTTGTCTTATATTGTACCTCTTCCCATCATCTAGTAGTCTCCCTGTTATTACTGTAAACAACTAAATGACAAAATAATGCTCCCACTACTGTGAGGCAGCTACCAAAATAAGAACTTAGAAGCATAGGGAATCCGATGGCCCCTTTATAAGCAGAAATTGAACTGCCTGTCAGATTGTCCATCCCCCTTTAGTATACACCCCAGGCATAATGTCATTTTTTTACCCTCATTATAATATGTTGACCTCTCTTTTGGTCCCCAAACAGTCATAATGCAACAACGTGAGACTCTACTAGAATCATGAACACATGCCATGGTTTCACCCACCAAAATGTGAGAAGCAGGTTCATCCAGGTCCTTGATCTGAACTGGGATTTGGGAATTTAGATGCCAAGTTATCAAGTGAAACTTGCTGAAGTGCTTCTCAAACCAACCCTAAACCATTTTGATGGCTTTGCAGCCTCACCCTTAAAAAGCCACGATGAAATGTGTATTCTGACACTTTTTTAATCAAAAGCAGCATTAACCTTGACCTAGTCAGTGCCATTTTTGATACCAGCCTTTATTGCCCAAACACATCCATAAGCCTTGATTTATTATCCTTCTTTGTTTTAGAAATACTTGTCAACCCAGGCATTACAGTCTTTGACCCTTACAAAGGGTATATTGCAAAAACTGATGCTGCAAAATGTTCCTGTTTGTAACACATCCTCTTTTAATTCACTTGCTACCAAACATATTCCTCTCTTTAGCATGTGTACTGATGAAAAGCTGATGAGAGTTGTTCATCATATTTGTTGCAGTTGTTATGCCTAGTCTTTATAGTTCAGTTCTTGGAAAACATACTCTCAATTATGTCATGTCATGTATTACATGTAAAATGAATTAATCTGTGACCATCATTTGTTTATGATAAACATAAAACATTTAAACAACTTCATGCTTTACAGATGTTTCACAATAATAAAAGAAAGGAGAATAGTGTTGTTGAGAGCTCTTCAATGCATCCCTCTCATAGTTATGATTAAAACTGGTAATGTTATTGTTTCAATTTTTAGATGGTGTTCAAACTAACCATGGTTTTATTTACACAGAAATATTGATGGACCAGTAGTAGGCCAAATTAATGATGAGCAGTTGGAATGTGGTAACAGCAGAAGAGAGAACTGGTCCCTGATGGGAGCTGCCATGGCTTTCCCATCTGCTGTGGATCTCTCAACCTTGCAAGTCCTCAAGTATTCTATGATATTTTATTTACGCATATACAACTAAAACAACCAGATCGGCAGCATACAATTAAAAAAAGGGTCAATTCTAACCTCAATATTCATGAAAAAAAACATCATGCATGCACTGATACATGCACACACTATATTTTCAGCTGCCCTTACCTCATGGCGAGGTTAAGTACAAGGCATTAGAACAGACATACTGATTACATTATGAGTGATGCTTGGCAGTAGCTGCAGTAGTTTAACTTTATGGGGCTGTGTGTCCTCATGATCTCTGCAGCTATTACAGCAGCATCTGTAGCAGGGCTTGTCATTAGAGGTATCACCATTTTCATAAATGTGATCATCATGTGACATTTTCCAGTGTAATAATTTTCCAGAAGAAGTGAACTTATTGACAAACAGCATTTTATTTGAATCAGTTTGTGAGTAAAATTATATATCCCATCTAAAGTGATATTAAAGGTTTTGGAGCGTGAGCATTTGACAGAAAAAAACACTACTCTTAGCTGAACACTGAAAGATAGCAAAGTCAAACTAGCAATGCTTATTGAGCAGAAGCTCAATTTTATTGCCACTAGTTTTTCAGCAACAATGTACTTTGGATTTTAATTTAATTTCTTGCATAAAGTAGTCGCTTAAAAAGTAAACATTGGGTGTGCTTCAGTGGAGCAGTGGTTTATGCGCATGACCTATGACCCAAGTTCGAATCAGACCTGTGGTCCTTTGCCGCATGTCTATCCTCCTCTCTCATACCCCCTTTCCTGTCAGCCTACTGTCGAAAAAAACGGGCCACTAGTGCTGTAAAACTCAAAACAATAAGAAAAAAAAAGCTAACATTGTGGTCATGTAAGCTTTTTTCGAGCTTGCTTCTCCTATAATATGTAAAGGGTTACTCTGAGGATTAAGCAACATGATATGATGAGTTTCCAAAATACACAAATATGTCTAAGATTCACAAAGAATGTTATTCCTAATTAGTGATGCCAACTTTCATGGGGTCACAGAAGGCCATAGCATAGCTTTCCTCTTCAATGCAAAAAAATTGTCATGTTTGTTTATGAGTCTGATGAATATTTTAACTTTTAAGGCAATTACATGGATCTAAATGTGTAGAAATTTACTTCAGTTTAAATGAAATATGCAGCAGCTGTGAAATTCTTGATGAGTGCCAAACAAGGGGCCTGAGAGTCTGATGTAAATACTTCTGATAGTCATAGTATATATTTTTTTCTTGTGTAGTCTGTCTCTATCTTTAAATTCTTTCTAAAATAGAACTGTCATTTTTGAGTGGGGATACCCCTAGCATTGTTTTAAACACTGACTGCTCTCTGTCCCGTTAGGCTGTGTGCCTACCTTGTGATATAAAGGTGGATAAACCTACAACCAAGGCAAAACAGCTGACAAACAAACCTGTACATTGCCCGGGTTGACTACAATAAAGCCTATGAGTCAATGCCACACACAGATCCTAGAACAACTGAAGCTAAACAAGATCAAGAGAGGCTTAATTGCAAACTCCATTGGCCCTGTGGAAAACCACACTTCGCTGAAGCTCTGTAGGAGAAAAACACAGGTTGGTGACCAGGATAATCTAATGGGGGATGACTATCCATGTGAGTCACTAACCTGGTTTAACAGTCCAGCCCATTTCCTTAGAACGAGGTAGGATCCAGCCAATGGACTGCGAACAAGATGTGGTGGGCACTGCCCAAAGTGTCCCAGATGCTGCAGCCCCAGAGAACATGCAGGAGTCCAATCCAGGTCAGGGAAACAAATTGGAACAGGATGGCTCAGAAGTCCAGGTGTCTAAAACCAGATCAGAACAGGAATAGGCTGGTTCAGAGGTCCAGGAGTCCAAAGACATTTCAGGCATCTCGTCCAGACGGGAACAGACAGGCTCAGTGGTAGGGAGGTAGAACAGATCAAGATCAGAAAATCAGAAACACTATGGTACGCTAAAATACTCTCTCTCCACTGAGATCAGACAGTAACAGGCACACTCAGTGGATGAGAGGCAGAACAGGTGAGGATCAGGTAATCAGAAACACTTTGGTGCACTAAAAACCTCTCTCTTCACTGAGATAAGATTGAACAGACACTCCAGCATTATTCTTGTCATTACACTGTCACATGTACAGAGCAACAAAATTCACTCTCTGCATTTTATCCATCCCCTTGGGGAGCATTTGCGGTGCCCAGGGAGCAGTTTGGGGTTAAGGGTCTTTGCTCAGGGTCCAAAAGTGTCAATCTGTTGGAGTGGGTTTCAAACTCACAACCTCAGGATTGCAAGCTCTATGCCCTACCCACTTGGCCACAATCCACCAGACACACACTCAGTGGATGAGAGGCAGAACAGGTCAGGATCATGAAATCAGAAACACTGTGGTACGCTAAAAAACCCTCTCACCACTGGCCAGCAAGAACGAGCACAAGAGTATATATCTTTCTCTGGTGACTGGATCCAAGTACCTTAAATAGAGACAGGAGCAGGGGGATAAGATGAGCTGTAAAGAGCAACTGGGCAGAGTTAAACAGGCGAATGGAGTGGGCAATTAAGCCTGCCATCAGTGCCAAGATCATGACAACTTCAAGAGGCACTGATATGGCATCAGGCCTTGAGCAATGAGTGGATAAACATAGAAGTAAGGCCAAAACAGAGCAATAGAGGCCCAGATCTACCATACAAGGCAAGGATGCAGATGCAGGCTTTGCAAGGAGGCCCCAGACTCCTTCTAGCTGTTTTGATTGGCTACTGTTGGGCCTGTTTAACTCAACTGAAATGTCAGTTGCATTTTATAAAAATGCAGTAATACATTTACAATTAATATTTTTTCTTTTCACATGGCTTTTTTGGTCTGCACAGTGGGCAGTGTGTAGCATTGCTTGCAAGAAGATTTGGGGTATGTCCGGAATCTTTCTGTATTGAGTTAGCATGTTCTCCCTGTGCATTTGTGGGTTCTCTCCAGGTAATCCGGCTTCCTCTCACAGTCCAAAAACATGACTGTTCGGTTAATAGGCTTCTCTAAATTATCCTTAGGAGTGAGTGTGTGTGTGAATGGTTGTTTGTCCTGTTTGTCACTTGTTTCCCTGCGATATTGTACCTCCCCTTATTGCCCATTGACAGCTGGAAATAGGCACCAGCATCCCCAGCAGGGATAGGCGTGACAGAAAATGGATGGATGGATGGCTTTTTTGTTCCCTCAGGAGCTTATCTGTTTGTCGTTTAGTGATGTATTTTTTGAAGTGCAGTATTTATTGATAATTACAGAAACAACAATAGGCTACTAATGATAACTAGCCAGCAACTTCATACACCCATTGAAGAGGAGTGGACAACAGGCCACAATTGTCAACTTGATCAACTCTATGCAAAGGAAATTTGTTGCACTGCGTCAAGATATTGACTGATTTTCTGAGTCCCCTGAACCCACCCCCATATAACAAAACTGTACCTTACAGAGTGGCTTTATTGTGGGCAGTCTAAGGTACAACTGTGTTCTAATCATGGTGTCTAATCAGCATCTTGATATGGCCCACCTGTGAGGTGGGAGGGATTATCTCAGCACTTTCACAGATTTCGACTGTTTTGTCAACAATATTTGAGAGAAGTGGTTATATTGTGTATGTGAAAAAGTTTTAGATCTTTGAGTTCATCACATAAAAAATGGGAGCAAAACTAAAAGGGTAGGGTTAATGTTTTTGTTGAGTGGAATTTCTAAGATAAATGGAATGAAAAGTGTCATAAAAACATTTTCTCGTACAATAAAACTAGGAAATCTGTTTTCAAGTTTATCAGTTAAAATGTTAAAATCTATTGCTAGTACAAATATGGTGCACACAAGCACTGTCTATAAAAGCAATACAGTTTAACTTTTTCAATGTCTGTGACCCACCATGTTCTTTTGTAAACTCATGTCAATCACTTCTGCAGCACACAAAAAGAAACCTCTCCAAAGTACTGAGTTAGCACTTTCTTTTCTGCTGACCACAGCGCTTCTACACTTAGGCCAATCAGACTCAGATAAGACTCTGGATGTTGTGGACCCACAAAAACATGCCTGTATACATGTACACCTCCCTGTTTGTGTTTCTGTATCTCTCTCTCCCCCTGTCTCTCTCTCTATAAATATATATCTATATATATATATATCTATATATATATATCTATATACGTATATAGATATATATATATATATGTATGTGTGTGTGGGTGTGTGTGTGTGTGTGTGTGTGCGTGTGTATTTAAGTATGTGAATATGTGCTTGTTAAAAGTGAAAAAAGTGGAATTCAAATTTGCCTCTAACATTAATACCAACTATCTATTAGTGACCATATTATGATTTATTTATTTCATACCTCTTAGGGATGGCAAACATGTTCTTTACTCAATTAATATTTGGACTGTCAAAATTTTTGAATGTGAACATGGGAACACAGGGCCAACTGCCTGTGGGATAAAACAACAAATAAAATTGCGATAACAGATAACTCTGCACATGTATGGAATAAATTCACTAGAACTTTCATTCAAAATATAAGTATATTACATATTTCAGTTAAAAACTATTGCCTAGGATAAGAAAAAAATACAATGAAGATAATAATATAATAAGATAAGGATCACAGTCTATACAATCAACAGTATTTTCAATTTACAATGCTGCTCAGTACAAATTACAATTATTGCACAAGACCTTTTTATTGTACAAAGTGAAGTGAAATCAAAGAAATTTTTTTATGCAGGCTGGGCGCCTCTGAGTGCATCGCTGCCCCCCTCAGGACACTGGCTTTTGACATTTCATGGGCATTACGCTGTGTTGCATTGTGCATAAGTTAGGCTGTCGTTGGACATAAGTTCTGGACTTGTTATGAATATGCTATGTATATGCCCAAACTTGAAAAAATACATAGAAAGTTCAGCGTATGCCAGCGTTTTAAAAGATTCTTGGATGTCAGGAATAAGCTGTCTAAATCGCAAGGTGTGAAAGAGCCCTCACTCTCTGTTGCCCCCTTGTGCCAGTCTCCTTTCCCCCAGCTCCCTCCTAGATCCTTTTGTTCACACCTGCTCCGCTGAAGTTACTGTTTGCTTGATTCTCTTAATTCCTTCGTTCTGTAGATTTATTTCTCCCTAGGGTCTCCTTGCTTTTATTTCCAGAGTTTCTTGTCGATTAGTTCTGGATTATGGCTTCTTTATTTTTACGTCTTCATTAAATTTTGCAAGAAATAATCTCTGCCTCTTCATCTCTGCATTTGGGTCCTCAACAATGATCCTCAACACATATCAATTACTACTGAAAGTTTCAACAAAAAGAAAATATCAATATTGTATTCTATGTCTAAGTAATGCAAAGCAGCAATTGAAGGTATATGTTCCAAGAATGATTTAACATGGGTGCCCTGACTTTAGGGATGACCAGACTTTTATAACAGGGGAATTACACACACACACACAGAACTGAAGATGAAGGGGGGGGTCAGTTAACAAAAGGGTCAGCTTATTATAAAGAAAATTCTGAGAAAAAAAAAACGTGTATAGTCATGCGCAAATTTTTTCTCAACACTCCTCCCTCTGATTATAGGATAATTGCACAAAGCAAAAAACTTTTAATGAAATAGATTGGCAAATAATAAGTGTATCAAAAGAACAATCACACGTGAAGGCATCCAAAGGAAACCTTAGTAAATAATCTCTTTTACACTGTAGGCCATGCCATCAAAAAAAGGAATAATGAAAAAAATTACATGGTCCTTAAAATAAATACTCCCGGAGTGAAAGTGCATAGTGACACCACAAATTCCCCCAAAAGGAGAATGAAGAGGATTGGAATTCTGCATAACAGGAGAGAACGCTAATTATTGTTCTGCCGTGTGTCATGGGATCACTCCATAGTGACCACCAAAAGGACACTAATTAATTATATAAAAAAGTGGAAGTGTGGCTGCAGATCAGCAGATTAATATGCTTGTGAAGATTCTTAGTCATTCAGGTCATAGTCATACCAAAAAAGTAAAAAAAAAAAAAAAACAACAACAACCCACTGGACTTTGTTTCAAAGTTTGAAGAAGTTTCACTTTTGAATTGAAAAAGCTTCCTGGATGGGCAAAGAAACGTCTTCAAAATTGGAAACAGAGTCCAGTGGATTTTTCTTTTATTTTTTTTGGAATCAGCAGATTAATATATAATTTCCTCATTATGGTAAAGCACAATTCCAGGGTATCATTAACAGATCCTTGGAAAACAGTCAGCAATGAGTTACATGGACCGAGGTAAAACCCCCTGCAACCTTTACAGCAGGATGGGTGGTGAGCAGGATCTGAAACGGTCCTTGCCATCTTTAAGCCTTCCAGTGGTCGCACTTACGGTCTTTAATCAGCATGCAGTAGCCTGGTTGGAAGGGATGAATTGTCCTAATGCAGAGGCAGCAAAGGCAGTTTTCACAATCTGTTAAGACAGACAAAGATACTATGAAAGGTTATGGTAGTAAAACAAACCATCATGTTCAAGCATACACTTAGGCAGATCTTTAGCTATAAGACTTCTTTTCTCCCCCATGTTGGCTGGTTGTCCTAAAAAAAAAAAAAAAAAAAAAGTAATCTATATTGACATCAACACCAAAGGGAGTGCTTTTACCCACGAAAACTCTTTCTCTTCAAAGCATTTTCCTAGTTGTACTTAATGGTGTCATTCCCTTTATTCATTTATGGTAGGCACAGTGTGTCTTCTAAAGTAAAATTCAAGTATTGCATTGATCTTTGCAAGAGTTTTATCAACAAAGTATGTTCCATCATGACAGGTGACCAGATCCGGAATACTCCATTTAGGGATAATTTTAGTAAGCAGGGATCTAACCACTGCACTGCTTTCTGAGTGTTTTATTGGGAATGCCTCCCCCCACTAAGAGCAGAGAAAGATTGTCAGTCATGTAAGTTAAGTAAAGCAAATGCAGGAGGAAACTAGAAAGGGGGCGTTAACTAGCAGCTTTTAATGCATTATCAGCAAAGATCTACGTTTTGAAACAGACTAAGACAAGTTACCATGAGCACAGCATTCCACTGCAAATCCTCAGCTGGCGTACAAGCTTCAGTAAGCACAATTATTTCAGCAGCTTGTGCCAAAAACTCAAAGGGCAAAAGTTACAAAATCAGAGCACACAGCAAATCCCACATGGTCCTTCTAAAGTCAGTATGTGTAGAACTTCTACAACATTAAAAGTCAGGTCAGGTCTAAACAATAGACAGTTCACACACATTAAGTCTTTTTTTAATACTTCTATAGTTCAGTATTCAGACATTCTAAACTAATCTTTCATCCGAACCCAAGGAAGGTGAAACAGAAAGTCTTTCTTTAACAGTAGTACACCAAGAAGAAATAGAAAATACAGAAACAGAATTAATTACTCCAGAATTAATCATAAACTGAACCGGCTAGACAGAAATGCTCAGCATGAACATTGGCATAGTTTTATAAACAAACGACTGGAGAAGAACATATGTCGCTATAGATGAAGTTGTCCATGTTTCTAAGTGTGTGATGGCCTCTGGATCAGTAAAACGGGTGAGAGAAACCAAATTGTGCACGATTATCACCAAACCATTATCCCATTTATCATGATGAATGTAATCAGGATTCTTCACTCTGATCTTAGGAGCAAATAGATAAATCAGGTGCAACAACTCACTTGCCTTGAATTTTGCTGCTAGAATCTGTCTTATTTTGTGGGCAGTTGGAAGCAGTTCGCTGCACAGAGCTGTCGGTTCCTTCCCAAACTTTTTTTCATCATCTTCAGAGATCGGGAGAAGTTTGCCAGCAGACTGAACATCATCAGCAGTCAAGGAGCGATGTAGGATGTATATAGTATTTAACTGTCATTGTTTACAGTGTGTTGTTGAAATCAAATGTCAGTTATGTAACAGGAATAACTCACATCTGAAGTCCCATCCCCGCAGCATAGTTTATCAAAGGAAGTGTTTCACATTTAACTTCCAGTTGCCAGTGGCCTGCTGCCGCTAAAAGCTAGACTAAGTGCTTCTCAGCTGAAAGCTATGCTAAGTACCAACCAAATCCAGCCGGAGAGTTCTGTGCTAGCCAGACCGAGTCAGACTACCTTTCCTGTGATTCAGAAGGAGCTGATCGTAGTGACCATCTTTCACTGCAATTCCAACAGTGTTGAACGCAGCGCTACATGAATCCACCTGCTGAAGCTGAGGAGAGCTAATCACACTCTGGCCAACATAAATCTAACAGCAAAAGGAAACAGACATGTTCAGAAGTCATTTTTTGCAAGTCAAAGTCAAGTCTCAAGTCTTGAGAGCTCAAGTCCAAGTCAAGTCTCAAGTCTTGAGAAGGCCTGTCGCAATAATCAATTAATCGCACAAAAAATTCTAATCACTTGATTAATTTAAAAAGTGCAATAATTTTCGTGCTTGCTTGTTTCTCCTTGTGTTTTCATCTCCGTCACTGAGACAGTATAGCTTAAAGGTCACTATTATATCTATGGAATTATCATTATCTTGAACTGCTAAATGAAAAATACAATTAAAAAGCACACACGCAAAAAAATTTTCCAGATAAATTTTGCATTTTTAGTTTTTTTTCTTTAAAAAAAAAATATTTTCTTACAGTATTTACCTGACATTTGTGGTTACAACTTTTTCTAGTTTTAGCAGTAAATGTCTGCTCTTTTATTTTTAAGTGAAAATGAGGACTGTGGAAAAAAAAACAATCACAATCCTGCCTTTTATTAATACATATGAGGTTAGCAACTACAAGAGATGGTAAATGGCATGTACTTATATAGCGCCTTTATTCAAGTTAGGAGACTTGACCAAGGCGCTTTACACTACATTCATTCACCCATTCACACACACACTCACACACTGATAGTGGCAAGCCACATTATAGCCACAGCTGCCCTGGGGCTCACTGACAGAAGCGAGGCTGCCGTACACTGGCGCCACCGGGCCCTCTGACCACCATCAGTAGACAATGCAGGTGAAGTGTCTTGCCCAAGGACACAACGACACTGGAAGTCGGAGTCGGGGCTTGAACCGTCAACCCTTCGATTTCAGGGCAAACTCCTACATCCAACGCCACTGTCGCCCCCATAAAGAAAAACCCTAAACAAATAGCAGGACAATAACAATACTTTTATAAAAGAAAGATTGTGGCAATAACTTTTTGTAACTGAATGACTTGGCGGACAATATTTTCAATACAATTCAGTTTATTTATTTAGCGCCAATTTACAACATTATTCACAACATATTTCTCCTCTACCACTGCCATGAAGCTTTTAAAGCTGGGCTTGTCGATCACAGACAAGGGGAGTTTGCATGAAATAATAAGGTCCTGAATTATTGCCTTATGTCATTGATGTCCCTGGCTGTACACCTGCACTGCACTGTGGCTGATAAAATGAGATGTGTTGGACCAAGCATCGTGTATTTTTTTCTAAAGAAGCTGCAGTTTGTTGCTCTTTTATTCCCGCCTTATGTAAAGTTTTTGTAGCCAAAGGTTATTATGAACGGTGGCACCGAAACAGGGGGGGGGTAATCATCGCTTCCATATCTGTATGGGTTGCATGCATGCATGCGCACAGGCATATATGTCACGTACTGACGTCAGTGTGTTGCACAGGGAAAAATATGATTTATGGTTTTCTTTCATTTAAATGTTAGTTTTATGCTTTGCATGTTTGGAGAGGAAGATATGATTTGGTTTTCTTTGTATTTTCTTCTTGAGCTTTGCATGTTTTGATGTTTCCTTTTTATATGATTGTTTTCCTTTATTTTAGACTTTTGAATTTTTCCTGCATGTTGGGTTGTTTTGGTTTGGGTTGTTTTGGTTGTCTGAGGAGGCGGAGTGCATTAATTGTGCTGCGTAATTGCTGCTCTCAGGTGTGAGCAAGGGCTGATTAAAGCCGACATAAAAGGAGTCTGAAGGAAGGAGAAGGAGAACGGAATCTGCAGGTGACTGCTGGGATTTGTGCGCCAGGAGGGTGCACAGATGGCCCAGTAAGGAGTATTAGGGCAGAGGAGGAACCTCGCCTGTAAGTAGCGCTCCCCCTCGCTTAAAGCATAAACAGGAATATATCTTCCGACGGGGTTTTGGCACGTGGATGCTGGCGTTCTCCTTGCTTCTCTTTTTAGCTGGATCGGTCTGGAAAGGGGTTTGGCACGCCAGGGAGTGGAGCAGTGCTGGGGCGCCGCAGAGTCAGCTGTGGATCAGCCAGTGGGTGCTGCAGGCCGATCACTCGCACCAGAAGCAGCATAACAAGCGGAGCCCAACTTCCAGCCTCTGATTTTTAAGGAAAACTCTTGAATTTTAGGTTTTATCAGTAGAAGAAAAGGACTGTTTTATTATGCCACTTTTGCTGTGGCTTTTTGTATAAATAAATCATTATCATTAAATATGCGACTTAAGTGCGACTCGAGTACGAGTCACAAACTCGAGTCCCCATCTCTGAAAGGAACAAATAGCTGGGCCCAATTGCTGTTTTCCCGGGGAGACATTAGAAGCTGCTGACCGGTGCCATACTGGTTCCTGAAAGCCTGAGAGCCAACGCGGCTATTATATGAGTCCCAGTCACTGCCAGCCAACCACCCTAGCTCATCTGCAGCTAGTACACTTTCAATTCATTAAGCCTTAAAACTTGACACAGACTCTTGAACAGACTTAAACCCCTCATCCACTTTTATTTGTTATTATTTCAGTAGTGTTTACTATCTGTGTAGTTATCATATCTAATAATACCGTATTATTATTAGCTAATATAGGTACCATTTTATTTTAACCATGGTCCTTATTTTACACAGTGAACGATTTATGACTCAGGTTGGATTCACTCTTCTTTCAGTAGAATTGGAATGAACAGAGACACATTTATTTGGTTGATGATGAATAACTTTTCTGATTGCCATAGTCTAAATTAGTAAATTGGTTAAAGACAACTGGATTTTAAGCATCCAATTCAGGAGTCCAGCCTTTTATGTAAGGGTAATACCCCATTTACTCTACCCTTGAAAAACCGATCCATGCAGAGACAGGTCCGAGCTCGGATCAGTTAACCAGGCCGAGCTTGGTTCTGACGACCGTTTACACATCACGCTATCCCGGTTCCTCGACTTCTCGCCTCCTAGTGACGATCTGCGGTATTACTGCCAGTATTGAAGGAGGAAATCAAGCAGTTGGTGACGGTAATGCACCAAAAGTTGTTTGCTAACCGCCATAAAACACAAGAAGAAGAAGAGGAAGAAGGAGGGAATCAAGCAAATTAAAATGGCGGCGCCCATTACATTCAGAAAGTTATGTTAACGGCCTCAGTCTCGCCGTCATCCTAGGTCGTACCACGCTCTTTTGAAGCAATTATTTAAAATGTTGCGTGGAGAAGATTTAGATTGTTGTTTATAGTTGTTCTTCTTCTTCTGTTTTGTGTTGGTTGGCAAGCAACTTCCAGAGGGGCATTACCGCCAACTACTGGAATGCAGTGTGAATCGGGATGTGCAGCCAGACGGAGATGATGCGTTCTGCTCATGCGCTCTTGTTATCGGAGAACCGAGCCAGGGAAAAACCGAGCTGAGCCCACCTCTGGAACTGGTCTGCAGTTAGCGCGGACCAGTTGTGTCCAGCTCGGTTCAGTTCAGTTTACTTTCCATTTAAATACGATAAGTTATCTCAGTTACTGAGCTCGGACCAGTCTTGGCACAGTTTTACAAAGGTAGCCTAAATAAGAGGTATAAGAGTCCTTTTGTGTAAGCAAATTACAGTTATAATCATTAAACTGATAATAATTCATTCATTTTACCTTTGATTTGAATGACCAATAAAAAAAAAAAACTATAACTTCCAGTTCTACTTATTTTAATACATCCATAATCTTCTGGTAAACTTGCACAACACTGCCCCATTAGGTAGCAAGATGAGATCCTCAGACCTCTTGTGAGGCCATATGCCGGTGCGGTTCATGGTTTCTTACTAATGCAGGTCAATGCTAGACCTTTTGTGGCTATAGTGTTTCAGAAGTTCCTGGAAGATGAAGGAATTGAAGGTATGGACTGGCTTGCCTGTTCCCCAGACCTGAATCTGACTAAGCATATCTGGGACTTAATATCTCCATCCATCCACTAATTACACATTGCACCAAAGACTGAGCAGAAGTTGGCGGATGGTTTAGTCCAGGTCTGGGAGAATATGCCTCAGGAGACCATGTACTACCCCATCAGGACATCAGGGGCACTTGGAGGCCACACACAATACTGAACCTCATTTTGACCTGTTTAAAGTATGATACATCAACATTGGAACAGCCTGTAGTGTGTTTTTCCTCTTTAACTCCAGATCCAGCCCTCAATTGGTTAATACATTTGATTTCCATTGATGATTGTTGTGTGATTTTGTTGATAGCACATTCAACCTTGTACAAAACAAAGTTATAAATGAGAATATTGATTTCCTTCATATCTAGGATCTGTTATTTGAGTATTTCCTTTACAATATTGTTTTAGCAGTCTATGATTGATTGCGTGTATTTCAATTAATTGTGAGAGTGCCTGTGCTGGTCATGTACTGTGCCTTTATGAGACTGGTCATGGAGCAGAGTGGTATTTAGGCCAAGTTTCCCTTACCTTCTTTCTGGCTTACTTCACCTACTTGGTGGTTTGTTGATCTGGTCTTCCTCATTTCTTGCTCCTCCCTTTCCAACTTGCTAAGGTTAGCTGGGGCTAACTAGTAAGCTAATTGTTCTGGACCATCCCCTCTTTACCTGCGGCCTTCAGAAGCTTGTCACTGCTAGCTTGTTGCTTTATTATTTGTTGAAACTGATACAATATATGTGCTTTATTCCAGTCCACTGTAATACTCACATCAAAATACTGTCACTCTAATAGTAATTGTTAAATAATTAAGTGAAATTCTGACCAAGCCTTCTTACTTCAAGCCTTTTATGCAGCAAGAGTTATGCCTCTTTTTCCAACTCGATTTAAGTTCTGTTATGCCCACACTGCTACTAATTGATGGTTACTTTTAAATACTTAATTATATGAATAGTTAATGTGAAATTACCTCAGACTAATTAAAATGACTGATTTTACTACTTCAAAGACATTAAGATTTGTGTTTGCCACTTCAACATTCATTAAGATTGCTGATTGTGTTCTTTTCTTCTTTTGTGTTGTTTATTGTAGAGGATTGTAACATGTTCCACTAGTGTAGTTTACCAAGTAGTATAATGAAACAGACAATTGAATAACAGTAAATTGTTGGCTTTTTATCTTTCAACTTGATAGAGTGTAGTTTTCTGTGGTTATTTCAAATCAGTGATACATTTGTCTCCGAAGCTTATTGAATTACCCCTTTTAAGTTAACAGCCAAAATACAGAGACATCTTTTGTGTTATGCAGAGCAATTAATGATTAATAACTGCAACTATAATTTGAAATGAAGGCTATTTACATTTATTGGTGGTATATTCAACTCAGCCCCAACTAATTCAAATACCAACGTTTAAGGTAAACAACTTAACAGTTAATTAACTAATGCAATTGTTAGTTATAATTACTGAATGCTAATAGCTGTTAATAACAACCATTTGAGGCTTGTTTGCATTTGATTAGGATGATAAATTATTATAATTCAACTATTTTGCAACTTCAATATATTTATTGCAGATCCCAGTAGGGGTGGTAAATATTGGATTTAATCAGATAATATTTAGGCTGTCATATATTGTTTGTGAACATACGCTCTGCTGACTGTGTGTCAGAATGATAATAAATAATGAAGAGAGCTCAAATAAGGGGCAAACTGATAACTCTGCACATAATAGATTCATGAAAACTTCCATTGTAAATATAATAATTTATTAACATAAATCATTCAGCTCCAATTAAAACATATTTCAGTTGAAAACTTTACTAAACAAGTGAAAACTCAACTAAGCAACTATGTACATGAAGAAAAAGGGGGAAAAAAATAGTTTAAAACCATAATATGAAAAAAGGTTGAAGTAATATCACAGTTTGTCATGGATCTTATGTTTGAGAACCAAATTTCATCTTGAATAATTTGGAATGTGGTCAAATACGCAAGTGGAACTAATGGGAAGTGTCATGTTTGTTTTAAGGTTTCTAACCCACATGCAGAATACACGGACTCTGGGAAAAAGTTCAACAGTTTATTGTTTGACACACTGAGAATAAAGCACTGATTCAGGGGGTTATCAGGTCCAGGACTGGTCACGACTGGTTTCTCTGCAGAGGGGGACAGAATGGTTAGCAGATGTCCAGGTATCTTTGCTGGTAGAATGAGTGTAGGTCTGAACCTGTTCGGAGGTTTGAGCAGAGCGGCAGAGGGGGGGGAACCAGGAGGGTTCAGAGGCTGTCGGCAGGCAGAGGGCAAGGGAGAGGCAGAGCTTGGTTTGTGATCTTGCAGATTCGGATCTGTGTTTCTCTTTCAGTTTCTTCTGAGAGCGGGCAGGCAGGTATCTGACAGATTTGACTTCCAGAGTTCTTCAGAGAACAGACAGGCTGGTTTCAGACTGAGAAACTCTTCCAGAGTTTCAGGGTTCAGACAGGTTCTTCCTGGGAAGCAGAGAGGACAAAAACAGGTTAGGTTCAGGTTCAGGTTATCAGGGAGTCAGAGATTCAGACAGGCAGATTGGCTCAGGCTTGCTAACCATAACTGGCAAACACTCTGGCACTGGAGTGTTGCTCTGCCTCTCCTTAAATGCTGGTCTTCTGATGAGCAAACGAGTCGCAGGTGTGAAGTCAGCTCCAGCTCCAGGAGACCTAGAACGCCTTCTGTAGGAGAAAGGTGGACAGACCTCCAGATCCCAACAGAAAGTGTTCAAGTGGCTCAAAATATGTTAGTGTGCGGTTCAACCTGTTGGCATTTCTGTACCCCAAATTAAAAACATGAACTTATCAAAAATGATAAAAATAAAAACACTTACTTGTGCTAGGCTTATACCTCTGCTCATCTCCTTTTGACTCTGTGAACATCTAGGGGCAGAACTTCAAATACCTGGGTGTTCACAACAATAATAAACTGGACTGGACTCAGTGTAAAAGAAGGGCCAGAGCCAGAGCCACCTCCTGGGGAGGCTGTGGGCCTTTGGAGTGAGCAGGCCCCTGTTTAAAACCTTCTATGACTGGCAGCGCAGAGAGAGACTGAACAAACAAGCAAGAAGGGTCGCTTCTCTCCTAAGGTGCTGTCAAAACTCCCATCCATCATGGACAACACCTTCCGCCCTCTGCACCAGACTGTGGTGGAGCTGAGCTGCTACTTTAGTGAAAGACTTTTACACCCTGTTGCAAAAAGGAACGATACAGCAGGTCATTCATTACTGCTGCAACTAGACTGTACAATGCAACAATACAATGGCAATAGCTTTTGCAATATGTAATTACTATTTGACGCACTGTGCAATAACCTGCTTCTCTATATTTGATACCCAATGTAATAACTATACATATAAATATCCATCTATAAGTACCCATGTAAATACCCCGTACAATAACCCTGTATAATGATCCTACTATTAAAAATAAAGCTGTCATAAAATAAGTGGATGCACTGTATATACTGTCTAGATCCATGCACCCTTTTCTTCTTTTGCACATTCCTCTTTTTTCACTGTTGAGCTGATGTAACAAGTAAATGTATCCACTGTGAATAAAGCCAATCAATCAGTCAATTAGAATGGTTAGCAGCTTAGCATTGTAGTCACACATAGCAGGTGATTTATTGTTCAAGAAAGGGATACATCAAGGGAAGGGCTTCCTTTGGTCTTAAGTTTCCCACCTCCAGTCGGTATCTGAATGTATCTGAAAACTCAGAGAGAAGTCTATTTTGCAACACTTTGGGTCTGATGTCAGCTATCAGGTTAATTTTGCCATTTCTAAGTTTGCAGCTTCTCTTCTGTCTGGACAGAGGGCCATGGGGGTGTCTCTCCAATGTAAACTGGAAAGAGAGCATTCCCCAAAGAGGAAGAGAAAGTTGCTTTGGCTCAACCGGTGGTGGGCAAAGGCACACCTCTCTTGGAGTGTCTTTTGATACTGTCCTGGGGGTAGATGTTGTAGAGCAAAGTCAGCTAGAGAAAAACCTTAACTTTCTTAAACCAATGGACATGATTAATATAAAGCATGGTCACTGGTTCCCAATTTCCAAAAATACTATCATGATTTATGGCAAAAGACTATTTATAGTGATTACGCTCGCCGACGGGGGGAAAACCTAATTCCTAATCTTTCGATTATCCACAGCAGTATTGGGAAGTATCCACACCAGCCATTCCTTCAACTAGTTATGCCGGGGTTGCAGTTCCTCTGAAGTTCGTCAAGCTGCTATACATAAGGCTGGCTGCTCTTCCAATGGAGACAGGAAAGTACAGAACCTCAGAACATGGTCAGACAGCGGCTCTATCACTTCTACATGAAGAGTACAGCGGATGTCCCCTGAAGAAGCTGTCCCTAGCCACAGGAACAGCTTTAGATCAAACAGAACTTTAGATTGCCATCACCTGCAAAAGCCTGAGAAGGTGGTCATAGCTAGTTGTAGTTGCTCTGATGGAGCAAAATACTTGGCAGTTTCTGTCAAGGGTTTGTTGTCAATCTTTGCTAGATGAAGGTATAATCAATATCAGACAAATGGGTATTGTTAAGAGATTGAGATGTTTTGAATTTGAATGATGTGACTACATGGCGCGTCTTTGGCTACAACAATGCTGCAGTGGAAGTGAATAAATAGATAATCCTACTGTACAGCCTTAACTGCTTAAGGAGGATTTTGACCAGAACGTTTTGTTGTTCCAATTTAAACATGTCACACAAGTAGAAATCACAGAAGTAAAAATCTATTAGTGGGACCAAATGCACCTGGATCAGGTATGATAAGCCAAATGTGCCACATATTTCGTAATTTAAAACCTGGAAAAATCTCTACCTATAAATTTTAACATTTAAATGTTACTTGAGATGAGAGCATTAAATAAATAAATTAGATTTTTATCCTTATAAAATAAAAAAATAAAAAATTAACCTAACAATAAATGACAATAAAGGAAGTCTAAGTCTATATAGATCTATATATATATATATATATATATATATATATATATATATATATATATATATATATATATAGATCTCACATTAGGTTAATAAACTTAAAATCTAGCTAATTATGACTTGCATAATTCTTAATAACTGCATTTTTGTCTGCTGTTGGTTGGTTTAATTTACCTAAACTTTCATAAAGGATACACGTGAATTTCAACAATGATGAATATAGAGTATTTCTCTTCTCTTCTGTAGTTTAGCTTATTAGTTTTTGTACACAGTGTCTGAGGCATTATTGAGTGTTGCTTATTTAACATGGGAAAACTAGTCTCTACAATACTTCCACAGTTAATTGCTATATATGACCAGGCCGATATCATTCCCTGATCTTTTTGAGTGGCAGAGTGTCTGCAAGGGGGGTAAATGGATAAATTTGCTTATTCCAAAGAAAATAAAAAATGTCAGCAGTTTTTTTTCCCAACCAACATGCATTTCTCAGCTTTTGACCAATATCACATTTCTTCCTCCATTAAAAAGAAATAAATGCAGAGCCTTTCTTACTCCTGTATCTTTTAAACAGCCACATTTCAATGTTAAACATTTTTTTCCTAAATAAAGATCAAATATAAACTAATCTAATATTCTGTAGATGTTGAAATAAAGTACATCATTTGCATCCAATGCTCTCAATCGATCTGCCTCTGTGGTGTATTTTTTACCTAGAGTAGACATTTCCCAGCTGTAGGGCTTTCAGGTACTTTCAGCACAAATGGTCTTATTCTCAGAAGAAAGAGTTCCGTTCTTGGATTAGGGGTTAGGTTTTGTACAAGGTGTGAATTTAGTTTAGTTTAGGTATATGTTGGTAATATGTAGGTTTTTTTTTTTAGCTAATTACTGTTAAACTTCCCTGTCTGCCAAATGGCTCCACAGAGTTGTCTCAAAGGTGGTCAGAATATGAAACTTGCTTGAGATCAAATGCAAAGTTCAACAGCCGGATTCCATTCTCTTCCTGTTCTGTACAGGTCAAAACTGTTAAAACATGAAATCTTCAGTTGTGACTTGCAGTTGCAGTGTCTGGTTACAGGCCACTAGAAGGGTTTGGTATTTATGTGAAGTTTGCTGACTAAGTGGTTGATTGAGGTCAGTTTTAAAGGATAGACTTGAGACAAGTTTTCAATAACATAAGACTAAACTAAAACCAAATTACATTGAACTATTTGGGAGTGCCTGGCTCTTGTTGAGGGGTTTAGTTTGCATTCTATTGCCTGGTTACAGACCACTATAGAAGGTATTTTTTTATGTACAAAGTTGTTAGTCTGGGAACTGTTGAGCAAGAGAGTTATTGCTCTTCAGCTGAAAGAAAGCCCAGAAGGTAACTGGGATTAATAAAGAAATGAAAAGATACAAATAAATAGGTAGAAGTGGTTGTATGTACTCCACTTACATTAAAAAAGGAAATCAAATGTGGTTGGAAATTGGTATCTTGGCAAGCAATATTTGGTTGTCATAATCTTACTCAGGGTAACAATTTTCAACCTTCCTGAAATGGCAAAACAAGGATATGCAGGGATTTTCATCAGAATTTACTCTGAATATTTTCGGCTCACATTAGTTTCAAAACCCTTTAGGCTCTACAATTTAAGATGTTGTCATCAGCACCTCATCTCCACTGACTGAATTTAATACCTTTGTCAGCACCCCTCATCCAGTTGCTAAAAACGTGAATACTAAGCAAACATCTCTAGGGTGAATATGGCAAGTAGGTCCTTGATCTGTCGGTTTGTTAATTTGGAAGTTCCAAACTGAAAAACATTGAATACTCCCTGCTTTAAACTGTTCGATGTTATACTGTGACCTTGCTATCATTCCACCCCAATCAATTAGAATATGATCAAATTGTGAATTCAAGTAACTCAGTTTCATAATTTAAAGCTACAGTGTGTAATAATTACAGGGATATACAGTCAGAAATGTAATATATTATACATAACTATGTTATTTATCATCATCTACGAGCTCAGCCTCTTAACCTTAATATTTGCTTTGTCTTAGAATTCGTTATTTATAATTACATAGGAGCGGGTCTCGCAGCCATGGAGGCAGACATCTTTACGCTACGGCAGCGCAGAGCCAACAAACTAGCGATTGCGAGATCGCCCATTACGCTCGAAAGTAACTACGGCAAGTTGAGAGAGATGAACTTAGACGGTACTGAACACACAGACTAATGAAATACTATCTGTAAAATTATCTATGTAAACAAACCTCATCACTTGAGAAGGTAGGTGATGCTGACGTTGTGGAAGACATTTTGTCCCGTAACGCTCGCCGTACTGTTGGGTGGGAGAAGCGGTGGGGGGGAGATGTTCATGTTGCTGCGGTCTGCAGTCTGGACGTTAGATGTCGCTGAAAATTACACACTGTAGCTTTAAATTGTTATATTATGGAAATGGGCATTAAACAGGTTAATATATTTTACCCAATAACTGTTTTTAGGATTATTTTGGTACTAGATAAGACAAATAAAAAGATATTTTTAATACAGAAATTTTAAAAACATCTAAAAAAAATCAAAAACATATGTCCCCTAAAGAGTATATGTTGGGATCCTGAGGCTTGCCCACCAGAGGGCGCCGAGGATCCTCTTCTGTTATATGTTTTCTGTCAGGAACTGGGGTTACTGTTGGGATCTGGAGATCTACCATCTGTCTCCAGCAGAGAGCGCTGTGGGTCTCCTGGGCTGGAGCCTCTAGCACACCTGAAGCTCATTAACCCATCAGGAGACCTTTCTACATAAGCAGCAGTCAGACCTTCCTTCGAGGCCGCAGTGTTGACCAAGTTTGGTTAGCAAACCTAACCTCTGTTAATATAGTGAATCACAGTAGACTCTAGAGAGAAACTGGATTCTAACCTGCCTCTGTCTTCTTTACTCACAGAAAGCCTGACTGAAGTCTGAAGCTCTGGATGAGCTTTACCTGGAAACCTGCCTGCCTGCCCAAGGAAGCTAAACCTGAAGATCTCAGTCTTGATTCCTCCTTCAGCTCTCAGGGAAGAGCTGGGAAGCTAAACCTGAAGATCTCAGTCTGGATTCCTCCTTCAGCTCTCAGGGAAGAGCTAGGAAAACTAAACCCAAGTCTGAGACTCTCTAGCCAGAAGCTAGACGCTGCTGCCGCTGAGTTCTCTGCTACTTCCAAATTCTCTGGACCCAACCAGTTCCCCATCTCAAAGATCTGTCAGAACCACTTCAAGGTACATTCAGAAATTACTCACTCGTCAAACCATCTAACTGCCTGGCTAATCAAACTCTCCATTTCTCCAGATATCAGTGATCCCAGTCCCGGACCTGTACCAGAACCAGTCCATTTTTCTCTGTGTGTTTTCCCCAATAAATAATATTGCTAAACTTTTACTCTGTCTCCAGAGGTGTTCTGCATGTGGGTTTAGTCCTATAAGCCAATCATGACAGAACACTGCGGCCACAAACAAAACCCAACAGACACCCCACGGAGGTTTATCAAGGAGCAAGCTGTTCAGATCCAGGAATACGACTCAACCCTCCGTGAGTTAAACACCAGTTCTGATTTAAAGGAACAAACTTTCCAGATTTTAGCAGGCTACGTGAGAAACGCTAACACGGCGCCAGCTCAACTTCCGGTTCCGGAGTCAACTCCGCCTCAAGGGGCGGAGCGAGTTTCGTCACTTCCGGAATTCCGCCCGGTTTCAGTTCCAAGGTCAGAATCTGTTCCGTCACTTCCTTATTTCCGTCCCTCACTATTTTCTAGCAAGTCTAGTGAATGCAAAGGTTTTCTCTGGCAGTGCAAATTATTTTTTGAACTAAATCCGTCCAGTTTCCCTGACGATGAGAGAAAAATTGTTTTTATTCTCTCACTTTTATCTGGTAAAGCCTGTGAATGGAAAGAGACCCGTTTTCCTTCTGAATCAACTATCACCTGTACATTAGAAGAGTTTCTTAACGATTTCACTCTAGTCTTTTCCAGTAAATCTGTCGAGTCTCATGGTTTGTCTAACATTAAACAAGGTAATAGATCCTTCGAACATTTTTCAGAAGACTTCCGGGTCAGAGCCGCCGCTTCCGGTTGGAGTGATGCCATGCTTAAATCCATCTACATAAAGGCCTTAAATAAAGAAATTAGGAACAAACTAGCCACTTAGATAAATCTGCAACCCTGGAAGAGCTCATTCACACAGCCTTATACCATGAACACAGACTCAAACCCAGGTCTAGGAAACCAGTTCAACCCAGCTTAGTCCAGTCCAGTCCAGCTCAGTCCAGTCCAGTACAGCTCTGTACAGCCCTGTTCAGTCCACTACTGCACAGTTCTGTCCAGTTCAGCCATCCCTTACATGACCCAGCTAGCACCATCCATTAAGAAGCTTAAAGTCAAACCATAAGTCAATACCCAAACAGTCAGAGCTCCTGTAATCCAAGAATCAGATCTCTGGAACTTCTTCTTCGGGGATAGAGACGATTTGTTCCCCTTCTTGTCACCTCATCATAAACCATCTAGCCCAATTCCTAAGTCTGTTAGCTTTTCAGCTAAACCAGCACCTGAACCCAATTGCACACCAGTTAGCCTTTATCCACAGTCATTCTCTGAACCTATTAACCCAGCACCTAATGAACCCCGACGTAAGAGACGGCGGCGCCGTAAGCCAGCTCTGAGCCGTCTAGAGACTCCTGAACCAGCTCTGAGCTGTCTAGAGACCCCTGAGCCGGTTCTGAGCCGTCTAAAGACCCCTGAGCCAGCCGTGAGCCGTCTCGAGTCAGATCTGTGCCACTTCAAAACTCCTGAGTCAGCTCCATGCTATTTTGAAACTCTTGAGTCTGCTCCGTGCCGTTTAGAGACCCCTGAACCAGCTCCGAGCAGTCTAGAGACTCCCGAGCCGGTTCTGAGCCGTCTAAAGACCCCTGAATTAGCTCTGTGCCGTCTAGAGACCCCTGAGTTAGCTCTGTGCCGTCTAGAGACCCCTGAGTTAGCTCTGTGCCGTCTAGAGACCCCTGAGTTAGCTCTGTGCCGTCCAGAGACCCCTGAGCTAGCTCTGTGCCTTCCAGAGACCCCTGAGCAGAATTTTAAAGAGGTATGTGATTTTACGCCTCCCAGGACTTTTCTGCAGGCAGCCTTGACCGCCAAGAGTCCTCTGCAAGCATCACCAGCCTCTTCAGAGACCGAACCTTTGCCGCTACGGGCGGTTTCTCCCTTGCTGGAGTTGGAGCCACAGTCGGTGGTCTCCTCTGTTCCAGATGTGGAACCACAGTGGGTGGTCTCCTCTGTTCCTGAGGTGGAGCCAAAGTCGGTGGTCTCCTCTGTTCCCGAGCTGGAGCCACGGTCGGTGGACCCCTCTGTTCCAGATGTGGAACCACAGTCGGTGGACCCCTCTGTTCCTGATGTGGAGCCACAGTCGGTGGTCTCCTCTGTTCCTGACCCGGAGCCGCAATCGGCGGGCTCCTCTGTTCCTGATCCGGAGCCGCAATCGGTGGGCTCCTCTGTTCCTGATCCGGAGCCGCCGCAATCGGCGGGCTCCTCTGTTCCTGATCCAGAGCCGCAATCGGCGGGCTCCTCTGTTCCTGATCCGGAGCCGCAATCGGCGGGCTCCTCTGTTCCTGATCTGGAGCCGCAGTCGGCGGCCACCACAGAGCCTGTTCCTGAGCCGCAGTCGGCGGCCACCACAGAGCCTGTTCCTGAGCCGCAGTCTGCGGCCACCACTGAGCCTGTTCCCGAGCCGCAGTCGGCGGCCACCACTGAGCCTGTTCCAGAGCCGCAGTCCGCGGCCCCCTCTGAGACTGTAGCTGAGCCGCTTAAGAGGGGTCGGCGCTCCCCTTGGGGCTTCCTGTTTAAACTGGGGCGCCGTCCTCCTCCTAAGGTCCTGCAACAGCGGCTGATACGTCGTCCTTCACCAAAGGCTCTGCTTCGCCTCCGGCCCTGCGGTCAGTCTCCAGAGCGTCTGCTTCACCTCCAACCCAGTGGTCAGCCTTCTGAGACTCCGCTTCGCCTTCGGCCCCGCGGCCGGTCTCCAGAGCGTCAGCCTCGCTTCCAGCCCCGCGGCCGTCCTCCAGAACGTCTGCTTCGTCTTCGGCCCCGCGGCCGGCCTCCAGAGCGTCTGATCCTGATCCCTGTGGTACTCCACAGGTAACCCTTGAGCATGAGGAAGATTTGCCATAAACGAGAACAAACTGAAATCATCAGATAGATAAGATTTAAACCAGCCTAGCACTGTTCCTTTAATTCCTACAAAATATTCAAGTCTTTCTAGAAGAATATTATGATCAACTATATCAAATTAAGCACAGAGATCTAACAGAACCAGTACAGATACAAATACTTTCAACAGCATATGTGTCATGATTTTATCTAAGGCTCGGACCCACATGCAGTGAAACCAAACAGAGAGACACAGATGAAAAGTTTGACGGGTTTTATTGAAGATGTTAAGCTCGGTGCAGAGTTTCCCTGAACTCTGAACTGGAAGGCGAGGGGAAGACAGACTGTTAGTTCAGGCTCAGTGGGAAATTTGATTTGTTGATCTTGAAGGAGAGGATCTGATTGTTTACTCACGTTTCCAGAGAAGTGAAGGATCCTTGACTCCAATCTGTGTTTCGGTTTTCCAGTGTATGTCTGATTCGGCAGGGGGCGGAACAGGGTTTACCCAGAACTCGGACGGTGTAGGTGAACAGAGACGCTGATTGCCACTCAAATTTCCTGCTGTACTTGAATGGGTCGTAGTGAAGATGATTCCCTTGCTCAGATAGTAATTTCAACATCCTTAAAAAGGAGACTGGATCCAAACCTCCTGTTTGAATCCCTGGCTCAGTTTAAGACTCAGTTGATCCCTCCTGGGAGAGGAGGTCCGAAAGGTCCAGTTTGCAGGATGACTTCCTGCCAAGAGGCAAAGACAAAAATAAAAGTTAAAACTCAGGGAGACAAGAACTCAGTCTTACTCAGAGAAAACTCAGCTTGGCTAGAGTACCAAAAACTGGCAAACACTCTGGCGTCGAGGTAGTGGCAATCAGCAGCTTAAGGCCCCGTCCACACGAAGTCAAAACGAACACGAAACACTAATATTTTCCAGAACGTTTGTCTTAAAGACGGAGACGTAAAATAAATGTGATCGACCACATGAATGCATGAAAACGCTGCAAAATGTACGCCAGGCCTGTAAGTGGCGCTGTGGTGCCAAAGCAAAAATAGGCGAAAACAGGCAACGAAATGTTGGGCATGCGCAGTAATATTTATACAACAACCAAACCGGAAAACCGGAAAATGGCCCTGCGGGTCCATTTTCGTGGTTCAGTCAAATTCGGGTGCTGAACTATGTCGTTGATATTGCTCTGTTCTTCCTGGAGATATTCCAGAAGAAGAAGATTCTGTTGTAAGCCCGACAGCAGGGTGAGTAGCATGAGCAGCAACCATTTAACACAGTACGGCGCCATTGTTGTTGTGATACTGTGTCGCGCATGCGTGTTTAGAGGCGACGCTATGACGCATGCGTGTAAAAAAAAAATGCGGTCAGACCTTAAAGATGGAAACGTGAAAACAGCGTTTCAAAATCTTACCACTCTGAAGGCCTAATAAAAAAAGATCGTTTACAGACCCCGAACCGCCGGCTTCGTATGGATGCGAGGCTGGTTTGGTGAAAAATGTGTGCGTATAGGCCAGGGTTTGACTTTGTGTGGACGGGCCTAAGAGCACTCTGTTAATGAGGTAACTGTCAGCTGGTGTGTAAGGAGGCGAACCGGAGTCAGGCGCCTCCTGTTGGTGGAAGGGAGACAAACACAAAAACAAACACACAGATAAAAGCCCTGACAATATGACTCTAAAATCCTGCCTTTAAAATCTTGTTAACACTGTGAAGAATAAATTGTTCTTTCTTTTCCTGGTAGATGCGATGTGGCTCTTCAAGTTATCACTAATTTTACAAAACTTATTATGGACTTCAAGCAGCTTTTTTGTTTGCCTCTCACATGTTTATTTATCAACATGTTTATTAAACCTTTCCTACATAAATGATCTGTGGTCAGGGCTTGTTCAGTCTCTACTTCCTGTTTATCACAGCCATGCAAGGTGACATAACATTGAGGACAACGTATAATGACTTTATGCTTTGCGCTTCTTTGTTAATTCTCTTAGAAACTAATGGAAACACAGCATTTGTGTGTTTACTTTTTATTTTTTTTTTATTTTAAAAGTTTGCTTAAAGTATGCACTTCAGTTAGATTGAAAAAACACAGCTAATGTTAAGGCCTGATATATAACAATGCAACAAGTGGATTGCCTGTGATTACACTTATCTGTGTTTGTGGTGTATGGCAGTTGTTAGAGGAAAGTACGAATGAATGATAACAGAAGGGTCCATGATTGTATTCAGAAAAGATTAAAACTCCAGGATAAAATCATATATAAAGCTGATGTAACATTTTAAACATTTTTAGATGCCTATGATGAACACAGTCCAATAAAAACATATAAGAAATGTTGCTATTCTGAAAAAGCATGAATCACAAAAGGATTGCAGATTGCCAGTAAAAAAGGAACACTATATAGAGAATCCTTAAAATATTGAACAGCAGGGACAATATTTACAAAATATATCACAATAAAATGGCTAAACATTTAAAGACGTATACACATAAATATTTTAGTAAACTATTAAATGAAAATAGTATATAGAGATAATATATCAAACAATAATATTAGAAAATACATTTTCACCATGTTTTTAGTAACAATATAATTATTTATATTTATATTTGTAGTAGGGGTGTGCATTGGCACTGCCCTCACGATTCGATTAGATTACGATTCACCAGGTAACGATTCGATTTAATTCGATTCTACGATGCATTGCGATGCATCAAAATCCCATTGACTTCGTAAAATAAGAAATGTGCCCAGATATCCGCTTTCCAAGCTTTTGGTGTGTTTTTAATTAGGCCTACCCGTCTATTGTGGTCATCTCAATCAATTTGACTGTATGATCTGGTTGAACTGTAAAGTGCCTTGAGATGACATGTGTTGTGAATTTGGCGCTATATAAATAAACTGAATTGAATTGAATCTCCCTCCGCCTCAGCCATCTTGATTGTTGTTGGTATGCCCCCGGAAGTAATTGAAACTTCACAACTTGTCCATTTGAGGCCAGAAAATAAACTGTGACATAATCGATTATGGCACGTTGCCGCATCGACGCTGAATCGTGCATGCCCCGCATTGCAATGCATCGCTGAATCGATTATTGTTGACACCCCTAATTTGTAGGGATTCAAAATTTCAGTTAGCATGAAAATGTGTTAAAAAACCCAAATCCAGTGCCTTAGCACTGAAAGAGGAAAATAATTTATAGGTCTTCAAAAGTAAAAATAAATAGTAATAAAACAGTGATACCATTATTACTGTCATGATTTGGTGCTGAGGACTGGCCTAATTGCTAATTTCATTCACCGGTCTATCTCTGCTCGGTTTCTCATTTACTGCTCATCTGATCCATCTGCTCCTGTCTCTTTTTAAGCTGCTTGCTCACAGTCATCAGCACTAAGATTATGACAGAAGGTCAGACAAACAGATCAGAACAGGACCAGATGCAAATGCCTGAGGCCCTGGAAACTACCAAACAAAGAATCCAAGCCTTGAAACATAAGGAATTGTGATGTTATGCTTGAACAGATGAATTAGGATAAGTACGTCCTCGTCTGGAGCTTGAAAGGGGTAGAAGAAAGGGAACCAGATGAAAATGTAAAAAATTATGATAGTTTTGGTGTTGTGATGGATGACGATGGCAGCTTTTTGGAAGCAAACTGAGCATTTTGAAGTACAGGCTTTGAAATCAGAGTCCTGGATAATGATTGGCCATAGTGGAGGAGTGGCGCGAGGCTGACAGGTTTACTGTAAGATGGTAGCAGACTGCTATTGGATGAGAAGTGAGCTTGAATGTATTCTTCAGTTTGAATTTTTGCCTGGGCTTCATATTCCACAATGAATGACTGAGTATTTCACAAGAAATGCTCCATATACCCTTATTTACTAGTAGGTGACAGGTGTACATTCAAGAACTATTATTAACAGATCACAATTATAATCACAGGCAGTTGAAGCATATTATTATGATCTACTCAGATTGACTGTGATTTGATGATTTGAGTATAAGTATTGCTTATTAAATTCAACATAGATGACTTTACAGATCAAATTCTTAACTTTGAAGAGTTGGAAGAAAAGATTTGTTCCCCTGAAAATGATTATTAATAGTTTATAACAGGCACTATTTTAAATATATTTCAACACATTTAAAAAATCCTCTGAAATTTGTTATTTATGATAATGTTGTAAGTTTACTTATCTTTTATAACATATTTAACTAGCTTTATATTCAGTATATTTGTTGCCTTTTCTTCTATATTTTTAATATGCTACTGTGCAGAGGAGCATCCTTAACAAGACCTACGATGTCCCACATCAATCCCCGAAAAATAAAGTTAACCGAGCACTTATGATCAGGCCTCAATTCTTTTGAAATAAATGAAAGTAAGAAACGTTTGTTTTTAGTTAGATGAATGAAAGAACCAAACATTTGTTCTTATAAGTAAGTTAAGCAAACAGCTCATTATGCTGTGCAGCTCAGTTTCCTAAAATCTGCTATGATATGCATAGTAAATTCCATTTAGAAAACACCCTTCTATAACACATTTAGGAAAATAAAAGAACACTGCAGCCTATGTGTTTTTCATCAATAATATGAACTATTGTTCACAGTAAGCATTATAATGATCCCATTTACATATACATACTTTAAGTACTAATATTTTAAAAACAAAACAACAGAATCTATAAAACAAAAAAATAACTCCAAAAGATCACATCTCGATATAACAGTGTCTGATACAAAAAAAAAGTTTTTAAAGAATGGCCTGAAAGCATCAACTTTTGGAGAAAAACATTTGAGATAAGAGTTTAGATATATTATGGTGAGATTGTTTTTGTGTTTGCATGCGCCAGTGTGTTTCAGTTAAATTCCATCCCTCATACCTGGGGGCTTCTGTCATCGTCACTCCATATTTCTCCTGCCTATGCAGCTTGGACGTTTTATTTTATTTGCTTGCTATAGACCAAGGTCTGGATGATTGATAGACCAACGTCAGGTACCCTCTGCCCATTTCTCAAATGCCCACTATAGAGGACAGGAGACTTCCAGGTCCACACATACACACAAATAAAAACACACATCAAGAAAGCTTAACAATATTTATAACCTGCTACCTGCACTGAAAAGAGTTAAAGATTTGGGTAAAACCTGTACAGGTATATTTCAACCAATTAGACTGTTGTCAAAAGGATTAGCAATAGTATGCAAACAGAAAAAATAATAATAACTATAAAACACCCCAATGTTGCATGAACTAGTGGTTAAGTGAAAGGAAATATAAAACTATTCACAAATAACAGGGATAGATTCAGGCTTAAGAGGTTGTTGACTGTTGAAGCCAATCCCATCCAAGAAAAAGGTCAAGATTTTTTAGGGAAAAGTAATTGCTGAGAATGTGCTGTCTGCACACACTTAGAACTTAGCCCAGTTGGTGAAGTTGCATTCCTTTTGCAGCCCCCCCCCCCCCAACCAGTGAAATCAGCCATTTACCATTGTATTTGATTAAATAGTAAACTTGCCTGTCTTAAACTTTATAGAGAATTATTTGGCTGTTGTCTAGGGAGGAATATTAGAAAACCCCAATGATGCAGATGATCGGGAAGTTGCTATCAAACCATTCTTTTTCAATAGTAATTCTGTATAATTAATATTGTATATTTATGTATTTAATAACACATAAAATTGATAATCAATAGGGGAGTGGTGGTCTAGTGGTTAGAGCAGTGCACTTGTGCTCTGAGAAGGTTGCAAATACCCGGTTCGATCCCCACAACTTCCACTCTGGGTCCCTGGGCAAAACCCTGAACCCCACATTGCTCCCTGTGCACCACACAATGGCAGCTTACTACTCCCCTATGAGTCAAAGTAAAACTGACATGATAAATAATTACTGAAAAGCGTATTTCCAGAAGTATGTTAAAGGGTGGAAGATGAATAGGTAAGAATTTTACAATGGAACAGAGTGCAATTATCCACGAGACTAAATTTATACCCTTTTTGTGTTTTTAGAAGATATTTCACTGATGATTTTTTTTTTTCCAGGGGATTATGAAGTGGCATGATTGAGTCCAGAAAAAATATTTGTAACACAAAAATGCTGGTAAAACTCATCAGAAAAATAACGCAGAGATTATGTAATGAGAAGCTGGTATCATCTGCATTGATTATTTTTTTAAATTCATGAACAACACCTGAACCTTTAGGATGGCTGTCTTTATGGATTTACTTTAGTTTATTTATTTAAATGGAGGCATGTAAATCTTGAGTAAGGACCAGGGGTACAGTTTTTGCTATTGAGCAAGAAGAAGGAGGTTTTCATTGATTTGTTATTAAATAGTTAGATACTTACCAATTCTTAGCTAGGTGTATGTCTTGGGAATGGGGAAAGGGAAATTAAATTATGTAGGGTTTTCTAAGAGAAATAAAATTTAATGACTCATAGTTTTTGCTTGATTGTTTTTTTAATTAGTTGTTGTATATGTTGATAGTTTTAGGCAGGAAGGAATGTCTGTAGCGGTGTCTTGTGCAAGATCTGAAGAAGACTTTGAAGAAACAACAGCAGTTGTGGTGGACATAGCAATACCAAGTGACTGCAACATCAGGATGGAGGAACATGGAGTTTTTCTTCTCCACTGCCGCTACAAGCATGCTTAGTGTGAGGGATTGCATTCGAGTCAAAGCAATCAACTGGTTTTCCTTTGATAGAAACTTTGAATCAATTTGACTGTATGATCTACTGAACTGTAAATTGCCTTGAGATGACACATGTTGTAAATTGGCGCTATAGAAATAAACTGAATTGAATTGAATAGAAACTACAGAAATAACAGGGTCTCAGAAAAGAGCTGGAGTAAACCTTGAAAGCCAAGGCATCAGTGGTACCCGTGGTCATTAGGTTACTCAGGGCAGTGACCCCCAAACTTGAGGAGTGGTTAGGTCAGACCCCTAAAAATAGATCAGACATCTCAGCCCAGAAAAGGGCAGTTCTATGAACAACAAAGATACTGCATAGAGCCATCAAGCTCCCAGGCCTCTGGTAGAGGAGCTGAGCTTGGAGGGAAAAAAGGAAGACTGCCCATGGTGGGATGAAGAAGAGTTTATTTTTTTGTATATATGTATATATGTGTACATACTACATAAAATAGAAGGGAGATGCAGTGAAGTCACAGGTGAACAGCTTGTCACCCGCTATGTGAATTGCTGGTGTTATGTTAGGTGAGGAAGGGTAGCTGAATTTGTCTGCTGGAATCGCAAACAAAAGCAAAAATTGCTTGTTGGCTGACAACTACAAAAAAAAAAGCCCTCCGGTCATCTTAACAACAATGGTATGTGAAATAACCTCTGGGCTTGCCCCTCCCCAACATGAAAATACTTTAACAATTAGTGCATCATCATATGTTGTGAGTTAAGGGGGTACCGTTAAAGACTCTCCCTAGACTGCAATGAGTCACAAATTCATATGGTCATAGATTGTGATACAACAAAGGCTGGCTAAAGAGTTTAAAAAGCAGTCTGCCATTTTGAAACCTCTGAATTGGTTATTCAAATTACTGAGTGGATTCTTAATTTTTTTTATTTAAACATTTTGCAATAATATGAAAAAGAAATGTTTTCTCAGAACTTTTGTTTTTTTCTCCATTAGCTTCTAGTTTTCTCTTGATGTATGACAAATCAGATGAAAAAAAATGCCGAATTTTGTCCATGTGGAAACAACAAATCCCCTTGTTAGGATGGCCACATGGGTGGCAATTAATTGAGCAGGGGTTGGCATGGTCATCCCCTAGGTCCCCCTTTCTGTCCCTAATTGATACCCCCTGGCCACCCTAACACCCCCAGTCCCTTCCAAATCAGTAGGGGATTCATATCAGGAGCCAGGGGACCACACTGTGCACATTAAGCATACACCTTTCCGCTCCTAGTTGTGATGTTTGCAGACGTGAATGGTTGTAGTCGATTGTATTTGGGGTTGTTGGTGGAGGGTACGAGACAGTTGATTATTGACGGCAGTGCCTCTCCCAACCAAGCCCCATAGCCCTAAGTGTCTCCACTGTATTTAAATGTCAGCAGTAGAACAGGGCAAGATATGATGAAAGGGAAGGCCCTGCAATCGTCTTACCCACACTCCCACTAGGCCTACTGTTCTTCACCTGAAAACCCTCTTGGTGGTGTTTCTTTGTGTCTGCCATGGTGTAAATTTTTGTGATGGGCACAGATGTTGTTTTTTTTTTTTTTACTTTACCAGGGTTGTTGGTCTGATTTGCAAGAACCCATTGCATTTTGACAACAGTATCCCTCCTAACAACAAAGCTCTGTGTGCTGTTTTTAGAAGTGTAGGACAGGGCCAGCCAGGTAAACAATGCAGTATCCTCTGCACAGGGACTCCCCACCCCAAGTGTGGGTGCTGACATTAGGGGATTAAATGAAGGGGCTTCCCTCTGCAGCTTCTTCCCCTACAGAGAAGAAGCTCACCCAAGTGTAGAGCCCCCTGTTGGCATCCCAGGACCCAGTGATTTGTCACTCCCGCCTGAACCCCAGGCCATACACAGGCCCTGGCATGCACTTTTAGTCTCCAGCCCCATAATGTTCAACCGAATCTCTCCACTAATGGGCCACAATAGGGGCTATCGAGAGCCCCATTCCACCAGGCTCCATCCCCTGTGTGGACACAGCAGCTTTTTGATCAGATTACATTGAGGTGTGAATCTGTATGCTTTGCTTGGCCATGCCAAGTCAAAGAAAGAAGTAGCTCTGCAGGTTGCTGCATTTGCCACAATCAAAATTTGACTACGGTGTGGTAAATATACCTCATTTGCTTCCAATGGACACATGAAATTTCTCCTAGACACAAGTACAGCATCCTATATAAATCACCCTCTCTTTTTTCCTGGTCTCTGCTTTTTTTCTCTCTAAGAACAGGGCTACAGTTGGGATTTGTTTTCTCAGGGAGACATAAAAAAAATGTTAACCGACAAAGAAGGAAATATTTCCACCAGCTGGTTTAATGACCTTTCCACTGAAGTTCTAGCACTAAGAAAAAGTCAAGGTTAAGCATCTTCAGTTTTTAGTTTGAGCATGTTAACTAGCAGTGGTATTTATTGTGATCCAGGGGGGGCACCACCTAAAGTCTTGCCTAGGGCACCAAATTGGTCAATACCGGTCCTGCTCGATGGCTTTGATAGATGTGCAAAAGTTTAAATTAAGTAATGTATGCTTCAGTGCAGGAACTTGAATTAATATATTAAATCATGCAATAATTATAATTTACTACAATCACAATATAACCTAGGGTCCATTAATTTTATAAATATTTATTAAATTATCTATATTTTTTTTTTAGTTTTATTAAATGACACATCTTAAAAAATTATACCACAAGGTATTAATTTGTTGAACTGTGGCACTCGTCACTCACCTTAAGTATGACAAGTGTGAAAAATTGTTAATGACAAATCAGTGTAGAGTCAGTGGCTCTCATTTGTCGCTGGTCCGAGTTCAAGCTGGGTATTGATGATTATAGGCTACTTTACAGCTAAACAAGAGGATAAGTGTTACAGTGGTTGGTCACTGTTATAGTCATGATAAGCTGATTGCTTTTAAATAGTTGTTATGAGTGACCCCTGACATAAACTTTCTTGGTTTGGCTTAGCAGGCTTTTTATATCAGCTATCTGCGAAAATCATATATCGTTTCTGTTATTCTGATTTGGAATGAGTTGTATTTAGTGTATCTTAATTATAAAATAATGTATAATCTATATACATAGAGCATAATTTTCTGCCTAAAATATAATGTAAAAGTTTTACATTGTATTTTGTTATAATTTTAAAGATTTTCTTAACAGTTTATCTACACGTGTGCCCTTGAAACCCCATGTGGCTGCAAGAGATTCACAAGTAATCAATAAGCATAGTTTTAAGTCTTAGATTTTACTCTGTATAATGATGGCAATAAAAGGATTGAGGAGAAAAAGAAAGAGACGTGAGAGTAAGAGAAATGAGATAATAACACAGAAGGCAGGATGGGGGGGTGACATTCTTATACATTAGCAGTCTACAGTCAAAGTCACCTTCATTACAATACAGTGTTCATAATGTCTTTGTTGAATTAGCAAACTCTACTTCCTGCACTAAGAAGAATACAGGGGACATTTGTCTATGAAAAAGCAGAAGCTTTCTCGGAATATGTTGTTCAAGGTTATTTTGGTTGCATACAATTGCATTCAATGGGTTCCAATCTGATTTTAAGCTAAAGTTAAGAAAGGATATGCATATCTCAATGCATAATCATCAGAGGCTAAAGGGTGCAATGAAAATAACGGTGTTTACCAGAATTATGATCCACAGTAGTGTTGTAAATGTGTCCCACTCAACTCACTCACCAGTGATGTTTAGTGCGCTGCTGTCTGTTTTTATTCTCGTTTTTCTTGACAGCTATAGATTTTCTTTTCCCAAATGGTGTTTTAACAGAACACACACTGCTTCGCCATGAGGTTACACAGATTAAAAAAGGCACTATGATGCCCCAACAATGTGTCACTTGAAATACATTTTGTTGTTTGATTCTCAGAATCTGTCTGACTTGACATATACAACTGTTGTCTTCAAAGAATGAATGGGCTTTTTTAATGGAAATTAATGGAAATTAATGGATTACATCAAGAGAAATTAATGGATTATAAACCAATGCAATAAATGTGATATTATTATTATTATTTTTTTTTATCTAAAAGTAAAAAAAAATAAAAATAAAGAAAGTAGTTCAAATGCTCTTGCCAAGTAGCGTGGTTACAGAATTACAAATTACCTCAGTAGAGCAATATGGTACTGCATGACTGTTATCTGACAGGCTGTGTAGAAGAGAAATCTCTGTCATTTTATAGTCCTGGGCCTTTATTTCTCTTTTTTCCTTGTGTTTCTATGTGAGGACCCTGCTAAAGCCTTCTTTCCTCTCTATGATCATATTGGCAAGAAACCAGGATCTCTTTGTTCGGGCCACACCTGCCTGTCCACCCTCCACTGCTCTCTGGATTTATCACTAATCATCTACTATCAGAACAACCATAGATCAATAACAAGCACAACCTTACCTGCTAACTAGCTCTGTGGATACTCACCTCCTCATGGATCATAGCTATCCAACCACTTCCATTAGTACCTCTGCCAGAATACTGAACCAGAGTGCTGCCTGGATTATCCGCTAACCTGTTTTCAACATAAGCCTTTTAAAAACAGATTTTTCACCTCTGTGGTTTTTATCTGGTTCAGAGCTAAATATCTTAGCATTATGGTTTCAGATAAGAACAATGAAGTAAACGATGGCTAACAGTATAATGTAGATGATACAGTATTTTTTTTTCAGCCTTGACATTGAATGTAAAATATCCATCAAAGTTAACGAACTAAGAGTTGCCATCTGGGCTTATTGTCTGCTGTGAAAAGCATACATGCTTCAGCTATCAATGGCAGGCTGTTGCTCATGCCCCTTATGTCGTCTTTCTTTTTGCTATTGCTTCATTTTATTGCCGTAGTAATAAAGAATCTCTGTCTTTTACTCTTCCTTTTGTTGCTTTGCTTCATCCTTTTTTCTGTCCATACCACCATTCAAGAAGAATGATTGCTAAATGATAGCTGGCTAGGAGAATCAATGGCACAGTTGACATTTTCCTGTCAGTAATATACAGTGAAAGGAGAAATCTGCATTGGCCCTCCCTCAAAGCATATTGCTCCTATTGTTTCCAGCTGTTGTGTGGGAGAGACTGTAGACTGCCGATTGTTTACTGTAGAATTTCCTCGATGCACAAGTGTGTGATGAATATATTTTCATAAACCAGAATTACATAGTTTTTTTCAGTTTTATAAGGCATTTCGGTGTTTCGGGTCTATTTAATATATACTTGACCTTCATTTAACTTTTGCAGTCAGGATACATTTTAGGGAAAAACAGCAGAAGGGGACATACAGAAGTTTAAATCTCAAATAATGTAGTACAAACACCAGCCATGTCTTCCAGCATCAGCTGTATCCAAAAGGCAACAGAAAAGTTTTGCTGTATAAGCTTCATCCGAAATTCTAATAAGCTAATTAAAATCCTCAAAGTCTCTGTGATTAGGTCTATAATCCACTGTATTTTTAGAGACATTCACACAAATATCCACTTTGAATTCTAACAATGCCTCTTATGTAGACAACCAATTAGATAGAGAAATATACATGAAATACACTGTGAAAGAAGCTGCAATTGATATGATTATGTTGACCTTCTTTTATGATAAACATTAAAATCATAAAAAATTCACAGTTTTTAAGAAACAGTGAATTTAAATTCATCTAGCATTCGAGTATTTCTATGTTGCCTTCTTTTTTTCTTAGTTCTTAAGGCATTTATTTTAATCTGATGATCTTGTCCAATGCTATGCCACATCTTCAGGATTGGTAATACTCCTACACCCTGAGGGAATTTTGATACCTTGTTATCGCAGAATATGCAGAGCAGCAATAGTATACTCTTTACATGAAATATCTTACCTGCAAGAGATTGCTGGGTCAGAGGAAAATAAAAGAAAGTAGGAAACAGTGATTGTTTTAACTTCCCCAGTAACAAGGTAAACTTTTCCCCTTCATACTTTGTCCTGAGGGCATTCCTCTGCTTGTTTGCGTTATCTTCCTTGTGTTTTGCTGTCATTTTACAGAGTTCCTCAACTACACGTGGAGATCTTTAAAGTGGCCCATGCATGATTTAATGTAATTTTAACCATACAAAACAGCACAGAATAACACCAGTAACATAATGGTGAATGTTTTTCTCTTTGTGTGTTTGATTTTTTTTTCTATACTTTTACACTTCTATTTTTTTTTCAATAATATTTTTCTTAGCTGTGACTGGTGTGTATGTCAGTGAGCAGCTGAGGAATTAAGATTCTGTTTATGGTGATAAAAGTCTGTATGTCCTTCTATCGCTCTATCAATTTATAACCACCTGTTCTACTTGTGTGTTTGTGTAATACGATTAACTTGTTGAAGATATAACTGCTTAAAAATGTCTTCCCCGGATATTGCAGATCCTATAAGTTATGTAAATAGTGCCTCCATAGATGAGAACTGCTTGTCCAGCATGTCCCAAAGTTCTCAGGCACCATTATATTGCTAAAAAAAAAAGAGGGTGCAGCCATTAGGTACTACCTTTAATGGAAGGTGGCCATGGTCTGAAAAAAATATAAATAAATATATAGGTGGTAATACCCAAATTTATATCCAGAGGAGAAATAGGACCCAAGATTTCCAGAGCAGTGGCAGTGACAATTTAATCAAATTCAATTCATTTTATTCATATATAGTGGGAATTCATAACACACCTCATCTTAAGGAACTTCATTGAGAAATTTCAGCCTGATCATAGAGTGAGATTAGTAAAACGTTTCCATTATACTGCCTATGCTTACTTACGTTCTGTTAGGAATCCAGTTTGTGTAGGTTGTTTGTGTGTTTTTCTCTCCCTCCACCACCAGGTGGTGCCCTGTCCTCATTGACCCTCCTGCACACCTGCGGCTAGTTGGTTCATTACTGAAGAGTATTTGAGCAATGGACTGTTACTACCTCGACGCCAGAGTGTTTTGGGTACTCTAGCTAAGCAGAGTTTAGCTGAGTCTAATCTGAGTCTTTGTTTCTCTGAGTCTAACATTGTTTTTGTCTTCGCCTTTCGGCAGGAAGCCTTCCTGTGTAACTGGATGCCTGGCCTTCTTCACCTGGAAGGATTAACTGAGTTCACACTGAGCAGGGGAAAAACATCCACAAGCCGTTCAAGCCCCTTTCGGAAATACAAGTGACAGTCTGCTCCATTGCTCCTCAGGGTCCAACGAATGTCTACCTGTCCGCTCTCCAATGAGTTCCCTCTTCTCTGAATAAACCCACACCTACTGGATCCAAGGATAAACAAGAACCCCCTCAAACGTGAGTCCCGCTTCCACAGTTCTAAAGACTCTGTAAATTTTCAGAGGGTCCCTGAACTGATCACTGTGATCTCCTCTCCCGACTTTCCAGTTCCGGTTTACCAGTTCTCTGAGTTCCAGATCCAACTCCTGTACTGTTTCCTCAATAAACCTGTTAAACTTTTTCCCTGGTTCTCTGAGTGGTTCTCTGCATGTGGGTCAGATCTCTTGACACATTCTTATGGAAATTACACCTAATCCGATATGTTTTCCCAGAAAACAGAACTCATCCTCATCATATGAAATGCATGTAATTCAGTAGAAAAGGCCAACTTCCATTTTTTAAGGAAAGAGATTAGTTCAATATGATTTCTGTATGATTTCAGTTCTACCTTGATTGGGATGTTCACTCTTCCATTTCCACCTGATTGCCTATTGTCCTCACCTTTGCTCTTCCTTATTTAAACACCTGTTCTTCTAATATTTTGTGTGATTTTCACAGCATATCAAGCCCTGGTTTTCCTTTTTATCAACCCTGACTGACTCTGATGGCTTCCTTTGTCTAGTCTTTACCTTTGAGTGGGTTGAGTTATTTGATCTCCTGATCCTATATCTTGCCTGACTCTGACCCTTTTTAAGCCAGTTGTATTCCAAATACTCTCTACCTGAAATGCCTCCTGTACAGGACCCCAGATGTTTATGGAACACAATAATTTGGATTTTTGATGTCATTATTCCTGCTTTTTGTGGAAAATTTCCAAAACCGAAAGGCCCCTCCTTCTCAGAACATCCTGTCCTGCACAAGCTGATTTCCTAAACACTGTGAATCCCCTGTGTCCTGAAAAACAAGGGTAACCAGAACTAAGCTGGACTTGTTTAACACTTTCTCATTATTCTTCAATTAAATATTTTTGACACATCAGCTTTGTCTTGATGTATATAGGATACTGGCTCTTTGCTTAAGTGTAACACATTTGGTTAAGACTGTTTTACAACTGGTATAATGATGCACTATTATTTCTTTTTTTTTTTCAATATGCAAATTTAAAGGTGCAAGGATCCCATCCATTATTAGTCAATCCCCAAGGCTTTAGATGAATAAGGGAAGAAGACATATATTCATTTAAATTCAAAAATACTTTATTAATACCAAGAGGAAATTAAATGTTGCTCTAACTTATATGATTTTTTATTTTTTTTTAATCAAGTTTTTGAAGTTATTAATAGCTGTTGGCAGGAAGGATCTTCAGTATTCTTCTTTCTAAAATAATCTCCAGAGGTGCTAGAGGAGTTCCTAGAACAAAGCTCTCTCTCTTTATTAGCTCGCTGGGCTTTTTTAAGCCATTTGCTCTTATCCTGTTACCCCACAGAAGATGTCAGAAGAGATCACACTCTCCACAACTGACTTATAGAAGATATATAACATCGCAGTGCAAATGCCGAAGGACCTAAGCTTCCTTAGGAAGTACAGTCTGCTCTGTCCCTTCTTGTAGAGAGCTTCACAGTTTGGTCTCCTGTCAAGTTTGTTGTCCAGGTGAACACCAAGGTATTTCTACTCCACCACCACAACTTCTTCTCCCAAGACATGAACAGGATTCAACTTGTTCCTCTTTCTTGGGGAATCTACAATCATCTCCCATGTTCTGTTGATATTCAGGATTATTTCTACACTATGCCACATTAGCTCTCTGTACTCAGCTTCTTGTCCATCTTTGATTAACCCAATGACTGTCGAGCAATCTGAGTATTTCTGCAGATGACAGGACTCTGTCTGGTACTGAAAATCAGAAGTGTACGAACTAAAAAAACAATGTTGAGAGTAGCCTCCGTTAAGTACCTATTATTGATGCCACCATCTGAGTCTTCTAGAGTTTGTCACAAAGTAAATCAGGCTGAATTGTATAAAATTCCCATTGAAAAATCAGGTAAAATGATCATCACAGTGCTGTCTGACTTGTCTACATGACAGAGAATTCGTTGAGGCAGGTGTATGATTACATCTTCAACTCCAACTCCACGGTGATATGCAAACTACAGGGGCTATTATGACACTGCTGTGAGCTGTCTAGCATTCATTCTCTGACTAGCCTGACATACGACACATTTGTCAAAACAGCTGTGCACATTTGAGTTATGCTGTATTAAGGTGTTGTTAGGGGTGAGCTGCCCTCTTAGTTAGGATTTCTTTTTGCTTGTGTTAAAGGTCCTTTTGGTTATTTTACTTTACTTTACTCGTAATTTTGGCTTGAGGCTCACTCGAAATAGATTTCTTCTTATTTGTGTTGTAAATACAATAATAACACCAAATAAATCATTCTAAACTGTAAACTGTTTTATGTCCATCTGTGGCTGCTTGAGTTTTGGAAGAAGATGAATCCCTTCCATGTTATGGTCTCAACACCCCTAGACAGGTCGTAACCGGCTATTTCATAATGTGGAAAAACTGTAGCACTGTGAAAATTCTCTGGATGCTCTGTAGCAAATTGAGAGGCCTTCCATCTTCTGACACATTTCTATCTGTCATTTTCTTTAGAACTTTGAGCCACAGTGTTAAATTAGACCTTACAGGTTAACATTGATCACACCATCACTATGTCACTCATTCAACCCTAGACGACTTTTGAAATAGACTTTTTAGCCTGAGCAATATGGATGGATTATAAAAAGACCTTCGACTTGACATAATTTTATCCTGCAAGTTGAATTTCACAAATAACTTTTTATCTCGGAGTGATAGTAAGCTAGTTAATAAGCCATTTATATCAATGCTGACAAAGAAGGGAATATTCTGCTTCGAAAGGGAGCGATTGATTTATTAGTGTTTCATATTTTTGGACTTTGGGCTATTCATGGATCAAATTTGTTGTCATTAATTACTCCTGACCTATTATGAAGATCAGACTGACATCTTTCTGAATTCTTTACTATCAGGAAGTCCACAAACTGTAGTTAAAAGCCTTCAGCTGATCCAAAATGCTGCAGCCAGAGTTCTGATGAAAATTAAAAAGAGAGATCATATCTCTCCTATCCTGGCTTCTCTTCATTGGCTTCCTGTTAAATCAAGAATTGAATTTAAAATCCTCCTTCTCACATATAAAGCCTTAAATGGCCAAGCTCCATCTTATATCAGAGATCTGATTGTTCCTTATGTTCCTAACAGAGCACTTCGCTCCCAATCTGCAGGTTTACTAGTGGTTCCTAGAATTTCTAAAAGTAGAATGGGAGGCAGATCTTTTAGTTATCAGGCTCCTCTCCTGTGGAACCAACTACCAGTTTTAGTCCGTGAGGCAGACACTCTGTCTACTTTTAAGACTAGGCTTAAAACTTTCCTTTTTGATAAAGCTTATAGTTAGGGTGGCTCAGGTTATCCTGAGCTGTCTTTAAAGTTATGCTGCTATAGGCTTAGACTTTTGGAGGACATAGGGACCCCCATTTCATCTTTCTGCTTCATTCTCTCTCTGTTCTCCTATTCTGCAGAATCTGTTAGTTCAATCTCTAACGTTCTGCTCTCTCTGCTTTTCCTCAGAGTAGCTTTGCCTCGTCTGTTCCTGTTTGGCTGTGACGTCATCCAGGAAAGAAACATCAGCTGTGCTGCTTCCATCAACACCCTTGTTTGTAGATGTTGGAGATTGGCCTGTTTTCCAGTGTGGTCCTGTTTCTCTGGCCGTGGCTGGGTGGATGTGCTCTCTTCATCCTCTGGCATGGGAGCTGCCTTGGAGCTCGTCTGCCTGGCTGTGTGTTTCCTGGACGGGGCCGCCTTTTACAGCTGCTTTTTGTATCTCTGCTTCTGTCTCCTTGAACCCCAGTCGGCCTCGGCAGATGGCCGCTCACACTGAGCCTGGTTCTGCTGGAGGTTTCTTCCTGTTAAAAGGGAGTTTTTCCTCTCCACTGTCGCTGCAAGCATGCTTAGTGTGAGGGATTGTATTTGAGTCAATGAGTCAATGCAATCAACTGGTTTTCCTTAGATAGAAAACTTTGTATCAATTTGACTGTATGATCTGGTTGAACTGTAAAGTGCCTTGAGATGACATGTGTTGTGAATTTGGCGCTATATAAATAAACTGAATTGAATTGAAATTGAAATTGAATCTTTCAAAGTTAACTTAGTAATAAATGGCTATGGCTGTTCCAGTACAAATAAAACTTAATTTTCTTCAACATGCTCAGGGCAGAGAATTATGGGATACGTCTTGAGCCTAAAGCTGGAAAAGGGCACTGACTTACAAATCTGATGAAGAGGGTCATTCTCAACCATGTTCACCCACTGGTGAGGAAAACTTGGATGAATTGCACTTATCTAGAAGCCTGGCATCTCTATCATCAAGCTTTTGCTTGGAGCTCAGTCATATGATCTGGGAACCTTGTGAGAATTACTGAAGTGTTTCAGGAGGTTCTGAAGTTCCGCAAGCACTTAAAAAAAATCCAGCCTCTTCTGAGGGACAAGCTAGACCTACCCCCAATATACTGTACTACCACTTGTTAAAGGTGGAACCTGAACTACCCCACTGGCTCTTCAAAGAACTGAGAAAGTAACACTTCACCCTTTACACTGCACTTTTCCATCAACTACCCCCACTGTTACAAGAAACCTCTAAGAACCTTGACATTCAGTCTGTCACTATCCTGTGTTTCAGATGTTTATTGAAAATTTGTTATTGTGAATACGATTGTTGTCAGGGAGACAGGTAGCAAAATTCAAACTAAAGCTAGTGAAACTCAACTAAACTAAACTACTATCTACAAAGAGGAATGGAGAAACATGGTTGAAAACTGTATTACAGTTTAAGATGGATCTTGTGTTTGACAACCAAAGTTAATCTGGACGAATTTTGGATATAATCAAATTAGATTTTCACTAAGTTAAAGAAATTGGAATGTTTTCAGACCAATTCACAATGCAAATCCATAAGGTCAATAAAACATTATTTGGCCAAATAATGTTTTATTAAATTATTTGCTTAATCAAGAACCAATAACCTTTAGTCAATTATTTTTTTACCTTATTTGAAATAGCCAGCAGCAAATAGACATAAGGATTCCATTAGATGACTCTTGGTCATACTTGGTAATCAAAATGTAATGAACATATGAGGAACACATGAACACTAATGTTATACCAGTATTTAAACCCTTAATGAAATAAAGCTTGTCCAAGCTTCAACAACAGCTCAACACGTTTCTGTATAGCATATGCAGTCCTTCCTGTTAGCCTTGTTCTTACTCATCATTGATGTTCTGTCCCTAATTAAACCTGCAAACCTTTTTGCCCATGTCTATTGGAAGGCTTGAATTTCATTCAGCAGCTTAGCAGGCAACTAACAGCAAGGCAGCCTCTCTCTGTCTCAGTGGCTAACAGCAGGGGTCTTCTTTGTCTCAGTGGCTCATCAAGGCAGACTTTCTCGTCAAGTCTGGCTCTATAAGTTCTGAAACTCAAGAGAAATGTGTTGCAAAAGGTCTGTTTTGCAGCAGTTTTGTTCTGAAAAGTTCTGACCTATCCTTGATGATTCTGGAGATCGGGATCTCCCTGGGCCTTGGATCTCCATCTTGACTGAGATCCTGCGGAATCAGACCCTAGCTTCACAGACAAGAAAGCAAGAAAACAGAAAGAATCTTGTGTGCTCTGCGGTTTTTTATTTGTGGGAAGACACACCTCTGTCGGTTGTCATGTGACTTGCCTGTGACTGCTTTGGCTGGGGGGGGGGGGTGTTGCGCAGAAAGCCTGAGTTATTTCAAGTCAAAGTTAAAAACCTACTTTAGAACTGCCTTTGAAAGTAAAGTATATGGTATTTTATATTAGTATATTTTATTTGTTTTACTACCTGCTTTTATCATGTTTTTATATTTACTTGCTATTCTATTCTATTACAGTATATTCTACACTATTCTACTGTATTTTATTCTCAAACTTTACAAATGTGTGCTACTTAAGAAATATGCAAAGGTAGACGAGAAAAGTCGCCTAATATATGAAACAATCCCAGGTATTACTGTTGCAATTTTTTTCCAACATTGCTAATGTGTCTTCTGGGTACAGTCTTCTGACTGATTCACCACATTGTGTTTGGGACATATGCCCTAACCAGATCCAATGGGATCACCTTCTTCCCATGTCTGTTGTGTCTCTTTCATTGTATGTAATGAACTATAAACTGAACTTTTTCGTTTAGTAGACATGGTTGTCCCACCTGACCTGTGAATCTCTAACTGATACTCAGCCTTTAGACACATCTGCTTATCTTAACCCTCCTTTTGCTCTGTCTCGTGGACAACCATGTGTTGGTAGATTTTAAGTTGTGCAGTGATACTGCTTCTACTGCATCACATATGTGATCCTCTTTATTAAACACAATGCAATTTTGCCAGAGTTTAAAGTAATCTGATTCTGAGAATTTATAAAACAGTCCACTAATTAATGTTTCAAATATCAATTAAACATTTTTTTTTTCAATTGAACATGCCACTCTACAAAAAAAGCAACAAACAGGGCAAAAAGACAGCAACAGAGAATCCTGCGTAGTAGGATTACTGCAACACTTCCCGTCAGCACAATGTTTGATTTGGTTTGGTTCTGGACACTTAAGCTCCATGTTACTCCTATTGTTTCCCTAAAGCAATGTTATAATCTTTGCTAATGCAGTGGAGAGGGGTGAACAATTAGAGAAAGACCCCAAAGAGGACATGCACATAGGAAATACCATGGTTGTAGGAGAAAATGCAATGATAAATGGGTGTTTCCCTGTTGAGGAAGAAAGCACATTGCCACACGGTCACACTTTAATGCAGCCTCAATTCTCCTTGTCAGGGATTTGTCTTAAAACTCTTTCACAGTCTGTCATTCTGTTATTTTTACTGCTGCCTTTCATGTTTGTTCCCCTTATTTCTCCTTGTCTACCAACTACAAAATCTGTTATAAAGTATCTTGTCTGTTCTTCTAGTCTCTTTTGCTCCTCTGTAGTTTTTTTATCTCTTATTTAAAGGAGTTATTTATGAAAATTCAAACTTATAACCTAGCTAAAAATAACTACTGGTTAAACAACTTTTTTTTTATTTTAGTTGGGCCGTCCCCAGCTCCAGCAGGCCTAATATCTTTTATCGTTTTAATCCCGTCAATAACTTTTTTTTTTTTGTCTTTAAACCATTTGTATTCTGAGCTGAAATGAAAAACTCAAAGTCACATGGAGTGTAGTACAAAAAAACATTGCAAACAGAGAGCCCATATCGGAAAATAACCAAGAGAAGTAAAGATAGAGGAGAGGCTGAGTCAGATACAACAGGAAAATTTAGCTCTATTAAACTGTAATCCTGTTAGCAATGGTTGAGTGTAATCCCACTCATTAATAACATACCCCACCTCTAATCTACAAATCATCAAAAGAGAACATTGCTTTTCATATTGGAGTTTCAGTTGGTTTTAGAAAGTATAGTATAAGGATTCTGATTGGCTTATTTCTGCAAATGTCAGATGGACTGAGAATCTGAAAAAATGCACATTTCAGCACTGATTCAAAGCAGTTTGGGGAATAAAAAACATGCTGGGATCAGCAATGCAATTACTAAAGAAATAAATGATTTTCTTTTTGAAGGAATTGGGGGGTAATGTAAAACATTCACTTTAGGTGAAAAATTGTACACTGAATGAAGATGACTGATTCAACATTCAAAAATGTTAGCATTCCAGCCATTTTAGTAAAAACCCACTGGAAAAAGTCATTTCGCAGGACACCAAGGGTGATGAAATATTTATTTTGTAGGTGGAAAAACACACCATTCTATATGACATGACTTAACTGTTTTTCAAAATTAACACCAAAACGGAAAAGGCATGGGCTGAAAGGTAAAGTGACAAGATAAAATCTAGGCATGAGAAACACTGGTTGTACTGGCCAAATAGCCACTTTATTGTCCTATTTAAACCCTACATGTATCTACAATTGCTTGATGATGAGATCCTTGTCTGATCATAGCCCAACCAGCAGCTGGAAGGAATGAATACCTAAATCTCGCTTTCACATTTTTTGGAAGCATAAACTTGACACTGGAGGAGGTGTTAATTACCTTGAGAGTCCCTTGCGTGGGGTGGGAGATGTTTTCTACAAGGATGATGGCTTAGCTACCATTCTATTCGTAGCCGCCATCCTCACTTTGTCCAAAGGGCTTCCTACCACAGAGCTTTACAGGTTTATTTCTATCTCCTACGGTGTTTGAGGCACACAGGGATTGTAATGATGCCTAATTATGCTTAAATCAAGCTACTGATTTTGCCTTTGTTGATATAATCCTGCTATTCTATGGACTCTTACAGTCTATTACCTTTGTAATAATCAGGCTAGGTATCTCAGTCTCTGTCCTGACCAAAGGTGTGTTCTTTATAATTATGCATTCCGAAGGCAGATTGAAGTTGTTCTGTGTGAGCAGAAATGCAGTATTTCTGGTCTAGACACACCCAGTGTGGTAGACTAGCCTTGGTTGGTATTGTTAGCCCAGAGAATCAAGTTCACCCCGGAAGATGTGAAAAATGACAGGCTTGCCTTCCTGGACTGCGCCGTTCACATCATGGGAGACAGACAACATAGAAGTCTACAGAAAACCCAAACATATTGACCAGTACATCCATTTTTACACACCATGTCACCCACTGGAACACAAGCTAGAAATCATCAGAATCCTCCAGACATGAGCAGAAACCATTTACAGCACAAACAGAGGGAATATGAGGCAACAGACATATCAGGACAGCCCTGAAGAACTGTGGTTATCCATGATGGGCTTTTCTAAAAACCAATAAGAAGCGGTCTACTGAGGGGGCTCATTGATAATCTAAAAACCAGACTCTGAAAAACAACTTTTATGCCACTTTTATTCTCTGAGTTTACAGGAAACTTTTGAATGCCAGACTGGAGACTTTTGTGACTTTTGAGGAAAGAACAAATAGCTTTGCTGCTGCAGGCCTGACCTTTGGAGACACCTCACCTCACCTTTCCAAAATGAAGTTTGACTGAGGTTACAGGTCAAGTAAATACGAGAAGGCTTTTAAAGAATAAACAAATTGGGCATTACATATATTTTTTTACCATTTAATCGTTTTAAATAGGAACCTAATGGTGACTGCTTGTTACCCAATGCTGACACGTCTTGAGCAGCTCTTATGAAGCTAATACAAACTTTATTTCACTAAGGGTATAAACACAAAAATAACAACAATGTTTGGTTTTCTGGTATGCTCACCACATTTGATTGCCAGAATAAGTATTAATGTATTTATAATACATTTTTAGAAAAGTTCATTTTTGTCTGCTAGCTTAGAGCTTCATTGCCAAGACTGAAGAAGCTAAAACAGTTCCAACCCCTGATTATTTCAATAGGAACAAACACATAAAGCTAATAAATAATTAACAAAAAGGTTATTTATCCATGGCTAAAGTAATCATTTAAACATAAAATATTATTTTATTACGTATCCACCATAAATGAAATATGTTTGACTTGGAGTGGAATGATTATTATTAATACATTCTTATATGTGAATTGAAGTTGTGAATTTATTACATGTGTGTGCAGAGTTATCAATTTGACCATTATTTGATCTTTATTCATCCCATCTTCAAACACACATCCAGTTGGACATGTGTTTAAAGAATGCATGACAGTCCAAAGTTATTTGATTAAATAACATATCTGCCATCCCCACTGGGATGGACACTGATTATAAAGCTATTGCATATTATGGCCTCCCTGTGATGTGATTTACTATAACACTTGACATGTGCCACAATAAAATACATACATTTAATTAAAACATTTTATTTACATTAAATAAAAAATGAGCATTTCTGCAAGCCACTGTAAAATGCACAAAGACACGTCGTATCAACTCTCTGACCCAAATGCACTTTGTCAATGTTACACAACAGTGAGAATACAACCTGACATGCACCAGCAGTCGCAGTCCTCCTACTTTGGCAGGTGGGCAAGTAAATACGTACTTGTAATTGCACTTTTTTGTAATAAAAGTGGGCTTGTCGCACACACGTCTTGGTTGACTGTGAATATCACAAAATTCAATATGGGTGTGCTAAATAAACATAAACAGAACGGGAGATAGCAGGCGAAAGGCGCAGCAAGCACAGGACACAGGCAGGAAAACAGGCAGCTTGTTGATTACTCTGGTGTTCAGCATTATGAAATGCCACACTGAAAACAGTGCTCATATTCTCCTTTAAATTGCCTTGTTATCCATGTCCAGGCCAAATAAAAAGAAAAAAAAACAGGCAAACAGGTACAACCACTCCCCCCAACATGCTTGAAGTGGATTGCTTTGAAATCAATTGTCAAAGCAATTGTTTTAGTTCACACAAATTCACCAGAAACATTAACTGACCAAAATTCTTATGTGTCCACAATATACCTGCATTTTTTCACATAGAAACTGTGTACTTAAGGGTTCAAACTACAACATTTTGTCATAATACAGCAAAAACATTCCAATTTATTTATCGGAATGCAACCGGGTAAATTAACCCAAATATTTTTTTTTTAAATGGGAGGAAAATGGTACTTGTTTATTTCTAATTCTAAAAAAGAATATCTAGAAGGCAGGTATCAGGTATGTAGGAGGGAGAACAGGCCTGCTTAAATAGGTTTCACTTCTTCATACTCCCTTTCAGAAATAATTTCTGGAATAATCACTAATTTGTACATTTATTAATAATATTGATTATTCATAATGTTTTGTGTGAAAATGTTAGTGTGTTGTTTGAAAAACAGTAATTAATTTATTAAGTGACTCTTTTAGAAGAGGATACAAAAAAGCAGTCTGTACATTATGTGATCTTCAGTTTTAAGTCTTACTATAGATTCTTGATTACCGTATATTCAGGTCTTAAATTTTACTGGGCAATAGTATTGTAACTTTAGAATTATTGTGCACAAGAAGGTGCATGTCAATGACATTCTGGAGTCATTTGCAAGCTTTTTCCAGTCTTCTGCTGAGGGACGTCTTCATGGTCATGACTGAGAGCCGGCCAAATTGCCAATTTCATTCACCTGCCTAACTATGCTCAGGTTCCCATAACCATTTACATAATCCCCCTGCTTCTGCTTTTTAATATACAGCTCAGTCCCAACCATAGGGGCCAGATTATTGACGTTTTGGTACACGTCTCATGCTTCAGTTTATTTTCTGGTTCTCGGTGGTGAGATAGGGTATTAAGTTTTTCAAAGTGTTCCTCACTAAATTCTGTTTTTCAAACCAAACAGTATTTATGTCATCCACCTTTTCATCAATTTATTGCCTATACCTGCCTTATCATTGACAGTTCGCGACAGATCTCCAGTTCTCTACAGTGCAGCAGATTTATTTAGGACCAGCATAATATGCACGTACACCCAAATTCCAAAAAGTTGTTGAATCTTTGACTCCAGTCTGTATGCTGTAGTTCCAGTGTTTATCTGATTCGGTGCGGTGGTTGTAGGTGAACGGAGAAACTGACTGCCATTCAGATTTCCTGCGGTACTCGAACGGGTCGTAATGGAGATGAATCCCTTTCTCAGTGTGAAGCTCAAACGATCTCTTGGGGAAAGTGGATCCAAACCTCCTGTTTGAACCCCAGCTCAGTATGAAGCTCAGTTGATCTTTCCAGGGAGAGAAGGTCCGAAAAATCCAGTTTGCAGGATGACTTCCTGCCGAGAGTCAAAAGACAAACAATGTTAAAACTCAGGTTGACAAGAACTCAGTTTGACTCAGCAAAACTCAGCTTGGCTAGAGTACCCAAAACTGGCAATCACTCTGGTGTTGAGGTAGTGGCAGTCAGCAGTTTAAGAACACTCCGTTAACGAGGAAACCATCAGCAGATGTGTGAGGAGGTGGACCAGAACCAGGCGCCTCCTGGTGGAGAAAGGGAGACAAACACAGAACACAAACACACAGACAGGAGTCCTGACAAGGATAAAGAGATGTACAAATCTACAAGATCTCATAAATTATTCCTTCTTCAAACCTTCCACTAATGCATATTATTGTTTTGTTGTTTTTTCCCTGTATGGAAAATGTTTTTAACACATATGCTATTTCCATTCCATGTCACACATGACCTTCTGTTGGTCTATTATCTAAACTCATAAAAAACTGTATCAAGCTTGTGCCTTTCATAAGCAATCTTAAGTGGTATTAATACCTTTCTAGGTGGTGTCAATAAAACTACATGACAAGACTCCATACACTCTTCTGGGCACACATTTCACCGTCACTATCACTTTATTTTATTCTTACATTCACCTAAAATAAAAGTGCTATGGTTCGTACGAAGAGGCAAATTGAGTTGAGGGGAGTCCCAGAGCTTTGCATTACACAATAAAGAGAGCAAAAAAGAGACGACAGCTGATTGCGTGCAGATAAGGAAATCTCTGAGCATCCATGGTTGTTATGAGGTCACCAAGTACTTGCCAAAGCAAATCTGGCAGAATAAAAGTTCCAGAGGTAGTGAAGCGCATCAGCTTTAATGGGTGTGTAAAAATTATGCTCAAGGTAGCTTAATTTAGATAATTCACCATGAAAGAGCAAAAATCTGGCAGTGTGATTTTGCTTGATGAAAATTTGCCCTGTAGTCATGGCTTTTGTTGACAAAAGTCCACATATCTATCGATCAAGTTAATTATGAAAAACTGTGGGTCCTAACAAAAGTGTACCTGAAACCACAGGTCATATTTCACAAAGCATTTTATGTAGTGTTTAATTAAATAAAATGAAAAAGACAATTTTTATACATATCCAGGTATTCAACAAAATAATCCTTGTAAGAATTCTGAGTGAAGATTTGAATAAAAGGGACTGATCCCTCTAAATCCACCATGTGTGAAAGTTAAAAGCTGTGGCGGCATATAATGACATACATTATTTTACATGATATTTTATTTCACAATTACAGACATACCTAGCTTTTTATCACCTTTATGCTTCATCAAAGGCCTCTTGAGACCCATATTCATAAAATCCACAAGCAAAACGGACTATAATAATGATAACACAGTAGACAAAGTCTGCCCAAAGGACCATCCTTTGTGACAAGCCTTAGCTCCTAATTACCCTCTGGAGATAAAGTCAGTGACTGGAGCAGCACTAATAAATAAGTCCCTGGTATTACTGTCTATGAGATGCTTTTGCCTCCATAAGTAATGATGTTACTATCAGGACAGGACCTCTGAACCTCACAGCAGCCAGTAATCAGTTGCCTCCTCCAGTTCCAGGATATCTATGACACTGCCACTTTATCTCTTGAGCAAAAGTGATAAAAATTATTACAACAAGATATCTTTATTTCCTTGCATTTTCTTTTCAAAAGTGCTGATGATTTTATTGTTTTTGCTGTTGTTTATCAGATTACCCTAGAGAGGTACATGTCCCTTTGATGAGGATCTGGCTTAGGCAGCATGGCATTATAAATACTGAGCACAGCATTTTCTAAGAATTCCCAATTGGTCATCTTATAAAAAATTTAAGTCATGTTGGAATATACAGTACATGTCTTGTGCCTCTGGTGGCTAAAAGTTACACAGTGTTGCTTTAACCCTAAAGATTCTCTTTTTTTTTTTTTCATTGACACGTTGTAATCTTGTAAACATGACCAAATGTAGTCAAAAACATTTCAGTACAACTCTACATACATCAGTAGAATATTTACTTCATCCAAACTTTGGCAAGTTAGGATACAATGACCTAAACAAATTTTACTTGCTCAGAGCTCTCTCCTGTTTCTACGGAAACAGATATCCAAACAAATTCATGAGCTCAAACCTTAATATTGCCAGGTAATCAGGCGCTACAGCCACTTCCAATGAAGTAAACACAGTCCAGTAATTATGAATGTGTTTTGCTGCTGATGTAACACCTGTGTCACATCCCATGTGTCTCTTTGAATTGGACAGCTGTGCTAACAGTGAAATTCATGCCAAGCTTACACATACACATACACACACACACACACACCCACACACACACAGACAGACACATGGTCTGAATCTTCCAGGAAAAATTGCATGCATAAGCAAAATGTACAAATAAGACTGTGATTTTATCTAAAATCAAAAATGTTAAACCACTTTTCAGCTTTATATATGCCGTTGTTTATATTCAGTATGTTTGAGAATAACATTACAGTATAGTAACACCCTTGTGGTGAAGTTATTCATGTTATATTGCATCTTGGTAAGTGCATCTCATGATTGTCATAACACACATGGTTGGCTTAAAGGAGAGCAGTCATAAGACACTGAGGTTATTAAGGAAACCCTGCTCTCGACCAGGTTAGTCTATACAGAGAATGTTACTATGGTAATAGAAATAGAGGTTTAGAAAACTGTCTCTGTGAAACAGAGTTTCCCTGATTTCAGGTTTAGAAAACTTCGAGTTTTCAGTAAACCTGCTTTGTGAAACGTTCCTCTGCACACAGCTCAGAGGATATGAAAACATATATCCTGCCTATATAAACAGACACCTATAGGTGTCGTCTGAGCAATGAACAGTTATTTATTGCAACAAAAAACACATTTATTCTATGCATGTGAAATGGAGGAGAGTCAATTTTGTGAATTTGACCGTAGGAAATCTTACATTTATGCATAACACAAATTCATAGAACAGTCAAGATGGAAAATTATTTTTTTTCTCTTGACACAGAATAAGAGATTTTGCCTCCTTCAACTGCCCATCATTGTTTTCAGTTACATTAACGTAGTCCTCTGCAGAAGTTTTAAAGATTCTTTTTAATCTAAATATCTGTTCAGGAATGATAAAAAAAATTCAAACGTTACTATCCTTATGATCAGTCTATATATATATTTGATGCTTTTCTAATACAAATGTGGACAATTTCATATAGGTACCACAATAGTGAATAGGATTAATTTGGTATTGAAATCAAAGTTCAAGCCTCAAAGTTCAAATATTTATATTGGTCACATTCTCAACATTATTTGTTCTTGAACTTTTTATTTTTTGTTGCTTCTGACCATAATAAAAAAAAACAACATTGTTTTCACATAGAGCTCAAGTAATTATGTCTTATACCGAAGAAGGAATGCTGTTAATTAATAGAATCATACTTCTAGTATGGTCTGCTATTATGCCTGAGTGAGGAAGTCATCAGATATTTTATTTGATGATGTAATCAATGCTTTGTGTTATGTAGATTTGCTCCACTAACTGTAGAACTAAGTCATATATTTCTACAGTGTTTTTATTTTTTAATGGATTAAAATAAATAATTAAATGTTGCATTAAATACGTCACTTCCAAATATAGTTTGTATAATGCAGCCCAAAGAGCAACACTTTACTTTTATGTGATCAATTCCCAGAGCTAAAACAATTTTTGCATGCTACTTTTTTTTGCAGACCACGTTTTATTTAGTTATTATGCTTCTGTGAAGATCATAGATTTTTTTTTATCATTACTGTTATCACCAGAGTCAATAATTTCATCTCAATAAAATGAAAATGGCCACATATTGTTCGAGTGAGACAATGAGTACAAGTATTAGTTTTGTGTTTTACTTTGTTTTTATGTTAAAGATAAACTTTCAGGGATAGAAAATTAAACTGTTACTGTACAGCAACAATGGACATGTTAGCTTTCCTTATAGGTAGAGAGGACAGTGTCCCTACCTGCCGGGTGGGGCATGCTGATTGAAACAACACACAACAGTCCCTTTTCTCCGTAATTATTGAATGGGCTAGGTTTTGTTTGATTATATTTTTGGTCAATTACTTTTACTGAAGTTTGTAGGCAGGAAAGCTCCAAAAATATTTAATTGATTAAACTAACATCCTACCCCACACTCCCCAACACACACAGACAAACAAGCTTTTTTTGTGGTGTTCCTTGTCACAAATCCACAATATGAATAAAAGTCAAATTCCAAATAACTGCTAGTGTAAGTATAACGGATTTAGTTGGAGTCATTTTGAGATCTCAAGCAATATCTATTCATATATTTGGCAGTTTTTAGGCTTAATCAAAAGCATAGATGACAAGCACATTTGCTACTTCACTGAATGAAGGATGTAGAAGATATTATGTTTGACTTTTATGCCATTTTCTAGGTTTTCCTTTTATATTAAAATGTCTGCATTTTCTTGTAAATGCATTTTGAACAGCTACTTCACAGGCAGGCTTAGGATAAAGAAATAAACTTTAGCTGAATGTCTGCTCGTTTATATATTAAATTTTGAACCAAGGTTTAGCTTCTTACACACCATTAACTGCATTTATCCAATACAGCAACTGAATCCTGTGCACTTCAGTTGATAAATGTTAAACATAACAGCAGCTTATAACTTGACCTTGCTTATTGTAATAGTAGTTTTATATTCAATTTAATGCTACAGCTTTTTTTTTCCCGTTTAGGACAACAATAACATTGGATGCAGGAGTTTGCCCTGCAACCACTCTGCCCTGTAGATCATCTGTTCAATCCCCAGCTAAGGCTTAGTGTATAGCTTAAATTTAAATTTTTTATTTAAATCATTAATTTTTCACTGCCGCACTAATTACTTTGCAGCAGAAACAATACTGCTCTTTGAGTAAAACATTTATTTTTAATAAATGAAATTTTCTGTCAATATTTTTAGTAGCTCTGCTGAGTGAAATGAAATTTGTGGATTCTTATTTACTTCTATTGGTGGATCTGATTTCCTGCATTCCATTTTGGAGGATTTCCAATTATGCTCGTTCTTACCCTGAATTCTAAGCTGCCTTGACTCAGGATGGGTTCGGAGTCATCGGCTGCATCCTGCAAAGTTACAGAACCGATGGCCGATTACGTCATAGCGCTCATCTGTGGTCTCTTCGGTTTGGAAGACTAATTCATATGCGGCTGACATATGCAGCCTTCTTTTTGCACGGTTGAAAGGACAGGTATCCTTCGTAGCCTTGGGTATCCCATGATTAATTATGAGTCCAAGCAAGCTGGCTACTCAGTGCTCAGAGGAAAAAGGGAATGGTGACAAGCAGTGGCTAATATTGTGCAATTTAATAAATGAATGTGATGACGGCACTGCTACTAAAGCTGGTCAGAAATGTAACAGCACACAGGAAAGCAGTGAGAACTTCATCATCCATCCTGCTTTGTAAGTCAACTGTCAGGGTTGATAGGCGAAAGAGCATACCCTGAGTGAGGGGCGGTGACAGCTGGAGAATAAATGTAAATCCCTTTAATGTCCCACGATGGGGAAATTCACTCTCTGCATTTAACCCATCCCCTTGGGGAGGAGTGGGCTGCCAGGGAGCAGTGTGGGGTTTAGGGTCTTGCTCAGGGACCCAAAGTGCAGGCTGTGAGGATTGAACTGGGTACTTGCAACCTTCTCAGGGCAAAAGCGCACTGCTCTAACCACTAAGCCAACCCTCCCCAAACCGGTTCAAATCTATAGCTGAACTCTTGTGGCCTTTTTTTTTCATGTCCTGCAGCCACTGAAATCGAATGCAGCAAGTATCATCAATGCAATTTCTATGAATAAGTAGTCTTATATGGCATTATTTTGGTGTTATTATGTTGATTTATATTTCTCTGGAACGCATGTACACTTACACACAGGTGGACTGGATCACCGTTAGAATAGAAGAAAAATATAATAGAATTCAACTTTTTGTCATTAGAGTGTCAAAAGTACAAAACAACAAAATTCATTCTCTGCATTTAACCCATTCCCTTGGAGAGCAGAGGGCTGCCTTTGTCAGGCGCCTGGGGAGCAGTGTGGGGTTGAGGGTCTTGCTCAGCAACCCAGAGTGACAGTCTGTGGGATTGAGAGTTGAACCACCATCTATCTATCTATCTATCTATCTATCTATCTATCTATCTATCTATCTATCTATCTATCTATCTATCTATCTATCTATCTATCTATCTATCTATCTATCTATCTATCTATCTATCTATCTATCTATCTATCTATCTATCTATCTATCTATCTATCTATCTATCTATCTACTTTCTAAGCTGTTTTTCTTCTTTTCATATCACTTACGTCTCTTTTTCCATTGCTCCTTCGCTAAGGATTTTAAGGTACAAACCAGTTAATATCCTCTCCTCCTTACATCTAAAGGGAGAACAAAATGTTTATCAGAGCCAAGCACAAAACTGACTGTCAGCTATCACCTACCCTTTACCATATAATGGGGGCTTTGAAAGATCTAGCCAACACAATCTGATATTAAATATCTTGATAATGTCACATATGTAATTTTTGAAGTTTATCAAGATTTGTTTGATGTGTTATGATCATGTTAAACAAAGAGATAATGATCCTGCTTCGGGAAACAAAATCATTTTGACTGTTGAGTGGCTGATCAATTTAGATAGCAATCAATAAGACACCATCATGGAGCAGTTACAGATAAAATGACAATAACTTGACATTTGTTACTATTTTTGGAGAGCCTGTATAAATCATATGTCCTCCAGCAATCCAGGCATCAGAAATATGTATCTCAAGCTCCCAGAAAATTATCTCCCCAAAATACCCACTTGGTTAGTTAAATTTAGATCTGAGAAGTTGGTTGACAGGTCATATGCATAAAAAATGTTATAGAGTTCATAAAATATTATATTAAAAAACTAAAATCAAATTAAAAAAAAAATATCTGCCAGCCATCTAACCATAGTTATTGGCAACAAAAGTCAAAGTTTAGGATGATTTATTTAGATATGTTTAAATATACACAATCTAAGGATGTGCTATAACACTTTTAAAGCAGTTAACTAACAAAAAATAACTAATCTTTTGTGCAGTGCTGAAGATTCACCTATAATGACACACCGCAAGCTTGGAGTGCCAACACCAGAAGGGAAGTCTGACCAATTTTCTAATTAATTTAGCTTCCCCTATCTGCTAAGCTGTTCTCACTCATCACCAGATTATGAGCTGACTTTAGAATGCGGGGAAAAAAACATGAAAATACACATATTGTGCATAATATGCACACCTTATCTGCAACACATACATCTAACCAGACTTATGTTTCCTCAAAATGTCCTACTTTTTCTTCATGTTTGCAACCATGTAAAAAACATTCTAAACACAGCAAGGTATTTAGCTAGAGTGCAAAATTATGGCATTTTTTAAGTTCAAAGTAAAATTTTTACTGAACCAATATGATTTAGATTGTGTATTATTACTTAAGGCGTGGCATAAGGTTCATATTGATATATAACAAATAAAAAATCCTTATATTCAAATGATATCCAAGGTTACATTTTTGTTTACTTGTTTATCCATTTTCAGTTAAAGAGGTTGTAAATATCTGCTCACATCTTCACCATCACCATCTTTCCTAAACAACTGAAGCCTAAACTGGTTTTGATAAATCACATCATCAAATATCAAACACTTTTGTCAGTATTGCAGCATGAATTGTCAAACAGCTTCATTGTTTGCTCCATATTTTCCAACAGGCTCACATATACCCATAACATATAACCCTCTATAATATATTGTTTTATTTCATACGTGACAATGTTTCCCTAGACTCAGGGACATAGTTAAAAAGAAAGGAACCCAAAAACACAGTCATTCATCAGCCTTGACATAGATAGCCAAATACTTTAATGCATCTTTTTGTTTGCAAGCCTATTTCCTCAAAAGCCAAAGTACTTGCAGAGAAAACAGAAGCCATTTCCCTTCGAGTGTTGTGCCACGGATTTACGAGAGTCCCAAAGCAATTTGTAGTGCCGTATAACAAAAGAAAAAATGGGTATGTACAAGCACAAGGCTTTACTTGTTCTATGGAGTTGAATGCAGACAGCTTTGATTGTGTATGTTCTTATGGTGGGTATACCTAACATGATACATCTTGAATCGAAGGGATAATTAACACAACTTCTGTTGTCATATTTGGGGAATGTTCTCTGCAGGCTGACTTGTCCATCTTGTTGTTCTACCTCTTTAAGGTTCTGTTGTCATTCTAATCCAGAATTGTCTCTTGCTGATGGGAGTGGCTCTATCTGATCCAGATCGTAGGAATGAGTTTTCTCACTAAAAGCATTCGGAAGTCAATTCCCCCTTGCTGCAAAATGGAAAGAAACCATGGGCTGAAACATCAGATAACAGAAGAACAATCAGTCATTGTATGAATGTATACAACAGCTTTTGTGTGTTTGTGTGTGTGTATGTGTGTGTGTGTGTTGATGTGGGCCCATGCAGGCCTACATGCAAGCAGTGTGTGATGGAGGAGCACAGATCCTATCAGGCTAATACCTCTGTTTGGTGCGTGGCTTGGCTGAGAGCAGTTTGATGATATTTTTGCCCCCAGTGTGTTTGTTCTACCTAAACTACACCGGGAGGGAAAAGGAGTGGAAACCATAGCAGGTGGACATGCATTTGGTGGTGGTTGTGGGAAAGATGGGGATTAAAGGTAGAAGTATGTTAAACACAAATTAGTGCTATCTGGTTTTGTAGAATGTTGGTGATCATGCCCACAGGATGCAATGAAAGTCCAAGCATACCAGACTGAGCTTGAGTTATATCAGTGCTGGTGAGGGATTACACAATCTTGATATTACGCTTCAATGTCTTTATACATGCCCAGTGCAAGTCATTATAAAAGCAGGGGGGCAAACAAAAGATGCTTGGGAGAATACAGACATTTGTACAGCATATAACTGGCAGAATATGTAGTGTATAGCCCACTCTAAACCTCAGCAAAATTAAAAAGTCCATGCCTTACCCCTAAGCATATAGACAGACAGACAGACGGGTGGAAAGACATCTGTCTGTCGTGTTCAACAAAACACTGAATAGAGACAGTGTGCTTAAAACGACTGACAGCAACACACATCAAGTAGCTATTTTAGAGAATATATAGGGGGCATAGAAAAAAAAAAGTATGCCTTACCACTAAACCGCCAGTTTGATACACACATTTATTTTGTTTACACTTGCTCATTCATGATTTTGTTCAACCCCGATTGAATCCGAGGAGGGAAGTTTACACAAGGACAGAATGAGTGATATTAGCTCAAATTACATAGGTGTAGATAAGTCTATACCTTCTTCAGTAAAAATTCAAAAAATATCCACTGGACTTGGTTTCCAAGATTTGAAGACGTTTCGCCACCTCTCCAGGAAGCTTTCTCAATTCAAATGTCTGGATCCGCAGTGAGTTTGAGTCTTATATAGACAAAGCCTTGTATCGCTTGGAAACATGCAAATAGTAACCGATGAATGGGTCGTTTGGTTCCATCGTTAGCCTGTAATATCTGAAACACATCTATGATTCTGAGGGTTGGTCGTTAAAGGGGGGGGATTGCTGTTTAGGGGGGGATTGTCTCCTGTAATACCGGAAACCTGTCTATGCTTGTTAAGAGTCGGTCGTTAAGGAGGTATTGTTCACCGGCTGGAGCGGGTAGGTCCCTCGTTCCTCAGTGATGGGGTGGGGGGTTTGGTGATATCTGGAAGGGATTGTGTCTATGATTGAATTGTATGTTTTTGGAAGCTGGAATCTGAGTCCACCACCTCTGTTTAAAGTTGGTTTTTCTCTCTTCACATAGATGGCTTCCTTCACGCCCCTCTCAAACGACCTATTTTCTTTATCCAGAATGTGAACATTCTGGTCCTCAAAAGAATGTCCTTTGTTCTACAGAAAAAAAAGTGTGGGAAATGAAGAAATATGTGACAAAAATATAAGGAAAATGAGCCACTTATCTTTATGCACAAATCTTTATGCACACTGTTCGCAAAATCAAATCTGTTCATATCATGCATTTCGGTAGTCTAAGTATGTGGAAGACTAGCTGTCCTAACATTTATAATTTGGGCTTTGATAGTACAAGCCATTTTTAACTCTTCATAAAGGCCTTAAATTATTAGGAACTTAATTGTACTTCCTCTCATGATTGCTACAAGTGCTTGGCTTGTCTTGGTGAGTACCTTTAAATGAGAGGACATGTTCTTTCTTTTTTTAACAATGAGTTCTTCATCTGAAATACTTGTCTATATTGTGTTGCTTACAGCTGATGCGATTTTTTTTTACGTATTATCAGTTGAATGACTATAACTGTAATTTAGCTAACTGACCAGGTTTTTCACCCCTTTCCTAAAAGGGGTTAGACTCCTTAATCTGGCTGTTAAAATCCAGTTGTCTCCCACCAATTTAGTAATTTAGGCTATGGCTCTTAGCAACATTATTAATCACCAACCGAATAAATATGTCTCTGTTCATTTGGATGCTACTGAGAGAAGAGTGAATCCAACCTGAGTGATAGGGGTAAGAGGCAGTTAAGGTCAATAGTTCTGATGCATAGCTTCTGCAACCATCAAAACCATCGTCTACATGTCGGACAGTCGCAAACCCGTGCAGACCGCAAGCTGAAGTGCGCAGACAAAAAGCAGCTGTTATTGGGCCATAGTATGCCTTTCCAGCCGTCTGTGTGGTCGTCCTTCTTGATTCAGTGCCGGGGCGTGCCATTTATAAAAACCGAGGAGTAATAACAACAATGGATAACCATGACGAAAGGTTGATCTAGGAGGTTTGAAAGTGCAACCACTTTTATGCTAAACAATAAAATAAAAAGTCCTACCGGCACCGCTGAAGAAGTTCTCGTGACCATCTGCCGAAGTTCTCGCAAGTTCTCGGATAGGATCCCCCTGGCGCTTTGGCAGGAAACTGCTGTGCGTCGCTAGAAATTCCAGACCGACGTTGCAGAGGCATACCAGCAAAACTGGTTCGACACCAGACGCAAGCGACATTTGATGTGTGTGGTCCTGGAAGTATAATTCGCACTTTACTGTTTGGTCCACGGAGGGAAGGCCTTCAGCTCGGTCCGGTGCTCAGCAGGCCCGTCTTCAGTTCAGTCCGTTCATCCAACAACAACTCAAAGAGATCTGGATCAATCCGATGCAACAAAAAGAGGCGACTTGCAAGGGGGTTAATTGTAAAACTCACAGTAGCATGCGTGTCTGTCTTTTAGCTATGTGTCCTGTAGCACTTCTGCATCTCAGCTACGTCTCTCAGGCGGTCACGGTCCTGCAGCTTCTAACAGCTTCTTTCGGCGAACAAAGATCCTGGCCCCCGTTGTTCGGCAGTTAGCCAAACTGTTTCTGCTGCAGCAGGATTTAGAATGCACTGCGTTAAACTTGGTTTGAATCACAGGAAGGATAAAAAAACAGTCTGACTCGGTCCAGCTAGCGCAGACTTTTCTGGAGGAGTATTGGTTGCTATGTAGCCTAGCGTTCAGCTGGGAGAGGTCTTGTCTAGCTGTTAGCGGCACTTAGCCACCGGCAAATATGACACTAGGGTTAGGGTTACACTAACATGGGAAATTGGGTTTTTTTAAACTTACGCTGGAAGGGTTTGTCTTCAGAGCGGCATAGTTCCGGTGTTCTGCAACAATGTATCGCAACAGGGAAATACTAAAGACCAGTTCAAAACTTAATGAAATGGCTCCCTGGGGTGTTTTGTGTAGGGGTTCCACAAAATAATATGGATGCAATCTCAGTTCACCTTCAATATAGGGGGCGGGGGGGGAATAATAGTTTAAAATGTTCTTACACAGTTTTGGTGTAAAATATGTAAATTCAGGATAATACCATTTTTCTTTTCCTTTTTGACAAAGAGAAAATAAAACAATAGAACAATACAAGAAAATACTGCACCTGAAAGAATGCTTGTAGTTTTATATACAGAAAATATTAGTTTCACTTTCTAAATACTAGTGTTGTGCAAGCTACTGGCATTAATTTACACTAAACAGATTGCCAACAAAATGTAGTAGTTGAGCCTTTACAAAAAGGTAAGGCAGATTCATGCTTGTTGGCGGGGAAACATGCAACTGCAACACGGGCGCCTTTACTCCAGCTGGAAGCTTTTATCGTCTATTACTGCTTTCTGTTTCCATACCCTTTTAGTGCATTTATCCTTTCAACAGCTTTAGCACACAGACATTTTTTTGAAAGCATATTTAATTTTTTCTATTCGCAGAGTTACCACAAGAGCCTTTTTGAATGGGTTGACTCTACCCCATCCAAACCATTCTGTGCTGAATGGGGAGTTTGACTGACATTAAAAAACTATCTATTTTGAACTCATTGGTGCCAAGACCCTATCATGCAGACACAAGAGCAGAGCTACTACAGAAAAGTGACACTTAAACAGAAGTGCTCTCAATCTAACATAGAGACATTTACAGATATATTGCAAGTGCAGTTTAAGGAAAGAATTAATGTATTTTAAATGCTGAATCTGCCACACCTCTGTCTTTTTTAGTGTGAAAATCTCTAAACATCCTTTTCATTGTAGTAATAGTCATTACTTAATACTTAATGCACAGTTACCATTCTATGACTGGATTTTGTGTGTGTGTGTGACTGTGTGTGTGTATGTGTGGCCATGTATTTAATACCTGGTGGGGACAATTTCCTAGGAATATGCTACATTTGGGGGACTCATAGGTACTTGTGGGGACCAACAACTGGTCCCTATAAGGAAAGTTTCTCTTCTTGGGGTGGGGGTTAGGTTTAGGACTAAGGTGTGAATTGAGTTTAGGTTAGGTTTAGGGATAGGTATGTGTCGGTAATGGTTAGGGTCATGGTTAGGCCATATAAATTAGTGGGAAATGAATGGAAGTCAATGGAAGGTCCCCACAAGGATATTGTGACACAACATGTGTGTGTGTTTGTGTGTGTGTGTAGGGGGGGTTCAATATCAATACTGCTTGTGATAGAACCATGTTTACATTTTAATCTAACAAAAAGAGGTTTGTTTTTGAAAGCTAAGACATTATTCCTGGTTTAATCTTTTTTGGATGTTGTTCTTTTGCTAGCTGTTATATTTTGAACTAAGGTGTGAGATTTGTGAAATTAGGGCATGGCCTTTGGCCAGTGAAATCTTGTTATAAATCCCACATGCTAGTGATGTATCTCATTTAAAACAACTTTTTTCAGATCTTTAGTCATAAGCTTTGTAAAACTGTGACCCCCCTTTTGTATGCAAAATGTCCCTTTGATACAATTGGTCAGAATTGGGATCAAAAGTAGCAAACTGGATTATCAATTGACCAAAAAATAAAAACACATTTCTATATGTAACTTTACACAAATTTTCATTAGATCCCTTTATTTTATAATATTTCAAGTATTCAACTTTTAGAATTTTGACTATCTGTTTTCTTTGCATTTCATAAACAGTTGCATTTCACACATCATTTAAGACCCTTCCTACATTTCTGATACAGCATTGCAAAGCTTCTCTTACTGTTTCCGGAAAAAAAAAACAATACACTGAACTTTGTTTCCTTCTCTTCTTGACTAAAGAAAAATGTCAGTCAAAGTTAGATCGGACACTATGAACTAGTCCCAATACTCACACTAAACCCTACGCCCCTCTTTGAGGAGTGCACCTGGAGGAAGCGCAGGTAAGAGTTACAAGTGTGAAAATCTGCAGAACTGGGATGGTACTTGTGTCCTTCGTTGTAACAGGGATATATTGGAAATGAGGGACCTATCCCTGTATCTGCAATATTACTGCTAAAAAATAATTTCGAAACTGAAACAAGAAATTATTTTGTATTCACACATTTAGCATAAAATATTATAGGGTAAACTATTTTAATAATTAAACCTCAAAACAAGTGTTTTTTTTCAGCAATGAGAGTGGATAATCATTTTTTTTAACCTTATTTGGGAACTAAACAAATACAATTCAAATAAAAAAAAATGTAAGCCGTGTACAAGACACACTTTAAGTGAGAAGATATTAAAATACACATAAGAATAATTAAAACCATACATAGGGGGATTAGTCTAGCTCAGGCAGGTTCAAAGTTGGTCCTTGAGGGCCGCTATCTGGCAGGTTTTAGAGGTTTCCCTGCTTCAACACAGCTGATTTACTCTAATAGATTTTTAACAAGTTTTTGTTGAACTGCAATCAGCTGTGCTGAAGCTGGGAAACATTGAAAACATGTAGGACCAAAATTCTAGAGAAGGAAAATAATATCGATGATGAAAATTAAGGCATTTCAGAAAACAAAATATTCAGACATTTTATATTTTTCCATTGTTTTGTTGGAGGAGAATTATCTTAAAATCATTAAAAATATTTTAAGAAGGTGTGACTACTTTCCATTTACAGCAATGAATATTTGACTATCAAAAGGGCCAACTGTCAATGTAGAATCTATTTGCAAACTCAAAAGATAAAATGTTACTAATTATGATAGTAAAATGTGCAATATAAGACCAGAATACTTTAGAAAATAGACACGGGAAATACAGGCAATTCTTCTCTCTTAAATGTAACAAAATTCATTTACCTAAAATTTTAATTCTCAAAATTCAAAACATGTATTTGGCTGACAATTGGATTTCTTTAACATAGCGGAATGGGCAATTTAATAATTTTTTTAGGGATTAGCCTATTATTGAGGGTGACTGATTCCAAAAGATTTTTTTTATATAATGTCCTTTTTCCATTTATAATTATTAAATACAAATGGTTTTACTGACAGATTACTTAATAAATCATAAATTTACTATCAAGAATGTGTCCTAATTATTTATATATAATTTTTGGAAGGTAAGGAAAATGTGATGAATTTAAACATTAATCTTTATTAATTGCAGTTAAGTATTGTAGTATGGCTTTGTACATTTTTATTTTATTTTTATTCAGTACATCAAAGGCTATTTTTCTGTCACGCTTATCCCGGCTGGTATCATGAGGGCTGCTGGTGCCTAACTCCAGCTGTCAACGGGTGAGAGGCGGGGTACACCCTGGACAGGTCACCAGTCTATCGCAGGGCAACACAGAGACAAAAAAGGACAAACAACCATTCAAAACACACTCACACCAAAGGAGAATTTCGAGAAGCCAATTAACCGAACAGTCATGTTTTTGGACTATGGGAGGAAGCAGGATACCTGGACTGGAGTGAAGTTGCAAACTACATGCAGAAAGACCTAAAACTGGTAATCGAAACAAAACTTCTTGCTGCAAGGCAAGCATTGATACCCACTGCGTCACTGTGCAGCTTGAATTACTATTTGATGATGATTTAATAGAAACTACTCCTTTACTCACCAGTCTTAATTGAAAACTTAATTTTTTGTTGGAAATTATTTCCCGGATGTTCTTTGAAACACAAACTTGTGGAGAACAGGACAGTTAGATTGGTTGTAGTAAGATTTTCCATTAACGTAAAGAAATTTAAATCTGTCAGATAAATAAGATTTAGCTTTCAAAACTTGCTTTTTGTGTAACATTAAAAACCATAACTGTCTTACTCAGTTAAATAACATGCTGCTGGCCATTTTTCCACATCTCTGGTGTTGCTGCTATTTTTCACATATCCATCACTGTAAAAATGTCCACAGCTGTTATGGAAAATTTTATTCTCCAGATAGGGTATTATAGCTCTAGCTAGATTATATAATATTGTAAATATACTTTACGGAACAATACTTTATGTGTTTATTTTCTTAAGTGTTATTTGGATACACTTTTCTAAGGTCCACATTGTGTGACCACTCCTGCTAAAACCCTTTGCTGCTGTAACACCACAATATCCCCATTGTAGCACAATATAAGGATTTTCTATTCTATTCTATCCATCCATCCATCCATCAATCTTCTTCCGCTTATCTGGGGTCAGGTCACGGGGGTAGCGGCTTCTGTAGGGAGGCCGAGACATATCTCTCCCCAGCCACTTGGTCCAGCTCCTCTGGGGGAATCCTAAGGTCAGGATCCCAGGCCAGCCAAGAAACATAGTCCATCCGGCGTGTTCTGGGTCTCCCTCTAGGTCTCCTCATCGTGGGACGTGCCCGCAGAACCTCACCAGGGAGGCGTCAAGCAGACATCCTAACCAGATGCCTGAGCCACCTCAACTGGCTCCTCTTGACACAGAGGAGCAGCAGTTCTACTCTGAGTCCTCCCTGGATGACAGAGCTCCTCACTCTATCTCTAAGTGAGAGCCCAGACACACTACGGAGAAAACAAATTTTGGCGGCTTATATCCGGGATCTTGTTCTTTCTGTCTATCACCATAGATGAGGGTAAGAACGTGGATCGACCGGTAAATCTAGAGCTTCGCCTTTTGGCTCAGCTCTCTCTTCACCAAAATAGACCGGTACAGGGCCTGCTTCACAGCAGACCCCACACCACTCCACCTGTCGATCTGTCCACCTGTCCCCCTCCATCTTTCCCTCGTTTGTGAACAAGAAACCAAAATACTTAAACTCCTCCACTAGGGCTGCTCCAGTGAGAGCTGTAAATCACGACCTAATAGAACCAAGTTATCCACGAATAACATAGATGCTATTATATGGCCACTAAAACGGAACCCCTCAACACCTTGGCTGCACCTAGAAATTCTGCCCGTAAAAGTTATGAACAGAATCAGTGACAAAGGGCAACCTTGGCGGAGTCAAACTCTCAGCGGAAACAAATCTGACTTATTGTTGGCAATGGAGACCAGGCTCTGACACTGGTCGTACAGAGACCGAACAGCCCTAATTAAAGGGCCCGGTACGCCATACTCCCTGAGTATCCCCCACAAGACCCCTGAGGGACACGGTTGAATGCCATCTCCACTAAAAGAACCTTGGTGGATGATTGTGAGACGTAATTTTATTTTATAGCAAATACAACTAAATGTTACTATTCTGGGAAGTGTTACGGACAAGATGAGTCAATTCATTCCAGGGTAAAATTTGTTTTAAAATGCCAGAAGATAAAAACATAAAAGGGAAAATTGTGAGTTCTAATTGAATTGATGTTCCAGTCCTTTTGAATCTCTTGATTCTAACATACAACATTAGGTTTATTTAAAGATAAGCCTTGTGCTACATGTGGGAAAAAATGTGATGTCAAACCCACCCATGGAGAAAGGATTTTGGGAGTTAATGGGATTCTTGAAAGGTGACGTTTCATTTAGTTGATCACAAAGTGCAATTGTTTCTCTACTTTCAAACTAAATGTTTCAAAGACCCTAAGTAGATATGCATTCCATAAAGAGTTAACACTACCTTCAGTCATCAACCAACACACCCAAACACTGATGGTGTCAAGCTACAGTACATTGTAGCAACAGCTGCCCGGGGGCTCACTGATAGAAGCAAAGCTGCCATATACTGGCACAACTGGGCCCTCTGACCACCATCAGTGGTCAGAGGGCCCAGTTGGACAAGTGAAGTATCTTGCTCAAGGACACAGTGACAATAACAACTAGAGCTTGAACCAACAACCCTTCAATTGCATGGCAAATTCCTGTATCCAATGCCACTCTCATATAATTAATTTAAAAAAGGTATAGATTTTAAATCACAGGTTTATATCAACTACCATTTCCAATCAGAATCTGCATCAAAAAAGGGATCTCAACATTGTTATATTCCATGGATGGATTGAGAGACAGAATGACTGAGGGAATTTCAAGATGGTGTGGTACCAGAACACCATAAGCATGAAAATAGAAAAACATATTTATTTTTCTATACCCTTTAATAATCCCAAATAACGTTGAATAGATTGATCTAATGGTTAATCGCAGCTTAAATTCAACTCTCTGAGACCAATGATATTTTTTAAGCATTTAATGAAAACACATGTCACAGTGATAAATGAAAAAATTTGATTGAAATGAAAATGTGACAAAACAACAAGACACTACAAGTTGTGCTAATTGTATTGTATGAGTATGAGCTTACTGTAGAAGTGAACAAAGTTATGTAAAGCTGCAACATGGCTAATAAAGATGTGTGTACACTGTAATTCAGACATCAAAGTGAAAGCTTTGCAGCATGAGTTGCTCAACCAGCCATGCAGCTGTCACAGGTTCAGGTCTGGCGGCTCCACAGGGCATACTCTACTAGATTTACCAAGAAAAAAAAGGGAAAAAAATGAAGGCACTGTCTGATTTGCTTCCAGTTATGTGTCCTAGACGTGCAAGTTAGATTAATGAAAAGTAAGCAAGTGTGAAAGACACCTCCTGATGTTCTATGTTGTGCAAAGTTACATTCATGTATAGAGTTGTGTGGGAGTGTAACTGTTGTTAGCAGGGATTGATGTCAGAAGCTTTTAGAATAAATTTTCAGATAAATTCACTAAATATTCAGAAGAACAGTCACAATTTAATAGTTTGCACTGTAAAGCTCTCGTCAATAAGTTGTATCTTTTTATCAGCATAAAAGGTTGATTAGAGGATTATCAATATGACATCTTGATCTATGTACACTGTTAGGTTCTTCCACAGTTTGAAAGAAGCACTAGACCAGAGTTACATTTTACTTCTTAATGGTATAATGAATCACACTTTCTTGATCACACTTTCTTACCCTAATCTCCATAGTTTTTTGCATTATTTCAAATGATTTTGTATTCAGTGTAGGATTTAGGCTTGACATTCAAATTGATTTTACTTTTCAAGTTATGTGTTCATAAAGAAATGAAAAATTTCTATCATTACTTTAGGTACACATTATATATATATTCATTACACACATGGAGTTCTTGCAAATGTCAAGTATCAGAAACCAAAGGAAAACGATGAAAGATTTAAAGCTTATATTTAAATGATGTTCCATTTAGTAGATCTTTAAGCACTTGAACTTAAAGTCAGACCCCAGAAACAGAACTATAAAGAAGCACAACATATGTGGAGGCTATATTTAACTCGCACATTTTATAACAGATGTATTACCACGTGGCTGGTTGTCGGATGACTCAGCATTTGAATTGGGTCTAGAGGGTTTCAATAGCTTTAGCTTGTTAACTAAACTCCTCATAATAAGATTGGATCTAGAGAACAAATAAATGTAGATCATTACTAACCAATTTTTTTTAGAACACAACTTAGTGATAAACCTTGTTTGAAATGTGTAGTCTCTGGCTAAGCTTAATACATCCATCCATCTATTTTCTTACACGCTTGTCCCGAGTGGGGTCGCGAGGGGTGCCAGCAGTCAATGGGCGAGAGGCGGGGTACACCCTGGACAGGTTGCCAGTCCATCGCAGGGCAACACAGAGACACACAGTACAAACAACCATTCATGCACACACTCACACCTAAGGACAATTTAGAGAAGCCAATCAATCTAACAGTCATGTTTTTGGACTGTGGGAGGAAGCTGGAGTACCCGAAGAGAACCCACGCATGCTCAGGGAGAACATGCAAACTCCATGCAGAAAGACTCCAGGCCAGGAATCAAACCCAGAACCTTCTTGCTGCAAGGCAGCAGTGCTACCCACTGCGCCACTGAGCAGCCCAAGCTTAATACAATATGGTCATTTTATGGTTCACATAGTTTTTGTCTATAAAACATACCACATAATAAAAGCGTAAATCTATGCAGAATTGATCTCTATCATTTATTGAAAAAAAATAAATTAAAGAAAGGCCTTTTGAGAATATGTTGCTACTCAAATATTGTTGACTCACATAAACCATAAAAAACATTTTAGTACTTAAAAATGCTTTCACTTGCAGGACAAGGCATATTTTGTCTTACTCAAAACAATAGAGGAAAATTCACAGATCCACTAAATTTTAAAGCATGGGGCTGTCAGCTGTGTGTGTTAAATACACCGTTCAAAAACCCTAGGTTGTTGACTAATGTTTTTCAATGCCTAGCAAATGATACTGTCATTCAGTAATAGCCTGCCCTTGATTTCATGATAGAGTAGAATACAGTTAGATGAATAACCTTTTATCAGTCATCCTGTCATGTAAAGTAAAGGTTATGTCTGTAATTCATTCTGCAAGGCATGTAACAGACTTTGTACTACATTAGCATTTTTACATTTTGAGACTCTTATTATTGCCGTACTTTGTCATTCAAACATTTTTATAATGTCAACAGAAAACAGCAAATACAGCAATGTTCTTGTAGATGTTTGTCCAAGTAAAAGTGGAATAAGCAGCTGGACTTACAAGTTAGCATGGTATTCACAGTTTACTATCGAAGCCCAATATTTACATATGTTGTCATGAGTCAATACATTTTCCTTTTTCTCAGACTGACATCAAAATCAGAGCAAATCATTTCCGTTTTAGGTCTTTTGAATCCATAAAATGATTTGCTCAAACCAACACAAAAAAGGGATAATATCACTCACAATCCACGTATTTAGCTCTTAAATATATTTTGTGGTGTACTAGGTCTCCAAATGTCCAGAATATTTTTATTTAGTCAACAGTTTGCTTTGATATATTTAAATGCTGTTTGTTTTGTAATCAGTGTTTTCTGTGAAACTACTAAACAACTTTGTTTATTGCTAAACAAAGTACCTCCTGACAGAACAATCCAGTGAATCTGCCATTTTTAATTTTTAACTAATTTTCTGCTTGCATTGTTTTGTAGTCCAAGTAAAAGGATGCCGAACCAACAAACAGATTAATCTAAATGTTTGTTGTTGGGTGTATTAGCCCCCGCAAGACTTTACAATGACCCCTAGCATTAGGATATCTCTGAAGTGCCTGGTAAAAAAAAAAATTAATAAAAACATACATATATTCATGGGAAAAGTCATTTTGTTTCCATGAAGCACTTCAGGGAATGAGTAGGACTGACATTGACCTGAGGAAGGATTAGATAAACGTTTTTGTCCTTCTGAAAGGTAAATGAATTTGGCTACGGAAACAAGAGTCACAGCAAAGAGGTAATCTGTAGATAATGCTAAAACAAAATCAAACTTTAGTATAGATATTTTTACATATCCTGCTACTTGCCATCATTTTAACAGCGCAGTATTAGTACCCTCTGGTTATGCTTGTGCTGTAACCTTGCTTAGTGTTCTCTAAGAACATTACCTTACTCTACATTAGCCTAATGGCTTACTGTTTTTGTTTTGGGGAACACACCATTCAAATACATCCAGTGATGTTCTTGATGCTAGTGTTAGCTAAGTAATTAACTATGATGGGGTTTTGTGCAAAAGATGTCCTCAAAGCTCAAGAATCTTTATGGTCATTTTGGACCAAACGTTAAGTTTGTTGTGACAGTTCTCTCACAGGGCACATATCCAGACCCGTTTTGTCTTTAGACCTTTGAGCCTGCCTTTCCCTGTACTGATCTATTTGCCTGACCTGTCTTCGGACTTCTGTTTGTTGACTGTAATTGGATCTGTCTCCTTACTTCCCCCTATAGAATAGCCTGCCTTCCGTCATCTGCTTGGATCTGATCTCTTGTCAGTTCAGTTATTTTCAAGAGGTCGACATCTGGATCTCTCTGTGTGGTAACACCTCATTCTCCAGGCACAGGATAATCGTAGCCGTGGTTAGAAGACAGGTCCAAGGCCGACAACAGGCAGAATCCAAGTAGCCCGGAAACACAGGACAGGTAAAACAGAGCAGAACAGAGGCCAAAACTCAACCCTTCACAATCATAAACAGGTTTCAGATATCACAGGCTAACAATGGACCCAAATGACCCGCTCGTTGGTTTCAATTTGGATGTTTCCAAGCAATACAAGGCGTTGTCTATATAAAGCCTCAAACTCACTGCGAATCCAGACATTTGAATTGGGAAAGCTTCTTCAAACCTTGGAAACCAAGTCCAGTGGATTGTTTATTAAACTTTTGCGGAATGACTATGACCTGGATGACTGAGATGATGATCACTGGATGATTTGAAGACATAAAAGGCAAGACACCTATAGAAAAAAAGAACATTTGTCTATCTAGTTGCATTGAACCTTAGAAATTCAATGCCAGATGGACTCATTCAAAAAGGAATACCAGAGTTCTCAGGCATATCAGAAGGACAGCCCACACAGAGCATTGATAAGCGCCAAGTGCTTTATAATGACCTGAAAAATTATCTAATACTGTAAATCTATTGTTTTCGAATGTATATGTTTTGTGTAGGTTATTAATAACTGATCTTTTTGACACTTTTTAACACAGTGTTTAAATCGAAAATGTTCTTGTTTTGCTAGCTAATTGGACATCTACTATTAAACTATAAATATGGCAGAATAGGGTGGAAGGGAATTCTCCGATATCTGGAGGGGGTAGGTTAAAGTATTTGAAAGATAAAGACGCCTTAGAAAATCAGTAAAATTAGCATTTTCAGACGATTTTCCTGGTCTAAATGCATTAGAACTTTGCAGTATACGTGTTTCTATCAATCTATTCCCTGTTCTGCCACCAGTGTGTAAAATTTGGAGGCAAGAAGTCTGATGTTAACAAATACAGGAGCTCCATAGGGAACAGTTTTATCACCATTGTTATACTGTCTACATACTGCTTATTATAGAATCAGTCAGCCATCCCATGTTTTACACCCTGGATGACATTCAATGGTGGGTCTGCTTACCGGAGGTGATGATCATACATACAGTACAGAGGTGAAGTAGCGTAATTTGTCATCTGATTTGATACCATTTTTAAAAATTGAATGTTGCAAATGCAAGAGGAATAATTATTGATTTTTATTAGGGGATAGCAGGTTGAGCTGGTTGAAGCTTATACATATCAAGTTGTTTTTCTGGATAATAAGCTGAACTTTAGAAAGAATACACTTCCTGAGGGAACCAAATACTTGTGCTTTATTAAGGAATGCTGGCTAGTGCTTGTTTTTACGCTGTGCTGTGTTGGGGTAGAAGCATCTACATAGATGATGAAAACAGGAACAGCAAAATCATAACAATTCTTGTAACGTGATTGCCATTAACCCCTGATGCACTTGACTCTATATTGACAAAGAGAATAAGATCTAAGCCGAGAACAGTTTTGTTCCAAGAAAACCATCCACTATCTGATCTGTTTGATAGTCCTAAAATCTTTTTTAGCTGTTATCTGGTCCTGCCTAAGTAACTATTGAACATTTTAAAAGGTCTTTTGTTCTTTAAACTGTCAAATTTTCTTAATGAACATTTCAGAACTTTGGACCCAGAACTTTAGGTAGACACACTGTGTGATTTGCAATAGCTTTTATTGACAATACATCAAATCTGCTACTCAGCAGCTAGGACAAAAAAGGCCGGAATCTCTGGTTTTAAAGTTCAGTCCAAGTCCAGAGAAGGGAGTGGAATCCAGAAAGAGAAGCCAAAACCGGTGTCAATGAAGTAAACAGAAATCCAGGCCAGAAGATCAGAGATCTTAACAGGTACTCAAGGGAAATCCAAGTCGAGGTCAGGGGACAGATCCGGGGTCGTAAGCAGGGAGAATCCAGCAGGAGTCTAAAGACAGGTCAAGCAAACAGACCAGAACAGGGGCAGGCAGGCTCAGAGGTCCAAAGATAGAAACTAGTCAGGATCAGGAAATCAGAACAACACACAGCGTACACTAGAGAACACGCACCAAGTCTTCGAATAATTCAGAACTCATGGCTGGGGGCAAGCAGCTTAAAAAGGGGCAGGAGCAGGTGGATGGGATGAACTGTAATGAGAAACTAGGTGGAGCTATGCAGGTGGAAAAAATTAACCATTAAGCCAATGATCAGCACCAAGATCGTGACAGAAAATTTGTATTTTTCATTCTAAGTATATTGCCTTACTTTTTTTCATCCTCCTTTATGTGTCTTTTTATTTCTTTTATTGCAAATGTATGTGATGATGGTTGGTTACAAACAAACGTCCCCCTCTAGGGGATTCTTAAAGTTTATTGAAAGGAAACACATTTGTCTAAAAAGTTCTGATGTAGCGAATATTAACTTCATATAACTAATCAGCTGTTTCCACTTTTGTTGTCCCTTTAGACTCACATTTCTCTTTGAAATCTACAGATAGCATATATTATTCCTAGTACCAGCTGACATGATAAAGTAAACATAACTTGTCTCATTGCAACACATTCATTAAAAGCCCTACTTATCTGGGGTCCATACTAGTTTGCTACCACTATATCCTCTTTATTGCAGCCAAGCCTAACGCAAACATGTAAGGACATTACTCTTCACATCACTTGGCAAAGTCGCTCCAATGGATAGAAACACATCTATTTCTCATTTTCTTTTTATTACTTTTTGAAAGTTTACTCAAAATTCCCATGACGCTCAACAGCTGAAATCTGCTAATTTATTGTCTGAAATCATGACAGAAGAAAAACAGACATGAAATAGAGAGAGATTTGTGGACCTCAATTCCCTGATACTTGAAATGATCACATGTACCTTTCATACATAAGCAATTCTAAAAACCATGGAAAAATTCCAGACATCATATAGTTTTGAAAATGAAAAGACACCTTCTGTGGTCCAAATGTTTCTTTGTTTCCGTGCGAAATGTGTGAGTTTTATATCCAGAATAGCCCATGGATGGCTCCTTTATAATTACACTTCCTTGTACTTTCCTGCTATAATCCAGTTTCTTTCACCAGAGATCAGCTACTAAGCATCAGGCATTCTGTTTTGAGCCACTTGGTTTATCCTGAGAGTTTTTCTGAGATCTTAGTTTGAATCACAGCAGATCTCCGTGTAATTCACTGAAAACACAAAATAGGTAAATGCAAATGTGCTCTTCAAGTACTGCTAGGTCTTCTCGTCCATCAGGCTGCCAGGTTTAGATTATTGATTCATTGCTCCAGAGAAGATGTCTCTATTTTCTAGAATTCAGTAGTGGAATACTTAATACCACTGATGCTTTGCATTTATCTTGACAATGATAAAATAATAATTCAACTTTATTGATCTCACACTGGATAAATTTACCTCTGCATTCAACCCATCCCCTTGGGGAGAAATGGGCTTCCGCTGTGCAGCACCAAAGAAGCAGAGTAGGGGTTATGGTTCTTGCTCAGAGACCCAGAGTGCAGGCAGAGAGTATCGAACCGGGTATTTGTAACCTTCTCAGAGCAAAAGTACAGTGCTCTAAACACTAGGCCAACAATCCCCCAGCATGATTACTGATGGGTAGAAGATAAATTACAAAGTGAATATAAGTGGCAGCCGCTCTGGAAGTTATCTTTTCATTAAATGGCCATTATTAGAGGTTATCAGTCCCATGGAAAAATATCAGATTGTTACTTCTTCCTACCTCAGTAGGTTATCACAGAGCAAATTTCAGTGGTTCTTCATGTACTGTAAAAAGAAAAAAAAAAACGTATTTCCCATTTTAATTGACCCATATTTATTCTGTGTGATCCCGTTCTCCCCCAGTCCATACTTGCCTGTCTTCTTATCCAGAACGTACTTGGCAAGAAGACAGGTCCATACTTGTTTTTTTGTGGATTGAGGAACACGAGTACAGTGAGTACAGACTCACCAAGTACGTTTTTGACAAGAACACAGGAAAGTATGGACTCGGGGAGAATGAGAGCATGCAACAAAACTATGGGTAAATTGGAACAGAAGCGTACTCGTGACATCAACAGACGCTCGGCTCGTCTGGAGATCCATTTCACCTCCCGTTATTAACATTCTCTAGATATCCATCCATCCATCCATCTTCTTCCGCTTCTCCGGGGTCGGGTTGCGGGGGTAGAAGCTTCAGTAGGGAGGCAGACGTCCCTCTCCCCAGCCACTTGGGCCAGCTCCTCCTGGGGAATCCCAGGCTCCCAGGCCACCCGAGAAACATAGTCCCTCCAGCGTGTCCTGGGTCTCCCCCTGGGCCTCCTCCCAGTGGAACGTGCCTGGAACACCTCACCAGGGAGACGTCTAGGAGGCATCCTAATCAGATGCCTGAGCCACCTCAACTGGCTCCTCTCGATTTGGAGGAGCAGCGGCTCTAGTCTGAGTCCTCCGCGGATGACTGAACTCCTCACCCTATCTCTAAGGGAGAGCCCAGACACACTACAGAGAAAACTCATTTTAGCCGCTTGTATCTAGGATCTCATTCTTTCGGTCATGACCCAAAGCTCATGACCATAGATGAGGGTAGGAACATAGATCGACTGTAAATCGAGAGCTTTGCTTTTTGGCTCAGCTCTCTCTTCACCACAACAGACCAGTACAGGGCCCGCTTCACAGCGGACGCCGCACCAATCCGCCTATCAATCTCCCTCTCCATCTTCCCCTCATTCGTGAACAAGATCCCAAGATACTTAAACTCCTCCACTAGGGGCAGTACATCCTCCCCAACCCGAAGAAGGTACTCTACCCTTTTCCGGCTCAAGACGATGGTCTCAGATTTGGAGGCACTGATCCTCATCCCTGCTGCTTCACACTCTGCAGCGAACCGCTCAGTCCACTCCTCACCGGAAACGAGTACGACTTACTGCCGGCAATGCAGACCAGGCTCTGAAACCGGTCATACAGAGACCTAACAGCCCCTATTAAAGGGTACTCCATACTCCCAGAGTACCCTCCACAGGACCCCCCGAGGGACACGGGTACACATGTAGACTGGTTGGGCAAACTCCCATGCACCCTCCAGAATCTTGCTGAGGGTATAGAGCGGATCCAGTGTTCCACGGCCAGGACGAAAACCACACTGCTCCTCCTCAATCCCAGATTCGACTGTCCGACGAAACCTCCTTTCCAGAACCCCGGAATAGACCTTACCAGGGAGGCTTAAGAGTGTGATTCCTCTGTAGTTGGAACACACCCTCTGTTCCCCTTTTTTAAATAGAGGGACCACCACCCCACTCTGCCAATCCAGGAGAACTGCCCCTGAGTTCCCCTGATGTCCATGCAATGTTGCAGAGCCGCGTTAACCAACACAGCCCCACAACATCCAGAGCCCTAAGGGACTCTAAGGCGAATCTCATCCACCGCTGGAGTCTTGCCACCGAGGAGCTTTATAACCACCTCAGTGACTTCAGCAACAGAGATGGGAGGAGCCTACAGTGGGCGCTGGTTTGAAATGGACACTTCACTCACGCTCCCCGTGTTTCACGAATTGCGTGAAAAACATGTGACTACTATAGCCACTAGGTGGCAGTCTGAGTCCATTTCGGCGTCCCATGAGTCAGAATTAGATAGCTCAATTAGCAAACTGGGAGGGGCATTACATTTTGTGAGCAGTTAGCGTAGAGGGTAGAGTGAGTGGTCTGCTGTTCTGAAGGTTGAGGGTTTGGTCCCAGCTGTGGCCGAGTAATGTTTTTCTATTTTTTTAATCACTTTTTTATTACATTAGACCATAGGGATTATCATTCTACATTTTTATCTTACTGTATATATAGGTCTATTATATTGCATGCCTTATACCCACAGTGTTTAGATATTTTTATAATTCTATTTACCCTACTCCATATTATATGTGTCATGGTCTGGCGGTGTTTGTGAATGAGAGATGGTGCGGCTTGGCTCATGTTCACGTGAAGCAGCAGATATGAAGCCCAGATGTGGAATTACTCGCAGTGAGTTTAAGACTTTATTATCTGCCGAGGGAGTTTGGTCACGTGATCGTGCTGTGCGTTTCCAAAGCGTGGTAAACAAGTTTCCGACTAGAGTCTGAGACGGGAGTGGATTTTCACTCCTGTCCCGTCCCACTCCCACAGAAAAAAATTGTGTCCCGTCCAGATCCCGGGCCAGAGTAGAAATCTAAATCCTGTCCCGTCCCACTCCTGGTGAAATTACTCCCACTCCCATCCCGCTCCCATTCAGAATGACTCCCACTGCTCCACCACTCCCATTCTTGTTTTGTTTTTTTTTTAGCTCGGGAGAAAAACTCAGAGCGGAAGCAGTGATGGTTTTTGGGTCGTGTAGTTTTTTTGACTCGCATTATAGTGTAGGCTTCAAGGAAAAAAACTACAAAATGGCGGCGCCGCGCCAGTACTGGATTTTTTTTCTTTCTATTTTATTTATTTTTTGGCATCGATCCTAGTTTTTTTTTTTTTTTTATTATTGGTTTGCTCCCGCTCCCGTCTGCTCCCGTTAGTGTTTAATCCTGTACCGTCCCAATCACGTGATCGTTACTAATACTGACTCCCATCCCACAATACTTCAATGTCTTTTTTACATTTTTTGACAATATGATCATTAAACGGGTAAAACTTATGAATTATTTTTAAATGATATTGCTTTAATTTTGGTGGTCAGCAAATATCGGTTGGGTATGAGCCAGACCTTCTTCCAGTCAATGTTTTGCACAAATGTATTCCAGTATGGGATCACATATGGAACTGTAATGAAGTCTGCTTTGAACAGGGATCTAATTATTTTATTGTTCTTACCATTATTACAAGAAAAACAAATCTTACGAACTGGAGTGTCAGTCAGTACTGATAAGGTTTGTTGTTGTGTGTCCAATCTTGGTTGAGCTTTAAATAACATGCAAATGCCAGAAGAAATTGCTCCAAAGACTTTGGCATAATCTATAGGAGACACAGGAATTTTGTATTCTTCTAGAAACTCTTTATAAGAGTAAAGAAGACCCTCTTTGTTAAATAATTGGTCAACCAAAATAATGTTATTATTAAACCAATAATCAATAAATAAGGATTTATGTTTAAACAATATGTCTTTATTGTTCCAGATGAAATATTTGTTAGGTGAAAAGTTGTGTTTGAAAATAAGGGACCATGAAAGGAAGGCCTGGCGGTGAAAGGCTGACATTTTTATCGGGACTTTATCAATATCATAGTTACAGGCTAAGAAAAAGCTCAAAACACCCAGTTTTGACAGCAAGTGACATGGTATGACGTTCCAAATAGAGTTAGGGTTTTTAAAGAAGTGTTTCAGCCAATTTATTTTAAAGGTATTATTTAGAGTACAGAAATCGATAAAGTTTAATCCAGTCTGTTAGAACAGACTTCTTCACTCTGCTCCACTCTCCCCATGCTCACACAATACGTCACATGCAACCAGGAACAATAAAAGGCTGGACCTTTTTAATGCAAATGTTAAGGATGCATACACATCCGCACCCCTCCCCCCGCTGGGTCGTTCAGATCACAACCTTGTCTACCTGCCCCCCCATTACATTCCACTGGTGAGAAGGACAATTGCACATTCAGTGAAAGTTTGGTCGGATGACGCCACTGAGGAGCTGAGGGATTGTTTCAGCACCACAGACTGGAGCATGTTCCAAAGCTCTCATGGTGAGGACATCAACAGCCTGACTGAATGCATCACTGACTACATGACCTTCTGTGTGGAGAGCGTTGTGCCTACACCAAGTTTGCAGATGAGTTAAACAGCTTCTTCAACTGGTTTGACTCTTTCTGGCATTGACATTTCTGGCCTCTAATAGTATCTTTGATTCCAATTATCTCTAAAAGTAATAAAGCCAAACACTTCAAACTTGGTAGATCTATGGTGGGTCCTAAAAATATTCAATCCCTAAAATATCGGCCGGATTGGAGCAGTGGTTCAAACTTATTTGGAAAATTCCTGAAATTTTTGGCCTCCAATACTAGCATCTTTAACTTCAATTATCTCAATAAAGCCAAACACTTCAATTTTATATATATATATATATATATATATATATATATATATATATATATATATATGTAAATGTAAATATAGGTGTGTGTGTGTAGGGAAATAACATCTTTCATTTATTATATTCATGTTAATTTACACTTTGAGTAAGCTTGAAAAAGTAATCTCCAGGTTACCATTCCAAAGTCTTTTTCTGTAGAATTTCATCAATCCATCCAAATCATCAAACATTCCTTTTTTCTAGCTTTAAAGAAACACTACAAAAAATATAATTTGTTGATACAAATTGTTTTCCTCTACTTTAGGAATGCAAAGATCCAGGGACAGGGCAGGGGGTCAGTGGGAAGCCCACTGCTGTCACCTGGCCCTGGTTTGTCCTCATGGATGAGGTATTAGGACAGAGGCCGTCTTTTGCCCCACCTGTGCTAATTGCCTCCATCCCTGAGGACACACCAGGGCTAGATGCTGCAGAGTCTGAGCAGCACACAGATGAGCTTGGAGTCTTCTGACTGCAAGTGGGACATCATCTGGGGGGTCGGGGTGCCTCTCTCCACTGTTCACCACATCGTCCATCTGGGTTTGCAGGGCTGACCTAATCAATGGCTGCCATGTTACTAAAAAAGTTTAAAAAGACGCAGAAAATAATGACTTTACTAAAACTGTTTTCATAACCCTGAAATGAGAACAGCTAAAATGTGATTCTACTTGCCATCTAAATGTAACAGTGGTCGGCTAGACCCTCCTCCAGGGCAGACACCTCAGCAGACAGCTGGTCCCGCCATGGAGCACCACTGACTGCCTCCAACACGTTCTCCCCCTCCCCCTCCTCATCCTCTGGCATGTCATCCTCTGGGGCCGTGATGTCACCGGCTCCCAGGCAGATGTTGTGCAGGACAGTACATGCCGTTATGACCTGTAGAAAAAAAAAAGACAAAAATATTTACTTTTATTCAGTCATCTATCTTTTTTTCATTATCTTTATTACATGATTTATTAGAATTTAAATGTTACTTGATCTAGATCCACTATTTAACTTATTTTTTTCCTGTATTATGTTTTTTTATAAATATAATTGCAAATAAAATCAGGCAGTAAGGGGATAACAATTTAGACAAAAGATGATTTATTTCTCAACAGTTTGGCTTCTCAACACAACATTAGTGATAGTGAAAGTAGTGATTTAAGTCAGTTATTTACAGGGTTTGTACACATTTAACTATTCAATTCAAATTACTAAAGTTACAAACAAATAAATTACAAACTTACAAACAAATATAAAATTTGATATTTAAACATATTCATCAATCTGCTGACAAGCATTTATTTAATAACTGGTATACAGTGATGGGCAGTAGCGCCGCTACATGTAGCGAAGCTATTAGTTTTTTTGTCTACTAGTAATAGGGTGGCCATTTCGATAGCACCAAAAAGGAGGACATTGTGCGGCATATCAATTACTAAGGTGTACATAAGAATCGGGTAAAGTCACATTTATAGTACAATTCTTAGTAGTTTAAAGATGATGCTTGTGTAGTTGAATAGAACAAAATATTAAAGAGATGTAAAAAAAGAATTGGTTCCCAGCATTTGTATTTATTTAATACATTGTGGTGTTTAAAAAGTGACTATTTTTTGACACGATTAATTTGAGCAGAACTGCTGCAATTGATCATAAAGCAGTTGTTTGGAAAAGAAGCTTGAGGCGGAGAGAGAGCTAGAGAATAGGACAATACAAATGTCAAAAAGTGGCTGGAAAAGAGGAATTTGTTACATGGCTGCAGCCTGTCGAGAGTAAAGATGATTTCACCATGTTATCTATCTATATATATCTATATATATATATATATATATATATATATATATATATATATATATATATATATATATATATATATACACAAACTTGAGTCATGGAACTGTGCTTACAGCTCCTTATTTCATGTATACTAATAACTTGTGTACATGATACTTGTTGATGAAATTAAAATTATTTCTAATAGCATTAAAAGAGCATTAAATTAGAGTTCCTCATTCCGGTATAAACCCTGTGAACGTTTAATTTAATATGACATATTAAAAAAAATCCCCATCATCATCCAGCAGATGTTCAGTTTCTGCCCAAATATTTTCTCTTTCTGCTGTGGATTTTTGTAACAGGAATAAACAGGATCATCCATAGTTTGTATGAACTATGTTTGTTCTCCGCTTCCAAACTCATCATCTCTTCATCCATTCCTGCAATAAGAATTTTTTGGTCTGTTGAAGCACCAATAGTCTGCATCCAGTTATTTAATTAATTGCTCTTAATTTTGGGAATATATACGAACTATGCTCTAATTTCTAGTAACCGACCTGTTTTTACTATAATTTAATTTGACAAACCGGGTCTTCACTACATTCTTTATCCTGTTTGGTGCGATTGCAATTGCGGGTCTTGATCTGGACTGACGGGAGCGGAGACAAAAAGAGCTCAGTTCCGTATTTTGACGGTGAAAGACGGAGAAGACGTACGTGGACAGAGACGTGCGGAGGAGTAGCGGAGGATGTGGAACAGCTCTCATTGATTTACATGACAGACAAGTACTTCGCACGACGTACTTGAGCGGAGCGGAGCGCTGACAGAGTATGTGGAATCTGGGTGTAAAGGAGGGCAAATACACGTCCGGCTGGATGCGGCGCCGGACGCCGGACAGTGCAATGAAAATCCGGACTGTCCGCCCTAAAGCCGGACATCTGGCCACCCTAACTAGTAAATACTTTAGTTTTTTTATTTATGATCATAAAACAATTTTTACACTGTGTTATGTCATTGGCTGATCTTTAATAAATGTTTTAACCAGTGTATCAGACTCATTTTGAATTGACATTAGCTTGGTACAAGTAGCTTCTGATGTAGTTAAGCTACTGTTAACACATTAGTTTAACTTAGCTTGTAGTGAAGCTTAATTTATTGTTGAGTAACTGATAGCTTAGCTCACTACACTGGACAAGTAGCTTGCCCAACACTGCTGGTATATTCTGATCATTAGCAGGCCCCTGTGGGTTAGAATAATAGCAGGTAGCTCTAACCTCTCCACTGCGCTCTGCCAGCCTGAGAAAAATTCCCAATGGATTGCAGATGCCACACACGCACACAAAATGACAGAAAGATCAGAGCGTTTTAGTTTACCACAGATTGGTGAATTTAGATCAAGATTTAAGAAGCATTATTTCTGCATAACATGGCTTCAAATATCCTGTAGCTATAAGTAGCCTATAATAATCTACTATTAATTAATACACTGAATTTCAATGAAGGTTAAAAGAAAAACGCCCGAAACGTCACAGCATTAAAAAAAATAGATACTCACGGGTGTGGATTTCTTCTTTTCATCTGCATTTCTAAACTTCACCATGGACCAATTTTGCATTAATGACTGAAACGATGGTGACGAAATTAAAACCCACTGATGAAAGAAAAGAGGCCTGATGAGACCGATTCATTCAGAGTCGCTGAGGACGTTTTTATAACCTAGAAATTATCCAGTTTACGTCCATTAGCTCAAAAGATTTTGGTTGTTTATGCAAATGGTCTCAATAAACTTTTCAGTTGAATGCAGGCCCACAACGTCACCTTTAGCACGGCAGAGCTCCCAAGTGCCGCCTGGTGGTTGTCCGGGTACATTGCAGTTCTTTTTGAAAAAAAAAAAAACTGGCCTCAGGAAATACATCGTGATTCACGCAGGAATCACGCAGGAAACCGTCCATTTCCAACCAGTGCCCACTGTAGCTGGTGCCCCCAGGCTCTGCTTCCTCAATGGAAGACATGTTGGTGGGATTAAGGTGGTCTTCGAAGTACTCCACCACCCGACATATGACGTCCCGAGTCTTGGTCAGCAGCACACCACCCCTACTATAAATAGTGTTGGTACTGCACAGCTTACCCCTCCTGAGATGCCGGATTGTGGACCAGAATCGCTTCGAAGCCATATGGAAGTCTTTCTCCATGGACGAGTTTTTGCCTCAGCGCCCACCTGCCGCTTTGACTGCCGGTACATATCAGCTGCTTCTGGAGTCCCACAGGTCAATAAAGCCTGATAGGACTCCTTCTTCAGCTTGACAGCTTCCCTCACTGTGTCCACCAGCGTGTTCGAGGGTTGCCGCCGCGACATGCACCGACAACCTTGCAGCTGCAACTCCAACTACTCGCCTCAACAACAGAGGCATGGAACATTGTCCATTCAGACTCAATGTCCCCCAGGTCCCTCCAAACGTGTTCAAAGCTCTGCTGGAGATGGGAGTTAAAGCTCCTTCTTACGGGGGACTCTGCCAGACGTTCCCAGCAAACCCTCACAATACGTTTGGGCCTACCAGGTCTGACCAGCGTCCTACCCCACCATCGGAGCCAACTCACCACCAGGTAGTGGTCAGTGGAGAGCTCCGCCCCTCACTTCACCCGAATGTCCAAGACATGTGGCCACAGGTCAGATGAAACAACAACAAGTCGATCATTGAACTACGGCCTAGGCTGTCCTGGTGCCAAGAGCACATATGGACACCCTTATGCTTGAACATGATGTTCGTTATGGACAATCCATGACGAGCACAGAAGTCCAACAACAGAACACCACTCGAGTTCAGGTCAGGTAGGCCATTGCTTCCAAACATGCCTCCCCAGGTCTCACTGTCATTGCCCACGTGAGAGTTGAAGTTCCCCAGTCTTAGAATCCAAGCTGAGGTCAGTAAAGCAGTCCAAGCTCGATAACCGGCAAAATCCAGGCAGTCAGACCAAAAACCAAATTGAGCAGAACAAACAGGGAAAAAGGCAAAAACCAAAAACACATGGGCAGTCTCTAGATAATAAATTAATATATATATATTTTCATTTATTTGGGTAATAATAGTTAACATAGTCAAATAAAATGTAATCCAATGAAAATTTTGTTTAAAAAAATATTAAAAAACATAACCACGGATGTCTGGGGGACAGGGATTCGCCTACATGCTATGGATGTTGACATGGCTACCATAAATGATAAATTATGAACAGTTTAGTTTGTGCCTTCAAGTCATTCGCCCTTAAAGACGTCACTGTTGGAGAAATTTTTTTTTTATTTAATTTAATTCATTTATTTTCTTATTTTTTCCTACTTGCTTTGATTCTGTTTTATTTTTTCTATATTTTAATCATGTAAAGCACTTTGCATTGTCTTTGTACTGAATTGTGCTATACAAATAAATTTGCCTTGCCTTGCCATACAAATATGTTACTTGGATATAACCTAACGGAATATCTTCAGAACAGCTCCTAATGACACAAAACTCAAATGGGTGAGTAAAACATAATGTAATAACATAAAATCAAGGGCCCAATGTAAAAAAAAAACAGTGTTCCCCTTTAACCCTTTTTAACCTAAGGAGGGCATCAAGCGCATGGTTTTAAACATAACAATAGCACTTCCAGGAATTCTTAACTCTAAACATAAACATAAGAATTTAACATTTAGATTGCACTATAAAACATCTGTTTATACAATTTATCAGCAAAAGAATGCTGTTAGAGGAAAGCAGTCTTTTCGGTCTGTTAATTTATCTCTATATCTCATTTTCTTCATCCAGTAAATTAACACTCATATGCACTCACATTCCTACTTGTGAGGTGTGTGATATTGTGGACAGGCCTGATAAATGTAGGTGTCTAGAAAGAGGAATGAGTTGGTGTCTTGACCTCCCTCCTGGCATGGGCATCCGTCTCCAGACTGCCTTATCACCAGACAAATGGTAGCATGGGCACACATATCACTCCCTGAAAAACGGGCCCTTCTTACATAGTCTACCAAGTATTGGAGCTGTCTACCTATAAAAATGTCTAAGATCATACATGCAGTGTCTTTTACTGTTGAGCCTTATGATTGTACATTTTTGTCACATAAATATAGTCAGTTTAATTCTTATTTGGTTGGTTTGATAAAGCATAATAAATCAATTATCATTGGACTTGTTTAATCTCTGTCTAAAGTGATTACTGTTATTAATACTTCTTCTACTACTATATTTTTATAAAAAGCTTTAAACAGCTATTGCTGTGACAAATTTCTTCACATGTAATACAAGACTCTAACAGCAATGCGGTCTCGGAGGATCGCGGAAGGATTTCAGAACCCTTTACTCTTCTGGCCCGGAGCCCATGAAACTGGGACGTTTTTGTCGCTCCCCAGAAGGGTTGCTGCCACATGTTTCGGCTCTGTCTCTACTGTGGATGAAAGGGACATCGATCAGATTGCTGCCCGGTAAAAGGTTGGGCTTAGTAGGGGAGGGGAGGATCCTGCAGAGCCAAGCCAAACTATCTGCCTCCCCAGAGTTTCTGCTTCCTGTTACCCTGCCTGTTTTGTCACTCAGCCACAGTTTTTCAGCTTGTCCAGACTCTGGAGCTTAGTTCATTGATTGGGATCTTGCCAGGCAACTCGGCTATAAGCTACTCTCCACACCAGACTCAAACAAGGTAGTAGCCCTTGATTTAGCTAGTGCCCGCTAAATCAGTCATCCCTTTTTGACTAAGCCTGTTGAGCTGGTGGTGGGCGGTAACCATGTTGAACCAATAATATTTCTCATTATTGACTCACCTCAGGTTCCTGTCATTTTAGGTTCAATCTGGTAAACAAAACATAACCCTCACATTGATTGGTTGAGGGTGGAGTTGTTAGGTTGTTCTACTTCCTGTTCTGTTTCCTTCTTATGCTCAGCTAGGCCTGTGATGCCTGATAGTGGCAAGGATTAACCCTGATCTTTCTCGAGTCCCTGCTGAGTATCACAACCTCTATGAGGTATTTAATAAGGGTAAGGCCACAACCCTGCAATTTCACAGACCCCCTTTATTGAGGGATAGATTTAATGCCCGGTTCCACACCCCCTAGGGGCAGGTTGTACTCCTTGTCAACCCCTGAGTCACAGGCTAGAGAAGTACATCTCTGAGTCACTCAGGGCTCGAACGCTAGGTTTATTCCTACTTGCACAAATCTATTTTTGGCACAAATGCGAGTAAAAAACGTGCATCATACAGCCCTGTGTAGTCACTCCTGGGTGCACAATAGTCTTGATTTTGGTGCTCATACCGTGTCATAATAGTAACCCAACTGTAAAACAGAAAATTGTTAGAGTACACAGCAAGACTAATGCAATATCTATTTGAAGGAATTCAAACAGAGAATGTAACAGATTCTAACTAAACTCAATTTAAATGTTTAGCCTTTATTTAGCATTAATGATTTGGCCAAACCAATACTTTAAACTAAGCTGAACAAGTAATAACTAGCAACATGGTAGAGATACAACTAGGTGGGTTTATCAAAGAAAAGGCAAGCATTGTGGGTAGAAAGGAGTTTGCTGGATAGAATAAAATTTGGAAGGAAATTTGCATTTAATTCCTATCATAAGGTCTGCAAAGGCAAATTTATTTTGAATGATATCAGAAGACACATAATTACCATGGTTTTTTATGACAGAAAATATATTTTATTGGGGTCATTTCTTTTATCTAGGTATTTTGCCTTCAAGTTCTATAAAAACAGTGCAATTATTTTAATGAATTCTGTCATTTTTAAAAGCAAGTGGAAAAAAGTGTTTTCACTTAAAATGTAGGTCTAGATAGTCAAAATCACACTGTATTATATTAATATAACCTTTTTAATTTCCAAAATATCATACAGACCTTGCAGATGATTTCCCTTAAAATTTTAACTGTATTGCTGTGCAATGTAATAATATTGAAAGGATTTTTCAGTTAAGTCTAAAAATGTATCACATGAAATTCCAGCTCTAAGAATATTATTTTATGTATCAATTCTGTGTCCGTGTGTGTGTTAATGATGTGCCTTTATCTCCTCGCTTCACAGCCCATTAATCCTGAGTGTGGGACAAGCAGTCATTACATATTTAACCCAGGTCACTTACTGTGGGTGGCAGATAGGTGCTGTCACCAACTCTCCGTATATGTGTGTTTGAGAGACACGCCTTCATGTGCATGAATCAAAACTTTAGCATTTTGTCCAACTTTTTGCCCATTCAGAATGTATGTGTTTGATGCCCAACAAATCAGTTTTAATAATTCTGTTGAGTATATGTGTGGATGTGATATGCAAAACCTGACCTTAAGATAAAACCATCAGCTCTAGCATTGCTAATATTATCCCCCCATACCCCCTCTCAGTAGCTGCTAGATAAATTTCGGCCTTAGAGAATAGGTGAGCCTTAAGGAGACAAATTATGCAGAAAGGACTTCACAAAACCTCTCAGTACCTACAATGATTTTATACTAATTCAGCAGGGTAAAACAAACACCCTCACATTTTCATATTGTCTTTAAGTTATATTCATCCTTATAGAACATCTGCATCATCTTTCTTGTGTAATGCCAATTGGTACTCATGTGGTCTTGCCACGAGCTTGTAGATTTCTATGGAATCCATGACATTTTCCCCGTCCTCTTGTCAGCCTTCACATTCTATTTGTTCCGGATGGTTGGACTTAGCCGATCTGGGATTAAAATGCTGGATTTCCATGGTAGAGTGATGAGCATTAGAATTCAAGGACTTACGACTTTTGCAGATGAGTTACCCAGCAAGCTGATAACCTTAAGAATCCTATTAAGAATATATCTGACTTCTATTTATCTCCTCTCCTGATTTTCCCCTCTATTTCTCAGACCTGCAACCTGTATGTTTTTCAGCTTGCTTCCATGTTCAGCCATGGATTTGTGAGGTCAAAGTTGTGTGTGTGTACAGCTCAAAGCACCAAGGATGGTCTAATACTGTATGTTTCGCTACCAAGGGAAATAAAGATCCAATACTGAGGGGTCAGCTAATCGCCTAAAATGCACCCTCACTTCTTTTGTTTGTCTTTGGTTTTAAACCAGTGATCAACAAATACATATAAATGTTTGCACATATAAATTGCATATTTTTCATTACAATTTTTCCTTGTCCATTAAAAATATCTGGAGTATTTCCTAATACATTTGCAATTGTGTTCCTGAAATCCTTTACGATGGTTTTAAAAAATGCAAAAAAAAATAAAAATCCCTAATACGATAGCAACAACAAAAATTATTGTTGGACACTTGCATATATTCCACTTGCACTCATAATTTTTTTTATCTGTATAATACTATTGTTTCAGGACTAATACTAGGTCAACATATGAATAAATATGCCATAAAAGTGCATTAATAGCATAACTTTTGCTTTCTGTTATAAATGGAGGTTGTGACCCTACAACTGTTACACACAATGTCTTGACAGACCAGTGCTAACATAAGAAATGTGCTGCTTGCAGCTTACAACTTATGTGTGTTGCAAAGTAGTGTTGCACCAATGCCATTTCTTGGCCCTGATACCGATACCTGGCTGTGCAGTATTGGCCAATACCGATATCACACAGATACCATCTGTTTGAAATTGATGTAGGAAAGGAAGGAAAAGACTAATACAAAGTGAATCCAGTAGAACTTTTTATTGCTATTGCCTACCTGGAATTGGTGACAATAGTTGAATAAACTTTTGGCTCTCAAAATGGTATCGGTTTATTGGTACTCGCCTATACCGATACCACCATTTTAGTGCTGGATCGGGGCCCTGCCCTATACTAGTATCAGTGCAACACTATTGCAAAGAGAGATATTTGCTAGGTTTGAATGTTGGAGCCTAATCTATGTGAGTTTTGAGTGATTGTTTGTACTTTTTTTTTAATTTATTTTTAGTTTTGGGTGCCTCTATTTTTTTTTTTAAATTAGACATTTGCATCGGCAGTAATGATGGCAAGAAATTAAAGTAGGTGTTAAAGAAAATATGCAAGAAATAGAGGTGAAATAGCAACCAAACTATTCGGACTGGTCTGCTGAACTCTACGACAGGAAGGGGATGCAGTTGGCGTCTCCAAAAACTCATACTGTGTCATTCATGTAAATTATGACATAAACAAGGGCTCAATCAAACTGGCCCTAGATCTGATCCATTTATTATATTAAAAAAATGTTGTGTGTTTTTAAACTGCGCTTTAATAGGAGTGATAGAAAAGCAATAATACTTAAGAATATTTATAATTGAAACCAATTGGGGAGTCCGAACAAAATGGCCTACTTTATTTTACCTATTCAGTAAATCATACCCAGACAATCTCCCAAAGGACAAAGAACATAAAAAAAAAACAGATCATTAGTTGAACTGTTTTATAATCAAGGTTCATTCACCACTGAAAGATATTTAATAATATAGATAAATAGTTAGATAGTTAGCAGTCCTACCAGACATCAAGGTCCCAAGTTCCACTCATGGATAAGGACTTTCCATGGTGTTTGCATGAACTCCCAGTACATCTGGGGAGGTTATTTATCTCCCACATTCAAAAAAAGATGTCTGTTAGAATAACTGGCAAGTATACATTCTGTGAGTGAGTGTGTATATGGTTTTCTGTTTTTGTTTTAGTTGACTTGTTGAGAATGTCCTGCGACTGGAGTGGTGATATACAAAGCTCTAATAGTGCTCTGTCAATACACTGTAAAATCTGCTAATTTATTTGGTGAACTAAGTGTATATAAATAACTGAAAAGGAAGTGAACGCATCATGTGATGGAGCGCCACTAAGCGTCCATCCCAGACTCTAAATATCCGTGCTTCCTCTGGCCCAGGGGAGCGCGGTGCCAGGAGCGCGCGCACGGGGAGAAAGCTCTCCCACGTGAGTGCGCTGCCCGGCAAAACAGCTGCTTGCAGGCCCGCACCTGTTTCCCGCGGTCCTGCACAGTCCCAACGAACATTCCCCCCCGTCTGAACCGGTCATCGCGCGCGTCTGAGGGTGCACACTCGGCGCCGAGCTTCCACAAACACTCACCTCATCTCTGCTTCAGTCCTGCCGTTCCTGGTCAAGGGGCCAAACCGGAGCACTTCCGCGTCACGCTGGAAATAGCGCAGAGTGGTGCGCTTTGCCAGTCACGTGACAAAGGACTCAACCATTTTGGGTGTTTTGTTTTGTATTTTTATATTGTTTATGTTCCTGACGTTTTGAACAATGTATGGAGTCATTTTTGTTCATTTTTTAGTTTCTATGCAGGAAACTGGGTTTTGAGTTTTGTTATTTGGTTATTTTGTTTTTATCCTTAAAAACCCGGGGGAGGGGCTAAAGGGGTATTTAAAGGGGAGCTGAGCTCATTTGAGGGGGTGCTGGATCTGATTGTAGTGTTGGCTGTCTGAGTAAGTTGTCCTGTGAAAAGTCCTGTAAATACTTGTTTTTTTTTTTTTCCTCGCTTCACTGTAAATATCGTCACTGTTTCACTATTTCCACCTGGGTAGCAATGAATGAAAAAGCACAAACGATATTTTTTCGGCTGGGCCATCATTTTTGTGTTTTTGAAACGAACCCGTGACACATCACCTTTGAAGTTATTAAAAAAATTCTCTGATTATGACGAGTAAATGACCAAAAAATGTCATATCACCAATAAAGTCATATGACACTGGGGGAGTCTGGAGGAATGGTGGCCTAGTAGTTAGGACATTACACTTAGATCCCAGAGGTTCTGAGTTCAAGCCTCACTCCCACGGACTTCCACTCTGGGTCCCTGAGCAAAGACCCTTAACCCCACATTGCTACACAGGAATTGCATAATGGCAGCCCACTGCTTCCCAACGGAATGGGTTAAATGCAGTGAGTGAAATGAGTGAATTTCATTGCTTAGTACTTGTGACAATGTAATGACAATAAAGTTGAACTCTATTCTCTATTCAATTATATTCAAAAGTGCTGTATCTCAAACCAATAAACCAGGACCATGGAGACATCATGAGAAAACAATCAGGTCGGAGCCAGGGTAAGACGAGGTAAGATTAAGTAAGCATGGAACCAGCACTGAGGAACTGCACAAGGAGAGTAGTTATGGTAGACAGAACAAAGAGAGGACTAACGAGCAGATTGGGAGCAGGTGTGAAGAGATGAGTCTAGAAAGGAGCTAGGGAAAAGGAGACCAAAACAAGAGGGCAACAGGGGGCAACAAATAAAAACCTAAGAACTCAAATATATCCAGAAAACACAACAAAGTAGGAATTAAACCAATAAAACTAGAAAACATGGAGCAAAGTAAAACTGGATACTCAAAAGAAAACAAGAGAACCAAGACCGTGACACTGATCAGATCAGTAAAATATTTCAGGCTTAGCTAATTTCTTCATAATTGTGACATCTTGTGTCAGTTGGGCTAATTCTGAATTACAACTATTTTAGCAATCTTGCAACAATACTACATTTTGGACCTTTAGTGAGCTTGAACAAATCTAAGTCATCGTATCTGCCCCTTCACCATCCCTCACAGTTAGGAAGCAGAAAAGAAAAATGAGACAAGAAGGGGAAGTTAAGTCACACCCAAAATAGAATGGAAATAAACAAACACTTAATATGCATTCCATACACAATAAAGTCATTTGCAAAATGTTGCCTTTTTCCATGAAATCTTAAAATAACTCAAAAGAGACCATCAGCTATATTGTTACGTTTTAATGTTAACTACAGACATGTGATCACCTTCTTTTTTTGCATATGCTTTGGGAGAATTTCAAGTTATTTAATCTAATTAAAAGTCAGAAAAAAATCAGTTGGCAAAAATATTATTTTAGGAAGACAGCTGCATGGCTTTCTACCCTTTGTCCTAATGTATCACTTTTACAAGCACTACTTAAAGGGGTTGATGGTGAGAAACCACTTCACTTCAAGGTTGTTGTTTTATTAAGTTTATTATTTTTCTATTTTTTGTTGCGTTTATGACAGAAAAACATGTTGAAACAGAGAGCACACCCAGACAAATCAAATGGTGAATAAACTCCCCTCAGATGCGCATTAGCACAAGTGACCAAAATGCATAAAGACGGTTGCATAAAGTCCATCATGGCAAACACATTGTGTTTGTCTTACAATGAAACTTACATTTAAAGATTATCTTACAGCAATCATTTGTGGTCTTACAGAATGGAGAAAATATGTTAAACTAAGCAATTTCTATGTATAAAATATTGTTATATAGACCTCTAGATGTAGAAAGCTTTTTCTTGAAACCCCATCTTGGGACAACTTTTTATAATAATCAATGTCTGTGAGGAACTTTTTTTCTTGCCGCATGTCTGAGTACTCTTGTTAGACTGATTAACATTTGGGTGAGGACTGTTAAGTATGAAAAACTGAAATTAGATTTTTCTCCTCTTGATTTGGGTCAGAAATTCCACCTTTATTTCAAGTATGGAAATGTTTATCAGTCTGTTTTGTAAATGATAGATTGAGGATCAGCTGGATGAAACAGTGAGGTTGCTCTTAAGTAACTGGCCGGAAAAAAACATTTTGCTCTCCCTCTGCTCCTTGTCAGTGCGAATAATTTTTCCTCTGCTGTTGTGGGTTGTTTTTTGTTTGTTTGTTATGTTTTCTTTTTTTTTTGGTTGTTACGTAAGCTACAGCAATGTTTCTTGGGAAGTATGCAAAAATCTTAAGCTTGACTTTAAGTTTTAAAATAAAAAAAACATTAAAACAAGTTTCTTTTTATGAATAATGTATTCACATTATTTTTCTTTAAATACAATATTATTTTTAAGTTCAGAGAGTTGTTTGTGCGGAACAAACCAGTAGGACTTCTTTCCCTGGATATGAAAGTTCTTCTTAAAAATCAATAATGATATCATGCATTTAAGTACATCAATCTTCATAAGTCAAGGGAAGGAATAGCAATTAAATTAAGTTTTTGTAATGCCATCGCAGGCAAAATTAGGTCTGTATAATTGCTGAGGATTTAACATACTTGAAACGGAATTTAAAACCATATAATCACAGCAATATCTTTACATTTAGGTCTGTCATCACAAACAGTGTCCCATGGCTTTCAAAGGGCTGAGCCAATGAGTGCATAGTAGCTCACCTCCATGTCTCTGTTTGAAGTTAGTAAACTATGAAGGATAACTCATTTGAAGCTTACATTGCTTTGAATGTAGCCTATTTGGGTGTAATGCATTTCAAAGCGTGTGTGCTTTGAAGTCAAAAACTCTTCCCCATGAAGTCCACAGCTTTCAGAGATAGTCCTCTGTGAAGTCAGTGCGTTTCCCATTTGGAAGTCAATGCTTGTTACAGGATGGATGGCAGAGGATTGCTGATGCATGGCTGAATGACTGTTTTACTGTTTGCTTTATAAATGCAGGTCACTGACTCTCACTGACATAATCTCTGTCTTAGTTTGTTCAGGTTGGTTCTGGCTAATCAAGTATATTTTTTTTTGCTGCAAAGTGAAATAAAGCTTGTTGTAATTTCTTAAAGTTATTGTATAATTGTTCAATTCAAGTTCGAATTAGTTTTATTTATGTAATGCCAGGTCACAAAGCAAGTCACCGAAACTGTGAGGTGAGGTAAACTGTAAGGTCAGGAAAACAAACATACCCAACATTGACTTGAAATACTTGTGTAAGTTATATTAATTAGCAAGACGTTTAGCATTATATATAAGGATTGTACTTTTCTGATGGTTAAAAAAATGGATGTCGATTTTTTCATCATGTAATGTTTTTATTACGAATACGCTGGATTACTTTACTTTATCTGTGGAACCTTTTGGACTAATGGAATATAAACAATCTAAAGATTGGATTAATAATACTGCCTCAGGAACGACTCAAACCTAAGAAGTCGAACTTTTATTAAGAAAATTCAGATTTCACATACTAGTATATCTTTATTAATCGTTCTTTGGTGCTCATGGTTACCATAAAATTAACCTTATAGTTCAATTGTGGGGAATCTAAGCTTTCTGAAGATGTATAAACATGTCTATATTGGTAAAAGTTTAACTGGTGTTATTTTCAAGAGTACTTCTATTTTTGATTTAAATATACAAAATGGTGTGGGAGTGGCAATCTCTAATGCTGCGTTCACACTGGACGCAGGTGGCGCGACTGAAGCAGCGAGTTTACATGCAAAGTCAATGGTTGACGTGCGTCAAGGCGCAGCAAAAGGTCCCGCGGCGCGTTTTGAGCAGCAGGCGCAGCGCGTCTGAGCAGCTGAAGCAGCGCGTCGGGCGCGTTTAAGCATCTGACGCGCCGCAAACGCGCTGCTGCTCGAGATGGAAAAATTTTATTTTTGCTGCTCGACGCGCCGCGTCAACCAATCAGAGAAGCTGATCTGGGAGCTGGCAGGGAGAGAGACACAGCGCTGATGATCAGAGCGCTATGATCACTCCTCTTAAACAGTTTATTGACGCCTAAATTAACTTAAAATGCAGAAATCTGCCGGCAGAATATGTTCGCTTTTATTACCCTGCTGCCTGCAGTTTGGATTATTTAGATGAAAAACACCTACCAGCTGCCGCGGTGAACCGCGAGGAGGTGACCCGGCCAGAGGCTGCTGATGAAGGGATTCCTACTGTCGGCGCACCGCTGGTATGTGGGGGTCTGAGCGGCTCCGACAGAAAAAATATTGGAAGGCAGGATGATAATCTGAATGAACTGACTGCACTGATTACGTTTTCAGGTGTTTCTTACTTAAAAACATATTAAAACTACTTTATTCCCACTGATCACAGCAAATATAGCTGCAAGGCCGAGAAAGGATTGTGAAGCTCCGCATAACGCGCGTCAGACACACTTTTGCACCGCGCAGCCAGAGCAGCAAAGCTGCTTCAGCCGTGCGTCAGAACTAACTGGTACAAGCAGCAAAAATGAAGCAGCAGACGCGATTTTGCTGCTTTTGCTGTGTCCAGTGTGAACGTAGCATAACACAGAGCATACTTGCAGCAGCAGTGGAGAGGAAAATCTCCCCTTAAAAAAGAAAATAAAATTCTATGATGCTTTACTGAGTGTGAGTGGCCCCCTTTCAAAATTAAAAATTAAATATATAAATTTATTCTAGATAATTTTAACATAAACCTATTAAATATACTTTGCATAATAAGTTTTATGATAATGCCTAATTAGATAAAATCCTTAATAATCAGATTTATGTATTATTATTATTAAAGTATATTTACTTTATATATATATATATATATATATATATATATATATATATATATATATATATATATACATATATATATATATATATATATATATATATATATATATATATATATATATACATATATATATATATATATATATATATACTCTAATAGCCTTCATCAAGAACTCAATGAAGCTGTGGAAAACAAGTCTGGAAGCCAATGCAAAGCCAATAGCACAAGTCACCATCAAGTGCGGCATATACCAGGGTGATGCACTATCCCCGCTGCTGTTCTGCATAGGCCTGAACCCCCTCAGCCAGATCATCACAAAGACTGGCTACGGATACCAATTCCGAAGCGGAACAATCATCAGTCACCTCCTCTACATGGATGACATCAAGCTGTATGCCAGGAGTGAGCGAGACATCGACTCACTGATCCACACTACCAGGATCTACAGCAACGACATTGGGATGTCATTCGGACTGGACAAGTGCGGTCGCATGGTCTCAAAGAGAGGGAAGATGATCAGAACCGAGGGGGTTGAACTACCAGAAGGCCACATTACAGATGTGCAGGACAGCTACAAATACCTTGGGGTGCCACAGGCTAACGGAAACCACGAGGAGATGGCAAGAAAGACTGCCACAGCTAAATACCTACAAAGAGTAAGGCAGGTCCTGAAAAGTCAGCTGAATGGGAAAAACAAGATCCAAGCCATCAACACATATGCCCTACCAGTCATCAGATACCCCGCTGGTATAATAAACTGGCAAAAGGAGGAGATAGAGGCCACTGACATCAAGACAAGAAAGCTCCTCACAATGCATGGAGGGTTTCACCCCAAATCCAGCACCCTGAGACTGTATGCCAAGCGTAGCGAGGGAGGCCGAGGGCTAGTGAGTGTCAAGACCACTGTCCAGGATGAAACAACTAAGACCCAGGAGTACATCAGAAAGATGGCCCCCAAAGACAAATGGCTTGGTGAATACCTCAGGCAGGAGAAAACCGAAAGCGAGGACAAGAAAGAGGAAGGAGAACCATCATGGAGGGACAAGCCACTGCACGGCATATACCACAGACAAATAGAAGAAGTGGCTGATATCTAAAAATCCTACCAGTGGCTGGAAAAGGCTGGACTGAAGGACAGCACAGAGGCACTAATCATGGCAGCACAAGAACAGGCACTCAGTACAAGATCAATAGAGGCCAGGGTCTACCACACCAGGCAGGACCCCCGATGCAGACTGTGCAAAGATGCCTCTGAAACAATACAGCACATAACAGCAGGGTGTAAAATGCAGGCAGGAAGTGCATACATGGAACGCCACAACCAGGTAGCTGTCATAGTGTACAGGAACATCTGCCATGAGTATGGGCTGGAAGTCCCAAGGTCAAAATGGAAGACACCTCCTAAGGTAGTTGAGAATGACCGAGCTAAGATCCTATGGGACTTCAAGATCCAGACTGACAAACAGGTGATGGCTAACCAACCAGACATCGTGTTGATCGACAAACAGCAGAAGAACTATGGAGAACCTGAGCCACTCTAACTATAAGCTTTAACAAAAAGGAAAGTTTTAAGCCTACCCTTAAAAGTAGACAGGGTGTCTGCCTCACGGACTAAAACTGGTAGTTGGTTCCACAGGAGAGGAGCCTGACAACTAAAAGATCTGCCTCTCATTCTATTTTTAGAAATTCTAGGAACCACTAGTAATTAGTAACCACTAGTATTCGTTTTCATCAGAACTCTGGCTGCAGCCTTTTGGATCAGCTGAAGGCTTTTAACTACGGTTTGTGGACTTCCTTATTGTAAAGAATAACAATAGTTCATCCTTGAAGTAAAAAATGCATGGACTAGTTTCTCAGCATCACCCCTGAACATGAGATTTCTAATTTTTGCAATATTCTGCAGATGAAAGAAGGAAATTCTAGAAACCTCTTTGATATGGAATTTAAATGACAGGTCTTGATCAAAAATAGCACCAAGATTTTTTTCTTTATTATCTGAAATCAGTTGAATCCCATCCAAATGAAGTGACTGACTAATCAGCTTCTTTTTCAAAGACTCTGGACCAAAGACTATAACTTCTGTTTTGTCTGCATTCAGAAGTGGAAAGTTAAAAGTCCCCCAGGTTTTTATGTCTTCAAGACATGCCTGTAATCTATGTAATGGGTTAACTTACCATAACCTCTGGATTTATAGACAGATATAGCTGGGTATCATCAGCATAACAGTGGAAATGAATCCCATGCTGTCTAATAACTCTGCTGATGGGAGCATATATAAAGTAAAGAGAATTGGTCCTAGCACTGATCCCTGTGGTACTCCACAGATAACCTTTGAGCATGAGGAAGACTTGTCAATAACGTGAACAAGCTGAAATCGATTAGATAGATAAGATTAAACCAGTCTAGTTCTGTTCCTTTAATTCCAACAAAATATTCAAGTCTTTCTAAAAGAATGTTATGATCAGCTGTATCAAATGCAGCACTGAGGACTTCCGGTCATGTTGTGGTGCTGAACGGATGTGCGGTGGAGCCCTCTCCATTTTCCTTCTAAATACTAAATTAACAATCTGTATTTTTTTTTGCTTCTTGCCTCTTTAGTTAACTGTACTAGTTATCGCTGACCGGATGGAACCAAAGATCACAAAATCAAACTCTAAAAAGGCTTTAATAACGTCTATGTTGAGCCCAGTGCAACAGTCAAGGAGTAGCAGGCTAGCTAGCACTAGCATAGCCTACAGCGACGGGGCAGCTTCTCCCCCTGTTGGCAGTAACTCTTCGGATATGCCTCCCATCAACAATGAATCCGCAGTCACAGATGGAAATGGTCTGGCTGCCATCGAAGCAGGTAGCACTAATGACCTCGTGGCGGCTATTAACTCGATGAAAGATGACTTTGGGAAGAGATTTGATAGCCTGCTGACGTCTATCCAGGGGGTGTAATCGGATATAAGAATTGTTGCCACACGTGTTACTGAAGCGGAGGACCGAATCAGCGCTAACAAGGATTCTGTTGCTTCCCTGCAAGCCGATAACACTGCTACGAAAACTACCATTGAAGCTCTGCAACTAAAGATAGACGACCTGGAAAATTGTAGTCACCGTTCCAACCTCCGTCTTATCAGTCTCCCTGAGGGGATTGAAGGTTCTTACATGTGTGCATTTCTGGAGAAATGGCTGCCTGAAGTGCCTGTGCGGAAACGTTCCCGATCCCGCTGATCATAGAGTGCACACAGAGTCGGCCGAGTTGACGCTGCGGGGACGCGGTCCAGAGCGGTGATCATGAAGCTGCTGAACTACGCTGACAAAGTCCGGATCATGAAGGCTGCCAGGATGAGGGGAGAAATACGATTGAAGAATAACAGAGTCATGTTCTTCCCGGACGTTTCTGCCGAACTTCTGAAAAGCGCAAGATATTTGACCGAGTGAAAAAGGATCTATCTTCTATTTCTCTGGAGTTACCGGAGCTGCGCTACGGTGTTGTTCACCCAGCCACACTTTTGGTGACCTACAAGAAGAAACGTCACGGTTTTGACAAGGCAGCAGATGCGGAGTCCTTCGTCCTGCAGCTCCAGCGGGAGCGAAATCTGGTACCAGGTAGAGGTCCAATAAAGGTGAACATTTATGTGACTTTGTCAAATCATATCTCACTATGTTTGCAACTATGGTCACATATATGTAAGTGCACTTCTATATTCATATCTTTTCGATTCTGTGTTTTGATGGTTTATAATGTTATTAATGCAGCTCTATTTTGTGTTTAATTCATATGGTCAATTTACAATATGGTTAGGGTAACCAAGGTTAAGTAATGCAAATGTGTGTTTACTTTCATTATAGTTTATGGGTTGTTAATTTCATTACTGATTATTTGGGGGCTGTGGTTTGATGGGGTTTTTCTATATCCTGTTCCTCTTCGTCTTGAATGCTGGGGTGGACCAGCAGGGCTTCATGACCGAGCCTGGACGGCTCCTTGGGAAGTGTTCTCAGTGGGTTGGGTGGGTATACTTCGTTTGGGGATTTATACTCTATTGTCTAATTGTTGTTTGTTGTGTCTATACTTTTTTGTCTTTATCCGTCTTTTTTTCCCTCGGCAGCTCTCTCTTAAATATACATACCGTGGCTGAAGTAATTTTTCCTTTTTTCTGATGGCCTCTGACCTTCAATTCACCTCTTGGAATGTAAGAGGTCTAAATAAACTTGTCAAACTTAAACAGGTGATGAACAGGATTCAACAGTTAAAGGCTAAGATAGTTTTCCTCCAGGAGACTCATTTGACCCCTGATGATATTAATAGAGTGAGGAGAAGATGGCATGGTCGGGTTTCTTCTACTTCCTTTAGCTCACATTCGAGGGGCGTAATCACACTAATCCACAACTCGGTGCCATTCCAGCTCATCAATGTAACTGAGGATCAATATGGCAGATATTTAATTGTGCAATGTGTGATTCTGTCTGTGAAACTTAATTTGGTCAATATTTACGGGGCAAATAATGATAACCCTGCTTTTTTTTGGAGGGTACATCATAGGAGGCGATTTTAACTGTACGCTCATTCCAACGTTAGACAGATCTACAGGCAAAGACATCTCTCATGCTCAAACAAGGAAAGAATTACTTAACTTTATGAAAGAATTCAATTTGGTAGACATTTGGAGAAATATGCATCCTAATCATCTTTCTTTCTCATGCTGTTCTGGTACTTGCCAAACATTTTCAAGAATTGATTACTATTTAGTCTCAGCTGATCTAGTTCCACTCATTACTAATAGTTGGCATGACAGTATAGTAATATCTGATCATGCTCCGGTGTCATTCTGCCTTAAGGTTCCTAATCTTTCCTTTTCATCTAAGTGGCGTCTACAATCAATTTGGCTTAGGGACCCAGATTTCATACAATTTATTGGAACAAAAATAGATATGTATTTTGAATTGAACACTTACCAAACCTCGGCTACTGTGAGATAGGAGGCCTTTAAGGCATTCTTAAGAGGCCAAATGATTAGTTTTACCAGCTTCAAACATAAAACTAACAAACAAGAATTGGAACAACTAGATAATTCTATTAAAAGCATAGAAATACAACTATTTCAGAATCCTTCAACCCAACTAAACACAGAACCTCTTAGGTTACGAGCTAAAAACAACATGCTGTCTACAAATAAAGCAATTAAAAGTTTAATTAGACTAAAACAATCATATTTTGAACCAGGTGAAAAGGCTAGTAAGTTGTTGGCTTGGCGTATCAAACAGGAACAAACAGATAAAGCAATAAATTCAATTCAAACTGCAGAAGGGGTGTTTACATCTGACCTAAAAGAAATAAACAGCACGTTTTCAAAATTCTACTACAAATTGTATAGCTCAGACTATTCAGACTTAGCTCCCCAGGCAGAAACTATTTTCTTGGATTCATTTGAATTTACTCCCCTAGATAGTGAATCCTTAAAATCGCTTTATTTTGAGCTCAATACACAATAATTATCGGAGGCTATATCCGGTATGAAAGGTGGTAAGAGCCCGGGGCCTGATGGAATCCCAATTGAAATATATAAAATTTTTCATTCCAAACTGATACCTCCTATGCTTGACATGTATCAAGAATCCTTTAGTAAAGGATCTCTCCCTCCCTCACTTAATACAGCAATCATCTCCCTTCTCCTGAAGCCAGGTAAACCTCCAACTCAATGTAGCTCATATAGGCCAATTTCTCTTATTAATAATGATGTTAAAATTTTGTGTAAGGTGTTAGCTGGGAAGTTGGAGCTACTTTTATCCATGATGGTCCACCCTGATCAAAATGGTTTTGTACAAGGAAGACAGGGTTTTCACAACATCAGAAGGGTGTTTAATGTAATGTTTGAGAAATCTGAAGTTCCAGACAATGCCATCCTGTCGCTGGACGCAGAGAAGGCCTTTGACAGGATAGAATGGCAATATATGTTTGCTGTTATGGAACGCTTTGGTATAGGAGGGAAATTTCTTAGCTGGATAAAGTTAATTTACTCAAACCCACAAGCTGAAATTTTAACCAATGGTTTAACTTCATCTCCTTTTAAACTAAAACGTGGAACAAGGCAGGGCTGCCCCCTTTTTCCCCTGTTGTTCACATTGGCCATCGAACCTTTGGCTATGGCAATTCGCAAACACGATAATATAACTGGTATAAGATTAGGGAGCTTAGAGCATCGTATAGCCTTCTTTGCAGACAACATAATCCTGTTTTGCTCCAAGCTGGATAACACCATGTCCACAATAGCTGATTTAATTAAGTCCTTTGGAGTTTTCTCAGGATATAAGGTAAATGATGCTAAATCTGAAATACTCTACCTATCAGAAAACGAACGCCTCAATCCCCCAGTTTCAACTCCATATGTAGCGTCTAAACATGGATTTACTTATCTAGGTGTTAAAGTTACCCCTACAATAAATAATATCATTCCAACTAATTATAACCACCTTAGAGAATCAGTTATGCAATTAATAGAAAGATGGTCTAGACTACCCATTTCCTTATTAAAATGACAATTTTGCCAAAATTTTTATACCGTTTCCAATCAGTTCCACTTTCCACTCCCCTCTCCTTCTTTAAGGAGATAAATAAAATTTTTCCAACTTCATTTGGAACAGTAAGCGTCCTAGAGTGAGACTGTCCCTTTTATATCTACCTTATGACAGAGGTGGTCTACAACTGCCTAATTTATTATGGTATTTCTGGGCAACCCAGATCAGGGCAGCTATGTTTTATTTTATTTCCAAAGAGCCCCCAGCATGGGTTACAATGGAGTCCCAGCATATCTCTATTCCTTTAAACATATACTTGTATTCATCAGACAGGAAAAAACTTATTAAACAAACAGAAAACCCTTTTTTGAAAAATACATTGCTTATCTGGCAAAAAGTAATTGATTATATGGGAGAAAAGCAACAACTATCCCAGTTCTCACCCATTCATGGAAACAAGGAATTTGGTCCAGGTAGAGCAGACCTAGGTTTTAAACTCTGGTCTGCTAAGGGGTTAGCTAAGGTATCTGATCTTTTTATAGGAAGAGTATTTATGTCATTCACAGAACTTAAAAACAAACATGACATTCCTACTAAACATTTCTATAAATATCTGCAAGTTAGGAATTTCATTTTATCCAAGCAACAAAATAATCTTGATCAGCCCCCCTTGTCTTCACTAGAAGACATTATTGTAAATCACCTATATAACAGAGGACAGGTGTCTCTAATTTATTCCTTGTTTGTTGACAAATGTAAAGAATCTCCGGCCAACATCCTAAAAACATGGGAAGCGGACTTGGGTGGGAACTTGTCGAGTGAGGAGTGGTCAGAAGCCTGCACTTCGATTCATACACAATCTGTTAACACAAATTCCAAATTATTACAATACAAATGGCTGACTAGGCAATACATCACCCCAGTTAAATTGCATCATTTTAACCCTAATATTCCTGACACTTGCATTAAATGTACTTCCCAAAAGGGTTCTTTATTCCATTGCATGTGGGAGTGTCCTCGAGTGTTGGCGTTTTGGAAGGATGTATTGATTGTGATAGGTCAGATGATTGGTAAAAAGGTTCCTTTGAATCCTAAAATGTGCATCTTGAATATTTACCCTGAAGATTTTGTTATCCCAAACAACTTGAGATCCTTACTTAATGTCTCCTTTTTGGAAGCAAAACGCTTTTTGCACTCTCTTGGAAGTGCAAAAAGCTCTCTTGGAAGAAAGAGTCATTATGTGGAATTTCACAATGGACCACGCAAATGACGTTCTACTTTGCACTTGAGAAAATCAGTTATTTTACTAAGAATAAGCTTGATAAATTCTGGGTGGTCTGGTCTGTCTTCTACACTTGGCTGTGTCAAAATGATATCCAATTGGTTATAAGGCCATATGGTGAGGCAAACTGATGTTTATGTAGGTTAGTCTATTGAGGGTCTGCTGCAGCCCCCCCCCCCCCCCTTTTTTTCCCCCCACCTTGTGTATATGTACTTTGGGTTTTTGTCTGGTCAAGTTTAAGTATTTGTAAGTGTATATATGTATGTTTCTTGTTCTCCTGTTAAAATCAATAAATAAATGTTTAAAAAAAATGCAGCACTGAGATCCAACAGGACAAGCACAAATACAAGTGTATTATCTTTAGCCATGAGAATATCATTAGCAACTTTCACCAGAGCTGTTTCAGTGCTACGATGAGCTCTAAAGCCAGACTGAAACTCTTCAAAAGATTCATTATGGTGTAAGTGATCGCAAACTTCTTTGGCAACTACTTTCTCAATAATTTTAGATAAGAAAGATTGGAATATTGGATATAGGTTTATAATTGACGAAGTCATCTGGGTGAAGAGACAATTTCTTAAGAAAAGGTTTTAATTACAGCAACCTTAAAAGCCTTTGGTACATATCCCTGTAACAGAGATACATTAATCACATCTAAAATCGAGGAGGAGATCAAAGAGAATGCCTCCTTAAATAACCTGGTTGGAACTAGATCTAACATACAAGTTGATGGCTTAGATGAAGAGAATAGTTTTGCTAACTCTGAAAGTTCAACTGGATCAAAGCAGTCTATACCCGTTTCAGATTCTACTGCTATCTCAGATCCTGCCTCACCTTCCAGGTAACAATACTGCCTCTTTGCTCTGGGTAAGGATGCAGTAAAAAGGGCAAACATAGGGGCTTTAGATGGATTTCTTTCAATTTCAGCACCTATAGATGGCAATCCCTATGCTTGAACATGTTGTTCATTATGGACAATTTGTGAGTTGCACAGAAGTTCAATAATGAAGCACCTCACAGGTTCAGAACTGGGCATTCGTTCCTCCTGATCACGCCTCTCCAGGTGTCACTGTCGTTTCCCATGAGGCTTGAATTCCGCTAGCAGAATGTTTGAATCCAGGGAGGCATGCCCTCCCAAGGCAAACAAGCTCAAATCAGGGGTTGGGACCCTTTTTGACTCAGAGAGCCATGATAGCAAAATATTTGGAAATGTATTTCAATGAGAGCCATATATTTTAAAACTGAAATCAACTGTTGTGAGTAGACTGATTCAAAAGTTTTTTTTTTTTTACCTGTTTAAACAGCAACAATCAACACAGGCTATTGTCATCCAGTTAAAATAATGGACAATTGCTCTTGCAGCAGACAGCAGCCCATAAAAGGACATGTGCAATGGAAAAATGACAGATGGAACAAAAAAAGTAATAATATTTTATGTTTTATGTAAAAAGGCAAAATCTGCAAGCCAGATGCAATCATCGAAAGAGCTGCAACTAGCTCGCAAGCCATAGGTTCCAGATCCCTGTTCTAGATAGTAGGTCAGACAAAGAGCAGTCCAGAAAGCCAATAAATCAACAAAACATTACACGCAAGCAAGGATCCCTGGTACAGAGGCCAGCACTGGTGTTGGGGTTCATCTGTGAGCATTTCTGTGAATGTTGGTTGGGTTACTCCTTGCAAGAAACAACCAGGCAAAGCCTGAATCTAATGTGATGCCCCTATCGGGCCCACCATCTGCAAGGGAAACCTTAAGGGACCAATGCTAATAGGGATGGGCAGCAAGCAGAGCATGAGCTAGGAGGTGGAGAAGCCTTTGAAATCCAGCTCTTTACAAGAGTCTGCTCTCTCTACTCTTCTACTCTGGAGAGGCTTGTGGAGAGACCTTCTTAGTGTTATGGTTCTAGTGTTAGGCTCTGTTGAAAACAAAACAAAACAAAACTGATTTCAAACGTCCCCTCCACAAGATGCCTTGTACCCAGCCACCTTATCAGGATGGCAAGCATAAAAGTCCAAAATGAGATCAGGTTACAAAATTAAGGAATGAGGAACACATTTACATTCCTTGGGCCCAAACCTCTCCAATACCACCAAGAACTGCAAACCACAACCTCTCCTCCGAACATCCAGCAGCAAAAGCCCTCCACATTCAGGAGGTGAATTCATGCAGTGGTGAGTTCATGCAACCCAAAGTCATGCTGAACCAAAAGATCTGCAGTCTCAAAAGTTTGGTAAGTACAACAGTGGGCTGACTTGAAAAAAAATATCTACCATAGTCAAAATAACAGATTTACCTTTCAATGGAGGAAGACCCGTAACTAAATCCACAACAATGTGGGACTATGGGTAATGAAGTATGGATATTTTTTTCAGCAAACCAGCAGGTGAATGATGACAAAGCAAGCCACGACCAACTCTTTTGTGTCGGATGTCATAGATGGCTGCCTAAAATGTTGCTGAAAAAGACCAATGGTGTGATTGACTCCAGGATAGCAAGCAACTTTAGACACATGCCTCCACTGAAAAATGTCAGACCGAGCAGATGGTGGAACATATAGAAGGCCTGGCGGACATTTGGCTTGGTTACGTGATTCTCCTGCTGTCCGGAACCAATGGATCAAGATCCCAAGTTGCTGGTCCCAGGACACATGAAGGATGTAGAATAAGGTCTGCTTGAGGAGTAGAAGAGGAGGAAGAAGTGAATTGTCAGGATGAGGCATCCAGCTTGACATTTCTGGACCTAGGAAGATAGGCCAGTGTAGAAAAGCCCAAGAAAAGCATGCCGTGAGTTAAGGCTCTGGGCATAGTGATGGTAAGACATGTTTTTATGGTCAGACCATACCAGAAAAGCTGCAGATGTCCCCTCTACCCAATGCCACTCCTTGAGGACCAGGACAAGAGCCAAGAAATTCTGATTTCCAACATAATAATTCCTATCCACAGGAGAGATTTGACGAGAGAAGAAGGCACAGGGGCTTAGGGTCTGATCAGTACTTGAGCACTGCTAAAGCACTGCTCCAATTTCAGTTTCAGATGCATCTACCTTAAACATAAATGCAGCTATTGGATCAGGATAAACAGGTGCAGAACAAACTAGCTTCTTCAAAATAAATTATCCTGGCCCCACATGTGACGAAGACGGTTAAATATGTCCAGCAGCCAAACTCTCAGTTATATATGCCTCCATAGTTGGAAGCAAATAAAATATATGCTTCCTTAGTTTGCATATATTATAGCTTCATTGATCATGGATTAATGGCTTATTCAATCCCTAAAGTGAGTGAAGAATACACACAAAAATGAGAAAGTGCAAAAAAAAAAAACAAAAAAAAACTCAATTAATGTTCTCTGTGTTGGAGTTTAACAAAAACTGAGATGCTTCTCTTTGAAAATAAAGTAACAGTAGTTTAGACCAAATGCTGTTATTTTATGTCTTTTTGGTTTGATTTCACAAAACATAGGAAAAAGAAATATTCCGTACAAACAAACAGGCAGAATAAAAAGATGAATACTGGTCGAGATACAAAAATATTTTTTTTCTTTGATCTGCTGATCTGACTCTGTGTCAGAACAAAGGGCATGCTTTCAGTTTAAACTTTCTTTAATCCTTAAGATTTAATTTCATGGCTTTGTCAAAGGCACAGGTTAGCAGCTTACTCTCCAAGAGGTAAGGCATTAAAATTAGACGGATAGCTGTTAATTTAACTACATACAGCAATACAAACAAATGTTGTAACTGACTGTCCTGAAGTTTAAACCCTTTTAACTGAAGAGACAGAAATTACACACTGTAACATACTTCAGTCATGTAAGAAAAGAAAACCTGGAACCTTTGTAAGCAGAGCAATGGAGGACATTGATGTGAGGTAGATTTAATGAAAGGCTGATTTTTGTTTGACTATTTTCAACCATATTTAATTGTGACATTGCTACTTGAAATAACTAAAAAAAAAACTTCACATGCAAAACAAGATATCTTTCAAAAGATTTCAATGAGGTAGTGGAAAGACCAGGATGCTTGATGGCTTTCATGAGTGAGCAAGTGTGCTATTTCAGCTGAGCAAATGCAAAAATGTCAAATCAAAAATCAGTCTGTCAGAATGGTCCTCACCTCTGACTCTCCCTACCACTGTGTGCCCCCTCCCACTCCCCGGCTGTCTTTAACTTAACAGTTCACATTGCTTTAGGCTCCATTTCTCATCTGTCAAAACCTGAGCATTTTTCTGGGGATTCTGGCAACTGCTGGCATTTTCTCTCAGAAAGCTCCTTTCAATTCAAGTTCCTGGTCTCCACACATCCAATTGAGACATGAGGTAGCCCTTATGTTTTCCTATGTGTCAGGCAGACGGGAAATGTGGGTAGTAGTGATGTTAGGATTGAGACATTTTGCTCGACACAGAAGTGACCGTCATGTGATTGCTGCGAGTTCTGTCACACTTTATATCGTTCTTCACAGTAAATTTAAATAATCTGGTCATTTCACTACTATTAAAGTATTCAAATGTATCAGAATCGCGGCTCAAACTCTGCCTCAACAGCAGGATATGCTCATAGTTGCCTCACATGGCCGACTGAATTGTCTGAATGTCTGATTTTCACCAGACTGTGCGATTCCAGATCAGAATGTGGTCATGAGAGGCTAATCACCCTCCTTTACCCCCTGTATACAAACAACACAGGACGCACAATGAGGCTGAAACTTAGCGCGATCCCAAAAATTTTCGCACAACTGAAGAATCCACCCATGAAACTAATATAGAGTATGTCTGCCTTTAGCTAGCTCTTGTGCTACAATCAGTCTTATAACAAGTGTCAGAAATTTCTGCAGAGTGAAGGGAAAAGAGTTGCTGTTCTGTCCAGATATTTCTTCAGACTAAAATGTCCATATCGGAGGAGTTGACCTTGATGAAAGGCACGGTGGCCTTGTACCTCACCCCTAAAAAATTATGTCAGTCGTTCCTGAGGCTTTGCCCCGGAAGGACAGACGATAATCTACTACACAAAATATTATGTTTGTCTGTGCATCATCCCTGGCGAAAAAAAAAAATGCAATAGCTTCCAAGCATTCCACACACACACACACAAAAATAAATAAAGGCAGGAAATTAAGGATATTGTTAATATGGTTTCCTCCATTATGGAAAACCTGGACCTATAGCACTGTTCAGGATGCATCATTAATTTATTTTTTTATGTAATTTTCAATGCCCAAAAGGTTCAGTATATCCACAATGATATGTGCTGTTTTTGTATCTCTCTGACTGGTAAAAAAAATGAATAAAAGCAACTTTAAAAGTTTTATTTATAATCTAAAAGGTAAGATAACACAACATACCATTTTCCTTCATCAAATCACACATTAATATGTCTATTATTTTTGCCGTTTTTATAAATTAGTAGAAACCATAATTACACTCAAATTTGATCCTTTTTTTCAGCCTCAATACATTTTAAATAAATAATTAAACTTTTTTAAACCTTGCGAGGAAAAACAAATACAAACAGCCTTTTCTCACTTTAATTTTTTTTATCTTCTTTTACCAACCATTTACCAAGCTTTTTTCTTAGAAAACGAGTTCTACTACCACTTACTTTCTCTCTGTCTTCTCCTCCTTCCTTGCATCTGGTCCCCTGGCTGACCTTTAAAAAAGACAGCTCACTCTCCCATGACAGCTCCAGGCCACTCCTTTATCAATGCATCCTTGTGTGTGTTTGTGGGATGTGTATGTGAAGCAGAGATGCTGGTGCTTACATAAAGCTACGTTTTTGTTTGTGTGTTACGAATTCTGCTGATGTTTTAAACATATACAGTATAAACAAAACAAAAAAAGAAAAGCACTATAGTTTGTCTTGTTTTTTTGTCTTTTGTTCATATTAGAGTTGATACTTAACGTCTTATACGATTTGCTTAAAACTTGTAGTTTAGCAAATTTTGGGCGAGAAGAAGAACTGTGTGCTTAATTCTTAAAGATGAAAGAAGGTAACTAACACACTAAAGCCAGGCTTACACTGTGCAATTTTTTGCCCTTTTCGGAGCGACTTTCCTGTCGTGCGATCAGGAATCGTGAGGTTGGGAGATAATCAGACATTTTGGATTTTTTTCAGTCATCTGTCTTGGGCAAATTGATCAGTAGGCATGCGGCAACAAGAATTCTTCTTCTTCCTGTCAGATGAAAACACAGAAGCACGGTGGAGATGCAGTTGAAATTGAGTTCTTTCTGTTAAATTGACAGACCATAGTAGCTATGTTTGCTCAGCCATGTCTTTGTCCAAATACGTTGTCGCCTTTTCTTTTTAGGGCTTTCAGCACAAAATTGCTAAATTGCCAAGGCAGCACATTTCACTCTATTGAGCTTCATTTCCTCTTCTAACGGTTTGGCTTCTGGATAGATGAGTCCCAGCAGTGCCATCTCTCTCCGGGGCTGGGTCTGATGTGGTTTTTAGACATGCAGCGTGAGTAGGTAAATCGGATCAGAGTGTCAGGCCGCACATGCATCGTGAGCTGTGAACTCAAACTGTACAACGAAACCCTGAAATTTTAGTGTAAGCAAATTAACTTTAATTGTTGTTGTTTTAACTATTTGTAGAGGTTGTTTGCACTTCAGGGCCATCGAACAAACTGGCTTGGGGAACACTGAGGTCTTTTTCCCCTGTGCATGTCCAACTTAGAGTGGGTCCATCACAATATCCAGAATTCAAGATCTTGATTTTTGGTTTCTATTTTATTAATTAAAGCCGTGTGCTAACTTTTGAATGCTCTTCTTTGGGTCCAAAAAAATATCACTGCAGATTTTTCGTGATGCACATCCATCATTTCTTCCATGCATTTACCCAGCACTATGTACTGTAAGAGCTTGCTGAAATTACAAACAGAAGTTGCTATGGTGGTTTAAAATTTGGAAGGAGGAAACTAAAGGTTAAATGTTTAAGAGAATTTTAAATATTAATTTGCTTTGGACTAATAAAACAGACTGAAATATTGTCACTACTCCTCATTGCCTAGAATTTTTTTTCTTTAAATTTAAATAACAAGAGGAAGCTGACTCAGTTATAACATAATTCTCGTGAACTAACAAATTATTTGAGGAAAGAGAGCTTGCTCAATAAACCACATATAAATGTTTCAATATTTTGCTAAATTGGAGATGTATTTATTTTAATGAGATTGTCATGATTAACTCCTTTAAGATTAGTTTGTCATGATTTAGTCCTTTAAGATAAGTTTCTAATTTATCTTATTTTGTCTGACACTTTCTGATTGGAGTAATGGTTGGGTAACAGTACAGAAGCTGCAGAGATATGTTAAATTACAACTCTGCTTCCTAGTCTTGGCAAATCTGCATCAAAATGCAACTTTCAATTGATATGCTGGATTCTCTTAGCACACATCTAGTCAGAGTCCTGATGTGAAGTATGAGTGGGGATGTGGGGAAAAATGTTTCTAAATGCTTAGTTGACTATCTCCAACATCACGCTGGGTCACACCATACTTTTTTTCCATGTTTCTTGAAAGCAGCGACCTTTTACAGGATCAATCAATAAAGAGCAAATCGTGGCTGGATGAAGTAAGCCCAGAATGATATTCTTATAATGGTGCAAGAAAGGGCAACCATCTGAATCAATTGAAATAAAAAAAAATCGACATAGAAATTAAAATTCTCAATCCCAGTGTGTGCCCCAGTTAGTCTCAGGTCCTTCTGAAGGAAAAAAAATAGCTTTTGACTTATTATGCTAGTATCTATTGTCTACATAGCCTTCAAACTATCCAAAGTCTTTTTTTACAATTCAAACTACAAAGGTCAGTTCATTTAGTTATGGTCATTTGTGAAAATATCTAATTGTGTGACTTAATATTTTATTATACCTCAGAATCTACAAAGTTAGCAACTAGTTATTTTTTCAAAGGTAATATTCATTTAGATTCCACCTGTGTGTAATTTTATCTCAATATATGGTGGTTATATGTTAAACACTAAGGGGTTTGTTTGGGAACAAGAATAATGCACACAAGACAGGTCAAAGGACAGGTTAAAGGTGACGCTGCGTAGAAGTGTAGAACGTTAGCTAATGAAAATCATTTCCTAAGATTTTACATACTTAAGAGCATTGTTTATCCTGTCATTAAAAAAGATATTTCACATTAGAGAGCTGCCAACCCATAGGGACATATATATCTGTCTAAATTGATGGGGCATGTGAGCATTAAAAAAGAGAAAGCATGTGTAAAAAGGTACTTTAGAATTGCATGTTTTGACAACACTCAAAATGTATGCACCGACAGAAAACGTACCATTCAACATTACCCTGAACACATTGTGAAACATAGAGGCGGAAATATCATGCACTCCACTGGGAAACAAATGTGGGTGGATCAAATTAAATGCAGAAAAATCCTGGAAAATTTAGAAAATTATTGGAAGCTATCAATGACTGTAGTAAAGGATAATCTTCTAGTAGGACAACCACCCCAGACTTACAACCAGTGGTAAATTGTAATCCGATAGAGGATCTCTAGCAAAAATATAAAATCAGTTTGCAAAGATAGTCTCTGTCCAGTTTGACTGAGCTTGAGCTGTTTGGCAAAGATAAATCAGTAACCATCTTAGTAACCATCATCTACCCCTTCTTTGTCAGGGTCAGTGGGGTTGGTGCCTATCTCCAGCAGCTTTTGGATAAAAGGCCGGGCACACCCTATACAGTTCATTGATCCATCACAGGGTAACACAGAGACATGCAACCAAGCGCACACACTTAAGGAGAAGTTAAAGTTATGGATTTACCCAACAGTCATGGTTCTGGACTAGTAGAGGAAACTGGAATACCGACAAATGCAGATTATGGAAACTTGAGCTATGGATAAACCGTAGGAGCTTCTTGCAACAACTTCACAGTGCTAAAGACAGCACCACCTGGCAGCTATTTCTAGACTTCTAACTGCATTAATTAAAAAAAAAACACGAAACAATAATTTCAATTCAGTATTGTTAGGTCTTGCTGGTTTCTCAATATATATATATATATATATATATATATATATATATATATATACACACTCACCAGCCCCTTTATTAGGTACACCTGTCCAACTGCTCGTTAACACTTAATTTCTAAGCAGCCAATCCCATGGCAGCAACTCAGTGCATTTAGGCATGTAGACATGGTCAAGACAATCTCCTGCAGTTCAAACCGAGCATCAGTATGGGGAAGAAAGGTGATTTGAGTGACTTTGAACGTGCCATGATTGTTGGTGCCAGAAGGGCTGGTCTGAGTATTTCAGAAACTGCTGATCTACTGGGATTTTCACACACAACCATCTCTAGGGTTTTCAGAGAATGGTCCGAAAAAGAAAAAACATCCAGTGAGCGGCAGTTCTGTGGGCGGAAATGCCTTGTTGATGCCAGAGGTCAGAGGAGAATGGCCAGACTGGTTCGAGCTGATAGGAGGGCAACAGTGACTCAAATAACCACCCGTTACAACCAAGGTGGGCAGAAGAGCATCTCTGAACGCACAGTACGTCGAACTTTGAGGCAGATGGGCTACAGCAGCAGAAGACCACACCGGGTGCCACTCCTTTCAGCTAAGAACAGGAAACTGAGGCTACAATTTGCACAAGCTCATCGAAATTGGACAATAGAAGATTGGAAAAATGTTGCCTGGTCTGATGAGTCTCGATTTCTGCTGCGACATTCGGATGGTAGGGTCAGAATTTGGCGTCTACAACATGAAAGCATGGATCCATCCTGGCTTGTATCAACGGTTCAGGCTGGTGGTGGTGGTGTCATGGTGTGGGGAATATTTTCTTGGCACTCTTTGGGCCCCTTGTTACCAATTGAGCATCGTTGCAACGCCACAGCCTACCTGAGTATTGTTGCTGACCATGTCCATCCCTTTATGACCACAATGTACCCAACTTCTGATGGCTACTTTCAGCAGGATAATGCGCAATGTCATAAAGCTGGAATCAACTCAGACTGGTTTCTTGAACATGACAATGAGTTCACTGTACTCAAATGACCTCCACAGTCACCAGATCTCAATCCAATAGAGCATCTTTGGGATGTGGTTGAACGGGAGATTTGCATCATGGATGTGCAGCCGACAAATCTGCGGCAACTGTGTGATGCCATCATGTCAATATGGACCAAACTCCCTGAGGAATGCTTCCAGCACCTTGTTAAATCTATGCCACGAAGAATTGCGGCAGTTCTGAAGGCAAAAGGGGGTCCAACCCGTTACTAGCATGGGGTACCTAATAAAGTGGCCGGTGAGTGTATATATATATATATATATATATATATATAGACATGACACTCAAGTTTGTTGTGGTGATGTTACATAATTGAGTAATAGTTCCAGGGATGTGAAGTTCTTTGTAAGCACACCAACGTCTACAATATTTGGATTAACATAGAAAAGTAAAACAACTTTTAAAATATTTACTATTCCCTGCTGTCCTGATTTTCTATGATCTGGGGATTACATTCTGGGACATTCTTTCATTTTATTTGGCTTTTTCCACTGCAGATGATACCCCTCTGACTTGGGTGGGATTAGCTGTTTATCATCACAGCATGGTTGTAGAGTTTGAGCAGTGTGCAGATACAGCAACTGTGTGTATGCATGTGCTTATATATCACACTGAGTTAGCAAAAGCTTTTACCCAAAGCACTTTACAAGTATAGAGAAATTGTTTAAAGAGGAGTATAGAGCCTTTACATCACTAAAGAAGCTTACAGCAGGGTCTTGGTATAGATGGGAAGGCATCCAATGTTTCAAACCAGTTGTTGCAGACCTCCACTTTTGATAAATGAAATCAACAGATCCAAAACGAAACCCCACTTAACATTTTAAAAGTATGGAGTTGTATTAAATATCTATATCACATCAGCATGATACCCCTAGACCATTATAAGAATGTCCGCAGACCGCAAACACCCAGAATAGAAGAAGGCCAGGAGGAACCTCTGTCCTCTGGCATATTTAATCATTCAAAAGGGTGGCAACTGAAGCAAAAATCAAAAAATAACAAAATATGTTAAAAAAGAAAACCAAAAAAACTAGAAGACATCAAGGAAAACACACACATGATGATCAAGAAACAACAAGGAACCAGCACTGAGGAACTGGAAACAGAGAGTATATAGTATATGGGAGACAGAACAAAGACTGGGATAATAAGCTCACAAGGAACAGGTGTGGATGGAAGCATCCAGAAGGGAGCTAGGAGAAGGAGACTGACACAAAAGGGGGGAACAGAGGGTAAACAAATACATGACAACTCAAAAATAATTACAAAAAACAAGTAGAATAGCTCAAAATGGAAGTTAAACCAATAACAACTCAAAGAGAGAACTTAAAGAGATCAAAAATCATGATCAACTCTTTGAAAAGAAAAACTTAACAGAAGCAGTAGCCTACCACATGAGCCATGACACCAGTCACAGGCTATGCAAATATGGCTACGAAATAGCTCAACACATATCAGCCTGGTGTAAAATTCTCTATAGCAAATAGCACATGAAGCACAACAGATAATTATTGCACTAGGGTACAGGATCATCTGTGGTGGGAACTGGTTGTTAGTACCACTGTTACTGTAAAGTGAAAGACTTTAGATTTAGACAAACTTTAATATAGCTTTTCAACAGTGAATGAGCAGCTTGCAGCAAGGAAAATGTATATTTCCATTTATAATGTGCAGCAGCGATCAGAAAAATATGGTGCAAATGCAATAGAAACATTGAGTCGATTCCAGCAGGGGCTCTAAGGCAAGGACGTCAGCAGAAGCGCCTTTGCTTTAACACACCTAGAAAATAATAAATTAGGTACTATGCAGGACTCTGGAGAACTTCAATTAAAGAGGTAATTAAGCTATTTAATTCAGATGTGTCAGACCGGGGAGATATCTGAAAGTTGCAGATAATGGCCCATGAGAACTTGATTTTGACATCCCTGCTCTAAGGGATAATATAATAATGAGAAGTGACTTCTGTATCCAGACTTATAAACAGGTGATGGATGAGCCAACAGAGATTGTGTTAATAGACACAGAATAAAAAAGCAGCACTGATAGATATAGCAATCCCCAGCCATACATACCAACCTTAACGTTTTCTTGTCACACTAAAGTCTTCATTATATATGAAAACACATCATGCATTTTCTGCTAAAAGTTCAGAATGTAGGTTACTTGATAAAAAGTCTAAAGGATTAATCTTTGTCATCAAACTCTCTGCAAATCGGTGTGTATTTGCTCCGCTTCGAAGCAGCAGTAGCAGGAACAATCGAAAATTTGATCTGGGCTTAGAAGGAAGATTTAATCCCCCAAACAATATAAAGGTTTTTCCCAAGTTGCATTTATGCAATTTGCTGTCTAGAGCAGTTCTATAGAAATGTATTACTGCAATTCCAACTATCGGCTCAGGATTAGAGTGCTGTTATTTATTTGCGTGTATTTGTGTCTGTGCATGAAGTCTGTAGATTGGTGGGGGCTGGTTTGTAAGGAGGTGTGAAAGGGGAAAATACCTCAAAGCAACTGTCAACAGTAACCGTGAAAGGATGCTTTAAAAGAGATTGGAAACATGAAATTCCTTCTCTAAGTGTAACTCCTGCGGCCAGATGATACAAACACACATAGGGCGAATGTGAATTCATGCAAGGATTAAAACATGAATGTGTGGACACAGTTTTAATTTAAGGTCATTTCTGGAAAAAAAAATAAATAAATTGACATGAATAAAAAATGACAAGGACTGAAGAACATGCCATGAGGGACAAAAACTGGAATTATTCAGAACAGCACATAAAAAACCATTAAAGACTGGAGAGAATTGATTCTCCTATGATATAGGACCTACAATAGATTCTCAAGTAAGAACCTGCAGGCCTCAAAGCTGCAGATAAAAGTATCTTTAGAATTTTCCTCATGTTTGGGGTTATTCTGATTGTAAAAATTTAACAGTTATTATATCAGGTGATTTAGTGTAATCAGATTTATACAAGGACAGTCTAATTAAAATCCCACCATTGCAGATATAAAATTACAACTGCAGAAAATATTTGTTTACAGTAAGTGCCCTTAATCAAAAGCAAACCTAGGAAGAATATACAAAGGGATCTTAGAATTTAATGCTGTAAAAATTGTACATCTAAACATGTCTTACAGATGTTTACAGAAGATCTAGTTTTGAGCTTGTTTGCAGATTAAAATTTTAACCAAGAGTAAATTCTGTTAGATTATAAATGCTCCTTTGAGAATATTCTTCTCAAAATAAGAAAAGTAATCTGCCTGTGTGGCAAGAAAATTGCACTTGGTAAAACTTCTTGAAGTTGTGATATTTATTTCAAAAACAAACTCATACCAACTGCAATCATCTGACTGTGCTGGCAGATTATTGGACTATTTTTGAGTAAGGGTTTCTCTAAAGAATATCAATTATCTAACAGGATCGGCACTTGCTTAGCACATCAATTTCAAAACGTGATCAAAAAGACTTTTTTGGTCAGATCTAGGATTGCAAGACTTGGTTAGATGGAAACTTTTTGCACCGTACCTCTCGTATCTTATATTATACCTAAAATCTCTTCTCCCATCATCTAAAGATGTTTTTAGCCTAATGTATTTTTAATACACACAATAACTGCCTTTATTCATAAAGAAGGATCTGGGGTTTTTCATTCAGCTTGTTCTGGTTCATAATTCATACAAAGTTCATGCTTGACTGCATAAGGGCAGGATGGAGAATAATTGTTCTTAGTTACTTTATCAGTTTGTGCAATTCTATTGAAGTGCAGGAAATGTCCCTCTAAACTATACCATACCAATGACAATGTTTGTAGTCAACTTATGTTTTTCTATTTTGTAGATTGAGTCTCCCCCACATAATGTTTTTGGTTGTGTTGCCCTCTGATGAGTTTCTTTAGGAAAAAAGGAAATGTTTGTTAGCTGCACCGTGAATTTCAATAAAGAAGAAAATTAAATTGATCAAGTCTGTATATTGACACTTGAGGACAACTTTGCTGGCAGCAAAAATCCATGTTCTGTGAGTCACCCTGTACTCAAACCTAAACTAAAACCTTGTGATGATACTCCAACAAACTTTAAGAATTATGGTTATTTTGAACCCAGAGTTATAACGTGAACAACGCAAGTAACCTGCTTTAAACTTTTTGCAAATTGCTACAAGAGCAACAGTAATCTGAATAACAATTTCATATAAAAAATAGCTTTTATGCTTGAATAATTTGGATAAGGCATAAGAGCTACAGCTTCAAGCAATATTTTCTTTTTTCAGATATTTTTTTCTTTCTCTTTCTCTTTTATGAAGATGTAAGTAATTGCTCGGTGACAACTTTCTGGGGTTTTCCTTTTTCAAATGCCTTTCAATATGCCTTTACTTAGTTTGTTTGAATATCCAAAGAAAACACTTAAAACAACAGACTACAACTATTTTATCTCATTCCCTTCCCTAGTCTTCTGCATTTGTCAAGTGCAAAGCTTTCCCATTGCCAGTGCTTGGTACTTGGTTAAAACGATGGACACAGTTCACAAGCCTTAGGGCCATCTGTTCCCTCTGATTAAAGGGGAGTGTAAATAACTCTCTGGCCAATTACTGATATCAGTTCAATGAGAGGTGCCATCTTGTTATATATCTGAGCCAAAACTTTGTGTTTGTATGTGTTGCTCCAGCCATAAGACTGGCTTATGGGAAATGGTGGAGCCGAGTCATCTCATTTATTTTACCTCTAATTACTCCAGTCTGCATTTTCATAATTCATATCACTACATATTAGTTAATGTCTGTATGTTAAGAGGGTTAGCAGGTCGCTGTATGTGTGTTTTCCATCTGCCTGTGTGACTGTTTATATATTTATGCATAAAACATGTTGATGTGTTTGATTTTTCAGCTCCAAGATGACTAGGAGGCCAGGCTGCCATCAGAAGCAGTCAATCCCTGGCTGAGTTGGAGAAATAAGAAGCATGAGGGAGCCAGTACTAAATTCTCTTTTGGGTTCACAGCACAACCTCGTCATAGTTTGAGAATATAGGCAGCCAACATGTCGATGGCATGAGCAGGAATGAGTATTGGTATATATCTTAACACTCATGGTTTTGACATTTGAGTTATAGTGTTTGATAAAGTTCTTTTCCCAAGAGGATTTAGGTGAAATCTTTACGCATCGGAATACACAGATTTACCTTTTCAACATTTTACTTATTCCAGTAAAGCAGATGAGATAAAATGTATACGTTATCACTGAATTATGAAATTCAATAATATATTTGATAGATACATTAAAACATACATGTGCTACAATCATTTTAAATGAGTTTTTTTTTTTCTTAGGCTTTTTCTGTAGGCATAGGAGGCCTTGGGGGTTTCCCAATGATGACTTGCGTGTATTTCATACGTACACTAGATCAAGAGAAAAAGATTACTGTATAATAGTCTTGTAAAAGAATATTGTTTTATTGGCGTTTTCAGCTATATATCCATCAGGCCTCTAACAACATTAGCATGCATCAAGTTAACAGGAAACGAGTTATCAAATGTCTTTTGAGGATCTTAGAATGGATCAAACAGTTGAAGCACAAGTATGTGGAGCTATGTATTGGTTAATTTAACATTGTGATGTTACATATTGCACTCTTTCACAGCATATCACAGAGTTTTACAAATGGGAGCTGAGGAAATCCCACATGTTGTTTACTAAAGTGAGGATGGGTAACTCAAATCCAGAATACAGATCTACAAGATGTAACTTTACTTTAAAGGTTGTCATAGTGTCAGAGATAACTAGGAGGCTAAAGGCTGAGACACCTGGAATTACTGACAGCCTTTGACTGCATAATTATGCATCAATCACACATTCAACATAATGCATCAACTGTGCTTGAGAACAGGATGACATGCATTCAAAAAAGCACAGACATGATATGCATTGTTAAAAAACAGACTCACGTGCATCATAGATAGTAAGTCAGACACCTCTTCATCCCTGCCCCTGCTGCCATGTAGCATGATGTACAGTCATATTCAATCAATTAGAATATTGTCTTTCATTACACTTAGAAAAAATACACTTAAGGCATTTAAAATACATTTTTAAGTAATCATAATCTCAGAGTTGTAAATTGTTTCCTGTCTAAGGAAAACCAGCTAATTGTACTCTGATCACCAGAGGTACAATTTGGGTAAAAAAGTGGAATAGAAAGTATGCTGTTTTTGTTTTCTAGTGTCAACTTTGAATAATCTACATTTATTCAAATTTTGAAACTGCTGCCAAACAATGGCTTTTAGTTTTGGAGTTTTTCTTTTTTTACAGGGAAAAACTTTGTCGATATACTGACTTTCTACTTCCAAAAATCTCCATTGATCCACTTAATAAGCCTGTTATCCTCCATTTATAAAGCTCTTTAACAGTCATGTATATTAGGATGCTTTTAGAACAGAAAATTTAAAAACAAGAATTTATCAATAAATCTGCATGCAAAGACAGAAAGAGAGAGCAACTATAAATAGATAAAAGAAAGGAGTATTTTTTTTTCACCCGAATTTTCTACTCTATAATTATAGTAAGCCCTAATTAGCATTCTATTTGTCAAAGTTCAAATAGGCAAGCAACTAGTATTTGCTTTCTTGTAGCCATGTCTTGAGATCAAAATCCACATCCATCTGCTCCATAATAAGCTGAAAGGCATGTTCTCCTTTCTTTACCATTTTAATAAGGGGCCAAGAGAAATGTTGCTCTGTCTTATGACATATTTCTCCATGGAACAGTGGTTTCAGATTCTCTGAATAAAAGAAAAAATCGATAACGATTAAAAAATTCTAAAAATAGAAAACGTATATTAGTTGCAGGTTTGAAAAGCAATTTGTTCCTATAACCTTGGATTTTATTTACACTGAATAAGTTATATAGTTTCAAACAATTATCAATAAGAGACTGTTGGGATCTGGAGATTTACCACCTTTCTCCAGCAGAGTGCGCTGTGGGTCTCCTGGGCTGGAGCCCTCCAGCACACCTGATGCTCATCAGCCCATCAGGAGACCTTCCTACATAAGCAGCAGCCAGACCTTCCTTCGACGCCGCAGTGTTGACCAAGTTTGGTTAGCGAACCTGAGCCTCAGTTATTCTGACAGAATCTTAGTTGTCTCTAGAGAGAAAGCTGATTCTAACCTGCCTCTGTCTTCTTGCTCACAGGAACCTGTCTAAGTCTAAAGCTCTGGATGAGCTTAGCCTACAACCTGCCTGCCTGCCCAAGAAAGTCAAACCTGAAGATTTCAATCTGGACTCCTGCAGTTCTCAAGGAAGAGCTGGAAACCCAAACCAAGGTCTGCCACTCACTAGTCAGAAGTCAAATGGACACTTCACTCACGCTCCGCGTGTTTCACAAATTGTGTGAAAAACATGTGACTACTACCACTAGGTGGCAGTCTGAGTCCATTTCGGCGTCCCATGAGTCAGGATTAGATAGGTGAATGAGCAGACTGGGAGGGGTATGACATGTTGCGAGCTGAGCATATTATTGTTCCCCAGGTTTAGTGTAAGGGTAGGGTGAATGGTCTGCAATTCAAAAGGTTGAGGGTTCGGTCCCAGCTGTGGTCAAGTTATTAATGTTGCCTTAAATGTTTTTCTTTTTTTTTTAATCACTTGATGGCCTATGATATCAGAAATTGTACAATAACTTATTTAACTTATTTATATATATTACGGATACTAGTCTATTATGCTGTTTGACTTTATGGCATCTTTCTTTTATTTAGATCAGTTGATGTGCGCTCCACCTTTCCAAGGAATTACATTAGACCATAGGGATTATCATTCTACAGCCTCAATATCTTACTCTGATAATAATAGGCGTATTGTTATACTATTTTTGTTATTTTTATTATCATCTAGCTGGTAAAATTTTCAGTCCAAAAAGAACCCGCGATAGGTGAAATACGTGAAGTAGAAACCTTTTTTTTTTTTAGAGTTATCATACAATGAAATACTCCATACAACATTGAAATCAGGGAATAAAAACTTTATACAGGCCCAAGCATTTGTTTAACAAATAAAAGTATGGTATAAACGTTAACTACTGTACTGTACTGTTAAATAATATAGTTATAAATACTTTTAATCATCAATACGAAATGAAGGGTTAATATTGCGGGGATCAGTACCGCCCCGCCGTGACGGATTGGAGTTTTCTTCCAAAGCCTGCGGTGCAGCTGTGTGTTTTGGAGAGAAGAACATAGTTATGTGATCAACGCGCAAGTCAGTGAGCTAATCCGGTTTATTCCCATTTTAAATCATGTACTATTTAACCACGTATGACCAGAATGTAATCTGGATATAATGGGTTCCTCTTTTGTATGTCATCCTGTTCTAAACATCACCAATTAATTAAGCAAACCACTTAATGCAGGAATGTCGCTACTACTGTAAATAGCGGTGCTTGAACTCTATTGTCAGAGAACAAGAGAGTAAATGTCTACACATCGGTTTTTCCAAGACAACGATGAGGTCATAGCCTTGAATGGAGCAGCGACTGGCATGTAATATTCCCAGGGCCAAGAGATAGCTACATGTCATTTGCTATCAGTAATATATTGATTTGAAATGCAAATAAAAAACATTTTCTATGAGACATTTTCCTGACTTTATGTTTCACTATTATATTATGGGCTACTATCTCAATCTTTTTAAGCAAACCTGTAAAAATGTAATGATGTCAGAATATTGGACCCAGAATTCGAGGCGAGACAGGCAGTGGGAAAGTTCAAAACGTTTATTAAACACCAACAGGTGCGCGGGGCTGCTCGACTGCTGCGGGGCAGATCTCTGCAGGGATAGGAGAATACAGGTCAGAGACTGGATGTGGAGCTGAATGCGACTTGGAGCAAAGTCACTGACTTGATTCAAAGTTCAGTTCATTCGCGGAGTACTCAGCAGAATCCAGAAGGGAGATTTGAACGCAGTTGCGGCGGCCACGCCCCCAGAGTTTCTAGAGAGCGAGCAGCAGACGCCGCTGATCCACAGGACAGAAAACTGGTCATAATCAGGGAAGCAGACAGACTAAAGAAAGCTAGGAAACGTCTCACCAAAAAACACAAATAACCTGGCGCTGATGGGAGGCAAACACACAACTTAGAACCACAGAACCAATTAGACAGGGAGCAAGGAGCAAAGGAAAAAACCAAACCATCAGCGCCAAGATCATGACAAAAAACCCCATTTCCATTTCTTTCGTTTTTAAAATTAAATAAAAAAATTAAATGGCAAAAATCCAAGTGATTCCTAGTGTTTTTCTTTCAAAAAATCACTAGTTTTCAAAAACTAGTGATTTTTTGAAAGAAAATAAAAGAATAAAAACAGTTAAGCATTTTAAAAGCATCTTTACAAAAAAGGAACATAACAGCATTTTTTTAATAAATGATTTATTATGAGAACATCCTTTCACCATTTATTGGGGGGTAATTAATTGAATGCTTATTTATTTATTGAACATGTATATATTTATGTATTTATTTAGATTGGATTAGATGTGATTAGATGAGCTTTATTGATCTCACAGCGGAGAAATTCACTCGTCACATATTGGCATAGAAGTTACTGAAGGTGCAAACATGGAGGAAAAGGGTGCATTAAGAATAAGCAATATATATACCGTATATCCAGGTATATACAGTATACCTTCTTACAGACGGTGTCTACTGTAAGTCTCTGACTAAAGGAGCTGCTCAGCTCCTCTTTTATACATGGAAGGCTCATGCGTGAATGTCCAACGAATAACTCCAATTGTTGTTTCAAAAATAGAAAACCTGGTTTCATTACTTAGTTTTGCCCTGGATGTTGTAGCGTTTGTGGACGCTACGTCGCTACTTGATAAAAACAATAACGTCACTACTGGAAAGTTACTTGATAAATAATGCAGCGGCGCTACTGCCCATCACTGGAAACTATGTAATGATAATGATAATAATAAATAATAACAACACACAAAAACAGTATAACAATACGCCTGTTATTATCAGAGTAAGATGTTGAGGCAGTAGAATGATAATCCCTATGATCTAATGTAATAAAAAACGGTGTGGTAGCGACAGGTGGCTGCTTTTTTTTTTTATTACAGACCAAGCACAGAAACTCTCGATGGATTTTAATGAACACAGTTAAAGATTAGCTTGACTTTTGATCCTCAAAGCTGTCAACGGCACTTATATTTTACAAAACTAAAGAAAATATATTTTCTTACATACCCTTTTGAATAACTTTGGCGTATCTTAATGAGGAATCAACTTTGGATATGATTTAAATTTCAAAATCACCAGCCGCAGCACTGTCTCTGTCGCCTTTCTCTGGTTGCGCCTCAGTCCGTATCCCCGGCTCCAACTTAATTAATTTTATTTTTCATTAAATAATAGAGATGCAGATAAATAGAAATAAACAGATCTCAGATAAGATCGGAGGTGTATCTATAACTACGCAACCGTTTTCATGAAATAAGATTATGCAGTCCCTATGTTAAATTAATTCATTAACTTTATTTTAATCAAAAACAAAATAAAATAGCACAATATAACACCAAGATCCCCAATAAACCTGCTTTTTAGTTGACTGCAGGCCCACAAATGTCACCCTCAGCATGGCAGAGGTCCCAAGCGCCACCTGGTGGTGTTCTGGGTACATTGCAGTTCTTTTTGAAATAAAAAAACTGGCCTCAGGAAATACATCGTGATTCACACAGGAATCACGCAGGAATCACGCAGGAAACCGTCCATTTCCAAGCAGTGCCCACTGCAGACGCTGCTGCCGCTGAGCACTCTGCTGAACCAACAGTCTCTGGACCCAACCGGTTCCCTCCCTCACAAGAAATCAGTTTGGACCACCTCAAGGTATTTACTGGAATAATTAAATCAACTAATCATCTCACTGCCTGGCTAATCAAACTATCCGTCTCTGCAGACATCAGTGATTCCAGTCCCGGACCCGTGCCTGAACCAGTTCATGTTTCCTCTGTGCAAACCATTCAATAAACTCTGTTAAACTTTTACTCTGTTTCCATTGGTGTTCTGCATGTGGGTTAAGTCTCTTAAACCAATCATGACAGAGACAAAGAATCGATGGATGATTTTTTTTAATCACTCATTTTTTACATAAAGGTTTTGGTGGCATCTCTGTTATAAAAAGCCTTTTTATGCCAATAATGGGATCTGTGCAGAGTTTTATGTATAATGTTCGCTTATGTAGATCTTTAGAGTAATTAATATTTAACATGAATCAAGCTCTCCTTTCTGAAACAGCCTGTTGCTGTAAATAACATGTCAAGGATTTCCAGAAATCTAAAAAAATATATATAAGTTCTATATTGCGTGATTATTTATCAAGTAACTGATTTAACTGATAGTGTTAGTCTGTAACACCCACTGAAGGAGACTCATCAGAGGACATATATAATGTATTTAGAAGGACATGCCAGAGTTCTCTTTTAAAAGTGTCTATATTTTAAAACATACTCATACACCAAGGTTCCTGAAGTCAAAAATGATGTTAAACCAAAATTGGCAGCAAAGGTAAATTGTAATAGACTCAGGAATCATTTTTGGAAAAAAAAAAAATAAAAACTTCGTCTGAGGTCCGCATTTAATTACTTTCCCTTTCAATAATCCTGATAACCCATAGCAAAATTAAATTATTTTTTCCACATTCCCAATTTGAATCCACAGAGCAAGTTTAGCAAGGAAATGCATATTTAATAGGAACCATGTTCAGTGACAACTTGAGAGGCTTCATCAGTGTTACTGAACTTTCACAGTGTGTAGATCCTGTTCGGTTAGATTCAAGTTTTTTCCTTTAATTTTTTGTGAGCAGCTGTTTTGAAAGATTACCCTTTTGCCTGAGCTAAAACCCTCAAGATATTTCTCTGAATTTCAATCCCAGGACAATTATAATTCAATTCACTATGTAGCATATGTCAGCTTCTCACTGCACCAATACACAACCCCAATTTCCCATAAGATACCACTCAAACTCAAGTTGCCATGTAGCCAAAAAATCGTGCTTTTTAGCACCAACAGCAACAGACATTTTACACGTCACCATTTTACCCTTGTCCTTAACATCATCTACAATTATTTAAGCACAGATAGTGCCGAAAAATAAAAACAAATAAAAAATTACAAAGAAAAGTTCCTTGTGGAACTTTTAAAAATACTGTAGTGAGAAGTGAAGTCAATCTATGTGAATTATGAAGGACAGTTTGAACATTTAAAGCAGATCTTGAAGGCTTGCATTAACTTTTAAGCTTGAAAGTTCAGATCCATTTATTTTTTTTCCTGAGGCTTAACATGTATATTAGAAATCCGGATTTTACAGATGCATATAAGTCCATGGATAGATAAAGACACCTGGCTGTTAAAGAACTGGATTAAGTAAAAAAAGGGTCAAAGGTTTAATAGGTAAAGTGCTTAAGAAATTATAAAACAAACCCTGTTTAGTCTTAATTCAAGAAAGAACGAAAGTCATCTGAGGGACCAGAGTTTTACAACCAGACTACAATCAGTTGTGTCTTTAATGTCATCCATTTTCAAACTTCTACATTACAATGACGTACATAAGCACCACCTCACCTTTGTTGCCCTGGCATCTGAGTGCAACAATTTATCTGTCTTTTTTATGAGATGCAACACCTGATTGTTGATCTTAGGACTTGGGAGGTGTATAATGTGTTCATCGCTGTTTTTTCTAAATACACCAGCTTCAATGTGGGTTAAAAACCACATCATCAAAGAAAATGTCTTTTTCTTTTTTTTTTATTGGAATTGAAATGTCTCCCTTAAACAATTTTATTTTCATGATTACAATTTGTGCAATTTGATGGTCAGTAGAAAAAGCAGCTAGTCATTTTGTAATTACCTTGGTAATTTTTTTAGCATAATTTGAGCCTGATTAAAGTGAATAAATATTTGTGTTTAAGCATGTAGAACTATGCTGAAGGTGGCACTCTGTCACTTACATACAGCACAAATAAACTGCAATAACTGATAGACTCATGCAATTAAACTTTTAAATGAATCCCTTCATTGAACCGATTATCTGGATAATACTGATCCAGTACCTGACTGTTGGTCATTCCTATGCCTCCTCTCTTACATTTGCTATTTGGGTAATCACACTAACTTTTCATGTGCTCAGTCAAATGAGTACACCTTTAGAACCACGTTTAGCCATCGTGTCAGTTGTACGATTATATGTGACCTGCAGTAAGTCATGCATGTAATACATAGCCTATATTGGTTCACACAGCAGTAAAGAAAGAACTTAGTGCCCAATTTAATCAATTTAAATTCAGTATATTTCATTCTGTCTCTCAACTTTTAATTATTCAATAAAAACAGAGTTTTCCAAGTCCATAAATTATGTTTGATAATAGCTAGAAGCACAGGCAGGTAACTATTATAGCACATAAATAATACATCTGCTTTATCACACTGCCTGTCAACTGCTTGAAATAATTTGTTCTTGCGAAGCAGTACATTTTGGGTTCTGTGTACATAACTATGGGTATGTGATCACGTCAGAATATCTTTGTTACAGCCTTTTTTCTGATTGGCACAGGTAAACAAGCTTCAACCATTAAACAAGCATCAACCTTTTTTGACTCGGTATCATGTCTGATATGACTCTATATGCATTTCTTAGATCATCCAACTAGACATTTACAACTGTCTCCTTGGGGGGTATTCTGATTGCTCATGATAGAGACAAATGAGTTGACAGCAAAGAGCTTTGCTCAGACCACTGAACAATATACACATCTCCATCAGCTCCCTCCCTCAAACACACACAAACACATTAATGACAGGTTTGACTTGTGCTAATCATGGGAACAGAATAAGGAGGGCTCAGATGAAAGTCCAATTAGAGGAGGCAGTTAGAAGTGTTCAAGAATAATTACAGCAATGCAGAATATTCTCTCTGCTTTTCAGGATCTTTCTTTCTCTCTTTCTTTCTTTTAAAATAAAAAAATGTGATTCAGAATTTAGAAAAGTAAATAACAACATTAGAAAATTATGTGCTCACAGATATAATGAAATAATGATCAGCTTAAACAAAAGAAAGATCAGTTAAGCCGTTCTTTGTATGAACGGGCTAAAGGGGCTTTAATTCGGACAAGGTTTGTCTCCTTTTGGTGAACAGAATGTCTTGTGTTCAGTTGTGCAAATTATCTTTTCATTTATGAAACAGATTTGTAACAAGTTCTTCTTTTTCCAACAGACTGAGTAGGCTTCTAATAGAGGGGGTTTCAAACCTTGAACTCTCTTTCTTTCCATCTTTTTTTTTCTGTTTCATTCTTTCTTTCCAAACGTTTCTTCACAGCCTCATCATTACATAGTGTATTACCTAACGCACTGTGTTAGTCCGATATTGTGAACATAATATATTATATTTATGCGTTATTTTTGTAATTCATTGACCTTTTTTGTAACACTACTAAACTATCAGTCCAAAATAAAAGTTGTGAAAACCAAAAAATGCTATAGCTGAAAGCATGTTATGCACCTTTTCCCAAGCCTAACACACATGTACGACACATGGACAGGACTAAATATCTTTTTGAATTTGGATCAGATGTTGTCCATTTATCCACACTAATGTTATACCCAAGTATACCCAGGAACATTTTACAAGATACAATGACACCTCTTTTAGACCCTTCATGGTGTTTAATTATCGACTAATGGTAAAATGACTAAGATTTGTATACTTACAACTCTTGCATAATTTATACATTCTTATTAAGGCTTGTAAATAGGAGTTACAGAAAGAAAAACTCCTACTCTCTAACTCTAATCTAGAATAAATCAGTTTATCCATCCATCCGTTGATTATCTATAACCTCTTTTCTTTGCCATCTATAACCCTATAACTGCTAGGGATATTGAAGGAAGTCTTTAGACGAGAGATGGGATACACCCTGAACAGGTCATTGAAAAAAAAAAAAAAACTAAAGGTGAAAATTTACTCCTTTGTACTCATCTATACATGTGTCTTGTCACATCAGTATATTTGCTAAAGGGTTTTATTTACTTACATGATGTGGAAAATGCATCGGAATCAAACAGTATTAGATATCTTTGCAGTAACTAGTGTTATCTGTTTTGTATGATTGCAAAAAGGAAATTGCAATGGGAAGGTAGAAATGGAATCCCCTGAATAAGCCCAGAAATACACATACCCAAACACACTCATACATAGATAGAAATGATTGCTCACTCTGCTCAACCCTGACCTCCACAGCAATATCTGGTCTTCTTGCCTCCCACTTTCTCTCCAAGGAGATGTCAATCACACACATGCATGTTGAAACTGTTGAAGAATCTATGACAACAGACATAATAGACAACTACTGTTTTAACTTTGCATTGCAAAGAGACTCCTGTATATGCAAGTCTTGCAGTTAGGAATCATTAAGCTTCCTGTCAGGGCCATGGCAAACAGATAAGTCATATGAAGATAGTTTTCGATGCTTTGAAAGCAGTTAACTGATTGCCATGTTTTATTTCCGGCGCTTAAGTTTCTTTTTTATTTTTATTTTTTTACTTCTTACCTTCCTGCTGGAATGAAACAATAGTGTCTTCAGGGGTTTTTGAAAACTATTGAACATCTATATTTTACTTTAATTTCTCTCACCTACAGTGTGAATCCCATTTTTCCAGATAACTGCACACAGACTTGCAAACAGGCACAGCAAATTAATCATTTTAACTATGCATAAGCATCTTTTTTCATCATTAGCATTTGTTATGCCCTCACAAATATTTGCATGGAGGCTAACTAGTTACCCTGCCTTGCCCTGTTCACTTCACGTACAGGGGGTTATTACTGCATTTTCAGATCCTCTCATTTACTCTAAACAATCTTCCCTGTAGTTTGCATAGTAAAGTACTAAAATAGTGAAGAGACTGCCAGGGGCAGCATAGCTTTTGCAATTAACCTCAAGAACTGCAAAGTAAGGAAAATTAGACTAGACTTCAGCTTTAATTACAAAACAGCAGGGAGCTGCACCACATATGAGCAAATAATATACAAACACAGTTATAGACACAGACTGAAAAGCATGGATGTGTTTTTATTATGTTTGAATTTACAAATAGCCCTAGATAACGCAGACATGCAGCTATAGTATTTTTGCAAATTAGCAACAAAAAATGAATTACATTAACACTCACACAAAGAATACTGACCAAAAAACAAAAGATTATTAACATATCAAAGTAAGTGTAATAAAAAGAAGACACGCTTTTCTAAGCACTCTCAGTTCCATTTTTTTCTGCTCAAGTCAGCTGATAGACTTGGGTATTGTTTCCTTTTCAAACCAATTATGAATTTTCTGACTGGGTGTTTGGGATCATGTTTTTTAAAATAAATTACTCAATAAAGTTCCCTATTTTTTTGTTTTCTAAATTATACTATGTCTAATAGTACCATAGACTTAAAAGCAACACCTAACCCCAAGCCTTTCACTTTCAAATTTTTTCTTTTTGCGCTGATCTGCAGAGACATTTTCCGGTAGCTTGGTTCTAGATAAAATTATTGTCTTAGCTGACCAGACTATATTCATCCAGTAGTTCTTCCATAATATCCAGCATATATCCTTGAAGAAGCTTCCCGTACCTTTTTTCTTCTGCAGTGGGCATGAATAAATGCAGTTGAGTGCACTATTTTCATTGAAAGCTTTTTTGCCATTTCCAGCTATGTGGTTCTTGGAGAGATCTTCTGGTTGCTGGATGTTTGTGGTAAATATGTATGTATATATATATATATATATATATATATATATATATATATATATATATATATATATATATATATATATATATATATACAGTTGTGTTCGAAATAATAGCAGTGCCTTTAGAAAAATGAGTAAATGTCAAAATTCTTCAAAGAAATTGTACTTTAATGAACACAGATACATTGGGGACACAGTACATTCTATTCCAAAGCAAAACAATTGCGCAAAGTCATCAAAACTTAAATAATAATAATAATATTTCAAATAAAGTAAGAAATGGCATGTTCAAAAGAATAGCAGTGTTGCCATCTTTCCTTGGAAACTCAAAAATGTACTGTACAAACAAAGAAATTCTTGATAAGTGAACCTAGCTGAGTATCCTAAACTAATATTTTGTTGCAAAACCACGGTTTCTGATGACTGCTTCACATCTGTGGTGCATGGAGTCAACCAACTTCTGGCATCGTTCCACAGGTTTTGCAGCCCAGGATAATTGCACTGTATTCCACAATTCCTCAGCGTTTCTTGGTTTTGCCTCATGCACTGCACTTTTTATGTCAGCCCACAAGTTTTCAATGGGATTAAGGTCCGGGGATTGTGCTGGCCACTCCATCAGTTGAATCTTGTTCATCTGGAACCATGCTTTTGCTCGCTTGCTGGTGTGTTTGGGGTCATTATCCTGTCGAAAGGTCCACCTCAAAGGCATTTCCTCCTCAGCATATGGCAGCATGACCTCTTCCAGGATCCTGATGTACTGGAACTGATCCATGATCCCTTGTATGCGGTGAATCGGACCAACACCATAGTATGAAAAACATCCCCATATCATGATGCTTGCACCACCATGCTTAATGGTCTTCAGTGAGTACTGTGGCTTGAATTCTGTGTTTGCAGGGCGTCTGACATACTGCCTGTGACCCTTAGACCCAAAAAGAACAATCTTGCTTTCATCTGTCCACAAGATATTATGCCATTTCTTTTCAGGCCAGTCAATGTGCTCTTTGGCAAATTGTAAACGCTTCTGCACATGTCTTTTTCTCAGCAGTGGGACTTTGCGGGGGCTTCTTGCTGGAAGGTTAACCTCAGTAAGACGTCTTCTGATTGTCACAGTACTCACTGTCAACTGAAGGTCTTGCTTGATCCTCTTGGATCCCATCATTGGCTGAGTCTTCGCCAGTTTGGCTATTCTTCTGTCCATTCGAGGGGTTGTCTTTCTTTTTCTTCCTCGTTTTTCAGTTTTTTGCTCCCATTTCAGGGCATTTGAGATCATTTTAGCTGAACAGCCAATGATTTTCTGCACCTCTTTGTATGTTTTCCCTTCTTTAATCAATTTTTTTATTAGGAAACGCTCATCTTCAGAACAGTGTCTTGAACGACCCATTTTCCTTGTTTTTTCAGGACAAATGCACAGCCAGCATGCCAGTTGTCTTGATCCTTAAATACGGATCACCTGTTAACACCCTTTTTTCCCAGAATACCCTCCCTAATTGATGCCCTCTCTAATTGAACTCACCACTGCTATTTTTTTGAACACACCCTTTTCAGTTAATCATTCAATTTCACAGAATCCACAGTATGCATGGCTGTCCTGTTGGGTTTGTTGGTTTTCTATACCTTTATTTTACCCCCCAGAAACTTATCTGGGGTATAGAGTTTGAAATGTTAATAAAACAAGTGATTTTCTTGCTGCTGTTGAGGCACTGCTATTATTTCGAACACAACTGTATATATTTAAAACAGCCATTGAATAAGTGTAATCTTTTTCTATTTTAACATACATTTTACAGAAACACCTAACAAAAGGCTTTCATTTGTCAAGTCTAAAGTTAAAAACACAGATTTTCAATTTATTCCAGCACAAAAAATGTAGCTCAAATATTTTTTTTAATATCACTACGCATATTTCATGTTATGATTAAGATACTCGTCCCTAATTTCTAAACTTCCTTCAAGGTTTTGAGATGCATAAATATTACCAATGCAAGCTCATACTCTTTTCTTTGCTCTTGCTGAATTATGAATGACATCACAAAACATTAGGTTGCTCTGTAATGATAAGAGAACAGTACTGTTGGTTTGATGAGTTATGCATGAAAGGACTTCTTTCAACCCTTCCTCAGTTTCAGTCCCAGCAAAGCTCGTTTGCTTAAAGCTGTTTGATGTGCGTCTTTGTAAAACCTTTTGTGTGGGCCGTTTTGACTTTGCAAACTTTAATGTAAAAAAAAAGAATTGAAATCCATTACTCAGAGCTTATTTTTGCTTGTGCCAAGTGACTTTTGCCTGGGGATATCTGTAAGTGGTTTAGTCACATACTACTGTGGTTTGTTTTGTTGTTTTTGTTTACTCTGATTGCAGGAATTTGGGAATTGGCACTCACCTCTTTACTACTGCTCATTCATATGCATTCATATGGTGATGTTGGATATGAGGAACATGAGGAAGAAGGCAGCTGCATCTGCTGATACTATGGTATGTGGGAAAAGCTGTTGTTCCCTGGAGAATTTATTTTTAGCAACATTTAGAAAAAAGTCTGAGGACCCATTTCATTTAGAGAACTTTTAATCACTGAACAAAAAAAAAACAAAAAAATATTTTTTTCTGAATTCTTAAGCTCACATTGAAATATAACTGCATGAGTCAGCACTTGATAGAAGAAGGGTCAAGGTTTCATTAAGAAGTACCGTCTTTTTATTAAAGACAGAATCTGGATCATCTATACTAATGGAAACAGCAACTCTAGACAAAATGCTGTGTTATTTAATCAAACAGGGCTATTACTGTGCCTAAATTATATTCATCATGTAACCCTTCAGCTTCTATTTTCTTGTATCTTAGACTGCAAAAATGCAAAAATTAGGACAAAATCATAAAATTATTTTCTTTTTATGTAATGGCTGTGCAGTGGTGCAGCATCTGCTGTAATAGGCCATTAAAAAACTTGCTCTACTTTCAAAAATAGTCTACTTGGATCATAGTTTAAATGCAGGTATGATACAACCTAGTTACATCAATGCAAAGCAAAGAATTGCTTTTTGTAGGGAAGAAATGATCTAATTTCAAAATCAGGACAAAAGAAACAGAAAAACTCTGCACCGTGAAAGGAAATGCTGATAATTTCAGAAAGCTTTTGAAAGATATTTTACCATTCTTGCTAAATAACTGAGCGAAGACTACATACTGCTACACACATATACTGTATGCTTACAGAACTCTTAATGCCTAACAAGGGGTTCCTCTTGAACTTGCCATTCAATCACATTATAATCAATTCTGTTTCTATTGATATTTTATGTGATAGAGGGGTATCAAACTGGTTCCAGAAAGGGCCATGTGGCTGCAGGTTTTCTTTCCAACCAAGCAATAGCACACTAGACTGCAATCATCTCATCAAAGGAGTCTAATCTCAACATGATAACTTGTGCTATTGTTTGGTTGGAAAGAAGACCTGCAGCCACACAGCCCTTTCTGGAAACAGTTTGACACCTGTGGGATAGAGCAACACAGGAAAGGACATAATTTTGAAATAACATAAGAAAAAAAATACATAGATTTAAAACTTAATAAAAGAAAATGTTAATTTATACTCAGCTTCCTATAACAGGTTTTCTTGTGATATTCCCAGTTGTTGCCTCTGAGCTGTGACTAGCTCCCTTTTCCCAGTTAAAGAAAAGTATCTCCACAAGAAGATGGTACCACCATTTGTCATAGTGAGCATGGTGTCTTTAGGATGAGCAGATTCTTTTTCTTTTTTGCCACAAGGGATATTAATATTTTTCAGTCTCAACTGACCAGAGCACAAAACAGCTGTATTGACGTAGAAACACCACCAGTCGTAAGCCTTACATTTTATTTTGGGATAGAAGATTGAGAAAACCTACATGAAAGAGACTGATCTCTTTTTTTTTTTATTTTATGGTAGACGTTTTGAGGTTTGGGGTTGTAGGGTGTCCAAAAATAATATAAATGAATATTATGAATGCATTTTTCAGGGACTACAAACGAAATATTTGAATATTGTTTATGTTTGTTGGGGTCTGGGCAGTTTCCTCCATTTTACCAGTTTTCCACTTCTCCTCCAGAGGTCCTTCCTCAAGCACTTCCCCCCCGCAGGTTGATTGGTTTCAACCGTTCCCCATCAAGCACTGGGCTACTAAAGGAGCCTGCTGCAAGCTCTCCAGTGTCAGAGTGTTACTCCGAAATCCCACATCCTCTGTAACCGATCCCGCTCTGTTCCAGATGCCTGCACAAAGCAAAGCTTCCATTCTCCACTGTTCCTCCCTTTTTGCTCCGCTTTGACCTCCTTGGAGGAGGAGGAGAGCATGTGAAACATTACTATTATTAAATCTGTAGGAGATAAAAATTTTGAAATGAATGCTTAAATATGACATAATTAAAACTCACCATCAGCATCAATCATGCATGTTTCTACCCAAACATTTCTTTTTGTTGTGGTTATTTGTAATAGGGATAATTAGGATCATACAAAATGGGTTTGGGTTCAAATTGCTTCAATTATCCCAACAGTTCATGAAACATAATTGAACATGTCACCACCTACTGGTGGAGTGCATAACTAAAGTTGGTAATATAATATTTTGTTTTGTGCACTTTTTCTCCTTGTTTGTTTTACCCCTTCTTTAAGTTGTGTCAAAATTGTAAACAATTTTGTGTATAATAAAATCTTTGTAAAGGTTTTATGTGCATAAAATGTCTTAGAAGATAAAATATTTGAAGGTACACTGTTTTTCTGTCAATTTAATGAAATAAGCTCAAGCACACAGTGAAAGTGTTTGTGGAAATTGGGCAATAGTGAGCAAAATGAAAGGTGTTAGTCTTTTTCAAATTATTGTTTATTTGCCTATTAAAGTTCACGGACGAGCTGAACCTCTTTTTGAAGCAGTCATGTGGTATGGCGAGGTATTGAGGCTTCAGAGGTCATCAATTTTGACCCTTTCCCTAAATGGAGCAAGCCTCGTTAAGGCTGATTTATACTTCGAAACTCAGTCGTCTGCGTAGGTGTCACAGTGATTAAAAAGACGTCTCCACCCCCCTCCAGAGATACTCTGCTGCACCTCTCCCAAATTGTATGTGACTGCAGACAGTGCTGCAGCCAGGAGGCCGGCTAGTTTTGTTTTTATGACCGCAATTGCAGAAAACAACTCTTGAAGTTGGACCTACTAGAAGAGCGAGGTGCGCGAGAACGCTAGGACTCTTTTTCCACCTGGATCCCGGCTCTTTTTCGCCCTCAAGTCCCTCCATTGTCGCACAAACTCGCCCCCACTTCCTCTCCAACTCGGTCCTCCTTATCTAGACCCACAGTGTATAGCGCAAACCACGCTCAAAATTGAGCATAAATCAAAAATGTCTGCATCAAGCTCACTGTGACACACTGTTGCGGGGAGTATAATCAGCCCTTTAGGAGCTTAATGGAACCCCCCCCCCCCCTCAACACACCCCTTCTCTATGCTCCCATGGATTCCTTCACTTCCACAAAAAACTTTGTCAGCACCAAGACTCAGAATTTCTTAGACCCAGCTCACCCTCCCGCCTGCTGGATAGACCCCAACCTCCAAGTAAGCTCTCTACAATTCAGATTTCCCTCAATGCAGTTCAACACATCTAAATTTCCATCTTTCAGGGACCCCTGCGAGTCCTGTTCCTGGTTCCCAGAAGACAAGTTGCAATATGCACATTTTGTGTAAACTGTTAAACGTGGGTAAAACAACTTCAGAAAACCATGACGAGGTATCAAAAAGGGTAACTATTTAATTATCAAAACCACATATACACATCTCCTAGAAAAAAATTTTGCTACTCAGTGATTGAGAGATTATAAATATACTTGCCTTTAATAGTTAACTTAATTTAACAGCACTTATTTTGTGTCTGACATTAATATGTAAGTCTATGTGGGTCAAAGAACTGTTGGTGCTACAAGACTATTACCAAAAAAAAATGAAGCAAATTAACAAAAGCAACTACAATAAAAATTTGTAATGTGCTGTTTGTACAGGTGCCATGCTTTTTGGGGTTTAGCAGGTTTGCTTGTCACTTTTTTGCAGTGTTGGGAAAGTTCTCTTTCTACGTGAACTAGTTCAAAGTTCAGTTCACACATTTTAGAATGAACTAGTTCAGTTCATAGTTCATAATTCAAAATTTTGAACTAAGTTCACAGTTCCAAAAAATGGACTAGTTCAGTTCTTTTTTTTTTCATATATTGCTCAATTACACCATAGCCTACTGTAGAACCACAGACAGCAATTATTTTATCAGTTGTAATACTGAAACTGTGCGTCAGATTTCATCTTCATATCCAGTTTTGAATTCTTATCCAACCAGGATTTACATTAGCATTGAGGGGGCAGCATTTCCCCATTGTTGCTTTAACGCTTTGTTGCTGTCCATTCACTTCACACTAGTAGCAGCTGCAGCTTTCACCCCTACAGTATATTCTCAAAAACATCAGGAAAAATCTGCTGCTTGAATGGTCTTTTTTATGAGGAATTATTAAAAGAAAAACAGGAAAGTAGTCTTTAAGGTGCAAATGTTTTTTTAATTTTAATAATTTTTTCAATTTGAAATTCCATTTCAGTACATACTAAAAAGGAATACTGTACTCCTGGAAAATTATACCAGGCAGGTTTAACAAACAAGTTACATGAATAGTAAAACCCTCAAGAACATTTTACTAACACAAACTGAGGGACCAGGCTGAGGTAGGAATTTAAGGTTACTGAAGTGCGGATTGTTTTACTGAATGCCGGCGGGCAAAGTTTGCAGAGAAATGTAAGATTGTTGCCATCATCCTCACCGACCACCTGGTCATAAAACTGTTTTAAGTGATCATACTGCTGCTTTTTCGCATCCACGGTCACCTCCATGCTGCTGTGGCTTCCACGCTGCATTTTGTTTTGATGACGCACGCGGCTGTAGGCTACGACACTGGTAGCTGGTGTTGCCAGATTGGGTGTTTTTCCCGCTGCATGTTAAGGCCTGTTTACAGTGTGATTTAGCCGGGGTTTCGCCTGGAGGACTCTATAGAAATTTGGCAACCTATTGAACAGAGTTGAACTGAGAGAGCGTGCCGTTCACAGACACCAGAATGAACAAGTTCACAATAACGTTCATCAGGCAGTAATGCAGTACGTTCAGTTCACGTTCGCCCAAAATATGAACGAGTTCATGAACTTTCGTTCAATGAACGCGTTCAGGCACAACACTGCTTTTTTGTGTCCTGTGTTGCCAATATAGCTGTAGGAACAGATGTCCCAGAACTAGATGATAGCCCAATATATTTGCTAGCCAAATCACAAAGGGTACAAATTATCCCAGCTCTGAATGAAAGTAAACAAAGTAGGCAGGCAAATCAATTGCCACTTCCACTCAATCAGGAAGCAACAGCGTGCTGGGTAAGTTTCTGATGGAGGATGCCTGGGTTAATAGTGTTGAAGTGCCAAGCTAACTGTCCCTGGGTGGTCGAGGGGATGAAGGGTGAACTGTAGGACCAGCCTGACTGCATCATCTGCCCACCTATTTGCACAGTGTGCAGATTGCATGGATTTCAGCAGGGTACTTTTGATACCTTTAAGAAGCTTACAGGGAGAGGCAAGTAAGTTGTTCTGTCGCAGGCAGGGGGAGATGTAATGGACTTACCTGTCAAAAAACATTCTTACTAAGTGAATTACTTTATATTGGAAAAGGAAACAGTGGTTTTGATTTTGAAGTGTATGTAGGTGCATGGTGTAACTATTGTAGTTCATATCAACCAAAACTTCCTAAAATTCCTTTATTTGGATTCTCTCCAGAATTCATACCATTTTTTTGAGATGTTGCCTCTTCCTTCAGCAATATATCCTGACTGTTAGACATATAAATGATTATACTCAATATAGTTCTAAGTTGAGGTGTTACAACTTACTGCACTTTTGGAGATGCCTGGAAGATGTGGGGTAGGTCCTTTCATACCCAACACACCCAATATATCCAATATTATGTCATGAATATCGTTGTCAATAGTGATTCACCAAAAAATATAATTACATAGACAATGACATAGAGGCAGATCTTTTAGTTATCAGGCTCCTCTCCTGTGGAAACAACTACCAGTTTTAGTCCGTGTGGCAGACACCCTGTCTACTTTTAACGGTAGGCTTTAAAACTTTCCTTTTTGATAAAGCTTATAGTTAGAGTGGCTCAGGTTATCCTCTATAGTTATGCTGCTATAGGCTTAGACTTCTGGATGACATAGGGACCCCTATTTCATCATTCTCCTTCATTCTATCTCTATTCTCCCACTCTGCAGAATCTGTTAGTTCAATCTCTAACGATATGCTCTCTCTGCCTTTTCTCATAGTAGCTTTGCTTTATCTTCTCCTGTTTGGCTATGACACCATCCTGGAGAGAAATATCAGCTGTGCTGCTGCCATCAACACCCTTGTTTATAGATGTTGGAGATTGGCCTGTTTTTCCAGTGTGGTCCTGTTTCACTGACTGTGACTGGCTGGATGTGCTCTCTACATCCTCTGACACGGGAGTTGGCTCGGAGTTCGTCTTCCTGGCTGTGTCTTACCTGTATAGGGCTGGCTTTTACAATTGCTTTTTGTGTCTCTGCTTCTCTCTCCTTGAGCACCAGTCAGCCATGGCAGATGGCTGCTCTCACTGGGCCTGGTTCTACTTGAGGTTTCTTTCTGTTTAGAGGTTTAGAGTTTTTTCTCTCCACTGTTGCTAAAAGCATGGTTAGTGTGAGGGATTGTATTTGAGTCGATGCAATCTACTGGTTTTCCTTAGATAGAAAACTTTGAATCAATTTGATTGTGTGATCTGGTGAACTGTGTGTGCCTTGAGATGACATGTGTTGTGAATTGATATTATATAAATAAACTGAATTGAAAAAAACCTCAATAGAATAATTAAACAAAACAAATTTGTGCTACTACCTAAAGGCACAATTTTTATTTTATTTTATATATATATATATATATATATATATATATATATATATATATATATATATATATATAGAACCAGTAACCATTACAACGGCAGATGTCCAAGAAAGAGCGGCAGGTATGAAGAGCTGGACAGCACCAGGCCCTGACATGATCCACACCTACTGGCTGAAAAAACTAACCGCACTTCATGCACGCCTCGCAGCACAAATGAACCAACTGCTGATGGATGGGACCCACCCAGAATGGTTAACCCAAGGACGGACAATCCTGATCATGAAGGATCCCCAGAAGGGAACAACCCCATCCAAATACCGGCCAATAACTTGCCTATGTACAACATGGAAGCTCCTGTCAGGCATCATAGCGGCTAAGATAAATAGGCACATGGCTCAATACATGCACCCTTCCCAGAAGGGAATAGGCAGTAACACCAGAGGAGCCAAGCACCAGCTACTAGTGGATAGAGCAGTCACTCGAGACTGTAAGACCAGGCAGACAAATCTGTGCACTGCCTGGATTGACTATAAGAAAGCCTATGACTCAATGCCACATACATGGATACTGGAATGCTTGGAAATGTACAAGATCAACAGGACTCTAATAGCCTTCATCAAGAACTCAATGAAGCTGTGGAAAACAAGTCTGGAAGCCAATGCAAAGCCAATAGCACAAGTCACCATCAAGTGCGGCATATACCAGGGTGATGCACTATCCCCGCTGCTGTTCTGCATAGGCCTGAACCCCCTCAGCCAGATCATCACAAAGACTGGCTACGGATACCCATTCCGAAGCGGAACAATCATCAGTCACCTCCTCTACATGGATGACATCAAGCTGTATGCCAGGAGTGAGCGAGACATCGACTCACTGATCCACACTACCAGGATCTACAGCAACGACATTGGGATGTCATTCGGACTGGACAAGTGCGGTCGCATGGTCTCAAAGAGAGGGAAGATGATCAGAACCGAGGGGGTTGAACTACCAGAAGGCCAAATTACAGATGTGCAGGACAGCTACAAATACCTTGGGGTGCCACAGGCTAACGGAAACCAGGAGGAGATGGCAAGAAAGACTGCCACAGCTAAATACGTACAAAGAGTAAGGCAGGTCCTGAAAAGTCAGCTGAATGGGAAAAACAAGATCTAAGCCATCAACACATATGCCCTACCAGTCATCAGATACCCCGCTGGTATAATAAACTGGCCAAAGGAGGAGATAGAGGCCACTGACATCAAGACAAGAAAGCTCCTCACAATGCATGGAGGGTTTCACCCCAAATCCAGCACCCTGAGACTGTATGCCAAGCGTAGCGAGGGAGGCCGAGGGCTAGTGAGTGTCAAGACCACTGTCCAGGATGAAACAACTAAGACCCAGGAGTACATCAGAAAGATGGCCCCCAAAGACAAATGGCTTGGTGAATACCTCAGGGAGGAGAAAACCGAAAGCGAGGACAAGAAAGAGGAAGGAGAACCATCATGGAGGGACAAGCCACTGCACGGCATATACCACAGACAAATAGAAGAAGTGGCTGATATCAAAAAATCCTACCAGTGGCTGGAAAAGGCTGGACTGAAGGACAGGCACTAATCATGGCAGCACAAGAACAGGCACTCAGTACAAGATCAATAGAGGCCAGGGTCTACCACACCAGGCAGGACCCCCGATGCAGACTGTGCAAAGATGCCTCTGAAACAATACAGCACATAACAGCAGGGTGTAAAATGCAGACAGGAAGTGCATACATGGAACGCCACAACCAGGTAGCTGTCATAGTGTACAGGAACATCTGCCATGAGTATGGGCTGGAAGTCCCAAGGTCAAAATGGAAGACACCTCCTAAGGTAGTTGAGAATGACCGAGCTAAGATCCTATGGGACTTCAAGATCCAGACTGACAAACAGGTGATGGCTAACCAACCAGACATCGTGTTGATCGACAAACAGCAGAAGAAAGCAGTAGTGATAGATGTGGCAATCCCAAGCGACAGCAACATCAAGAAGAAAGAACACGAGAAGCTTGAGAAATACCAAGGGCTGAAAGAGGAGCTAGAAAAGATGTGGAAAGTAAGAGCAGCAGTGGTGCCAGTGGTAATTGGAGCACTGGGGGCTGTGACCCCCAAACTGGGAGAGTGGCTACAGCAGATTCCAGGTAAAACATCAGAGGTCTCTGTCCAGAAGAGCGCAGTCCTAGGAACAGCTAAGATACTGCGCAGAACCCTCAAACTCCCAGGCCTCTGGTAGAGGACCCGAGCTTGAGGATGACACATACCACCCCACGAGGGGTGAGAAAACAGTTTTTTTTTTATATACATATATATATATATATATATATATATATATATATATATATATATATATATATATATCATACAAATTTCTATATTTCTATACTCTCTAAATTTCTATACTCTTACAGAAGTCAGTAGAGGTGCAACTCTCTATTGAGTTCCACCTCTGGTCACCTCTGGTCAACTTTGTTTAGATTTGCTCAGGCCATCATCTTCAATTCATTTTCAATTCAATACAGTTTATTAGTTTAGCACCAATTTGTAACACATGACATGTCAAGGCACTGGGGCTGCTCAGTGGCGAAGTGGGTAGGTTCTGGGTTTGATTCCTGGCTCGTTTGATTCCTGGCCCGGGGTCTTTCTGCATGGAGTTTGCATGTTCTCCCTGAGCATGCATGGGTTCTCTCCGGGTACTCCGGCTTCCTCCCACACTCCAAAAACATGACTGTTAGGTTGATTGGCTTCTCTAAATTGTCCTTAGGTGTGAGTGTGTGCATGTCTCTGTGTTGCCCTGCGATGAACTGGCGACCTGTCCAGGGTGTACCCTGCCTCTTGCCCATTGACTGCTGGAGATAGGCACCAGCACCCCTTTTGTTTCTTTATCTGTCAAAAGTGTAAGCAACAGAATCATTTTTCCCAAGAAACTGCTGAGTGGATTATTCTTGCCAAGGCAACAATTAGCTAATTTCTGTTCCACAGATCCTGCATCTTGGTTAATCTTTTCACCTTACTGCTTTTATTTTGTCGTCATAGATTGGAACTAAATGGTGGAGTACTTGGAGAAAGCAGAGCCCTGCAGGTCGCACCCATTTGTGCTGGTGTTTGAAAATAGATTACATAAAATCCCTGTCTGTTCTCAGATATCAGCTTAAATAGACTTATCCCATAGGAGCCTATTCTGTAGTATGTGAAGGTGAATCTCATATATGTAGGGAATATTTTTGTGTCTGAACGTAATTACCTTGTTAATACCTATAACAAGCATGTGCATACATATGCATGTCTGTCTATTCCCAAAGGTAAGCATTAAGAAATGGGGCTACATTTTTCCCACTCATTATAGTAGGACAGATTCACGTTTGGCATTTACCTCTGACCTCTGCTCTGCAGCAAGTACAATTAGTGAAAGGCCAGGTTCCTCAGCTAATGTCCATCACATCCATCCCTATCTTCCTCATTGCATCACACCCACTCGCAGTGAGAGTAAAATGTAAAAAAGAGAAACTCAGTTTGACATGTAATTAATAAGGTGAAGATGAATCTTTTCATGACATCACACTTCTTTCAAGGATTCTTGTAAATAGGCTGCAGCTGTTTGGAGTGTTTAAATTTAGATCACATGTGATTCAGCTCCTCTGCACTTTATGTAGGAGATCAAGAAACCCCTCTATGTTCATTTGAAAAGTTCATGTTAAAATAGTTGGAACAATGAACAAGTGATGAGAAAGAATATAGTGACAATGGTGAAGAAAATCCTGATTAGGGGCAGTTACAGGTCACTTTCCTGCCAGTCCTTTTCCCTGTCGTTCTTCTCCCTCCTTCTCTCTACCTTCATCCTGAAAAGAGGGCCTATAAAGATTAAGAGTAAATTACACTTACCCACACTCTTTGACAAGACAAGGAAGCTGAAAGTCCAAACTTCAAACAAGTTTTCAACAGATGGAGTCTGGGGTCAGAGAGTAAGGTGGGACAAGAAAAGGATAGGCAGACAAGCAGAGAGAAAAGACATCTGGGATTTAGGGTTACCAGAGAAGAAGAAAGAGGGACCAAGGATGGAGTGGATTAAACAAGATACAGGATCTTTCAGTTAACCTGACACAAGAAGAAAGAAGTAGGAAAGTGCTGCAAAATGGACCTGAAAAAGAGCTGACAAGAGTACACTGAAAGATAACTAAGACCAGTTAAAGTCAAGGGTTCAGATGAGAAATAATGCTGAATTATGTTAATTTATCAGGGGATCTAAATTTAACACATTGAATTAACAGCTTAACTATAACTATAACTAGTTACTTTTTTGAGTAGCCTTTCCTATCACAGATTATAAGTTTTATATATAGATTAAAAGTACGGTATGCATCTAGACTTCCTACAAAGTACAGGGGGCAAGTAGAAGTGGAGCTGGATTATTTTTTTTCCTTCTTTATTGTATGAAGCTACTTTTTCCACCCCACAGGAAAGGGTTAGTGACCTAATTTCTCCAGATGGGTTTGCAATAATTAGAAAGTAATATTAAAATATCTAATGTGTTAACCCTCTTTAAACCCCAGAAAGGCACCAAACGGATGGTCTTAGACAGAAAAACAGTATTCTACTCTTCCTGTCACTTTCTTTTTGGCTCATTTTTGGTTACTGGTTTTGCTCTGTCATCTCTCAAAGAACACATACTTACCTTAACAAAATCATACAGTTTATTTTAATTGCTTCAATAGTTATACAGTAATTTATATCATTTTGTTGTTCAATTTAGTGTAATCCAAATTATTTTCTAGTTATATTTAAGCAAGGTTTTATTTCTTGGTTACTCTCTTTTACCACTTGTGCCAGATTCCTTCCTGTGGCTCCATTCTAGCTCCTTCTGTCCACACCTGCTCAGAATTGATTACTCCATTCATTGTTCTGTTTGGTATATATACTCCTCCTCTGCAGTTACTGTTTGCAGGATTCTCCTCATACTGTCGTTCCTTAGGTTTATTCCTCCCTATTGTCTTCTAGTTTTTGGTTTCTGAGTTTCTTGTCCATTGTATACTTGTATATGTCATGATCGGTTTTAGAGATAAACCCACATGCAGAACACCACTGAGACTTGGTAAAAAGTTTAACAGAGTTTATTCAGTTTTCACACAAACAAGACAAGATTCAGGTTCAGGTCTGGGCAGGATTCTCTGTCGTCTGCAGAGACGGATAGTTGGTTAGCTGGGTATGCAGATAAGTTAAATGGATTTTCAGATATTTCAGTGGATACCTTGAAGAGGTCCAGGTTTGTTCAGAGAGAGGGAACCAGTTGGGATCAGAGACAGTTGGTTCAGCAGAGTGCTTAGGCAGCAGCAGCGTCTTACTTCTGACTTCCAGTGATCAGACCTTGGTTGAAGTGATCAGCTCTTTTCCAAGAACAGCAGGTGGATTCCAGAATGTAGTCTTCAGGTTTGGCTCTCTAGGGTAGGCAGGCAGATTCAGGTTAAGCTCATCCAGAGCTTCTCTCGAGAGACTGGTTTTCCTAGGAGCGAGAAGACAGAGGCAATTAGGTTAAGGTTTCTCTAGGAAGATAACTTTCAGTTAATTCAGAGGCTTAGGTTCGCTAACCAAACTTGGCTATCACTGCGGCGTCGAAGCAAGGTCTGGCAGCTGCTTATGAAGGCCGGTCTCCTGATGAGCTGATGAGCGTCAGCTGAGCTGAGGGGCTCCAGCCCAGGAGGATCCACAGCGCACTCTGCTGGAGAAGGTGGAGAATCTCCAGATCCCAACAGTATATTTACTTGTCCATTAAATTTTGAAAGATGTTGTTTTCAGGGGGATCCTGCACTCCCTCATTCTTGCAGTTGTTTTAAATAAAATGTGTGAACCTGCCCGATCAGGCTCCCCAGCGTGTTCTGCATGTGGGTCAGGAAACTCAGAACCATGACAGTTATAACCTAGTATTTAACAGAACATATACAGTACTCCCAAAATATGTTATTTATCCATGTATAATTATTTTTAGAAGAGAAAAATTTTAAATGGAGATTATTCAGACCCCTTTTGGTACGCCCTTTTTTTTTACAAGGGCATGCACAAGAATGTAAGTTGTGTATATGTGAATTCATGTGAAAGTACCATTAGTAACATCAGCAGTTTGATGTGGCCCTTATAACATTGCCCGTTTCTCAATTCACGAAAGGCGAGTAAGGACTTGTATTCTCGCCAAATACATTCTTGACAAGATCATGAAAAGGAAGAACCTGGAGAGAATGGGAACACACAAAATAAATCTGGATCAGTTGGAATAGAAGTGTACTCCTTTTCATCTAGTTGGGGGGGGTAATGATTAACACAGTCAGATAAACACAAATCAAATCAATGTTTGTCATAAAGAAAAACAACAACAAAAAAAGGCATCTGAGCCAGCACTACTAACCACTGGCTCAGAGAGTACTAATCGCAGCCAGGACTACTGGCTGCGAATAGTACTCGGTTAACATGCTCCTCTTTTGCCACTTTTATTTAATTTAGGTAGTGAAGCTTAACATGTAATGTTCTCACGATCCTAAAACGAACTTGAACAGGGGGGAACAACTAGGCCAGGTGTCCCGTGTCCAGGGTAGAGGGGGGTCCTTAAATAAATCCCCTACATTCTTGCCACAAATATTATTATTTTTATAAAATGTGTTTGCAAAGAAAGTGAAGCTGCATTCTTAATTTTCATAAAATATTTTCCTATTATTAATTTGTATTTTAAATTATCCACTGCAGTATTGGGAAGTACCCCAACCAGCCATTATGTCGCTGATGCAGTTTTTCTTAAGTTTGTCAAGCTGTTATACATAAGGCTGACTGCACTTAAGGTGGACACAGGAAAATACAGAACCTGAAACCTCCCCCCCGTAGATGGTCAGGCAGAAGCTCCATCACTTTAACATGAAGAGTACAACAGCTCTCACCTGTAGAAGCTGCCTCAAGCCAGAGGAAGAGCTTTAGATCGAACTTTAGAATGCCCTCACCTGCAAAAGCCTGAGAAGGCAGTCATAGTTAGTTGTAAGCGCTATGAGGGAGTTAAAAACTTGGCACTTTCTGTCAAGGGTTTGTTCCCTATCTTTGCTAGATGTAGTTAGAATTAAGACCAGTGGGTAGTGTTAAGAGATTGAGAAGTTTTGAATTTGACTGACGTGACTACATGGTGAGTCTGCGGCTACAACAATGCTGCAGTGGAAGTGAATAAATAAACAATCCTACTGTACAACAGTGACTGCTTAAGAAAGATTTTGACCAGAACATTTTGTGATTCAATTTAAACAAGTCACACAAGTAGAAATCACAGAGGTAAAAATCTATAGATGGTATCAAATGAGAGCACAAGCACATGAGAATGCACTAGTACACATGTTGACAAATGGCAATAGTTCACTGGTCTCTTAGACAATAAGTAAAAGTTACACAAGAAGAAACGCTTACTAATTAGACATAGTTTGAGCCCCTAATTGTTAGGATTACCCCTTTTTGTAAAAAAGACAGGGGCTTGGTGATTTCAAGGAAAAAAGTTGCATTCTGTTGGGGGCATATTTGTGGGCTTTTCTAGTTTACACAAGGAACCCCATAAAAGAAAAACAAGCCACTTTTTACACTCTGGATTTAAACTGAGGCAGAGCGCAAAAAAATAAAATAAAAATAAAAATCACAATTTCTAGTTGATGACACCATTAATAAATATGACATTGACCTTTTCTAACACATGTTTTCAGAGAGAGAAAAGATAAGCGGGGCTGCTGAAGAGGTGAATAATGTTCAAAGATTTTTTTTATTAACACTAAAACTACCAACATTTTCTCACTACTAATGTTTTCAAAGGAGAGTGCCAATAGGCACCACTGGGGCCATTTGCAACTCATTAGACTACCTTTTCTTTTGTTAATGAAGCCAATAGATTCAAATGTGCCAGTACCAAAGTCACCAGTATTTTCAGTCTAAGAAACTCTGAATTCAAGTATTCTAGATTATGGTGTTGTGGCTCTATTATGAACTGACTTTGTGAGTTATCATGAAACAAATGTCACCTATTTGGTAATTGTGCTTCAAATATAATTTCAGATGCTATGGGTATGTCTTCATGTTCAAGGAATCTGATAATGTATACATTATTGTAGAAATTTTAGTTTGAAGTATATATCACAATATGAGGGGAAAACAAGCTACTTAGCAGCAGTTAACCTCTCTCTCTGAGAGCCTTCTGGTTCCAATTTTTTAATACTCAAAACCTCAACAAACAGGACCTCTAAACATACATAGCCCAGATCTACTGAACCAGACAAGACGCAAGATGTTGACATTGGATGTTAAACAACTATGAGAAAAAATGAAGGAATTAAAGGGAAATAGTTTATTTTAACTCAAGAATTGTAATAGAGTATTAGTCAAAACCACACAACTGCAATTGAAATAGGTTGCGCAAAGATGCAATCCGATATCAAATTTTCAGGGAAATGTTATCAGAGACTTGAATGATCCAATGAAGAAAAATGTTTTTGGGGAAAATCCCAAGACATCTTTGGAAGTTACCTCTTTCCAAATTTGGTTACACAGTGTCTTCTGCAAGAAGGGAAAGGAAGCACAAGATATCAAGATACGACAGCAAACACTTGTTTTTTTTTTATTTTTATCAAAACCCTTCCTTTAAGTTGTCTACTACCATATAAATTTAACCAGCTGCATTAGTACCATTTAGACTTTTTATTAAGACAAAACTGTCAGTAATATACTTGGCAACAATTCCCAGGAGGCCACTTTGCTGTTGCATCTCTCTCCAACATGGTGGTGGGGTTAGTCTGAAGATGAGTGGGTCTAAGAACAGCTTAAGAGTGAGGGAGGAGATGGGCCAGGGGTGGGCGAAAGTTTGGTTCATGTGCTGAGGAAAAGCTGGACATTAATCTTAATGAAGAGCATCTTGAAATATGTTTATCTTAGGAGGGGGTACGGTTAGATGTGGACTTGAGACTTGAAACTTAAGAAAGGCATGACATCTGGTGGTCGAGGTGAGGCTGATAGAGTCTTCCAGATTGGATTTTCACTGAAGCTTCATTTACTACAGTTGAATCAAAAAAAGTTTAAAGCAATTAGACCAAAATTCATAAAAAGTTAGATAAATAAATGCAACAGAAAAAGTAAGGACTTAGTTGAGTGGTTGTGTTTGGTTCTAGTAAGGCAGGGAAATTAGAAGAAACCAGAATTGAATGAGGACAAAAAACAAATATAGTGAGGAAGTGTAACTGACAACAGAGATTATATAAAAAATAACCAACTGACACTGTGAGAAGCAAAGTGCATTCACTCAGATAAATTCTGTACACTGGGAAATGGCCAACCGTTAATGCATTTAGAGGTCATGCAGTATGTTGCAGCGCTTCCAAGTTAAGCATAAACACAGCTGCAAAGGTTTGTGGTTTTGCCCAAATTAGGCATCTGCTTATGCATCACATTGATGCAACAGAAAATAGCACATAAGCTTTGCTGTCAACAGACTCAACGGGGGAGCTTTTTTTGAGGCGAGTCGGGAGCTTCCTACAAAAATCTAAAACCTGTGTTTTATAGGCATATATTTCATGTGGGTATTTGACAGTGTATCCACATCTGGATGAAAACATATGCCACTGCATGCCAGTACAAAATACACACATTATCCAAAACAGAAATGTGAAGCTCATCTGTCGGCGCTTCTGCAGCGGTAGTTTAAATAGCTCTGTGTCACAGAACTTGTTCAATGAAAACTTGGGTTTCTGTAAATTGTTCATTTCTTACACATACACATGTATGCTTGACTTCCATTCAGTTCACTTATTCCAGTCATACTTCATTTAAACCCAAGGATAATTCATTCGCATTGCATTATAACATAATTTGAACCTTAAAGGTCCTGTATTACGCATTTTAATTCTCTTAATAATGCTAAGGCAAATGCAATGGTCGAAAAAAAGAAACGGGACAGAATATAATGTAAATCGAATCAGATGTCTGTGAAATCAAACTGTTAACTTAGGAAGCAAAACTGATTTACAATCAATTTTACATAATGTTGTGCAAGTGGAATAGACAAGAGGTGGGAATCATTGGAAACTCAACAAAACACACCGAATAAAGGCGTAGTTCTGCAAGTGGGGACCACAAACCACTTTCAGTATCTATGCATTCGGACTGATGTTTTGGTCACTTTTGAATGTTAGTGATGCTTTCACACTTGTGGTAGCATGGAGCTGAGTCTACAACCCACACAAGTGGTTCAGAAAGGATGGCACATCAATGTGAGCTGTGGCAAGGTTTATTGTTTCTGTCAGCGTAGTGCCCAGAGGCTAAATGCACTACCAGGAGACAGGTAATTACACCAGAACATGGAACAGACATGGAGGAGGCCATAGGAGGGCAAGAACCCCGCAGCAGGATCACCGCCTCTGCCTTTGTGCAAGAAGTAACAGAGGAGTACTCCCAGAGCACTGCAAAAGTAGCTCCAGCAGGCCACATATGTACATACTGTATGTCTGCACAAATGATTAGAAACTGACTCCATGAGAATGGTATGAGGGCATCCAGCACAGTGTTGGGCTCATAGCTCAACACTGTGCTGGATGCCTGGCATTTACCAGATAATAGCAGGATTAGCAAATTCCTCACTGGTGCCCTGTGCTTTTCGCAGCTGAAAACATGTTCACACTGAGCACATGTGACAGATGTCCCAGAGTCTGGGGACATGGTGGACAGCAGTCTAATGTTTGCAAGACCCTTCAGTATGACCAGTTTGGCAGTGTGTCAGTAATGGTGTGGGGTGGCAATTCTTTGGAGTGCTGCAAAGCCCTCCATGTGTTCACCAGAGGTAGGATGACCATTAGGTACTGAGATGAGATCCTCATACCCCTTGTGAGACCGTATGTTGGTCAGCAGTTCCTGCAAGATTAAAGCATTCAAACTATGGACTGGCTTGTTCGACTGAGCACATCAGGGACATCATGTCTCAATCCATCCACTAATGTCAAATTAAATCACAGACTTTCCAGGTGTTGTCGGATCCTTTATTACAGTTCTGGGGGGAGATCCCTTATGAAACCATCCACCACCTCATCAGAAGCATGCCCCTGCATGGTAGGAAGCTCTTACAGGCACCTGTAGGCCACACACAATACTGAACCTCATTTTGACCTGTGTAAAGGACATACATCAAAGCCTTTAGTGTGTTTTTTTTCATTTTAATTTTGCATGTGATCCAGCCCTCCATTGGTTAATAAATTTCATTTTAATTCATAATTTTTGTGTGATTTTGTTGTCAGCATATTCAACTTTGTAGAGATGAAAGTATTCAATGAGAATATTTCTGTCATTATCTGCTGTGATACCTGACATCAATTACTTGTGCCGTTAACATGCTTAACTTTCCAACTCCTAATTACCACTCATCTCATCCACCTGCCAGTTGCCCTTATATTGGGATCAGTTCCAGCTTTCTTGGACACATCATTAGATGTTGTTTTCTGTTAGTAGGTCTGTTCAGTTTATGCCACTGTTCATGTCCTGAATCCTGGCGGCCATTGGAAAGACGTTTTTGTGTTTGTCTCGTCTCCTGCTCGTCCATTGTTCCTCCCCTGCTGAGTGCTCTGGGCTTTTGGCTCATTACGCAGGGAGGTTCAGTTTTTTATTCCAGTAAGCCTTGCCCCAAGGAGGAGACCAGTTTAAAGGTCCTGCTCAAGTTCTGGTTTCATCGTGTCTCTGCACCTGATCCTGTCTGCTCCTGTGCGTGTCTGCCTGGTTGCACTTTTGGAGTCTGAGCCTGCCTGGGAGCTCTAGGATGCCTGGAAGCCTGGATCCTGCTGTTCTGTCTGTTCCTGCCAGCTGTTCTGAATCCCTGTCCAGGATCTGCTTCCTGCAAGTTCTCAGGGATTGCTGCACCGGGGACACTCAGTTTAGCATGCCGTGTCTGTTGAACCAGGTAAGTGACCCACAAGATCATCATCTTATGTCAGATGATTGTGGTCACTTACCTGTGTTTCTCAGACATAGGGTGGTGCCCCCCCCCCCCCCCCCCCCCCCCCCCACTGCATATAACGAGTTATTTCAGTGCTTCCTTTTTTTTTTGAGCGGTAAAAAATAATAATAAAATAATGCCAGGGATCTGGTCGACATTGAAATAGAGATGGGCATGAGATGAGTTTACTTTGTAAGCACTATGCTGGAAAGTTATGTATTTTTATTTGTTAGACTTTATTTGATTATCTGTTAGCTGAAAGCTTATGATGCATCTGAACGAGATTAATGTTGTGATGAACATAATATTTTGTAGAATAAGTTGCTGGTTTTTTGGTAATGAAAACTTCTATCCCTCATAAGGTAAAGTACCTAATGTGATTAATTTACTAATTCCTGACCAGCGTATATTTCGTTTCAATAAGACAAATAGCATTTTATCTGATTTGGTCTGTCTCCTAATCATTTTTTACAAGATAACACAGAGGTAAGGTCAGGGAAGAAAAAAAAACTGTCATTCTTCGAACCAAGCTGAATTAGTTTAAGTTCAGCAAGGTTAAAATCACACCAAGTCAGAAACCTGAATAACATTTAAGACTAGAGGCCAAAAAAATAAAAACAGATTTTCAGGAGGTGGAACTTGGTTTAGAAAAAAAAACTGGAGATTAGCTGCTAAAAGAGCCACTTGGTCTTAACTTTGGGCCAGAAACATAGCAGTCTACCTCACAACACCCCTCCATGAGAGAAGGGAAGCATCCGTTTACATCGCTGGCAAAAGTGAAAAAGTCCTTATATAAGCCGTGTTACTGGTGTGTGTTTAGATTACACAAAATGATCTACATGAACTGATTCATGACATATACACCAGTGTGTAAATACAAAAAAGAAAATATCCAGCACAATAAAAGAATACATTTGTGCCTCAGGAAACAAAAATATATCTCTGAAGGCGTAGTTCCTATAACCATTTTCAGACGCAGAGAATAGAAAATATATCTTCACAAATTGCTGTAGGAAGATCCTCTTACAACTGGGAAGTAACACTAGCTTTAAACATTATATTTTTTTTCTGTTTGCAAATCAGCACCTATGTAACCTTGCCTGTAAAATAAATTATAACGATATTTGTGCATTCACAAGCTCACAAGAATCCATCTTGTCCTGCTCCTCCCCCAACCATTGGAAAACTGTCTTCAAACAGGTCAGCCAATAACATTGCAGTTTTACGTTTTAAGGCAGGCTGCACATTTGCACTGTTGCCTTGCAGCAAGAAGTTTTCTGGGTTTGATTCCCAGCCCGGGATCTTTCTGCATGGAATTTGTATGTTCATCGTGTATGTATGTGGGTTCGCTCTGTGTACTCCAGCTCCCTCTCTCAGTCCAAAATGATGACTGTTAGATCTATAGGCATTTCTAAATTGTCCTTAACTGTGAGTGTGCATGTGCAAGGTTGTATGTCTTTGTGTGTTTCTGTGTTGTCCTGCAACAGACTGGGGATATGTGCCTCTTTCGCCCAAATAGTCACTAACCCCCCAATGAGCCTGACGGAATAGAGGGGAGAAGATGGATGGATGGATGGATGGATGGATGGATGGATGGATGGATGGATGGATGGTTTAAGGCAGGAAATACAGCTGTTAAGAAAGCAGGAAATGCATAGCCCACATCTGAACCAAAATAAAGTTGGTAAGGAAGGGACTGCACATGCAGCAGCTCTGTCAAATTTTAAATTTTGAAAAAGACACAAGAAACACTTTTGGACTGCAAGTTTGTTTGTGCCATTTTATCTGCCGGTTGGCTAAAACTAAGGTGGAAACAAGGTGTGTTGCTTAATCAGGTCAGAAAGTTCTGCTGAATGTCCCTTTTTTTCTTATAACTTGCAGAACAAAACAGAGTTTTGCAATTTATCAATCTGGATATTCAGATTACCAACCAAGTGTTAATAGTACAAAAAGTGATACTGCAGGATACATTCTCTCTCATCTGTATTACAGGTAGGTGGAGAAAACAAACAAGGCTTTCTGGAATTCTAAAGAAGAGGATAAAAAAAAAATAAATTAACCTGCTCACAGACAAAATATTGAGGCTCCATTGTGGTACGTATTGGTTCTGTGTGTTTTGAGACTATTAAAAACTAAGCTCTGACTCTGTCATTAGATCAGGAAAGCTGTCCTTACCAGTAAAGCGTAGAGGTCAAAGTGCTTACCTGCTTAGAAGGCTGCAAGTGCCTGGTTCAAATCCCACAGAATGGCCCTCTGAGCAAGTCCCAGATTGCTCGCTGTGTGCTCCAAGCTGACCACTGCTCTCAAAGTGATGGGTTTAATGAGAGGGTGCAATTCCATCCTAATCTACTGTATATCCCCAGTGATAAATAAATTGGTTAATCTTTATTCAGGTTTTCTTGAAGATTACTTTTTTCCAAGACACCAAATAATAACTTTCTGACTTGATACACTTTGTACTAAATGTTTCCAGTAAAAAGGTATGCCTATTCATTAATTATTTATAGGGTTTTTCAAAAGCTCACTAAATTATAAACTAGAACAATATTATAGAGGTCAGATATGTATTGATGTGTGTTATTTAACAATTTTTTAATAATGGGCTTTAGGCCATGAACATAGTTGGTTTTTACAACCTTCACATAACTTTGAAGTCATTATAAAAGTCTTCTGTAAAACTCTTGTTTAGAGCAGTGTATAGTGAATTTAGCAAAATTTCTAAAGGTTATTATGACTACAGGATAAAAACATTGAATTTGTTTTCAATGTTTAGTTAGAAAATGTTACAATTGTGTAAAAAAATGGCACAAACATTTTATTTGAGATAGATACATATCTTAAATATTATCTGGCCTTAATACAAGCAAGAAAAGCATTAAGGCTTGACTAAGTTTTTACCAACAGTAAAATATGGTTGTGTTACTGTGATGGTCTTTTGCTGTTTCACTGCTTTAGGGCTTGGCACACCTACCATCGATGTTCTAAAGCCCTCCAAATGCTCAAGTTACAATAATTTGCAGAATTGGAAAAGTTCATCTCTGGTCCTAGGAAAGACTCAAGTTAATGCAACTGAATAATTGCAGCCATTGTTGCTAAAGGCAACAGCCAGTTGTTATTCCTCCAACAGACCCATGGTGCCTAGGACTCTCCCCCTATAGCATGATTTAAAGTAAAAATATGATTTAAATGACTCATGTATTTGGAAGAACACAGAAGTAAGCCAATGGGATCTGTCTTAGAACTTGCTTTTCTGTCTTTACTATCTGCATGTTTTCAAACTTTGGGCCATTCTTTTTATTTATTTAATTTATTTATTTATTTAACTTATTAACTTATTCATCATTCTTGAACAATTTACTCTTCTTGAATGTTTCTAAATATAAGCCCAAACTTACATTTCACTTTGCATTGTCTTTTAAAGTGGCTCCACAAACCATTGGTTCTGTTGGCCAGTGATGTTTCCCAGTGGAACCATAACCATTGCAATAGTTCTTTTTCCAGTTTTTGATTGCTTCCATTGCAATACGTATATGTGAATATGCTGTTTCTTCAGGTTACCTGGTATGTCATAGCTAAAGGCAGTGAAAATTATATAGATTTCACCTATACTTACTCCTCACATCTTCAGTTTGGCCAACGGTAAACACAGACTTTAATAAAGACAATTTCCTGGAATGGGAGAAAACTATTTTTCACTGCAAAGAGATTCAAACTAGGAAGATTTGGAGTAAATTAAAATGGTATCAAACCTAATTATTATCTGAAATTAAAATTCTAATTGGTACACGAAAATAAAAGAAGACACACACCACAAAGAGGCTGTGTAAAACTGATCCAAAATATTTGTAAACAGGACTAATTTGAGAAATTAATGAGAGGTTCCTTGGTTCCAAGGAGGTAGATGAAACATAGCCGATTTACCTTCCACCATCAATCAAAGGAATATCGAATTAGCATAGTTTAAGCTCTCCCATTATGCAGAAAGGTTTTGTTCTACTTGCAACAATAATATCTATGCCTCTTTTCTGTTAAGTCCTTGAGGACCAAAAAGTAACAGTGATATCCATACTACATGATCAAAACTAAGAGTGGGTTTGAGAGCTCTAACACGTGAAGCATTGATAGCTATTAAAACATAATTGCATTATAAAAGCATTTCTTGATGCATGGTTAATACGTTTTGTCTTTCAAAAAAGAGTGGTCAATAAGATTCACACATGCAGATATAAATGAGCTGTACAAGAACATAGTTAAGTGACGGCAGATTCCTTATGAGGATCATGTTTAAGTTCCCTCTATGGCAAGAGGTTTTTTTGACCTTATAAATGGAATTTAATACTGTCAGGTAAGTTAGGGAGAGGAAACCTCGGCAAATACTTCTTTTACAGCTAGTTGTACAGATTTCTTTAATGTATGCTTTTACTTTAATTGTCTGAGATATGCAAGAAAACCAAGATTAGGGGAAGGAGAGAGGCAGAACTACTTTGCAGTCCAAGATAAGATAATTAGGATACCTAATCACCAAATGTGTTTTATTCTATTTCTGTTCACCTTTAGTGTGTGTCACATTTAGTTTTTTACTTAATTTGACATGTGTTTTCATTGTTTCAAATTGAATAAAAATCTTGACAGTTTGCTTTCCCAGAATTCCTTTCACATTATTACTAGAGTGACATGCTATGACTTTGTGGTAAATTCATCTGAAAAGGAATGTAATCATATCACAACTGAAAAGCAAAGAGGGTTATTTGACAGCAGAAAGAGAGTGTGAAAGGACAAAGCCAGCCTCTACTCCTGCTACTGGGAACACACAAGATTAGCTCTTTCAGACTGCATGAAAAGAATGGAACAAGACAAGAACAGATCTGTTCAGGTCCATCTTTCACTCTGGAATGGACAAATGCAACATTGATTTGCAAGAATACTGAAGGTTTTGAAAGGAAAAAAATAACAGACCAAATTTAGGAGACAGAGAATCAGTTACATTAAATATAAAAACATCCTGGACATATAAACCATACCTGATTTCTCCTCTCTTCTCCAGTACTCGTACTCGTCGTCTCCCGCTTTATCCGGAACCGGGTCGCGGGGGCAGCAGACTAAGCAGAGACTCCCACACTTCCCTCTCCGCAGACTGCTCCTCCAGCTCTGTTGGGGGAAGCCCTAGGCGCTCCCAGGCCAGCCGAGAGACATAGTCTCTCCAGCGTGTCCTGGGTCGTCCCCTGGGCCTCCTCCCAGTGGGACGTGCATGGAACACCTCCCGAGGGAGGCATCCAGGGGGCATCCGAAGAAGATGTCCGAGCCACCTCAACTGACTCCTCTCGATGTGGAGGAGAACCGGCTCTACACTGAGCCTCTCCCGAATGACCGAGCTCCTCACCCTATCTCTAAAGGAGAGCCCAGCCACCCTGCGGAGAAAGCTCATTTCAGCCACTTGTATCCGGGATCTCGTTCTTTCGGTCATGATCCAGATTTCATAAGGGTAGGAACATAGACCGACCGGTAAATTGAGAGCTTTGCCTTTTCGCACAGCTCTCTCTTCACCACGACAGACCGGTGCAGCGTCCGCATTATTGCAGCAGCCGCCCCGATCCGTCTATCGATCTCCCGCTCCATTCTTCCCTCACTCGTGAACAGGACCCCAAGATACTTGAACTCCTCTACTTGAGGCAAGGACTCTCCTCCAACCGGAAGGGGACAAGCCACCTTTTTCCGGTCGAGAACCATGGCCTCGGATTTGGAGGAGCTGATTCTCATCCCGGCCGCTTCACACTCGGCTGCGAACCGCCCCAGCGCATGATGTAGGTCTTGCCAGGAGGGAGCCAGCAGAACTACGTCATCCGCAAAGAGCAGGGACGAGATCCGCTGTTCCCCAAACCAGACCCCCTCCGGTCCTTGGCTGCGCCTAGAAATCCTGTCCATAAAAGTTATGAACAGGACCGGTGACAGAGGGCAGCCCTGACGGAGTCCAACATGCACTGGGAACAGGTCCGACTTAATGCCGGCAATGCGAACCAGACTCCTGCTCCGCTTGTACAGAGAACGGATGGCCCCTAATAAAGGGCCCCCGACTCCATACTCCTGGAGCACCCCCCACAGGGCAGCACGAGGGACACGGTCGAATGCTTTCTCCAAGTCCACAAAACACATGTGGACTGGTTGCGCAAACTCCCATGAACCCTCAAGCACCCTGCAGAGGGTGTAGAGCTGGTCCATCGTTCCACGGCCAGGACGAAAACCACACTGCTCCTCCTTCAGCCGAGGTTCGACAATCAGCCGGACTCTTCTCTCCAGCACCCTGGCATAGGCCTTTCCGGGGAGAAGTGTGATTCCCCAATAGTTGGAACACACCCTCCGGTCCCCCTTCTTGTGGAGGGGAACCACCACCCCAGTCTGCCAATCCAGGGGGACTGTCCCCGACCTCCACGCGATGTTGAAGAGATGTGTCAACCATGACAGCCCGACAACATCCAGAGGTCTGAGATACTCAGGACGGATCTCGTCCACCCCCGAAGCCTTGCCACCGTGGAGTTTTTTGACTACCTCGGTGACTTCAGCCTGGGTGATGAAAGAATCCAGCCCCAAGCACCTCGTCTCTTCTTCCCCCACGGAAGGCGTGTCTGTCGGGTTCAGGAGATCCTCAAACTATTCCTTCCACAGCCCGACAATATCCTCCTTTAAGGTCAGCAGCTCCCCACTCCCACTGAAAACAGTGTTAGTGAAGCACTGCTTTCCCCTCCGGAGGCGCCGGACGGTTTGCCAGAATCGCTTTGAGGCCAACCGATAGTCTTTTTTCCATGGCCTCTCCGAACTCCTCCCAGGCCCGAGATTTTTCCTCTGCAACCGCCCGGGCCGTGACGCGCTTGGCCTCACCGTACCTGCTTGCTGCTTCAGGAGTCCCACAAGCCAGCCAGGCTCGATAGGACTCCTTCTTCAGCTTGACAGCATCCCTTACTATCGGTGTCCACCACCGAGTTCGGGGATTGCCACCACGACAGGCACCACAAACCTTACGGCCACAGCTACGGGCAGCTGCATCGACAATAGAGGCAGAGAACACAGCCCATTCGGACTCCATGTCTCCAACCTCCCTTGGAACCTGAGAGAAGCTCTCCCGGAGGTGGGAGTTGAACACGTCCCTGACCGAGGGCTCCACCAGACGTTCCCAGCAGACCCTCACTACACGTTTGGGCCTGCCGAGTCTTTCAGGCTTCCTCCTCTTCCAGCGTATCCAGCTCACCACCAGGTAGTGGTCGGTGTACAGCTCAACCCCTCTCTTCACCCGAGTGTCCAAGACATGCGGCCGAAGATCAGAAGATACGACTACAAAGTCGATCATCGACCTTCGGCCTAGGGTGTCCTGGTGCCAAGTGCACCGATGGACATCCTTATGCCTGAACATGGTGTTCATTATGGACAATCCGTGACTTGCACAGAAGTCCAATAATGAGACACCACTCGGGTTCAGAGCTGGGGGCCCGTTCCTCCCGATCACCCCCCTCCAGGTGTCACTGTCGTTTCCCACATGGGCGTTGAAGTCTCCCAGCAGAATGATGGAATCCCCGGGAGGGGCGCTTTCTAACACCCTCCCCAGGGATGCTAAGAAGGCCTGGTACTCCGTACTGCCGTTCGGCCCATAGGCCGAAACAACTGCCAGAGTCCTCCCTTCAACCCGAAGGCGAAGGGATGTGAGCCTCTCGTCTACCGGGGTTAACTCCAACACGAGACGGCTGAGCTGGGGGGAGACAAGCAGCCCCACCCCCACCCTCCGCCTCTCCCCGCGGGTCACTCCAGAGTAGAAGAGAGTCCAGCCTCTCTCAAGGAGCTGGGTTCCAGAGCCCTGGCTGTGTAGCTGTGCGAGCCCAACTATTTCTAGCTGGTATTGCTCCACCTCCCGCACAAGCTCGGGCTCCTTCCCCGCCAGTGAGGTGACATTCCACGTCCCCAGAGCCAGTTTAAGCGCCCGCGGATCAGGTCGCCGAGGTCTCCGCCTCTGGCTGCCGCCCAATCCCCTTTGCACCGGTCCCTCATGGTTCCCCCTGCAGGTGGTGGGCCCACTGGGGGATGGCCTCGCGTCGCTCCTTCGGGCTCCTTCTCCAGTTTTAATTCTAAACATGAAAACACTATAAATAATAAAGAAGTAATTTTTTTTTTAGTACATAGTTCCATCTAGCATGTCATTTGCCTTTGAGTCCTGGCATTGTGTTTAAAGGTTGTGATTAACTAGCAGTAAACATACTTTATGCTTACACAAATACGTAAATAAGAACTGAAAGTAAGTAAAAATAAAATAAAGAGTTATAATCAAGTGAAGGATAAAGGGTAAATTTAGTATTTATTGAGTCTAGTTGTCAACTGTCAAGTAGGTCAAGAACATGACAGCTCTCATTTATAGTTTAAAAGAAAATATTGTTCAGGAAAATTATTGGTTGACCATGAAAAGTAAAAAGAGATGAAGCCTCGCAGCAAAAAAGAATCTGCTTGAATGCCCTGTTGCATAATTAACCCTTTTCTTCAGTAATAACTGTTTAACCCTTACCCACCTTGTGGATGATGTCAATTACTTTCTGCTCTATAATTGTTACGTTAACAGTCATGAAACAGTATTTTAATACAGTCAGTAATAAAATAGTAAAAACAAAAAAACTGAAGAGACTATGTGTCCGTCCTTGTGGCTTATATGAAACTCCTGCTCATTTGAGCTTCTTGGCGTCATATTTAAAGGCACACCATATACTTTGTGACCTAAAGAGTTGACACATATCAGTTATTTTAAATGATTCCTCAGGCCAATACACAGCGCTTGACAACATCAATGCTACAAGTGGGGCTCCCCTCTGGAAATACTGACTATGTAAGTTAGGAGATGACGCATCATCATTGGCCAGGTCATGTGACCTGGGAGAATGTATTGCATTATGGCCAGAGGCTCTCATATCATAACGGAGCTAAGGCTCTACTATTTTTCCACCTGCTCGACTATTGGTCATGGATGATTTAAGGAAAAAGTTTAAACCTTCTGAGGAGGCTAAAAAGAGAAAAAGTGAAAAGGATCGTCCACAAGGAAAAACGAGTCGATCATGGAGAGGAGTTTATTCGTTGGAGCAGCCTGAAAGAAGAAGCCGGATCTGTCTTTTCTCAACTTTATTATCAGACTGTTAAGTTAACACTTTACTCATAGTATACAGTCATATATCTTCGTAATGTTTTTCAATGTTGTCAGGGTGCTGCGCTGGTTGTTGTGCTGTTGCAGGTTTTTTTTTCTCCTGTTAGCCATACGTGGTTATTTGGCTCTAAATCGCACTTCGGAGCACCTTCCGCGAGTTACAGATCTCTGCCAGCCCATCAGCTCCTGGTCTGCTCTGCAGCCTCTCAGAGACACTGTACTGCTATTTATTTTGGGGTCTGACAGTTCTCCCTGAAACACCTCCAGATTCTGCACAATGCTGGTGCCAGCCATCTAACTAACTGAAATAAACTGAACTGGTGTTGGTAAGATATGCAGATCATCCTCACTTGTGCTTCCCTTGATTGGCTGCCTGTGTATTTTAGTACTTTTTTAGGATTGTTGTTGTTACGACCCCCAGTTGGTCTAGGGAAGTTGGGGCATAAACATATAGGCAGAAACTGGTAAGTTCTTATAAAATTATGATTTATTTGATAACAAGAGGTGCAAGCAATTAGTGTTGTCACGATACTAAACTTTTCAACTCGAAATCGATACTAAGTAAAATATTCGATACTCGATACCCTTTTCGATACCACAAGAATAAAAACAAAGACTCTTAAATTCAACAGAAATATTTTCATTACTAAAAAAATACAAGAAATAAATAAAAAAACAATAAGAATAATATTTTGAGGTTGTATGCTGTGCACAATATTAAGCAAGCTTGATAAAAAACTTAAATTTAAAATTAAGTGTTCCTTCCTTGGCTGTTTTGCAGACATAACAATGACATTAGCCAAACCAGTTAAACAAAAATAATTCTCAGCAGCTGCACCTGTTACAAAAAAATCTGAAACTGAAATATGCACAGAATTATTCAATCACACAGTGTTCAGAAAGTGCATTTTCCACTATTCTGCACTTTAGATGGCTGTATCGATACTTTTGAAAATGAGTATTGTATCCGAATACAATGTTTCAGTATCAATATTTTTTTGAGTATCGATACTTTTGACAACCCTACAAGCAATACACAAAAGTAGGGTGGGTGAAGGTGCTGTGAAAATAACAAAGTTAAATAAAAGAAATCCTCAAAAGGAGGATTGTGCCTAACTACAGATTTAAACAAAAGGGGATTCTTACTAAAAAACACAGAGAGCACAGCACCCACTACTAGAGTCCTGCAACGGGTCGGGTACCCGCGGTTCCCCGACGGGTCACCTGCTAAAATGCTCTTTTGTGGGTGAAAAATACATAAATAAAAATAAACGGGTCGGGGGTCGGGCGGATATTTTTTTAGTGCGGGCGGGTAGTTGGTGATTTTTTTTTTATGCATGTGTGTTGTTATGGACATCAGAAATGTTATATTAATCAGGCACTGGGGTCACCCTTGTTGTAGCTTAAAGCCCTGCCGGCAGTGTGGGGCGGGCTTCCCTGCAAAAACGCCACAGTCAATGCATACTGTACATGTCTGTTACAGTGTTAATGGCGCTGTTCTGCAGCGCAGCGTACTATAGCCTATTACTTGATGTGTGAACGGGTCGGGCTGCGGGTTAAATATCAACGGGTCGGGTTCGGATTTGAATTGAAGATATTCGCGGGTGACGGGTCGGGTTCGGTAGTCATCCTAACGGTTTTGGGCGGGTGCGGGTTGGTAAAACTCGACCCGTGCAGGACTCTACCCACTACTCCTAATGTAACTAACAAAGAAAATACTCAGTGATGCAATCAGTGAGGACTCTGGCCCTATCTCTTTCTGGCCTCAAGATAGTAAAGATGCACATAAGCTAAACACAACAAAATACTTGACACAAGCTACTAAGCACAAACCCCAACATGGGTAACCATAAAGTTAAGTGAGCTACTCCTCTAAACACACAAGCAGCTGCTAACCAACAATGTTTGGTTCACAAGAGGCACACAAGTCAACTGGCTGTGACAAGCTGTCTCAATCAACAGATGAGGTCTCCTTATGAGCAGGAGGTGATTGCAGGTGGTGACGAGCCATTGGTTGAAGGTGGAACTGAGGGAACCAATGGATGGGACTGGAGTCAGATCCCCAGAAACCAGGAAGTAGGCGGGTCTTTCCACAGGGCCATGTAGCCTACTTAGTAGAGGTGAGAAAGAGGGAAAATAAAGAAAAAAAAGGGAAACAAATATGACGGCGATAGCAGTCATAGGGTTGGAAATTTGAATTGTCAAGGGGTTGAACACCTTTTATAAAATAACAGAACATTGTTCTTATCTCTGTAAGTTTATTGAAGGCACACACACACCACCCAAGAGGCACTGTATGCGTAAAGAGACGGGTGAACACACCTTTATAACCTTTGCAGAAAAAAAGCAGAACACTGATGAGAAACAGACGTGTGAAGGACAAAAAAAAAAGATTTTTGGATATTTCTCAAATCAGGATCAGAGTAATAAACCTGCTACCATATATTTTAAACACAACGAGATTAAGTTTGCAGCATCCTGAAGGAATTTAACTCCTTCACACAAAAATGTAAGCTCACTAACTAAAAAATATATTTTTTGGTTTTTGAAAGTTTGCATGGTCTTATACGATTACACATTTTACCAAAGCATAATTTTTTTTTTAAACAAACTGCCTTCTGAGCTGTGCATCTCATAAGTTTAAAATTATAGGTGATATAACTCACTGATTATTTCTTTATTTGAAGCTATACATATATGCATATGAAATGCATAAAATATCAAAAAAGATTGGAAGAGCCAAAAACATAAACCTGAATTTTGTTGTGTGTGGTTTTTAAAATTGCTTTGTTTTGTTGTTGTTGTTTTTTTAATCTATGAAGAATTTTTTATTGTTTTTTTTGTGTGCAGATTTCTAGGTCAAATCTCTTGTACCTTGAAACTTTCTCACTTTAATCCTTGTGGATTGCTGTCAGGAGGTGTTAGGGACCCGGTCTCCACCATGCTAACATTTGGAAATGGAAATACTTACCATTTCTACATCACAAGTTGTACTCCTGATTGTCCCTCACCTTGAATCACAGGAGCAATTACCTTTACCAGAGTCATCAGTCAGCATTGATCTTTCTATACATAATGATAGTTCAATCAGCCACACCAAAAAGTCTTGCTAGATTTTCTTTTTAACTACTTTATTGTGACTTCCTGCATGGTCCAGAAAATATGTTGGTCAAAACCAAACCATTATCTGCACTGAGAGCTAAAAACTATATTTTTTTATGGTAAATCATTAAAACCTTAAAAGAAACCTTAGGATCTGAAAGAGTGCTGTTAAAAGTTCCCAAGCCCACAGGGTAGTTGCTAATGAAATACACAGCCCCACTACACTCTTACAAACTATTTGACCCTAAAGGTTAACTTAATTTCTTAGATCAAATTGAAAAAATAAATCAGCATAAAACATTTCTCCACTATTTACCCTAACAAAGAAATTCATTACCTACAGTAACTTAATTATTTTGACAACACCATAGCTAAAACCCAGCAGGGGATTGTTCTGTTGGTTTACTTATTTTCCAATACAAAATACATATTTGGATACTAATTGCATTTGCTTTTTCTTGTAAAGATTTTTCATTTAATTATTCTAAAAAATACACTGTTCAGCGATATGCAATAAAATCAGCTGCAGTTTTTTTTCCCTTATTACATAACATACCATACAAGATATACCATATATACATAATAGATTGTGGTGTCATTAACAAGGAAACATTTTTTCTAATATGATCATCTGGCATTTGCAACTCACTTTAAATATGTTTTATAGTCCCATGTTAGGTTGGTGTATATAAATCAAATACCCACCCAACACTATATTTTATTTCTTTCATTCAGAATACAAAATAAGTGAAAGACTGAAATAAAGAAGTGTTCTTTTAGACTATGATGTAATTAAACTTTTGCCCTTGTTATTGCTATCCCATAAAATATGTATGTTTTGTTTAGGCTTTAAACTGTTATTTAACAGTCAGAAAAACTCAAAGTAATAATGGACAAATGGGAGGTGATATAAAGTGGAAATTGTCAGGGATTAATTATTCTTGTGCCTTTTTTAACTTTTACAAATGTTAAATGACAATAACTTTAGGTGGTTTTCGGTCAGGTTCAAATCTTCCAATGCTATTTTTAAAAACTTCTGTAGTGTACCCAAATTAAGAGATTAAGCTTTCTATCATGTAAATCAAAAACAACATCTGCCTTTTCATATTAGGTTTTTAGGTATATCATGTTCTTAGAAAAAAAAAGGAAATCTGTCTCTTGTATTTCATCTTTGGCTAAATAAACAACAAAATCAGGTTGCAAAACAACTGGTTTTATTAAGATTTGTATTTATTTTTATTGGTTAGACAGTTAACTTCCACCTTAAATTATGTGCATTAAATTAAATCCATACTGAATGATTAAAATAAAGTCAGGGGTAAAGTGATTGGAGGAACAAGCATGATAATAATGTGTTCTCACAAAGACATAAAATCCATGTAAGCTGGCCGTACTCATACATTTTTTGATTAGATGATCCGGAGTGAACTCCTCTCAATGACTCCATATATTTTACTTTCATTAGCCATGGACTTGTTATCAAGTAAACAGAGATTTTAAAAGGTCAGCCTACAGCTGCTAAGGGTTTACATACTAGTCCATTTGTTTGTTGTTTTTTTTGTTGTTTTTTTGACTACACAGCCAAAAAAATCTAATGTCCATTGGTGTCTGCGGCGAGTGCGGTGGGCCAGCAAGCAGCCAGCATTGAATCCCATGTGGTGTCAAACAGCAGCTTTGCATGGACAGAGTGGAGTGGTGGTGATCACTGTATTTGAAACAAGCAGGTCCTAATGTGTCAGCTCCAGAGTCCTGAAGGCCTGTGCAGAGCAGTTCTGTTGAATTTGACAGCACCTCTTCAACCTTAGCCTGACACAAGAAACAGTTCTAGTGATGTGGAAGACCTCCTGCATTGTTGCAGTGCCAAAGAAGCCTCAGCCAACAGTCCCCATTGACTGTAGACCTGTTGCCCTAACATTCCACATCATGACGGTCCTAGAGAAACTTATGTTGATTCATCTCAGCAAACAAACAAGCAGCTGTTAGGACCCCCTGCAGTTTGCTTATCACCATGGAGACGGAGTTGAAGATGCCATCATGCACCTGCTTCAACAAACCCACTGTCATTTAGACAAGGCAGAACAAATTGTGAGGATCATGATCTTTTATTTCTCCAGCAGATTTAAAACAAATTATCCTGACTTACTTTATGAGAAACTTCAGAAGACTCAGATAGAGGCATCAGAAATAATCTTGATCAAAGACTACCTTACAAACACACAAGTTTGTTAGACTGAAGGGTCAACGGTCTAATCAAGTTGACAGCAGCAATGAAGCATCAAAGATGGACAAGAAGCTGAGTACAAAGGGTTAGTGAACCACTTTGTGGCATGGTGTGGAAACAATAATCTGACCCTGAATGTGAAAAAAAAAGCTCAACAGGCTAATAAGTAGGCCAGCTCTGTTCTATGAACTCTTCTGGATCCAATGGAGATTTTTTTTCACAAAGAAGAATTCTTCATAAAGTGAAGATCATCATGGACAGCAGTGAGCATTCTTTTCAAAAGATTTTTAAACAACATCAACCTGTCTTCAGTAAGAGGCTTCTCCAGATACAGTGCAAGACAGAACGATACAGAAGATCCTTCCTGCCTACAGCTATTAACAAAAAAAAAAAAAACTTTGAGTCATTGCAACATATAATTATAATAATTATAATAATTTTCCTTTTGGAATGATAAAGTATTTTGATATTTATTTTTTTCTGTCTTCATTGGAAAAGTATGTAAACTTCAAGCAAAACTGTTTATACACACACACCCACTCATATCTATTTATCAGTCTTCAAAGCATGGGAAAAAAGTAGTGGTTTATAGTCTGCAAAATAGGTATTAACATTTACTATTGCTAAATTTAGGCCCATATCTGTAACGGATTTAAATATCCACATTTACTGGTAAATTAAGTTGATAATTTGTAATTCATGATCCAAATTGCTAAATATAATAATTAAAGGCCCAGTAATCACAGTAATCTTAAATATATTTTTAATGTGGAAGAATTTTGATTACCATGATAAATTCACCATAATCTTTTAAATATAATAAGCAGTTTAATAAAAAAATATGAATAATTGCACAAAAATAACAATAAACAATCTGTAAAAATGTTTTAGTTCAAATTTATCATGATATGTTCTTAAATCAGCCAGTAACCTGTCACCTTTGCACAAGGACTTCTATTTGTTTCAGCTGATACACTGTATTGTAAAGTCAGAGAGGCTGAAATAAGTAGATATATCAGCATTTTCTTTTCAACAAATATTTATTTATAATACCACAATAAACAATTTCAACAACTGTCTTGTAGCAATACGGACCTTTGTGAGAATCCCGCCTGGGGCTTTTTTTCATAGATTTTGAAGTTTCTCTCATCCACAAAACTTCTCCACCAAAACTTTCTTTCCCAAAAACCCTTACTGTAAATCTAAGAGATAACTCAACATACGTATAAGTATATCTTTTTATCATTTTCCTATGAATTATTATGGTACCAATCTTAAGGTAATTGTGGCCAGACTGGCACTTCTGTCATTTTGTAAGGGCATTTACCGATTTATTATGCAAGATTAAGACTTTATTCACACTGCAACCCTTTCAATTTTACAAAAAAATGGATAGAAAACACAAAGAGGGTGGTTTACTGAACAGTGAAATATACCATATTATCGGAGGAGTTTTCTCTACAGGCAAACATAATATGGGGTACTGACCAAACAATCTCAGCTGTATAGCCTTTAGCTGTCTTTTTAGAATGTGAGACGGTCTAGTGGAGTTATTTGGTGAGTATTTTCTCAGCATGTCTTCATTCTGCTGAACCTCACAAAAAGAACATGTCAAATGTTAACAAGTGAAGAGAAAGATGTGGAATTACAAGGAGCTCTGAAACAGAAGTGTGCTAAGATGTGTAAACCTACGAGTTATTGGTGGAACCTGTGTGGATAAGCGGTAAAATAAAAAACAAAAAGCAAAACAACAACAATGCAATATCTACAAAATAAAAGGATTAAGACAGAGAAAGTGACATGACGGAAGTATACAGTATTGGATGTGTGGCAGCAGAGGGTCTTAAACAGCTTGAGGTAGATGTAGTTTTCTCTTGTGAAAGGCACAAATGAGATATTTCTTCTTGTGCCCGAAGTCCCAGCCTCATTAAAACATATCACTACTTCTGTCATGTTACCATCAAGCAGGAGGATGTCTGTGACCCATTCTAGTTAGTGACCATTAAAAAATATTAAACTAGAAAAAACAGGGGAATAAAAATAGGGGGGGGGGGGGGGGGGGGGGGGGGGGGGGTAGAAAGGACAGAAGGAACAAGAGAAAAAGAAGGAAGGTTTAGACATGCAGTTGGGAGAGTAAGAAGTCTTAATTTCAATACCTCACTTTATCTCTCTGCCTTTCTTAGCCTCCCTGTTTTTTGTCCTCATCTTGTACAATTGGGGGTAATGTGGCATGAAATATATTTACTTAAGGCCAAGCTCGAGTGACACCATAAAAAGAATACTTGACCGTCTGGGTTTTTCTGTGTCTGTGTCTGCTTGCATGCATCCACTGTATGTGCAACTGAGTGTATTTAAAAACATGGTTTCCCTGCATTTTGCTTGTATGCATACATATTTTACCAATATATTTGTATCTAAGTGTGTTAGAGGGTACAGGTTCATTAAAACATGTTCAAACCCATAACAGTTTTCTATTGTATTTTAGACAAATGTTTAAAAACTCATTGCAAAACCCAAATACCTAAACTAAGGAATGCAATTCTATTTTTTGTTTTAAGCACAGATTTAAAGCATTGATTGCATGATGTTAATCTATACCGGTCAAAATCTTTACTTTAAAGTATGATGTATGGTTTCAAAATGATCAAACTTCCTGTCTGCCGCAGTAAAGGACATACACTGTTCAAAAAAATTAAAGGAACACTTTGAAAACACATCAGATCTCAATGGGGGGAAAAAATCATCCTGTTTATTTATACTGATATGGACTGGGTGATGTGTTAGGAACAAAAGGATGCCACATCATTTGATGGAAATGAAAATCGTTAACCTACAGAGGGCTGAATTCAAAGACACCCCAAAAATTACAGTGAAAAAATGCGGCAGTCTTGTCCATTTTGCGGCAGTCTTGTCCATTTTGCGAAATTGCATTGCAGCAACTCAAAATGGTATTCAGTAATTTGTATGGCCCCCACGTGAGTGTATGCATGCCTGACAACATCGAGGCATGCTCCTAATGAGAGGACGGATGGTGTCCTTGGGTATCTCCTCCCAGATCTGGACCAGGGCATCACTGAGCTCCTCTACAGTCTGAGATGCCACCTGGCGGCATCGGATGGATCGAAACATAATGTCCCAGAGGTGTTCTATTGGATTTAGGTTTAGGCAAGCGTGGGGGCAAATCAATGGTATCAATTCCTTCATCCTCCAGTAACTGCCTGCATACTCTCGCGACATGATAGTCATGCACCAGGAGGAACCCAGGAACCCAGGACCCACTGCACCAGCATAGGGTCTGACAATGGGTGCAAGGATTTTATCCCGTTACCTAATGGCAATCAGGGTGCCGTTGTCTAACTTGTATAGGTCTGTGTGTCCCTCCATGGATTTACCTCCCCAGACCATCACTGACCTACCACCAAATCGGTCATGCTGAACGTTGTTACAGGCAGCATAACGTTCTCCACGGCTTTTTCCACACCCTTTCACGTCTGTCACATGTGCTCAGGGTGAACCTGCTCTCATCTGTGACAGAATGGCAGACTTGCCCATTTCGGTATTCTGTGGCAAATGCCAATCGAGCTCCACGGTGCCAGGCAGTGAGCACCGAGCCCACTAGAGGGCATCAGGCCCTCAGGCCACCCTCGTGAAGTCTGTTTCTGATTGATTGGTCAGATACATTCACACCAGTGGCCTGCTGGAGGTAATTTTGTAGGGCTCTGGCAATGCTCCTCCTGCTGCTCTTTGCACAAAGGAGAAGATACCGGTCCCTCTGATGGGTTGTAGACCTTCTACGGCCCCTTCCAGCTCTCCTGGAGTAACTGCCTGTCTCCTGGAATCTCCTCCATGCACTTGAGATTGTGCTAGGAGACACAACAAACCTTCTGGCAATGGCACTTATTGATGTGCCATCCTGGAGGAGTTGGACTGCCTGTGCAACCTGTGAGGGTCCAGGTAGCGCCTCATTCTAACTGTAATGACAGTGACCCTAGCCAAATGCAAAACTGGTGAAAAAGAGTCAGAAGAGATGAGGAGGGGAAACAATGTCAGTGGCATCCCCATGTAAAACCATTCCTGTTTTGATGGCCGTCTCATTGTTGCCCCTCTAGTGCACCTATTGTTAATATCATTAACACCAAAGCAGCTGAAACTGATTAACAACCCCCTCTGCTGACCAAATCAATATCCCAGAAGTTTAATGAACTTGATGCTATACTCTGATTACAAAGTGTTCCTTTAATTTTTTTAAGTAGTGTATATCAATAATGACAAGGTAAGCCCATGCAACACAACTGTTTTGTGGAACTTCGTTAAAAGAGGAGAACTAATGCATTTCCTTTTAAACATTTAGGAAAGATCCAAACCAAAATATATTCATTACATTTTTCTTTTGCATAAAATCTCACATTTTTTTTAGCTGCTTTCCAATTGAGCCGTTAAGGGCTCTGTCACAACTAACTTCAACTTTAGAGGCAAAGCTAGAACTTTTTACACTTCAAAATGGTAACAAACAAATTTGCAATGGTAAAACCCTAAAATTACTCAGTAAGTCAGACCGTGAAGCTAAGGAAGCAAAGCCTCCAAGCATTAAGGATTTAGGAAACAGTTTTTAAAATACACTATTCCTATAGGGCTTCCTTAGAGATTTACTGAACGTCATTTAATTGCCACAATTGTACAGCTTCTCGACTGCTTACAAACATCTGTCTGTGAATGTTGTGGGTTTAATAGTGTTACATTGTTTCAGATAATTCTAGGAAGCCTTTTGGCTGTTTTAGGTAAGAAAAACCTGAAAATTAATAAGATGCTAATAAAGCTGGCATACCTTTGGATTTTTAGTGCAAATGAATAGTTTCCTTACCATTACCAGATGTTTTACTGTTTTTTTTTAGCACTTTTCAGAAGTATTTTGAGAAGCATTAAAGACCCCAATAGTTACGTATATGTACAAAATAGATCCCCTTTAAAGTCTCTGGGCTACTTTGGAAACCACAGACAAATAGATGAGTAGCTGGAGAGATTATCAACAAAGAATCAAACTGATTACTTTCCTACCAAAATCTCTCTGATTCTGTTTTTTGGGCATAATTTGTCCTATGCCTGGGGTTGATCCAGGTCTAGCCCAATCGTTTGCTATCCTTGTTTTTTAATGGATAAATTGTAAAAACTAATCTAAGAAAAGTGTCAGTTTAGGTGGAGGCTTTGAGGACCCAAATGTAGATAAGAGTAGGTAGAGGTGAGTTTTGCTGGACAAACAGGCAACTGAGGCAAAAATCCAGAATACCGAAAACCAAACAAAAATCCAATGTCAGGAAACATACACAAGGGGAGCAAGAGACAAGAAAGCAACAAAACAAGAACAAGAAACCAGCCCTGAGTGAAGACTCTGCTGCTCTTTAAAGCCCTACACTCTGATGAGACTGATGAGCTCCACCTGTGTAGACTACCTAGGCTCTTCACAAAGATCCTCTCTGAAAGGATGCATTACTCGTACTCTCCCTCACAGATACCACAAACACACCCACAGACACACACACACACACACACACACACACACACACACACACACACACACACACACACACACACACACACACACACAGAGAAACCCATACAAAAAGGCTATTATAAAGTATGAGATCTCATGAAGTAGGACTCATCATTCAGTCTTTTATCAACGCAGACTCCAAGCAAAGTTAGTATGTTAACTTTAGTTTGGTGGCAGGGTTAAGCCTCAAACACACCCGCAATTACCCAGTAGTATACTTGTATCCATTTTACCCAGCCTTCATGTTCTTTGTTCTTTCAACCCTCCCTTCCCTTATTCTTCCCGGATCCTCCCTTTTCTTTCTACCCTTCATCTCATCATGCTCAACCATTTCTCTACTCCCTAATCTCTGGCTTCATCTCTATGCACTCCTCTTTGTTACAGTTTCCGTCTGGGGGTTCCTAAGTGGGCTCAAGAAAATGAATTTCCTGAAGACTACACTCCCTCCCGCTGAGTCTCCTCCCAAGGTTTAATCAGCAATGCTCCCCAGATGATCTATTCTCACACTCAATCCAGTCACCAAACTCCTATCTCCAATAAAGCTTTAAACTCATATTTTATCTTTGTGGAGTGTTCTTTCAAAGTAAATAAAATATGCAAAATATTTGAGAATGTAATACAGGCTAAAAAAATCTAACCGGTTATTTAAAAACACTCAGGATTTCTTAGTATTCCAATAATGTTCTAAAAAGCTGATAATTCATGATGACTCATTCTTTTTACACTGATTCAGTTACATCTGTAAAAGCCTTTACCTGTTTAGTTGAAATAAGTGTTTGGCTTCTGACGGATTTAATGCTAATCATAGCTCCAAAAACATTCAAACGCCAAATTTTAATAGAAGTTATTATTCTGAAATGTATGATTCTGGACTAAAGGAAAGAGCAATATTATCTTGTGAACACCCAGAAACAGTAGTGGAAGAAGAAACACTCCAGTCCCACACCTATGGCCTTTATTAGGATTTGAAAAGCAGATGGGAAGCTGTCAAACTCGCACCTTAAATTTCACCAATTTTTTATTAGGCATGTGGCATAGTATACAACTGATAATGTGACAAACCTGTGTAAGCAGAAATACAATTTCAAAATTAGTCTTAATGGCCTAAAGATTGTTAATAAGGGCAGCACAGTTAAGTTATAGGACTTTAAGAGCCTTTAAAAGCATAGTTATCTGTCAAGCTAAGTGATTATATGTTATCACTGAACAGAGGAAGAAAACATGCATCTTCTCTGCCCAAGATGCAACCTACCATTTCTGAAGAGTTTGGTATGGTGACAGACCTGTATTTGAGCTCTATGCTGAAAATAAGATTAAGAGGGGTCAAGACTGGTGTGGTGTATGACTGAATAGTAAAGAAGGGGAATCTCCCTGTTTATGCACCTCTGATTATCTCTTGTTTCTTCATATATCAAGTTGTTTTGTTTTCCCTTCCTACCTTCATCCATTAACAAGCTAGTTATTAATCCATTCATTGCCTTCAGTAAGTGAAATACTCTTCTTCTGCTTCACTCTGCATCTTCTTATTATTGACACTGTGTTGAAAGGAGATTCATCCAAAGAATTAAAATTCTGATTCTGCACTTTTGTTGTAGTCCTGTTCCTGTCCCACCATTTTCATTACCTTTGTCACCTTTTAAGCTTGCACAAAGCAAGCTACAAAGGCAGTGATTTCTGTAAGCCCCGCTGGTAGTTCACTACTCTGCATTTCAGATGCACTGTGTTTACACCCTGGACCGCATCATCAAATAGGAGGAGCTTCAGCTGCGTGAAGCTGAAACCCCACCGACTTGAAAAAAAACGAGTAAATGTCATGAATCGCGGACAGATGGACCCAGTATTCAGGAGAGACAGTCAGTAGGAAAGTTCAAAAGATTTAATAAAATAAAAACAAAACAAAAGCGGAGCTGTGGCTCGCGGACACTGCAGGCGGGGGGGCGGGGCACCGCCCAATCTCAGACACTCTAGGGAGGAAACACAGGTAAGTGACCACGATAAACTGATGTATGATTATCTGGGTTGGTCACTTACCTGGTTTAACACTCCAGACCACGAGTGTCCCCAGTGCTGCAGTCCCAGAGGTGATGCTGGAAGCTGATCCTGGTGAGGGATCCAGAACAGATAGGAACAGGCAGGATCCAGATCAGGCAGGAACAGAGACAGGTGGCAGGATCCAGACTTCCAGACATGCACAGGCTTCCAGGAGGGTTCAAAGTCAGACTGGAACCAGGAGCATGACCAGGTGGTCACGCACAGGAGCAGACAGGATCAGGTGCAGACAGGCAGGCACAGTGGAAGAGGGTAGCCGAGACAGGACGTAGGAACCGGAACTTGAAGCTGGACTTTAAACTGGTCTCCTCCCTGGAGCCAGGCTTACTTTGATAAAAACTGAACCTCCACCCATAATGAGCCAAAAACCCAGAGGACTCCGCAGGGGAGGAACAGTGGACGATCAGGAGACGAGACAAACACTAAAACCCTCTTTCCACTGGCAGCTAGGATCCAGGACATGAACCAAATAAAAACTGAACAGAAAGACAAGCAATGATCTGGCACTGAATGCTCAGGCTGAACTGAATATAGACCAGAGGAAACAGGTGAGAGGAATAAATTATAATTGAGGCTGGGGAGAAAGAGGGCAGGTGAGAGGAATTACTAATTAGGGGAGAGCAAACAGGCCAGATCATGACTGTCATGATGGGTTAAGGAGGCAAGCCCAAGATGCAGAACACACACGGAGGAGGCAGGGAAAACGTTCAAATGTTTATTAAAGGTTCTGAACACGAGAGAATAAACAGTTCTGAGAGTGTTTCACTGAAGTATTGACTGGGACTGGAAACTGTTGGTTAGCAGAGTTCATGAGAGGCTAAGCATCTAGCTTCAGGCTTAGCATGGCAGACCTACATTTGAGCTTCCAGCTCACTGCAGAGAACAACAGGAAATAACCACATAGGATTGCTCAGGCTGAGCTTCCAGCTCATTGCAGAGAACGACAGGGAATATCCACATAGGATTGCTCAGGCTGAGCTTCCAGCTCACTGCAGAGAACAACAGGAAATAACCACATAGGATTCTTCAGGCTGAGCTTCCAGCTCACTGCAGAGAACAACCGGAAATAACCACATAGGATCCTTCAGGCTGAGCTTCCAGCTCATTGCAGAGAACAACAGGGGAATTTCCACATAGGATTCTTCAGGCTGATTCCACATAGGAACCTTCAGGTAAACTCCACATAGAAGTCTTCGGGTTAAATTCACATAGGAATCTTCAGGTTGGCTCACCAGGGCAGATAGCAGGTTAAGCTCACCTAGAGCTTCAGGCTAGAGACAGGTTTCCTGTGATGCAGCTCTCCCAGAGCTGCAGGCCAGAAACAGGTTACCAGTGAGGCAGCTCTTCCAGAGCTTCACGAGGAGACAGGAGGTTAAGCTCATCCAGAGCTTCACGAAGAGACAGGATTCCTGTGAGGCAGAAACAAGGAAGAGTTAGAATCTGATCTCACACTAGAGATAACTAAGGTTCTTCCAGTAACAGAGGCTCAGGTTGCTAACCAACTAAGATCAACACTGCGGCGTGGAAGCAAGGTCTGGCAGGAGCTTATAAAGTGGAGGTCTCCTGATGAGTAGATGGAAATCAGGTGTGCTGGAAGGTTCCAGCTCCAGAAGACCCACGGCGCACTCTGCTGGAGGCAGAGGGTAATCTCCAGATCCCAACAGTAACTCCAGCCCTAAGGGAAAATAACAAAGAGCAGAAGAGGATCCTCGGCGCCCTCTGGTGGGCAAGCCTGAGGATCCCAACAATGACAGTAAATAGACAGAATGGTTCTTCCTTCTTTAGTGTAGGTTCATGCAATTTAAATGGTCATTTGTGAAAATTAAAATGTATAAACAAATAAAGATTACACATTCCGCTGTTGTTTGAGAGATATTACATTTTATTGTTTTGGTCACCCAGGTGCCAACTATCCCCCCGTTAAGCTATAATTTGAATCAGAATTATCTGACCTACTTTTCAGTGCTACTTCATTTGTACAGGTAAAACTATTGTTTGTGCTGATAGAATTATTTTTAACTTTGACCAATGAGGTCACCATTCCAACAGACGTAGGTACTGCGCTCATTTCCTGATGAAAGATTACTGTATAACGTCATGTCATTCCTGTGCTGGCACTGAATAAAACAGTGGGCATGTTTACCTTATTTAATGGCTGGAGTGATTGATAATAATAATGATAGCAATAATAATAATAATAATAATAATAATAATAATAATAATGATAATAATAATAATGGAAGTTTATCTCAAATTTGAAAAAAATACCTCTGCATTTAACCTATCCCCTTGGGAACAGTGGGGTGCCATTGTAGCACACTGTGGGGTTAAGGGTCGTGCTCAGGGACCCAGAGTGGCAGTCCGTCGGAGTGGTGCTTAAACTCAGAACCTCCGGATTTAAGTGCAATGCCCTAACCACTAGGCCACCACTCCCCAAGATTGTTTAATATTTAGTAGATCACTAACCTCCCAGACCCTTTGCTTTGGATCTGCCTTCCCATTCAGGTTGGAAGAAAGTTCCTGAGTCAAGTAGAAGAATTCAAGTATCTTGAAATCCAGTTCACCGTTGATGGGACAATGGAGTGTGAGATTGATAGATGGATTTGTGGGGCTGCTGCACCATTCTGTTGTGGTGAAACAAGGCAAAGCTCTCAAATTACCCATTGGTCTACATTCCTAACCTCACTTCAGGTCACGGAATCTGGATAATGATAAAGAAGGATATCCCGGATATAATGAAATAAGCTTTCCCTGCAGGGTGGCTGGACACTCCCTTGGAGATAAAGAAGAAAGCTTGACATCTTTTTTATGTTGGAATTAGAATTCAATTTATTGTCATTACACTATCACAAGTACAAAACAACGAAATGTAGGATGTCTGACAAATGTGGGTGGCTCCCTTGTGAGGTGTTCCAGGTACAGCCCACCAGAAGGGATGTCCCAGGACATGCTGGACGGATTTTGTCTATTAGCTGGCAACACAGTGCCTCAAGCTTGGAGAGGGAAATCTGGGAGTCTCTGCTTAGAGGGAATAGTCTCAGATAAGGCTGAAGATGAGGAGTACAAGTAGAGTAGGAGAACTGAGTAGGCTCACTATCACCAACTGGTTACTTTCTCAATTTCCTTAAAATAAGCAAGAGCCAGACATGACATTTTTTTCTGTGACTTACACAGCAGCATTTGTTCCTCCAAGCTATGGCTAATGGCTAAAGCTAATACCCGAAGATAGCTTTGTCAAGCTAACCTACTGGACACAGAGAAATACTGCAGAGAAATGATGCACAATGTTGTACTAAACGAAATGTTGCTGCTTTACCTATTCTATTACTGTTTAAGTAGTGATAAGTGATTTGAATTGGGATGTGATAGCTACAGTTTATTAACTCACTCACTCACTCACTCACTCACTCACTCACTCACTCACCTAACTGAACGAATCAGGCAGGGATTTGTTCGTACTATGACTGAGTCTCGATTAACTGCAGGCTGGCCTGCACTGAGTCAGGGGAAATTTGTGCCGCTGATTACCTCACTTGCCTTATGTACCATTAAGATGTTTTGTCATTTTTTGCTCCTATCAATTTCATAATAATATTGTGCATGCTTTCCTCAAACTCCGAGGAAGTTGGAGCACAGCAAGACAGGAGGAACAGTGGAGGCTGTAGGCTTTGCTTTGCGAAGGCGGTCTGGAGTGATCAAAAAACTTCCTCGTCTGTTTTAAAACTGGTGCACTCTGCTCCTCATCTATACATTAACAGCTGTTTCTCTGCACAGCATGCTGGCACGCTCTTTCTATCATAACAGTTTATATGGAACATTTCCCCTTCATTAATAAAACGGTAAAATCAGGGACATTTCCAGGGACAGCTTTAGCCAAGGACAGTTGGTCCAAAATGGGGACTGTCCCTGGAGATCAGGGATGTCTGGTCACCCTAACCCACGGGCAATCGCTACGAGCCGGCCTGGGGCCGGACTACTTTAATTCCTGCCTATATTCTAATTGTAAATCCAAAGCTGAAGTCGCAAGAACTGAATGATTTGGTGAAATGAATGACTAATTTAAATGAGCTGATTCTAGGGATCTAATTCACTCAAAAGTTGGTACACATGTTGTCAACGTTCTGCCCTTTAAGCACGTGAGACCGCAGGTTGTCATTTAGTGATGGATATGTCAGCTCTTTTAAGTATCTACAGCTGACAAAAAGGTCAAACAAAGGCCATATACAGACTTGGAGAAATGCTTAAGCCTTTATTTTATAATTTACTTAAGCCGGGTTTTCAGTTTAAAGGAATAGTACACCCAAAACATGATTAGCCTTCATTTTCTACTCACCCCCATGCTGAACAACACTCTGGAGTACTTTTTTTTATATCTCAAATGCATCTGGAGATCTGGGAGGCTTCTTGCTGTATGCTGACATTCAAATAATGGAGGTCTATTGTGCCCGAGGCAGAAAGGTCCATAAAAGTCCACAAAAAACGTGTCAATATTCCTCCATACTGCTCGTCCAATGTATTCCAAGTGTCCTGAGTGGGTAGCGTCCATAATTTACTCGAAACAAAGTCATTTAGAATGTTTTTAGAGCATAAACAGTAGTGTATAGGATTTCCTTAAAGCGCGTTCACGAGTCTACGGAAACCGCGGCAGGCCGAACCAGACGAAAGTGCGCATTCAGCGTCTGCTCTGCCGATAATGCAAGCGTAGAAGAAGTAATGTGCTGTTTACCTGTGCAAAGAAAGAAACAACAAAAGAAAAATGTCTGAGGACTTCAGTGTTGAGGAAGAGCATGAGTTCTTTGCCGAGCTGAATGCGCACTTTCGTCTGGTTTGGTCTGCCGTGGTTTCCGTAGACTTGTGAACGCGCTTTTAGGAAATCCTATACACTACTGTTTATGCTCTAAAAACATTCTAAATGACTTTGTTTCGAGAAAATTATGGATGCTACCCACTCAGGACACTTGGAATACATTGGACGAGCAGTTGGGAGGAATATTGACACGTTTTTTGTGGACTTTTATGGACCTTTCTGCCTCAGGCACCATAGACCTCCTTTATTTGAATGACAGCAGACAGCAAGAAGCCTCCCAGATCTCCAGATGCATTTGAGATATCAAAAAAGTACTCCATAGTGTTGTTCAGCATGGGGGTGAGTAGAAAATGAAGGCTAATCATGTTTTGGGTGTACTATTCCTTTAAAGTTCTGTGGGAACCACCCTATTCATGTAACTAAAAATGTCTCTTTCTAAAACAGAGATATGCTTACCTTTGTTGAGTACTGTATAACAATGGTTCTATAATTCCTATCCCTGTTCCTGGATAAATTGTCAGTATATCTTTATTTATAAAATTGTCAATCCAAAACCATTGGTTTATTGATTCTGATTATCTCATTAACTTTGATGGTATAATGTGTTTGATCTTAAACATTTGTTATTTTGATCACAATAGATGTTATCTCACATGAAATACTTCACAGGAAACAAGTCAAACTCATTTTGAACTAAGAAAAATCCAAGTAATTCTAAACGCATTAAAAATACAATTAGGTTTTATTGTCAGATTCAGATCCATGTAAACACATTCTGATTGATATTTACTACCGGTATATATATATAAAACAACACAAAGGGATTCTCAATAGCAGTTGGTAAAATCGTATCTCTTTTAGGAAGACAGTATGACTCCATTGAGTCACTGTCTTTCCAGTAATCTCTCCTCCGGAGAAGGCATGTGGCAACATAGACGAAGAACCACTCCTTTACCCAAAAAAAAAATAAATAAAGCAGTACAACCAAGCTCAAAATGAGCAGACATCTGCTACTACCATCTGGTGTTTTAGACGACAGGATGGAGATTCATACTGAAAAAAGCACATAAAACATAAAAAAACGAAACACTAAAGCCCTGGACAAGGATTAAAGGATATTATTGTTATGAGGTGAAAAAAGAGCATACAGTCAATCACAGATGCCAATGCATCCTGTGAAGAAACACCCAGTTTAACGGAGAATCACTCAGGTAGTGATTCCATTCATCTGAAACAAAGCATAAAAGGAGAATAAATTAAATACGAATTAAAATGTGAAGCGATGTTCTACTAAATGCTAAGAAAGCCTCTGAGAAACTAAATAAATAGGAATTACGAGTGGTTAAGAAATAAGAAATTTGTATAAAAAGGAGTACATTTAAAAGTGGTTACATTTTAGTTTTAGTTTGATATATTTGCTTTTGGGGCAGTTAATTTGTTGGCCTTTAAGAGGAGACACAGTCTTAGTAAGTCTGCGTCCCACAGATGTTCTAGACATGCACATTTCTTTATGACACAGAGAGAGACGACGGCCAACAGCACTTATCTCTGTCATTGTTTCGATTGCTGTATTTATCATCCAATTACACAGGACATCAGGAAGAGACAGGTTTAAATGTGCTATAAAATCCTATTTTTGCAGCTGTTATATATTTAGTCATTTCTCTTGGACGTGGTTGCACTCGGTAGAAAGCATTTTTCAGAGCCAAGCAAGCACTTTAGCTGAGATTGTTTACCTTTACACATGCAATCTAAATGAGAAAATTTCACAAAATTGTTTTCTTATGGCTCACCAAAGTGCACAGTAATGGTAATGCTGGACAAAATTCCAAAGAACATAATCCAGCCTTGCTATTTTCTGTCTTTCTATCTCGGTCTAGGTTTTCAGGAGTTATCAGCCTCTTCTATCCATCCATCATTGCTGGGATGAACCATTTTATCATGCTGAGATAGAATAAAGTTGTGTCGCTTGGTTCCTCGATGTGTGAGCGTGCTAGTGTGAGTGCATTTTATTGCTTCCATCACATTACAACCCCTTCTATGTCAGAGTCATTTTATAAAGGCCCTTATCACTGGGTGGAAATACCAACTACAGCCCCTACACTCAGCAGATTAATACAGAGCGAGATGTCGACAAAGAAATAGGGGTGTGGAGGTGCTAAAGAGGGGGGTGAAAGTAGCAACAGGAAGTAGCCGAAGTCATATTCTATAACAGAGAAGTGTATGAAAAAATTATTAGATGCAAATACAGAGAAAATCTTTCATTATTTCAGTTTATTCTTTTATCTTTTTGTTGTTATTAACTTTTATTTGTCAGCTCATGAGTATAGCAGGCTCTTGTAAAGTTCTGTACATAGCTGAGGACATAATGCACCTCTGTCTTGTAAAATCTTCTTGCTGTTGTAAATTTGTTATATACACCAATCATCCATATCTTTATGACCAATGACAGTTAAAGTGAGTAACGGTTTGACGTAGCCTATTGTTCTGCAGAGACAAATGTGCATCCTGGCATTCACATTGATATTACGTCAGCTCTGGCAACGGACCTAAACACTGTGGAAGATGAATCGTACCCTTCAAACAGGAATAACATCCAGCAGCAGGAACTGTTGTGCCTCAGCAGGACAGAGTCGATTACAAGAAGTCTGTAAAAGAGTCACAGGTGTTCAACCAACCTCCAGACTCCAAAGATAACAGTCATATCAGGTCTTGTGGCATCCTATACGGAGATCTCACCTCACAATTCAAAGGTCATAAAAACCTGCTTGTAATCATACTGGGTTCATCTGTGGTGATATGAGTTTAAAATAATAGATTATACAGCTTTCAGTTATACAATCTTTTTAAAAGTTTTTTGAAAAAAAAAAATCCTTTTATATATCATTAATTTTTCAGTTAATATTGTAACTTAAATTAAGAAAAATGTCTTGAAAAGACAACTTCACATAATTAACGTGCTTCTCTCGATCAGTTCAAATTGCGAAACTGAGTATCTGTGTATTTGCAACGGGATGACACTCTCTGTTGTGGATTGTTATTGGCTGTCTGCTGGACAAATGTCAGCAACCTCCCAGGATTTGGCAGGTCTCAACATGTCCAAATATCACAATTCTTGTTAAAACAATTTTTTGGTCCTCCAAAAAAGATTTACTGTCATATAATAATTATTGTGTAATGTCACATAATCATTATTATCATTTTTGTTTTTCAAATGAATCACACTGCAAGTAATGAATCTTTAGAAATTATGAATCTTAGGTTGTTATGGGTAAATAAACGTTTTGATGATATACTGTTGTATTGACCTAGACCTCGGTAACAGAACAACACCAAGCGGGTCTATTGCATTTTGATTAGTGATTCATCATTTTTCCTTTAAACTGTTTTTATCCATGAATGCAGCATTCACAGCTAAAAACAAACAAAACAGTCCATCTTCACATTGAATTTATTTAGTTGCCCTTTGAAATTTCATTTTTTTCCCCTTTGAGATTGTCTATTCATCTTTTTTTTTCAAAAAAAAAAATTCTGTTGAGTTCTTATCTCATGAGTTAACAGTTTCTAAGTCAATGTTTTAACCAGCAGTTGTTTTGATGGCTTAACTCAAACCAAAATAATAATAATAATAAAGCATCTTCTTCCGTAGAGTAGCCTAGATAACCATAAGAACTTTTAAAGTAGCTGCCCAATTTCAGTCTCTCCTTATTTAACTTTCCCTCTGGGTTTAACAAATGATTATACTGTGTAATACAATACTCTTTTAATCTTGCTTATTACTTTGTTCTTTTGCTCTATTCAAAAGATTCTTTCGCCCAGGATAAAACTTTTTTTTCAGGTTTAGTCCAAACATCCTATTTAATTTTGCTGTGATGTAAACAGCAAATTAAATCTATTTTAAAGTTCAGCAGCGCAACCAAAACAGGACTTACTCAGCCACCCCTTAACTTTTTAACAGGAAATTAGGTGAATAATTCCTCTGTGTAAAACAAACATTACCATAAATTTAGGGGTTCGCACATTGTGAACACCTCACAATGTACACCTTTACTTTTCATGATCCATTCATATTATTTACCAATTTGTTGCTCATTATGAATGTTTGAACATTGTTGGACACTTAAGAACAGTGTTGCTTGTAAAAGCGAGGTCAAAAAATGATGGGAAAGTAATTGTGTTGTGATGACGTATCAGTGCTCTTATCTGTACTGTAAAGGATGTTCTTCCTGTCATTAAAAGAAAATATGCTATTGAGTAGAAGAGACAAGTGGCAATGCCTGTCACTTTATACAGTAATAGACACATACAGAGAATTAACTTTTTTAATCACAATTGTCAATTTTTGCATGTATGTCTAAAATATGTATCAGTCTAGAACCTATTATTGTCTTCTTCCTCTGATCATTACTCCTCTCTACCTTCATAAATCCCTGCAGCTCTCCTGCTTCCTTCCAGCTCTGAGCTCTTGTGCTCCATCTTCACTCCCTCTGTGCTCTCCCTGTGTATGAAATAACCAGCCTCTGGTGTCAGGGTCGGCTTGGCTTTGGTGCTTTTGATACCTTTTTTCTTCTTCTCCCTCTGCCTGGGTTTTGTTCCCTCAGCCTCTAATCGGCTTTTCCGGGTTTGGGTTTGTCTCTTCCTAAATTTACCCCCTCTCGTTCCAGGATTATGCCTGTCAAAGAAGTTGGATTTCCTGCCTTGACAAGTGTGTTTGAGGTTGTCTTTTTCTTCTGTATTTACATAACATTAAATGTGCAACTAGTTTTTTTGTAATTTTGTGATTGATAATTTCAGTGGCAGTTTTTTTTTTTTTTTTCAGTTCAATGTAATCACTGAGAGACATCCTTTAATAGTATCAAAGTCCTTCAAAGAAGCTATGCATCATACAGAGGTTTGGGCTTTTAGTCACCCCCATGTACGTATAACACAAATAAATGTATAAGATGTTAACAAACTCAGAGAGAAAAGAGTATGACAGTTCTAGCAGCATGGTAAATATAAACCATCATAATTTTTTCAATTTTAAATCCCCCCTTGAACCATCCACAGTGTGAATATAGTCTAAGATGGCCCAGCTTTCATGTCATCAATTCGAATTTTTTTTCCAATTTTCCAATTGGTTCTTTTTTTTGTTCACATCCAGAATACAGGTGAATAACTTTAGACTCAACCACAGCTCTTTTAGAATTAACATTTTTTGTTAACTTATGTGAATGTTTTTATAATTAAATCATCATCCCCACTAAGCAATGTTGTACTACAGTATATGAAGCCACATGTTTGAACCAGACCAAATCATCACAGAAAAGGTCCTTCAGTGAAAAATAAAAACAACTCAGGGCTTTGGTGGGTTACTAGAATCAAGTTATATCAAGATGTTCGATGTTCTTTGTAAAATTTTCCATCACACCATATACAAGGTTTAATTTCCATCTAAATAGATACTAGAGAAAGAGTAACCACAGTTTGTAGGATTATATCATTATGTGAAGAAAGGGATAACGTTAAGTCAGAGTGTAAATTTTATGTTCAGGTAAACAACCAATTAATGACAAATATGAAGAATAAAAATATTTAATAAAACCATGGTTAAAAAACTTAGCAGGAGTTATAACAGGACTAGTGATTTCAGAAAGCCCTTTTAATGTAACAAACTCAGGTGGATACTAAACACTTGTAAATTTGAAAACACGCTTTCTACTAAGTAGTGATGGTTAGCAAAAGTAGGCAGGAGAATAAAGGTTCTTAATGATTAAAGCAGGAGTGCTCCATTTGTCACCAAGAAGATTCTATAAAGATCCAGGTCAAGTATAATATTTTGAATTCCAAAGATCATGTTGTCCGAGGATGTGCAGAAGCAAAGGACAGGAAATCTGGTCAAATCCATGGGCAGAAAGACAAAACTAAATGATGCAGCCTGGTAACACTGTGACAGTGAGGCAACAGATGATCTGGCATAAGGCTGAAGAGAACAGATGAGTTATGCAGAAGCAGGCATGGGGAAAGGAAATTACAAGAATGAAGTAAAAAGGATTGATGCATTCATTGCAAGGCTCAAACTGTGACTTTAGAGGTACAGCCCAAGAACACACACCGAGAGAGAAGAACAAGGGGCCACATATAATTACAAGCATATTAAAAACAAGCAAAAATATTAAACAAAAACAAAAAAGTAGCAGCATCTACCTGCATAGCAATTGGTGATCAGAACCTAGTCCAAATAAATAGCCATCTGTGGTTCTTTAATCAATTTATTATTTAAAAAAACATTTTTAATGTCATTAACAGTCAGTACTGTTAATTCTATTTGAATGATGCAAATGGTTGCAAAAAAAGCATATAAAAAAAGAAAAAAATGAATGAAAGAAAGTTTCATGCACATATAAAGTATTCAAATTCATAAATTAGGCTTAAAGGAAGTTTCCTAAAAATAGAGCAATTTGGGAGCTGAATGCTGCTCTTCTTTGACGGCTGAGCAAAGACAGTTAAACTTATAAAAAATGCCCCCCCCTGAACATTACTCTATACCATGTCTCCCAGCAGCCTATATGTATATATATTACTGCATATATATATATATATATATATATATATATATATATATATATATATATATATATATATATATATATATATATATATGCACCGGACAATATGTATAAACATTTCAGCTGAAAAACTAAAAGGGCCATTTTTACTTAGAATATATATTGCTATTACTATTTAATTCACTTTATTTATTTAGATAACCAATTCAGGGTTTACATATACATTTTAATTGGATAGCCTGAGTAGTTAAATTTTTTATTGCATTAATACTTTAACTTTTCAATACACACTCCTCTGAGATGGGCATACTTTTAATTGTTGTAGTCAGCTACAGGGTTTAAATTAACGGCTCAAGATGTATGTTCTTACTTTTTATGGCCTGATACTCTAATTAAATCTTACTGCTTATACTGTATGTCCAAAAAAGACATGCCACACTCACACAAGAGATGGCGCTGGTTGGATTCATCAATCTGAAAGAAGAAGAGCTTCCTTGTTTGCACATGCGCAGTCAGCAAGGTTCTGGTAAATCGGCTCGTAGACATTTGTAGCTCTGCTTCAGCAGCAGAATTTGCCCACATACACCTCAAAAGGGCCAACTGAATTTTAAATATGTTTGATTTTCTCCCGACTTTACAATTCCTGATCGGGAGGTGGTTGTGAGAGGCTAATCACTCCTCGTTACCCGCTGTACAGTACTGTATACCACACGATGAAGGACGCACCATGATGATGATCCAGATTCTCGCACAACAAGAGAATCTCAAACCTAAACTTGTATAGTGTATGCCCACCTGTAGAAATCCCTCTGCATGAGCATGCAGCAGAAGTGGAGAGGAGAAACTCCGTGTGAGCTGCTTCTACTTAGGCCGACTGAGGGTGGAAGGAGACAGAGGCAGACATGCAAAAGCAACAAAGAAGCACTAATCCCTAACTTATTTTCTATGTTAGGCACTCGCTCCGTAGGTGTCTTTGTCTCAGAAATAAATAGTAAGAGGAGCTATCAGCCAGTTTCCATCCCAAAGACGATGAGGGAGAGCACACACATTTTGTTGCAGTAAAAGCTGAGCCCTTAGTAATGTCTAGAAAAGAAGGAGAACTAAGAATTGAAAAACAAGCCCAACTCTTTTATCGGTAATCAATGGTGTTGAAATGATCTCTCTAAGATGGTTTTACATCCAAACAAACCTGACCAGATGAAGCTACTATGCTGAAAAAAGGGACAGAAGACATAAAATTACGAAAAAAATTTTTATGTCCTCCAGTATTCTAAACCTACAGCAGCATAACTACAGAGACAGCTTAGGATAGCCTGAGTCACTTTAACTATAAGCTTTCACAAAAAGGAATGTTTCAAGCCTGGTCATAAAAGTAGAAAGGGTGTCTGCTTAGTGAACTAAAACTTGTAGTTGATTACAAATGCAAGGAGCCTGATACCTGAAAGATCTACCTCTCATTCCCCTTTTAAAAATTCTAGTAAAGCTATTAAACACTAGTAAACCTTCAGATTGAAAGTAAGGTGCTCTGTTAGGAACATAAGAAAAAATCTATTCTCTGATATAAGATGAAGCTTTATTATTTAGGGCTTTATATTTGAGGAGGATTTTAACTACCTATTGACAAAAAAATGACATTTTTGGTAAAAGCATTTCAGTATTGACAGCAGATAATAAAATAATACCAGAAACTCTTGAAAAATCAATTAATCCAATTTCTATGTTTATATTAAAATGGAGCAGTTTGAAAAATTATGCACATAATTGTGGCCTATTTAGTCACACCAATAGCCCTTAATTTACAGTCACTCAAAAAACAATTTAATCATAAAAAGTAGATCAAATATATAAAAGCAGTAGCAAGAATATTTTTAACAGTGCAATTAATGGCGTTGCACTGCTAAATATTACCACATGATCCTACAACTCAAGAGAGGCAAGACGACAGAAGGCTTGGCAGCCATTTGGGGACTGGCATTTAATATTAAAGTGTCCTACCTTCTTTTGTATCTGTCTGTTAGCTCATTTCAATCTCTCAATTCCCTCCTTTTTAAACTGCTGTCCTGTAAAGGTCCTGCTGTCAGGCTCCACCTGTCTCTGTCATTATAAACAAAGAAGAGTAGAAGACACAGCACTCTCCCTGTTCTCTCTTATACCTGTTCTCCTTCCATCCTTGTCATCTTTTCTAACTGTCTTTCATTTCATCTTCTCCTGGGGTTGCCTTTGTATTTGTTATTTCTTTGGAAACCCTTTTTAATTTTTACCCTCTTCCTTATTCTCTCTAAGGATTTGTTGGTTTTATTGAAATAACTCTTTGTCATAATTGCTTTTTTTATGTTTAAAAGTTTAGGGTTATAGGAAAAATAACCTTTTCAGTTTTAACCAATTGTTTTGCCTTTCTCTATGTTGTGCCGCCACCAGACTGAAATTTTTGTTTAGTTTAAGATTTAGAGATTCAACCTTTTGTGAAGAATAAAATTAGAAAATGTGAAAGCCAGGATAACCAGAGAATCCATTTCAGGGCTGCCTTTATGTACTATTAAGTTTAGATTTTTATATTCTAGCCCAGTGTACCACATAGAGTCTTAGCAGACTGCAAATGCTCACATTATGCAAAACATTTCTGACCCTCACAAACAAGACGAGACCAATCAATGTCAATCCCCATTCCCTCGACCAATCAATGTCATTCCCTTTTCACCAAAACTGGATCTAATCGAAAGACATTGTTCCTCAGGCTATGCATGCTAAATCAGCAGGGTTGGACTGTCTGAAATTCTCACGTCTATCACTGTATCAAATAATTTCAGGAGTTATTAGTGTTAGACAAGAAACAATGAAAGTGGACGTGATGACTCAGCAAAGCAAGCCAAAGTAGATACTAATGAAATTTGGTAACTTTTTTTTGGACGTTTGAGATGGCAGTGAGACTTGAAAGTGCAACTTATGCATTCAAACCCACTTCAAACCTGGGTCCTTAGAACAATAATGTATACGATCCTTACTTGTTCTGCTCTAGCTGATGTACAATGCCTCAATAAGTACCTTCAGCTTTGATTACTAAAAATGGAAAAAAAATATATAACGTTGTTCAAATTTTTTATGGCACTTCAAAAAAGTATTTTAATCCCAGGATAAAAAAATTATTATCATTAAAACAAACAAAAAAAAATAAATAAAAACCTTAAGCTCTCTCAACACTTATGCACATACTATGTAAAAAGATTTAATAAAATCAGAGTTTGTGGTCTGCACATATAGAGTAAAAACAGATGTGCATGGAGGTCTTTTAGACTGGTGAGACACTGAGTCCTCTGAAGCCTTAATTACACGGTTTAAAAAATAAAGGGAACACTCAAAAAAGACATCCTATAACTGAATAAGAGAAATATTCTCATTGAATACTTTCTGTACTGTACCAAGTTAAATGTCCTCACAACGAAATCACACAAAAATCCATCCATCCATCCATCCATCCATCCATCCATTCATCCATCCATCCATCCATCCATACATCCATCCATCCATCCATTTTCTCCCACTTAGACCATGAATAGGTCGCCAGTCTGTTGCAGAGCAACACAGAGACACACAAAGACATACAACCATGCACACACACTCAAACCTAAGGAAATTTTTAGAGAGTCAATAAACCTAATAGTCATATTTTTGGACTCTGGGATGAAGCCGGAGTACCCAGAGAGAACCTCCAAAGTCCATGCAGACATAAATAAATAAATAAATACATAAATAAATAAAGCAAGCAAGCACCTGAGCCACTTCTGTGGGTTGTAGAGTTTGTCTAATGCTATCAAGAGTGTGAGAGCACCAGCAACATTCAAATTTGACCAAAAGATCAATCAGAAAGCATAGGTAATGAGAAGCGGTCTGTGGTCCCCACCTGCAGAACTACTCCTTTATTGAGTGTGTCTTGCTAATTACCTCTAATTTCCACCTGTTGACTATTTCATTTGCACAACAGCATGTGAAATTGATTGTCAATCGGTTTTGCTTCCTATGTGGTCAGAAGTCTGATTTAATTTAAGCTATATTAGGTGGTTTACATGTCCCCTTTTTTGAGCAGTGTATATTAACACAAAAAAAAAACAGATTTAAAGTCGCAGGGAAGCGGCTGTTCCAACCGTTGCATTTCCGAATTCTTCCGAGTGGTACACTAGTGAATAAAGTTTATTGGTCATTTATCAAGGGGGCGGGATTGTTGGTGGAAGGTTCGCGAGCCAATGCGGTTGTGGAAGTTTGTCGGAAGCATCTTGCTAACCAGTTATCTACTTTTTACTAGTAGCTTCGCAATGGGACATTACATTGGGACCAAGTAGCACTTAGCAACGACACTGACAAGGACAGCTATGGACAACGGAAACATGCAAGAGGAGGAGAATTTTGTGCCGGAGGTCGTGAATGAGTCTCCTCCGTCATACAGTTTTTATTTAGATCAGGAAAGTGGGGATAAAGTTGTTGTGGTTTGTTTGGTGTAGAAAGCTTACAGCCGTAGATGTTTAAGCCCTTGACTTGCAATGCTGCAAGTTCTGTTAGCTCTACGCATGCCGAAGACACAGACGTCTATCCCTGTGAACACTGGGACGTAACTCAATGGTAAAGTAATTATTCTTATTTCAACCATTGCATATATTGGCTGTGACATATAAATCCAGATGCTATGACCGAACAAATTTGATTTTGACAGATGACCGTTGATATATGATTGGCCAAATTTAGCTCTAAATGCTGGTGTATAAATAACTGGCCTGCATAAGATAACCTAAAAAATTTTTTTTTTTTTTAATAGCAATTTTCTAATTTTTGGAACAATATCGTCTGATAAAGAGTACATTTATATACATGTTTAAGCCAGAATGATTTGACATTTAAATATGACTTCCCTATGACTTTAAGTTTCCCTCCATTAAAGACATTTCATTCCAGTGGTGCATGTCCCAAACTCATAACATCATCAGCGATCCCTCACACCCCGTCCATTGACTGTTTTCCCTGCTGCTCTCTGGAAAGAAGGTTTGCAGCATTTGCTTCAGGACCAGCAGGTTCTGCAAAAGCTTTTTTCCCTGCATCAGACTGTTGAACTTTTGAACTCTAAACTGGTCTCTGCATAACTCTTGCAACATCATTTGTACTACCAATGTGGCTTTTTTTTTTTATAATCACTTTAAATAGAACACATCTCTTTGGCCTACTACAGCACCATACTGTATCAATTTTGCACTGCACTGGGCTTTTGCATATTAATGTATTTTGCACCATTACTTTTAAACTGGTTTCCTTTTCTCAAACACTTCACATTGTCAGGAATCCAGTTTGTGTTTCCTTTCCTCCTCCACCAGCTGGTGCTCCGTCCTCATTGGTTCTCCCTGCACACCTGCAGCTCATTGCCTCATTACCTGTGGAGTGTTCTTAAGCTGCTGACTGCCATTACCTTGACGCCAGAGTGTTTGCTAATTCAGGGTACTCTAGCCATGCTTAGTTAGGAGTGTCTAACCTAAGTCTTTGTTTTGCCAATACTGTGCACTCTAGCCACGCTTACTGTAGTTTAGCAGAGTCTAACCTGAATTTTGGTTTGCCAGTTTGGATTCTCTAGCCAAGCTGAGTTTTTCTGAGTCAAACTGAGTTTTTGAGTCAAACTGAGTTTTTGTCCAAACAGGAAGTTTGGACCCACCTTCCCCGAGAGGTACTGAGCTTTTAACTGAGCTGGGGTCCCAAACAGGAAGTTTGGGCCCACATTCCCCAAGAGGTCGTTTGAGCTTCACACCAAGCAAAGGTTTCATCATCAAAGCAGCCCGTTCAAGTACCGCAGGAAATCAGAGTGGCAGTCACCTTCTTCTTTCACTCCAAACAGGAAGTTTGGATCAACTTTCCCCAAGTGGTCATTTGAGCTTCACACCAAGCAAAGATTTCTACAGCACTACAGGCTGTTCAAGTACTGCGGGAAATCTGAGTGGCAGTCAGCTTCTCCATTCACCAGGGAACAACTGCAGTCTGAGTAACCCAGTCCACCCATCACCAAACAAGAGAACCTCTGGTACAATCCTCACAGTCTGGATTTCATAAAGGACACGTATCCCTGGAGAAGTGAGTCTGCAACCTTGTCCTCCAATTCTAAGATTCAAATTTCCTACTGAGCCTGTACTAACCGCAGTGTCTTCCCCTCACCTTTCAGTCCCTGTTGAGCAGTGTTCAGAGCAACACTGGACTCACTCCCTAGTGCTCAGAGCAGCACTGGATGCTTTACCATACTCTAAATACACCTGTTAAACTTTAACTCTGTGTCTCTCTGTTTGGCTTTCTCCATATTGGGGTCAGACTTTAGATAAAATCATGACACACATTCTGATCACTGCTGCACTTTGTTGTACACAGTTGTAAGCTGTATGCAACAAAATTTTGTTTTGTATGCACTCTGTGTATACATAATTACATTAAAGTTTTTTTAAGTCTAGCTTTGCCTAAATTGAAATATGAAGTTATTTAAAAAGCTCTTTGTTATGCTATGGTCAACTCAATGGCCTATACTTATATTCTGCTTTTTCAAGTCAGGGGACAAAAGGGGATTTAAAAGGGTTTTTCACTACATTCAGTCATTCATCCATTAACACACTGATGGTGGCAAGCTATATTGTAGTACACTGTAGCTGCACTGGGGCAGAATGACATAAGCACCATCAGTAGGTCAGAGGGATCGAAGTTAAGCTTGAGACATGTTCATCAGGGAAGAGATGCCATACCCTTTCTATATACAGTGATGGAGCTGCTGCCTGATCCAGGGAGGAGTGAAAAATCCAGACAACGTATTTTCCAGTCTCAGGGCAATGAGCCTTATATAATTTTAAAAGAGAAGCTTAATGAACTTTAAATAAGCCACCACAACATTTTTAAGGGAATGTAAAATATGGGTGCTTACCCAATACTTCAATGGAGAATGGTGATAAAAAAAGGTTTTATGGAATATAAATATCAAGCTTATATACAGTATTTCATTAAAAAAACTATTTTCTTGAAAAAAAAAAAATCACAAAAAACTAAAGCAAGTGTTCTGCACCATACATTGCTAGTTGGAGGGGATAGCTCTGCCCCTCGCCACCCTGGACCGAGGACAAATTACCCAGTTATCCCTCTTTGCTTGCACCAAATGATTGCTAACCTCTGTAGGTTCCTAAATGTGAATGAAAACTCACTCAACTCAAGTTTAATGTTATTGCAAGGGAGGCCAATCTTTAGCTACTTAGCTACCTACCTTCCATGTGTGTGCCACAATATTTTTGTTTTTATTTTTTTTTGTAAAAAAGCACTGTGCTATGTTGTAGCTTGTGAGGTTGGCAGATGCATGGTTTATTCATACAGCCAGACTGTCAAGAGACAGAAATACAATATTCCTTTTTTTTCTGCCAAGAGGCTTTAACATTTCAGGAGTGTGTCCTGGTGAGATTGTGCAGTTATTGAAATACCTATGAAACAAATTGCATGGGAAAAACTGCAAGTCAAAAAGAAATTCAAAAAAATGAGGTGATATCTAGTTTTCTTCAACTAAAACAATACAGTGGGTAATGTATCACAATAAAAATGTAATTAAAGACAAAAATAATGGAATTTGGGAGAGCTTGAGTTCTAAAATGTCTTAGCAAACAGCCCAACTAAATCAGCGTACTAAATCAGTGTACTAAATCCAACGTATCTATTTGCGTAACTGTCCTTGAATGAAATGAGTTAAAGTGACATAAATTTTTTTTTCGGTTGTTTGGGTAGTTGGCACCAGAAAAAAAAAAAGATGCTATGGTAAAGGTGTTGTTTTTATAGTACAAGTTCTACAAACTTGTAGTTCTCCTCTCTCCTGTCATAAAATAAAGTCTGAAATGGTTTACATCTTCTGTGAGATTGGTCTGCTGAAATCCTTTCGGCACTGCACTGTCCTAGAAGTGAGCAGATTCTGGAGTGATAGCAGATTGCTGCCAATTACCTTCTTTGCAGAGCGAATGATATGCTGCAGTCGGCCTTTGTCCTTGGCAGTGGCACCAGCACACAGATGGTGATGGAAGAAGTGAGGATGGGCTTAGTGTAGAAGAATATCATCATTGCTTCTGGCAGGTCAAATCGTCCAACCTGCAGCTGGAAGCACATACTTTATCATGTCGTCTTGATGGGGGAGATGATATTCAGCTCCTCCTTGAGGTTGCAAGTGATGATGGTTCGCAGGGATCAGAAATGATCCAAGTTGTCAAGTTTTTGAGTCATTCCTGGTGATGGGAATGTGAAGAGCTGGTCTTTTTTTGAGGTCCAACAGAGTCCTAACAATTTTTTTGACAAAATATAGCTTCTGAGAGCTTCCATTATTGGCATATACTGTTATGTCATGCCACAGATTATTTTCTAAGTTCCAATCACAAATTTCAACAATTGACTTCTTCATTTTCTTAAAAACAAAAGTTTAAACTTAAGATTAAACTGAGTTTTTTTTTTTTTTTTTTCATTGAGTAACTAAATGTAAATGTGCTGGAGAAATGTGCTGGAGAAAAGCTAACTTTTACTAGATGTTCTGGGCTTCTCACATTTTTGGAGGAATTGGGTAATTGAAATAATGAAATTATGAAATAATGCATTTGATCTTTATTTTGAATGTAATTAATTTACTATTTGATTATGGCTTATTTTATGGTGATGGACTCACTCTATGTTTATTGTCTTAATTTCAGTTTGTGGTTAAAAAAATCTCCTCAGCTGTACCTTGTCCAACCTTAGTCTGTTTCAACCCTGTGCAGTGTTGTAGGGTAAAAGATCACCTCAATAAATGACTCTCTTGAGACAGACTGGGTAAACGAAAGAGGATTTTATTTTAAAATGCCCATTTTAAATGTTTGATTGATGGGCTAGATTTTATGCACAAGATTCTGAAAGAATAGAACCAAATTGTATGAAAATTCTCTGTAAATTGTTTTCACACAGCTACTTTTATAGAACTGCAGCCCATATATATGCAACATCATATATAGATGCATTACAGATGCATTTGTAGACAGGGAGTCAGTTGATAAAAAGAAAAGGCATTCTGATCCGGTTTACAACTAAAAGATTATGGATCTCATTTCCTAAACTTTTGTATTAAAACATAATGTTTATAAAGGTAACTGATAGTTGTACTAAATATGATGCGTATGGTAAATGGCTTGTACTTATATAGCGCCTTTTTTCAAGTCAGGAGACTTGACCAAAGCGCTTTACACTACATTCATTCACCCATTCACACACACACTGATGGCCACTGATTGTAGCCACAGCTGCCCTAGGGCTCACTGACAGAAGCAGAGCTGCCGTACACTGGCGCCACCGGGCCCTCTGACAACCATCAGTAGACAATGCAGGTGAAGTGTCTTGCCCAAGGACACAACGACAATGAAAGTCGGAGCCGGGCTTTAAACCGTCCATCCTTCGATTTCAGGCCAAACTCCTACATCCAACGCCACTGTCGCCCTGTCACTTATATCAAAAGGGTAACTGAAAAATACAAAATGTTAGAACTCCCTTTCCAAATACATAGTGATCAAATAAAGAGCCTGCACATAACACATTGGTAGAAGTAGTTAGCACCAATGCTTTGCCGCAAGAAGGTTCAGGGTTTGATTCCCATCCTCTTTCTGCATGGAGTTTACATGTTCTCTATGAGCATGCATAGGTTTTCTCCGGGTACTCTGGCTTCCTCCACAGTCCAAAAACATGACTGTTAGGTTAATTGGCTTCTCTAAATTGTCCTTAGGTCTGAGTGTGTGTGTGAATAGTTGTTTGTCCTGTTTGTCTCTGTGTTGCCCTGCGATGGACTGGCGACCTGTCCAGGGTGTACCCCACCTCTCGCCCATAGACAGCTGGAGATAAAGCTAAAACTGTCATGGATCATTGTGAATAATATGTTGTTAGAGATATATCCACACTGAATATAACTCTACAGAGGTGTGCTCCAAGGCTCCATTTGTGGTACACTTAGTTTTAGTCTGAAAATGAATGATGTACAATATGTATGCCCTGATACAGAACTGGAGATGGTTGCTATCTAAACTTATGTATGCAGTTGGTGCAGATGTTGCAACAGTTGTAGTGGAACCCTTTTTGCTTTTAGTTTGTTGCACCATGGTTAAGATGATAAGATGATAAAACTGATTAGCTTTTTTCCTTTAAAGATCCCATATAATGCTAATTTCAATTTTTGTAACAGTGATATCGTTCCCGAAGACTTTGTGTGAGGTTCACAATGAAAAAAGAAAAGAAATAACACCTCTTAGCTAATATGTGCTCAAAATTCTCTTTTTGAAAAGCAATCTCCTTATGGTGTCAGGGAAATAAGCTTTTTAGTGTCCATCGGTCAAGTTCCGGCCTTCCTCTTAGGCATTATTCCGTGCTTCTATGCTATCTTTACAAACTCTGACTGGTTGTCATGGCTTCAGGTTGTGGGGGAGCAATCTTTAGGAGGACAGGGGTAGGGAAAACCAAAACTGCTAATCTAAGAGAGGGCTGAATAAGGAGGTTTCTGATAAAGGCTGTCTGCCTAATCTGAGAGGAGTTCTCCTGCACAAACAGCCAAAACATGCTGTGAGGGTCTCATTGACAATATATAGTATTTTCAAATGTAGAATAATATTGGACCTTTAAAGGTTCCATCCGCAAATAACAGTAATATTTGAAATCATACTCAGATATATATTGGTGTCATGTTGGAGTTTTAAAAATGAATTTGGATGTAAACAATGAGCAGTGTGGCAAAAGCAAACATAGTGTACAGCAGCCTCTATTCTGTCAGTGAGCCCCAGGGCAGCTGTGGCTACAATGTAGTTTGCCTATTTGAGTGTGTGAGTGAATAGGTGTATGACTGAATGTAATGTAAAGCTCTTTGGTCAAGTCCTCTGACTTGAAAAAGAACTAAACTAAGTATAGTTCTTTTACCATTTCCAATTGGGAACCAGCCACTAAAACATGTAAAACATTGGCCACAACAAGCTCAAAGCAGTTATCAATTAAAATTCTACAAAATAAAAATTTTGCATTTTAGATAAACAAAAAGATTTGTCTTTAAATATGCCCTATTCATAAATCCTCTTGTGGCATATGTTTAGCTTTAGGTTTGAGTTCTATTTACGTACATAAAAACAAATCTTGTAAAACAACTTTTCCATGTCATTATCAATCATTTGAAAGATTAATACATTTGGAAACGTTATTGTTAGATGTAATGCTGGTAAATCTGGAAAAAAAAAAAAAATTGTCCACCCACCATACTGAAATTTGGAAGATTTGTTTTAAATGTTTTTTCATTTTTCATGTGTGAGAAATAGTTGTGTAAACATGTGACTTGAACCCACGTTTAACTAAACACAAAAAATGATAAAAGGCTTGAATTTACCTAATTAAATAAGAAACAGTTGTAGTATGAAAATCTCTGGCTTTGGTAGCCATAAGCAAAATAAACATAAATAAATAATCGCCAGTAAAACAATTGTGTGTTACAACAAACAATGAAAATATAACACACTAAGGGCCGGATTTATCAAGATCCAATTTTGCGTGCAGTAATTTGCGCTCGCAAACTGGAATTTTGCGCGAGGGGCTGAACCATGGTTTGCGGGTGATTTAACAAGAGTGATTGCGTAACTGGTGGCAGGTGCAAAACTGTTGGAGACGCCCTATTTAAATGATGGTTTTGCGCGTTTTGTTGTTTGCGGCAAAGTAGTTTGTAGTTTGTACAAACTAGTGCATTAAGAAATTTAAATCTTACAGTGACCCCCAACAAAAAAAAAAATATATATATATATATATATATATATATATATATATATATATATATATATATATATATATATATATATATATATATATATATATATATATATACACTATATTGCCAAAAGTATTTGCTCACCTGCCTTGACTCACATATGAGCTTAAGTGACATCCCGTTCCTAATCCATAGGGTTCAATATGACGTCGGTCCACCCTTTGCAGCTAGAACAGCTTCAACTCTTCTGGGAAGGCTGTCCACAAGGTTTAGGAGTGTGTTTATGGGAATTTTTGACCATTCTTCCAGAAGCGCATTTGTGAGGTCGCACACTGATGTTGGACGAGAAGGCCTGGCTCTCAGTCTCCGCTCTAATTCATCCCAAAGGTGTTCTATCGGGTTGAGGTCAGGACTCTGTGCAGGCCAGTCAAGTTCATCCACACCAGACTCTGTCATCCATGTCTTTATGGACCTTGCTTTGTGCACTGGTGCACAGTCATGTTGGAAGAGGAAGGGGCCAGCTCCAAACTGTTCCCACAAAGTTGGGAGCATGGAATTGTCCAAAATGTCTTGGTATGCTGAAGCATTCAGAGTTCCTTTCACTGGAACTAAGGGGCCAAGCCCAGCTCCTGAAAAACAACCCCACACCATAATCCCCCCTCCACCAAACTTTACACTTGGCACAATGCAGTCAGACAAGTACCGTTCTCCTGGCAACCGCCAAACCCAGACCCGTCCATCAGATTGCCAGATGGAGAAGCGCGATTCGTCACTCCAGAGAACGCGTCTCCACTGCTCTAGAGTCCAGTGGCGGCGTGCTTTACACCACCGCATCCGACGCTTTGCATTGCACTTGGTTATGTATGGCTTGGATGCAGCTGCTCGACCATGGAAACCCATTCCATGAAGCTCTCTGCGCACTGTTCTTGAGCTAATCTGAAGGCCACATGAAGTTTGGAGGTCTGTAGTGATTGACTCTGCAGAAAGTTGGCGACCTCTTCGCACTATGCGCTTCAGCATCCGCTGACCCCGCTCCGTCAGTTTACGTGGCCTACCACTTCGTGGCTGAGTTGCTGTCGTTCCCAAACACTTCCATTTTCTTATAATACAGCTGACAGTTGACTGTGGAATATTTAGGAGCGAGGAAATTTCACGACTGGATTTGTTGCACAGGTGGCATCCTATCACAGTTCCACGCTGGAATTCACTGAGCTCCTGAGAGCGACCCATTCTTTCACAAATGTTTGTAAAAACAGTCTGCATGCCTAGGTGCTTGAATTTATACACCTGTGGCCATGGAAGTGATTGGAACACCTGATTCCAATAATTTGGATGGGTGAGCAAATACTTTTGGCAATATAGTGTATATATATTTATATATAAAGAAAAAACTTTGGCAACCTTTATTCCCCAAGGTGGTATGTGGCTGAATTTCTACTTCACTGCAGTAAAAAAAAAAAAAAAAAGTGTTTTGTATTTGCCTGTAGAAAAATGCACATACCAAATGGCTCACAAGAAGTTACTGTGGATAAGATGATGCATCCCCGCAGCATTGGCATGTTGCTCCACAGACACAGGGGGGAGGTCTGGTTTCTCCGTTAGGGCGTCAGGGCGACAGGGCGACATGGCATTAGAAACGTCAGACAGCACTTCTGAAAAACTAGATTGGGAGATCCAATGTTGCAAGGAGTTTTGTGATATCTGGTATTGCGTGGGTCCTCCTTGTGGCTGGCTCCAAATCCATTCGCAGTTCCCCCAACAGCTCCAAAATGTCAATGCTGGATAAACGATATGTTTTGATGATTGTTTCCTCGTTCATTCCAAAAGTATTCACACGAAATGAAAAAATGCGTTCTCTGCGTCTCCTTGCTTCATTTCGATGTCTCCTTCTTGCGACAATAACCGCTGCCATGTGTGCGCAATTACGCATACAGACCATTTGCACCTTCTTTTGAAACGTGTTAAATATAGAGTCAGATACCGTTAGCAAAATGCTTTCAGTTTTGATAAATCACTTTGCGAGTGCTAAATTAATATATTTACATGTTCTCCCACAGGACGCACTTTTGCGTGTAAACGCCCCATATTGCATATTCATTGCAGAAAAAGTACTAAATGGATAAGAGGCGCTATTTAGCACGTTTTAAAGACCAAATCCTTTTAGCACGCTGTTGATAGATCAGTTTGTACATTTTTTAGCGTGCGCAGTGAAATAGCTCACGTTTTTATACACGCAAACCTTTGATAGATCCGGCCCTCAATGTTTTTCAGCTAGTTTATCAGTTATGTGTGGACATAAAAGAACAAAGATTAATGAACTGATGTCACTCTGAGCTATGGAAGTCCAAGGAGTGCATTGATGGAAAAAAAATAAAAATAAAAAATATCCACATTTCCAAAAAGTTAAATTTTGATTCAAGCAAAATTCCAATTTTTTCTCTCAACTGCTGCACCAGTGTTGTACTAAGTAGGTTCCTTTAGGGAATCTGTTACCCCTGTCTGTTTTATCCTTTCTTTCTCTTACGTTATGTTTTGACAGATTCCTCTCTTGTTTCTTATGTGTTCTGGGTAGAATAAAAAAGCACTTTAATCTAGATCTGTCAGTCTTCTGAATAATCTAATGCGTAACTTCATTCATTGTTTATATTATTTCATTTGGGATCTGTTTCACATGATGGAATCCATTAACTGAAAGATGGAGTATGAAATCTAATTTCTCTGTCCACAAAGTCAGACATCACTACTTCCACATCTAGCTGGGTGAAACGGTAGTGATACCTTCCATAGTGCAAAACGTGCTGCACTGTTTCCAGCTCTGGTGCTGAATGATATCAATGCTCCACTGGAAAATGTAATCTTGTTAAAAGTAAATGCTTAGGCTGGATATGTATATACTGGTAGTAACATTTACAAAAAATTAAATGTTAAAAGTTCAGACTATGTAGAACTCTAGCTGATAATCTGTAAACTTTTATTCTTAAAATAATTAGAATCAAGAGTTAATAGGAACTGTAATCTAAACAGGGAGGCTTTATATTATATTCCTCAAGGGATTTTTTTTTTGTTTTTGTATAATGATATGTTATATTTTAAATAGTTCAGTTGTAAATTTCTTGTTGTTTCAGTCTTCCACATCATATCCAGCTTGTACTATGCATTTATTTTCTCAGAAATGTCTTTGGTCAAAAATCCCCTTTTGTTCCTGTTTGTTCATAGAGCAAAGGTATGTTGTTTGTTTAAGAACATTGTAATTAAATAAAAGAAAAGTTATTTTCCATAACCTTGATGATTCTTTATTTATTCACTCTCATGTAGGAACATGGGAATAATCAATGATATTAATAATGTCTGTATTCTGGTCCCTTTATGAAGTTATTCCAGTTAATATTTTGCTCTTTTTTTGTATTTCCTCTTTCCATGTCCCTGTTTTCCATATGACTCACCTGACTCAGCTTCCAGCTCCCTTCACAGCTGTCATGGGCTCCTGGTACCCACCCATTGTCCCACTGGGTTTCTCTAGCAGTTTTATTTGATATTTGTCTAATTTATGTCATTTGGTTGTTTTATTTTATCATTCCTTGTGGACTTTTGAGCTTATCTTGCTTTTGTCCTGTCTGTTTCATTTTCAGCAAACAAACCTTAAAACAATAATGGTGTATATACCACTATACATAGGGTTTTGTCTGTGCCCTAGCAAAACTATTAATTTAACCATAGGTCTACATTCTTTAACTCACTTATGGTCAGGATCCAAACGGTTGAAATGAGCTTTCTCTGCAGGATGTCTGAGCACACCCCTAGAGATAGGGTGAGGAGCTTGGTCATCCAGGACAGGTTCAGAGTAAAACCCCTTCTCCTTTACATTGAGTGGAGTTAACTGAGGTGGCATCTGAAAAATATTACCTTCGGGCCCCTTCCTTAGGAGGTGTTTCAGGCATGTCCCACCAGGAGGAGGCCCAAGGGACAACTCAACGTCGGAGGGACTATGCCTCTCGGCTGGCCTTAGAGCGCTCCCGGCTTCCCCCAGCAGCAGTGTTGGGCACGTTACTTTGAAAAAGTAATTAGTTATAGTTACTAGTTACTTCTCCCAAAAAGTAACTGAGTTACTAACTGAGTTACTCCACAATAAAAGTAACTAGTTACTAGTAAAAGTAACTATTGCGTTACTTTTGCGTTTCTCACCCCCGTAACCCTCACCACCTGACCCCCACCTTCTCGCGGTGTGTTTACTCTGCGTTTGACATAAAATATGGATCTCCATCCCTGCCACAAAGGCCATCAAATAATGTTTAAAATAAAAAATACAGTAGGTTGAAAAGGCAGAGTATCCATCCATCCATCCATCCATCCATCCATCCATCCATCCAACCAACCTTCCAGATTTCTCCCTTTCATTTGATCGTTCACGCTCTCCATAGTTCTCCTGTGGCGCGAGCACAGGGCGACTGTTGCGCTCCTTTAGCGAGCATGCGCTTTTCCTGTCGCTTGCACAGTGACTCGTGCCACCTGCGCTGTGCGGAGATGCAGGGGAAACCGTATCTGATGGGGAAATGCAGCTCGACGTAACGCCGGTATTTCCATCAGGAAAACGCTGTTTTGCTGCTGGAGTCATCCTCACTCTCCATCTCTCTGTGTGTGCTGTACGTTAACACCCGCCAGCGGAAACACCCACCTACCCAACTGACAGACGGAATCTCACTATACATCAGCCATTCTCATCCTCCCCTCTCTCATGACAAGGCGCGCACCTCTGGATGACCTAAAAAAATAATCTTTAATATCTCTTAAACAAAAGTAGCACAAACAATATTTTTTTCTGCACAAATCTGCACTAACGTTGCACTAACCATTCAGTCTATTTGCAGAGTTTTTTGACGTGGTTGGGGTGTCAGCTTCACGCAGCTGCGTACGAGTCCTATCATGAAAAAAGGTTCATTGTGCGACCCGAGTAACGCACAGTAATGGGGTGTCTGCAATGGTAACTGCGTTATAGTTATAGTCAAAGTAATTAGTTAGATTACTTGTTACTAATAAAAGGTAACGGCGTTAGTAACGCTGTTACTTTCAACGCCGTTAGTCCCATCACTGCTCAGCAGAGCTGAAGGAATTGTATGCCAAGACTGCTTCCCCTTCAACCCAGTGGAAGATGAATATGGGTGTAAGTACGATTACAAGTCTGAGTGCTAGTTTAGCGTTAGGTAAAAAGGGTGATAAAAATGTGTACCTTTTTGCAAAATATACCACCCTGCTAGTATTTACCCTCACAGCCTCAGTTTTTATTTTTTTATTACTTAAATAGATTTTATAAAGCTTTGTGCCTTTCTTTTACATAATAATACCCAGTTCATATTTTCCATTTGCCGACATAATGGTCTTTGAAGCATGCTTAAATTGTTAGTGGACTGTTGTTTTATGACTGGTAAATTCTGCAGTATTTGCATCTTGTAAGCTTTTCTTGTTTATTTTAACCCCTTCACACTTTGAAAAGAGATAATGAGAATGAAGGAAATGTGAGAACAGGTTTAAAGTGTGGAGAAATTTCAAAAACAGGAAAAAGGAATATATATATCTGTAAATCTAAGATGTGTATATGTTTAAGCCTTTTGAATTAAATTGAAATAGATGGATTCACTGTGAATGCTGTGAGACCGAAATTTAGCAAAGTCTTTATCATTTGCTGTTTAAAATGAAAACCGAACCCAGAGTATGGAGATGACCCTTCTCTTCTCTTCATATTTTCTTAAAAAAGGGAAAAAATATGTTTTTGTAAAAAAAAATATGTATTAAACAATCCTTTAGTCCTTATATTTCTATATCTATTATGACATGTAGCTAAATGTTTTCTATTTAAAGAAAGGGTGCAGAAAACAAACTCATGTTTTTCCTTGATAAAAATTCAAATTGAGTTCTTAAATTGTGCAGTTTTTCACTCTGCTTTTATTTTCTAGATTTTACATCTCAGTCCTCTGATAAGTAAAAACATGACATGAAAGTTATTTTTTTTTTGCCTCTGTTGAATTAAATACAAAGCCAGTGGGGAACTGCTCAAGTTATTCTGCAGTTTAGGATTTCTTATTCCACTTCAAAGCACACAGATGTTCTTGTGGGGAGTTATGCAATAGTAAAGACTTTCTAATTATTGACTAATTATTAAAATCTGAAAAATGAATCTCCTTATTCTTGCTTAAATCTTGCATTCCTCAGATAAGTTTTAATTGCCCACAAGCACATCACAAAGTGTCAGTCACTTATGCTTAAAAAAAAAAAAACAACTCAACTGCATAACTTTACAGAAATGCAATTTCTTGTTAGTATAGAATCTCTACTATGCATTAAATGTCTAACAGTCTTCTAGACCATTCCTTTGTGTGGTAGCTGGACTCTGAGGGGGGTAGGAACATAAGGCAACTCAATCATCTACCCAAGGGGTGTTCCAAAGAGAGGCTTTGCTTTTGCCCAGCTCTATAATCTTCTGATCAATGAATATCAGAATTAAGAAAACCAATCAGAAATAGCAATTATTATCAGATCTATATTTACAAAATATTTTCAAACACTATTGTTGCTTGAAATACGTATTTAAGGTTCTGATACAAACAGTAAGAAATGGTTAGAAATGAGATATATATATATATATCAACAAACTGCCATTGATCCCTCACTTCAAAAACACCCAAGCCACTAACACTACCTTAGCATATATTGAGTCACCCATTATCCACCATTCACTTTGCTTAAATGCTTGAATGATAAAACGCCACTATCTGATGTACCACACTCATTAGGAAAAAAAAGTTTAAGAAATATTGTAATATATGTTTTTGTTTTTGGCTAATGTTCATAAATTGAATTATATATAAAAAAAATACTATTGATTAAAATAACCTGATCAGTGAAATAATTTGTTAAGTGTGAAATTGTTTGTGTCAAAGTATTGAGTGAAAGTAGAAAGGAAAAAAATAGCACTTTGTAGAACTGTAACAAATGACTAAACTGAATGAAGGCCTCTTGCCAGTTATTCAGCAGTTACGACCCGTCTAGAGGAAGCCAGATCATAACATGAAGGATCCATCCTCTTCAGATCTCAAGCAGCCAACACGTACAAAGTTGAACATTTTATGAAGTTATTTATTTAAGATGTATTTTTGACTGAGAAATTACAACAAGTGGAGCATATGACTTCAGAGAGAGTTACTGCAGAAAACAACAAACAAAAGGAGACTATCTGAATATTAATCAACTTACCTGATTGAAATTAAATAAATCAAATGACCACACACTTACCTCCCTAACTAATAAAAACATGAGAAATTTAAGTAGACAAAAACAGCAGCTCACTCCTACAAACTCCAGAACTTTTACATGTGGTTAACAGTGTGGCCAGTTAAGATGAGCTGAGGATGGATGCAGGGAGTCCGTGTCCACAGCTTTTATATGCATCACCTCCGGGAGGCCACCAATTGGACCTCTTCTTCGTCGTCTAGGAGCCAATCGTCGAGAGGTACCTGCACACTGATATTTACATTATTTGATGCCAGTCTAACAAGCAGTAAGCAGAGAATTTGTGTTTTCTAGAGTACAAACAAAGATGCAACAAGATTCCATTGAGCAATTACAACTGTCAGGTTTGGTGGGGATTTTTGTGATCCTAAATGCAGACATAAAGAGGCAGAGATGAGTTTGTAGATTTAATAAGTTTCCACAAGCAACTGAGGCAAAAAATCCCAAAATAAAAAAAATACTGAAAACCAAAATCTAGAAGAACTGCAGGGGAAAAAAACACAAATGTGGAGCCAGGCAATGACAGAGCAACAAAACAACAAGAAAACAGCACTGAGTGAAAGCTCTGCTGCTTTTGAAAAGTCCAGTCAGCAAGGAATAACCAATGGGTCATTATTTATACCTAAAACTAATACGTTTGCTGTTATTTAATGAATACAGAGTTAATCAGTAAAAGAATAAAAAAATATTTTTCGTCTCAATCACTGAGTCTGGGAGCGGCCATTTTTGCCCAAAGATAATTACACCTCACTCCTGACTTCTTCCGGCAGTGATGTTGCAGTGTGCTAAGCCTAGCGCCATTCTCCCCACTTTACAAGCAAAATCAATGGGAACTAATAGACACCCCCTGCAATTAACAACAATTATTTAAGATTTCAAGTGGACTTCACCATTGAAATTTGCGAGAGCTATAGTTATACTGACAATGCCCATGTGCATGGCAGTTGGATGTTCTTCTGTTTTTCCTGTTCTGTCCTATTTACATTGCAGTGTCCATATAAACTGTAAAGCTCCCTGCATAGTTATAATAAAGCAATTTATATGCATGAAACAAGTGGAGCAATATGGCAATTGCCATACTGCTTCACTTGTGATAGTAAAATCTGTTGGGCTATTTTTGGCATCCAGACAATTATTCTTATTGCCACATTGCCAGAAAGGACACTGTAAAAAAACAACAACAAATAAAAAACATACAAGTGAAAACAAATTTTGTTATATCACCTTTCTGACTCATGATCCACCGTAATTGGATTGCCAACTTGAAGAGGGAGGATTTGCCATCGAACTTCTGGCCAGAGAAAAAAAACATAATTCATCCTTTACTCTCTGCTTCACATAGTGCACTGGCCGTTGCCATCATGGATAATAGTGCGTTGTGACAAACACCCTATACAGCTTGGGGATTTGCTCAACAGCCGATAACCACAACATGATGTAACAAACCGGTAGGTCGCAGTAGTGCTCTTTGACAAACATGGATGTCTCTGGAAAAGCACATTCAAATGAAATTACTCTTAATTATAAATACTTATTTACTGAAAAGCATGTAATAATTTCATTCTAAAAATACTTTTAGAAGTTCGTATTCTGAATGTGACCATTTATTTATTAAAACCTTGCACTCTGATAAGACTGATGAGCGCCCCCTGTGTAGACTAACCAGGTTCTGCACAAAGATCCTCTCTTGAGGAGATGCATAAAACACATGGGAACCCTGACAACAGGGATTTCCTGGATTAGTATTAACAAGCTACTTAATCCATGGCAAGTTTATTCACATAGCACACTTCCGTAGCACAAACACCTAATGTCCCATAAATGAAAAGAAAAAAATAAGCTACATCACAGTGGCATAAAGTGAACAAAAATATTTAGAGACAATAGATAAATTAACAAATAAGATACTTTGATTATATATATATATATAAAAAAAAGACAAAGTTCTTCATCAAAAATTAAGGAGAAGTTGGACTAAACACTTCAATAATTTTGTTTAAATAGAAAAGTCAAAGGCCTCACTGAACAAATACATTTTTAATCTTAATTTAAAGCAATTTGATATTTCCAAACTTTTACAGTTTACTGAAGGTTTGTTCCAGATTAGTAGAGCATAAGAAATGAAAGCTGCTTCTCCTTGTTTTGTTTTAGTTCTGGGTAATTAGAGTAAATTTGAGCCAGAAGACCTGAGAAGCAGTCAGGGTGATTGCACTACAAAAGATGCATTTTCTCATGATATTTCTTTGGCTCACCGAGTCATTGGAACTGATGCTTTCAAAAAAAGTAGAGAAGTGGTTAGATAGTGTGACATCAGTTGCAGATACTTATAAGCTCTAGTTTGTCCCAACCTGTTGAGCAGCAAATGCACAAGTAGGGACATATTTGTCATGATTGGTTTTATATCAAACCCACATGCAGAACACAACGGAGGCTGGGTAAAAGTTTAACAGAGTTTATTTAAGATGTTGACACAAAAACATGAACTGGATCTGGAACAGGTCCGGGTTGGGTTCACTGAAGTCTGCAGAGATGATAGTTTAATTAGCTGGGCAGGCAGATGATTAAAGAGTCCTTTTAGTTAATTTTGATTCTACCTTGACGGGGTCCAGGCTTCTCTTGTGAGAGAGGGAACCGTTGGGTCCAGAGACTGTTGGTTCAGCAGAGTACACAAGGAGCTGCAGCGTCTAGCTTCTGACTTTGAATGGCAGACCTTGATCAGAGTTTCAAGCTCTTCTCAGAGAGTAGCAGGGGAAATCCAAATAGGAATCTTCAGGTTTGGCTCACCAGGGCTGGAAGGCAGGTTAAGCTCACCCAGAGCTTCAGGCTTGAGACAGGTTTCCTGTGAGCAAAGACAGAGGAAGGTTAGAACCAGTTTTCTCACTTATAGACAACTTAGATTCTTTCAGGTATCAGAGGCTCAGGTTGCTAACCAAACTAAGGTCAACACTGCGGCGTTGAAGGCAGGTCTGGCAGCTGCTTATAAAGGGAAGGTCTCCTGATGAGTAGATGCGTCTCAGGTGTGCTGGAGGGCTCCAGCCCAGGAGACCCACGGCGCACTCTGCTGGAGGAAGGTGGTACATCCCCAGATCCCAACAATATTTTTGTCTTGATCATCACTAATGGTCTGCACATTTCCAGAGTATTATGTAGTTCTATTGCAGTTCTGTCTTCAGTATTATAAATGTGAATGTTGAAGTTCCCCACAATAATTAGATTGACATAACTGACACATACCACCAATGAAGTGTAATTCAAATAACCAAAAACTCAGTTTTCAACAACAAAAAGTTTGTACTTGGTTAAAGAGGCCTGTAAATAGTCAAGAACATGGTTTGGACCAGGCTCTGTACTTGGACAGCCACCTTCTGATTGCTCTCTACTTTACAAAGAAAACAGTTGTTTGGAAGCATTTAGTCTCTGAGAATCGCTGTCTCTGAGAATTTAATCACATATCCATGTTTTGTTAAAAACATTAAGATTATGATCAGAAATGTAGTCAATGATTAAAAAAAATCAAGGCTGTTACAAGATGGTTTATTAAACCAAACAGTGGATATGAGACAATTAGCTTAGAGTTGTTTAAACAGAAACTATAATTTTCAAAAAAGGTGCTATTTAGTCTATGTGATGGAGCGCCACTAAGCGTCCATCCCAGACTCTATGTATCCGTGCTTCCTCTGGCCCAGGGGAGCGCGGTGCCAGGAGCACGCGCACGGGGAGAAAGCTCTCCCACGTGAGTGCGATGCCTGGCAGACGGCTGCGTGCAGGCCCGCACCTGTGTCCCGCGGTCCTGCACAGTCCCAACGAACATTCCCCCCCGTCTGAACCACGCACGCGCGTCTGAGGGTGCACACTCGGCGCCGAGCTTCCACAAACACTCCCCTCTCATCTCTGCTTCAGTCCTGCTGTTCCTGGTCCAGGGGCCAAACCGGAGCACTTCCGCGTCATGCTGGAAATAGCACAGAGTGGCGCGCTTTGCCAGTCACGTGACAAAAGACTCAACCATTTTGGGTGTTTTGTTTTGTATTTTTATATTGTTTATGTTCCTGACGTTTTGAACAATGTATGGAGTCATTTTGGTTCATTTTTTAGTTTCTATGCAGGAAACTGAGTTTTGAGTTTTGTTATTTGGTTATTTTGTTTTATCCTTAAAACCCCTTAATTTGTATTTTGGTTTACCCGGGGGAGGGGCTAAAGGGGTATTTAAAGGGGAGCTGAGCTCATTTGAGGGAGTGTGCTGGATCTGATGGTAGTGTTGCCTGTCCAAGTAAGTTGTCCTGTAAATACTTCTTTTTGTTTTCTCGTTTCACTGTAAATATCGTCACTGTTTCACTATTTCCACCTGGGGAGCAATAAAAGAAAAAGCACAAACGATATTTTTTCGGCTGGGCCATCATTTTTGTATTTTTGAAACAAACCCGTGACAGTCAATATATATTTAAGTTGCCAATTAATTTAACAGATAACACAGAACACACATTCTCAAACCCTTTATGATCAGACAACTTAGAAATCTCTCATCACCACAGAAAAATGGTGGAAGTGGTCCACTGAAAAAACACCTTCATATTAAGACCTAAAACTTTATTCAGAACAAGCATGAAATCCTTCAATAATTTACTATTGTTTTCTTGGCAACATCTGCCAAGGCTCTACAGTGTAGATTTACATATTCTTTTTTATTTTATTTTTTTTAAAACCTTCCAGGCAGGGCTGCCAATGGGTTTATTATCAATGTGATTTCCTAGCAGTCGCTGAGCTTGCTTTCGACATGTGAAATAATATCCAGAGCTTAATCATCACTGTGCCCCGTATTGACATTCTAATCTGTATCTACTTGTCAAAAGCATAATAAAGGTATACATCTACATATTTATGGAAACAAAATATTATAAAATTTTATTTAAGTAAACTTAAATAGAAAAACTGACATGCAGTGGTTAAATATACTATATAGTGTTTTTCAGGGGTATGTGCAAACTCATCTACAGCCATACACTGGTGTTATCTAATCTATCTTGACTCCCTTGAGACTGCACACTAATGGATTAATCCCTTCTTAAGGAAAATCCATCAGCTGTTGAATTTAGACTAAACAAACTAAACTGCCTTGATTGATTGATTACCTATCTATCATGAAATTGTTTCTTTCTTTCTGTAAACACGTCCCCACCCCCACCGACCGCCCACCCTCTCCACCCCCTAAAAGGCCTTCCCACCCACAGTGGGCGAGGTTTAGAGCAGAGTGGTTAGAGCAAAAGGAGGTTAGAGGTGATGTAAGGGAAGCAAAGACCATTGTTTTTTTACTGGTTCACACAGAAATATGATTTATGGCAACTAACAATACCAGATATGGCTGTGTTTTGTAACCAACAACACCTACATTTATATGTTTTAACCACACAGTTGATTCCTTTCTCTTTTAACATTTTATACAAACAAACACTACTGGTTAACCTCCATTAACACTCCAAAAGTCTTGTAAGTCTTGTCTGAAGTGTCTTTCTTTAGATTTGCTGTTATTATGTTCTGTATATTTGTCCTCAGCTAACTCTACAATTCCCTTTTATCTTCTTTCTTTTATATAACTATCAGCTCAATTTTCTCTCTTATACATCTCAACCCTGTCTTACTTACTCTATCCGTTATTTTCTTAATTTTCACACTCCTTATAAGCAGTATTTCCCAAAATCTTTTTCATGCCTCCACAGCTAAAATCCTGCACAATCGCTCCTTCTCACTGTCTGCAGTCATTCCTGGAACCTTTTCATGCTGTTATGCCATCATCTCTGCTTCTCCCCCTCTCTGCCATATCCTTTTCTCTGCACCTGGCCATGACTCTTCCCTCATCGTTGTGGTTTCCCCTCTCCACCCCTCTGACAGCTTCACATTAATCATTTCTACATCCCTAGGAAGACTGTCTTCTTTCCCTCTGTATGTCTTCTTTCCCTGCATATCTGTCTTTCAACCTCTCTCGTTATGACAAACAAAACTAAAAGAAATTTTACTATCTGTGTGAATACAATTGACATCCTCCCAGTTTTGGTATGTTAACATGTTATCAAAATGTAAAGCTTAAATAGCAGTATTCAAGGGGCAGGATTATTTATTGTAAGATCGGCCTGCAATACTCTTCTTAAAGGCAATTAGACCAGGAAAAGTAAACATATTCTCATCTTGCTTTATGTAGTGGGAACAATAGGCAGTGGTGGATGAAGGACTCAACATTAGCATTTGAGTAAAAGTATTGATACTCATAATCAAATCTACAGAACTACAAGTAAAAGTTTCTCGGTCAAACATCTACTCAAGTTAAAGTATTAAAGTACTCCCTTTTTTCAAATATTTAAGTACTCAAAAGTACATATATTTAAAAGTACTCAAAAATTCAATACAATTTTCGAATATCAGTACATTTCTGTATAATTTTCAGACTTATTTTAATGAACCTCATAACTTGTGGAAACCGACTGATATAAGGATGGGTATAAGCACCTACTATAGATTCTACACCACCTGTAAAGACCTTGAGCATATAATGCCATAAAATAATGGGCAGCTATTTTGATTATTTCTTATTTAGAAAGACATCCAGAAGAAAACACGAGATTCTTGATTCTACTCACACTTTCACTGGAATAGAGGTTTAAGGTTGAATCCATTGCCACACAGAAACTAAAACTAGGCCACATGGCAACAACTAACGCCTTAATAAAAATTTATGAACTACAAATAATATCTGCCCTGAGTTTTTCATATCTGTGGAATGTCATGCAAATCTCTAAAACAGTGGTGTCCAAATTCAGTCCTAAGGGCTGCTATCTGGCATTTTCGAACTGCATTTCAAGAACAAAAATAGCAAGCACGAATTAAAAGCTAAGCCGACCAAAAGTAACAAGTAACTAGCAGCTTAATTGAAATGTAGTGGAGTATAAAGTACAATATTTGTCTTTGAAATGTATATGTAATCTATATGTGAATAGTGATTGAATAAAGCAGAACGAAGAAAAGTGGTACCTATACGACCCATGCAGCCAAAACCTATAGCAGTATAAATATACAAAATAGCTCTAGATAGCCTAACTATTTTGGATGAAAAATACGAAAAGTAGAGCCACAATAGATCCAAGGAGACACATCTGTCCAGACTGAAATTCTGTTAACACTCTACCTCCACCTACCTCTCTACTCACCCAGCAACTGAGCAAATATCAGTCTGGTTTTAAATATAAGCTTTATCAAAAAGGAAAGTTTTAAGCCTTGCTCTAAAATTAGACAGGGTGTCTGCCTCACAGACTAAAACTGGTAGTTGGTGCCACAGAAGAGGAGCCTGATAACTAGAAGCACTGCCTCCTATTCTTCTTTTAGAAATTCTAGGAACCATTAGTAAACCTGTAGATTGAGAGTGAAGAGCTCTGTTAGGAAAATAAGGAACTATCATCTCTGATATCAGACAGAGCTTGGCCATTTAAGGCTTTATATGTGAGAAGGGAGATTTTAAACTCTATTCTGGATTTAACAGGACGCCAATGAAGAGAAGCCAGGATAGGAGAGATATGCTCTCTCTCTTTAATTTTCTTCGGAACTCTGGCTGCAGCATTTTGGATCAGCTAAAGTCTTTTAACTACAGTTTGTGAACTTCCTAACAGGACAAGTACATATAAAAGTCCATTATCTTTAAGTATTTTAACTTATGCAAATAATAACAGATATTAAGTCAGATTTTTAACATGATGCCCAGTAATACGGTACATAAAACCACTAACAAAATGATTTTATTTATAGAGCCTTTTCAACAGAAATATGTTTAATATTTTTGCATTATTGACAGCACAGAAAATAGGATGCATAAGGCAACATCAATCTGAACACTGGTAAAATGTCTTTGAGCAGTTTTATCTCCAAAATTACAGCAGCTTAACAAAAAAATGCCTTTTAAGTCCCTCTACTGTATAAGGTGGTAGTATGTAAGGTGGCCACACTATTTCTTGCCAGACACCATTTGTCATTACTTTAAGGTGCCATGCAACACTTTTACAATAGATTATCACATGCATACTGGTAAAGTTCACTCCTTTTTTTGTGTGTTTGGTGTTGTTTTTTCATGTGAAATAGAAAGATTGAATTACAGACTATATTGCAGCATATTTTTTTGCAATTAACTTTTGATAATGGAGCCTAGGCGGAAATTCAACTGAAGAAACTCATTGTTTTTTCATACATCCACCTGCGACACAGCCATTAAGCTTTGAACCACACCTCCACGAAAGCCAATCGGCATCCAAAGCTCATCTTAAAAGGCCTCTGAAACACACCTGTCTGCTCCCGTGGGCAGGTAGCGGATGCGCTGTGACTTCAGATGACACCGTTTCAACCCACTTCCAGCCCCTCCTCCACCATTATAGCTAAAGCTTCATCAGAGTGTCATTCCTCCCGAACTCTTACTGCGTTCCCTTTCTCATCTTAACCGGTCCGGCAGAAGACCGCCATGTTGAGCCTGGTTCTGCCAGAGGTTTCTTCCCAATGGGGAGTTTTTCCTCTCCACTGTCGCTTCATGGTTGCTCATCATGGACAGGTTCTCTCAACCTGTGTTATCCAACTGGACTTCCATCTTCCAGGTCCCTGAGTGAATCTCTAGTATCAGCTCACACAATCCCCATAAAGCTCAGCATACCGTCTCGCTAACTGATCTCCACTCCACCACCAGTTAGGGGGGCAGCCCTATTCTTGGCTCCTGTTCATGCATATCTATCAAAATTAAGCTCTATGTTTCCTGCCGAGGTCAATAAAGCAATGCATTTCTTCTAATTGTTTTTTATCTTTGTGTGAGTTTTTTAGATTGAATAACTCCTTGACACTACGTGCAAGATCAAGGCAATTTAAATTGTCAGCGTAAAAGTTTATTTTAAAATTTAAAACTGATTCTTAGTTGTAAAATATTGCTGAATTCATAACACAAGTTTCATTTTCTCTAACCAAATTCTGCTTTCTCAAAAGTGCAATGCAAATTATTTTGAGTCGAGTAATGAGATAAAAACATCCAACAATCGTAACTGTCAGTTAAGGAAAGAGTGAATGACAGAGAAATTCTTGAAAATTAAATGGTAAGTGGCTTAGACCCACTGAGACAAGCCTAACACCAGTACAACAGAAAGGCATTCATTTTTATTTTCTCCAAGGCGTTTTCAGCCATGTCTTTTATACCCTCATTTGTTTTATGCTTTTCTCTTATGCTCTTAAACACTGTCTAATCCCTGATTAGTGGAAGAAGAGGGCGTTTAATGCTCCTCTCCAGTTGTCTGCTGTTGAACTGTGACACACAAGAGTAATTAGAAAGCACACACACTCACCACAAGACTCAGAAGTGCTAGAAAAGCTCCCCTGTTTGGACATAAACAATGCAAAAATGTTAGAAACCCCACCTACCTTTTTTAGCTATGCTGCTGACAAATATGGTTTTAACTCACTGGTAGAACTTTTACTTAAATATGATTGAATGGTATTTGGTTAATTGCACTGAAAATTAAGATGACAATTAATTTACATCACAAAAAAAGCAAAGCAAATAAAAAAAGAGTGAATCCAAATAGATTTGTTTTTCTCTAAGGACGGGTTTTGTAAATGTCAAAGAAGAAATAGTGCATTTTTATGCGGTGGTTATATCAACTGCTTTGTGCAATTGAGAATCCATGTGGACATACAGTATGGGAGTAGAACTTAAAAAGGAATTTAAAGTAAAAGGCCAATATTTAAGTTTTGTCAAAGAAATATCCCCAATGAAAAGCTGACACTTTTGATTTTGCCATTTCACATCAAATTCCCTGGTTTCTTAAAGCCCTTTACTAAAAGAAAATGCAACCACTTTGGAAAAAAAAAAAACATGACAAATAACGGTACAGGTTAACTTATTTTGGCAGACAATTTTTTCTAAAGACTTCTCGTGGCAAGAAAATTGGTCTTACCTTGTTTAAATCTACAGGGTATGGAAAACTTGCCAATAAATACTGTACATGCCTGCATTGACACTTACTGAGGAAAAAAATAAAGTATTTAGTTCTGAGGGATTTTTCCCTGTTAATTTGACATTATTTTCCTTTCATTCGTTTAAGGGCTTATACACTATTTACATGTGGATGGCAAACCATTAAATAGTTGTCCTTTTGTTCTGTGGCGATTCCCGACTAGTCTTCATAGTAGGACTTGCACAAACCTTTGATTACCTTGGTCTTACCTAATTTACAATGGTTTCCTGTGACTTGTAAATGATGTTGTCCCCATCAAATTCCAAGGTAACATTTTTTTTTTTTTTTCGTGAATGAGGAACATACTTACTCCTACAGCAGCCTCAGAAACCAAATAACTTAACATGCTTGTTTTAGCACTGTGGAGCAAAGTGCCCTGAGAAACCTGGTGGGAAAATTCATCTAGGCAAGAAAAAACATGCAAATTAATGAAGAGATTTGAGATTTTGAGATTTGAAAATATCTTTCTTAAAGCCAACAGTGCCTAATTTGAATACATCTTGGTATCTTAACATGGTATGATGGCTGCTCTCTTTGTTGTTGTTTGTGTTCTGGCTGGTATGAATGGGTAAGGAAAGTTGATCTACCAATTACACAAAGCTGGCAGCAAGAATTATTTATATATATATATATATATATATATATATATATATATATATATATATATATATATATATATATATATATATATATACATATATATATATACATATATATATATATATGCAAACCTAATACCTTGTCATCTCAGTGTTGGAATCCAGAACCACTATTACATCCAGACCTTTTTAGAGAGGTTGTGATGGAGGATGTGAAGCCAAAGGTTTACTTGCAACTGAAAATATTTGGTCCAACAGGAGGACCCTCTTATGAGTTGACAGCCAGGCTAAATAATAGGAAGCAGACATTTTATCACATGACACACACAAGACCGGTAACAAGTTGTTTTTTTTAAACCTTAGCCTACAAAGTTAGTGTTGGTAGCTGTAGTAGTGAATGGTAACGTGTATACAAGTGTTACTTTAGGTTTAGGGGTTAGGATAAGACATGGGTTAGTGTTAGTTTTTTACTTTGATGATGACAGAAAATGTTTGCGGGTTTCTGCCACAAACTTTCATGCATCATTAAATGAAGAGAGGGGTTCCCACATCATCTCAGATGGGCTTAAACAAAAGTCAATATTTTATGTGTGAAAATGTGTTTCATTTGCATATAATTTAGGTCAGCTCTAAGCTATACTGAATCTATGTGTATTCTTATTGGATTAGCTTGACCAGCTGACTGACATTCAGCTGCTGGTTGTACATCTTTACCTAGCCCTAGAGGCTGTAACACCACTATACAAGAAGCATGATATTCATTGGAGCACAACCAAAATGAACCATCTTAGAGAGCAAAAAATAAATAAATAAACCTGCCAAGAGGTTCCCCACTAAGAAAAAAAAATCCCTGAATGTGTAAGGTGGGTATCAGTACAGATTTGAGAGAGTTGCAGAATTCCACAGCCAAGGCTTTAGTATTTGTCTGTTATAATATACAGTAGCCCTATGCTTCATGAACTAGTGGCCAAATAAGCCATTAAGTACTTAGTTGTAGAATAAGAGATCACTGTATATTTTGACACTAATGGGATTATGGGCAATTCCCAAAATGCATGGAGGTAGGTTGGTACAGATGGAAATGAAATGTACAAGATCATGTTGTAGGCATGCTATTCATTCGGTCTTAATTGAGAAAGGATGGATATTAATAAATAAAGGATTATTTTGGGGCAAATCTATGTAATTCTGTATGTGTCTGTTTGCATTGTCCCTTTTAGCAGGGCAATGCATTAACATGGTGAAGTTAACTTACTGAACTAACTGAATGTTAACATAATGTAGGCCATTGGGTTAAAATGGCCTAGTCAATGTATTAGTCTTATTAAGATCAACTTTACAAGCAAAAAGCTGAAAAAGGTCTGCTCTAAGGAAAGATAAATATTAAAAATGTAATGGGTGTGCATACTTTTGCTGCCCCTATTATAAACTACAAAGTCATCTTCTCTTAATACCCACTAATGATTAAAACCTGTCTTGCAGATCAGATAATTTAAACCAAAAGCGAAGCCCAACATACCTGGGTCCTGCTTTTCAGCTTGTAACAATTTCAAGAACAAACAATCCAACTGGTGCCAGTTTTTAGCCAAACATTCACCCAGTTGAAGAACACTAAAGTCCCCCTTGAGGGCAAAATAAAATATTACTTGAAATGTCACTTGATGGGGGTGATATTTTCCAATCCCCATACTGAATAATGTAATTACAGTGAGCTCCAATCAGCAGAAGAGCTGGAAAACTGGAGAGCTGACAGATTACCATCTGTTTGACAGAGGCAAGTCAACAACACCCCTATCTTCCCTCACATTTCCCCTGATGCCACAACCATTTATCTGTTCATTACCAACTGATAGGAGATTGGGCCATGGCAGTTAATTACATCACCAGGATGTTTTCAAAAGTGTGTGTTAGTAAGTCATCAACTGTTAGAGTTTTGACATTTGAGTTTGGACTATATGTTATTCTATGTTATTATTCTATTCTGTATATTTGTTTGTGTAGAAAGATTAGCAAAGGGTTTATAGATTAGAAAACACTCACAGCTCCTGCAGGGATCTACCTGTAAACCCAAGTTAAAGCATCTGCATCCCTCCGCCTTTCCTTATCCTTTTATCTGTCCTCTTTCTTCCCTCGTTATATCGTTTCCCCACCTTCCCCCCTCCCGTTCGCTCACTTTCGTCACTGCTATCGTCACCTGAGGGTGCCTGAGTTCCATGATGCAATGCAACTCGTCTGTGTCACAGGCACGTTGTGGAACTGTAGTGACATCTACTGAAAGGGAAAAGAGGGAAAAGTGGAGTAAAAGTATGTACAAAACGAGGAAAAGGAAGTAGAGGAAAGTCAGGTGCAGTTAAGCATTAATTTACATCAATGTAATCAACTTAGTGCTATAAAGTCAGCATAGGTGATGCAATCTGAACCTTAAAAGAAAGTAATTGTTTTTTCTTCCCTTCAGTTTTTAGTTCTGGTTTAAAGAATTTAAAACACACTATGTATTTGAAATGTTGTCTTAGCCTCCACCAGTCAACAACCATTACATGAAGTCAAACCCGCATCAGTTGGCAATGTAACTGATTCCTCCAAATAAATTAGAATATTATCCATAAAATAATTTATCACAACTCACCTACAACCACTCATAAAAGAATGATTAACCGTGACTGACAACTATTTGATATTTACTGATCATGATTGTACCCCAACTTGGTCATTTTAATGACATGTATGAACTTTGGTTTCAATCACCTTTGGAACATATAACAATTTATTCATGGACAAACAAAACATTTTACAAAATGATATTTAGGGCACCATTACAAAAATAATGGCTGTCCTTCATAATGTAGAAAGATACTCTGTGTCTACTCCACTCTTCCCTGTTCAGATTTTTTTTAGTTCCAGATCAGAGGTCTTTTTCACAAAGCAGTTTTAACAAAGCCTAGGTTCTGATTGATCCAACCTGAGGTTGTAAACTCAGAGTTTTCTGTTTCATAACAACTGGTGTTAGTTAGTTTTGGTTCACTCAGAGTCAAGCATGCTAAACAAAAAGCCATCATCAGTGAAGACTCTATTTGACCAGTCAACATCACAACAGATAAGAGGAAGTTTATCTATTTCACACCCCTGGAGTTAGTGATTTTAAAGCAGAATTTAGAAAATAATGCATAATGTGTCTACATCTTCAAAGAAGAGGGAGATGGCATAGGGAAAATCGCTGCTCAAGTTAATGCGTGAGTTTAGATGAAGTCTGTTATGGCTGACCATTTTGACATTTATTACTGTAAAAGTGCTCTTCTCTCTATTTTTCATTTGTAAATCACTTAAATAGGATACTGATAGGATATGGTTGAAATTATATAACTATTCAGAACTATAATAGTTTTCCTAAGTTACATTTTTACCAGCAGTAACTGAATTTCAGAATGTCAAAAAGCTTAATTGTACTAGTAATTAAGTTCTTACATGATGTCAGATTTTTGTAAAGAACACTTTTGTTGAAGTTGTTGTTCTACTTAGTTATTGTCCTACTTTTTATGCTCCTTTATGTGTATTTTTATGTCCCCACAACATAATCCTGTGAATGTATGTGATGAACATTTTTTTTACTCTAGGGCAGGGGTGTCAAACTCAATTTCACCAAGGGCCACTTCAGCATATTGGCCACCCTCAACGGGCCACATTGACGGTATATATCAGGAATTATTTATACCGTCCTCCAGACTGCAACAGACTGCAACTTATAGATTCGTCCCTGCTAAAACATACCCCAGACAAAAGGTTGACTTCCCTCAGTAGCAGCAACTCAGTTCTGTAGAGGCCTATGAATGAGTCAAAGATCCAGGTGTGTTAGTTAGAGAAGGAACGCATCTAAAGTTGCAGAGTGATAGGTCTGGAAAACTAGACTTGGTCAACCCTAGCATAAATGTATGGAAATACATTGTTAAAAATAAATGAAACAACGCCTCATATTGTTAAGTAACTGATTTTATGTATTCAAGTTTTAAATATTACATTTGAGTTTGCATGGATGTAAAATTACTGCTCAGTTGAAAAATTACAATACTTAAATCAGTGTTTAACGATAAGCAGACAAAGAATAAAAACAAGTTATGCTGTTAACTCTCAACTACATTCACAAAACGTTTCTGTTATTTATTACACAACGAACATGTATTTCACATAAGAACAAAACAATTAGGCGATGTTGCCTGTCCTTGAACACAAAGCTGATCCCTTTTCACTCTGTCACCAACTCACACACATCCTCATTCACCAGTTGTGTTCTGTAAATAAACACAAAACAAAACACAAGCAAAATCAATAAACTATATTCTTATTCCAGTATACTGAACTTTGGTTTTAAATTAATTCTATTTTCATTCAGTTTGTTTGTGCTTACCAATGTTTTCTGGCCGGATGTCTGGCACCGTTTTCCCCTTGTCAGTTCGTCGATGTCTGGTTTTAGGTCTTGTGCTGTGGCAATCCGCAAAACGGCGTGTAGGTTTTCGTTAGTAATGCGTGATCTATGCTTGGTCTTGTTTAAATTCATTATTGAAAACATCTGTTCGCACAGATAGGTGCTTCCAAACATGGACAAAACACGAGCTGCATGGAGTCGAAGCTGTGGCATCAAATCAGGGGGAAGTAGAGGGTAAAAGTCCTCGATTGAAACATCACGGAACTTCGCTCTCAGGCCACTGTCGCTTTGAAGCTCAATTAACTCCATCTGAAGGCGGTGGGGCGCACTGCAGACATCGGCGGTGAAAGGATTGGCAAAGATATCAAAACTAGAGTGTTGCGATTTAAAGTCATAAAAGCGCTGATCAAACTCGTTTGTTAACAGAGTTAGTTTGGTAGTTAACCGAGCACATGAAAAAGCACCGGGAGATGAGGCTGAGAATGATCTGACATGCAGGAAAGTGGACAAGATTGTTTTGTTTCACCGGGTACTTCCATAGATCGAGTTTGCGCTGGAAAGCTGTGATCATGTCGGACATCTGTGTGATGACTTGTTTACGTCCTTGTAGTTTCTGATTTAGCTGAGCAAGATGCTCGGTGACGTCACATAACATAGCAAATTCACACAGCCATTTCGGATCGGACAGTTCAGACAAGGGTTTTCCTTTGTTTTTCATGAAAAGATCGATTTCTTCTCGAAGTTCAAAAAATCGTTTAAGGACTTTGCTCCTACTCAGCCACCTTACTTCTGTATGGTACGGCATATCTTCATGCTCTGAACCCACCTCCTGCAAGAACATCTGAAACTGGCGGTGATTCAGGCCGCGCGCCCGAATAAAGTTGACTGTTTTAGTGACAGTGGTCATCACATTATCCAGCTCCAGAACCTTTCCACACAGCGCTTCCTGATGGATAAGGCAATGATACGTGATCAGCGGCGTCTGATTGTTGCTTTTTTGCATTTTTTCCTTCATTAGTCCAACCAAGCCTGTTTTTCCTCCACACATCGCAGGTGCACCGTCTGTAGTTAGTCCCACCAACCTTTCCCACGGCAATTTATTTTTACCGACAGACTTCTCCACTGCATCAAAAATGTCCCGGCCAGTTGTGGTTCCATGCAGCGCCACTATATCCAGGAGCTCCTCGGTTACAGACAGGTCTGGCATCACCCCTCTAATAAAAATGGACAAATGCGCCGTATCCACGTTGTCCGTGCTTTCATCCACAGCTAATGAAAAAGCTAGACAGCTGCCCATTTCTTCGTCCAGCTGTGTCACTATATTTCCGGCAATGTCCTTAACTCGTTCCGCGATGGTATTTCTTGACAAACTGACATTTTGGAAAGTCTGTACTTTTTCGGGACACACCTGCTCACACACCTTTAGCATACACTGCTTCAAAAATGCACCCTACGAAAAAGATTTTGAAGCTCGGGCGATTTCTTCAGCTACAATAAAGCTTGCTTTCACCGCTGCATCATTTTTGGCTGTGGCTTTTGTAAACAATTTCTGCTGCATTTGCAATCTGCCTTTTAAATCTGCTGTAATTTTTTTGTTTTTCTTGAAGGCTAAATTTCGCGTACTTAGCTCCGTGTTTTGTTTCAAAATGCCGACGTATATTGTATTCTTTCACAACGGACACTGTCCCAGAACACAAAAGACATACTGGTTTTTCACCTTGTAGTACAAAGAGGTATTCGTTTTCCCATCGTTCATGAAACAGTCTTCCTTGTAAATCGATTTTTCTCTTCTTAGACATTTTGATGTTAGCTTGTCGATGTTTCAGTTTTATTCGCTGGGAAAATTAATAATCAGCTTGAGGTGACTCTGCTGCACTCTAGTGGAGAGAAGCCCTAATGGTGGCTGGTAACAATCGGAAGGCATTATGGGAGATGTAGTTTGTGGTCAATTTGTGCTCAAAACCTATTTTAAGTCAATCAATAGCCCTGTAAAACGGTGGGGGGGGGGGGGGGGGGGGGGGGGGGGGGGGAGGGCCACATAAAATCACGTAACGGGCCACATGTGGCCCACGGGCCTTGAGTTTGACACATGTGCTCTAGGGCATTAATAAAGTTTATTGGGGCTTTCTGCCAAATTTTAAATCGTAGTTTTGACATTTATCAGTAGGGCTGGGAAAGAAAAATCGATTTAATATAAATCGATTAAATTATGAATTGATTGCTTTACAATTATTGCAAAATCGATGTCTAGGGAATAAGATCGATTAGTTTTACAGTGACGCGCTTGGCGTTCACATTCAAATGAGCAGGAAAGATGCACTCAAGATTACTTCAAGCCAGACAGCTTTAAATATAGCCAATAGGTTGAATTAAAACATTAACAAATGGGGGCTGACCAGCAAACACCCATTGGTTGTTACAGACAACGCTGCAAATATGGTTTGTGCAGTAAAGATAATGCAGCTCATGCATGTCTGCTGTATTCCCGCTGTGTCACGTCTGCTTGCTCGAGTGAGCAGAGATGGGAAGTAAAGAAGTACAAATACTTTGTTACTGTACTCAAGTAGATTTTTCTGATATTTTCACTTTACTGTACTTTACTACTTATTTTTATGGCGACTTTTTACTTCTACTCCTTACATTTTTACACAAATATCTGTACTTTCTACTCCTTACTTTTTTAAAAATTGGCTCGTTACTTTAGCTTTGAATCATTTCAATGGAGTTACCGTTATTATTTTTCACGTCATCAATACCAAATTCAATCTAATTGGATGGGAATCTGCGTTGCATTTGACGCACCACTACAAGATGAATCGACAGATTCGGCGGTATTCATTCGCGGCAAATCATTGCAGCTTGGTGGCGGTGGCGTTAGCATAGTAGTATGGACGACGAGTTGATTGAAAATGAACACAACGGAGATCTAGTCCTATTGGCAGACATCCATTTAAAATGTAGGCAACGGCATGAAAAAAGTGGTTTCTACTTTTATTTTTATACTTTAAGTAAATTTACAAGCCTGTACTTTGTTACTTTTACTTGATTAAAGAAGTTTAATCAGTACTTCCACTTTTACCAGAGTATTTTTTAACACAAGTATCTGTACTTTTACTCAAGTACGGAAAGTGAGTACTTTTGCCATCTCTGCGAGTGAGGCTTCACTTTTCACAAATGTTTGCACTTATGAGACAGTTTTGTTCACATCTCAAGTTTAAACTGTCTGATTTACAAGTTTACACTTGGTGTTTAATGTGACAGGAAAAAATAAAATACATGAGTATTTTGAAACACATTTAAACAACTTTCATTATTGTAAAAAAAGATTGAATCAAAATTAATCAATTTAGAACTCTATTAATCAAAATCGAATCGATTCAGGACTTTGCCGAAAATACCCAGCCCTATTTATCAGCTTGACTGAATATGTATATCTGATATCTAAAATATATTTTTTCCTAGACAAAATAATAAAAAAAGTATTAATATAAATTATTTTGACAACTAAAATGTTTATTTTAGGTAAGAAGAATGTTATTTTTGATGTCAAAAATTTACATTTTGACTCTCACTTTTTGGCTAAAATAGAATGCCTGCAATTATTTTTCTGAACTCTTTTCATTTTTAAATGATTGATTTTGTTTATCAAATTTAAAATCAGAAATTAAATTTTCAAAGGTACAAATATTATTTACAATGTAAAAACAAATGTTTATTTTTGCTGCAGTCAGAGAGCAGCCCAAAGAGTAACTAATAACATAGCTGAAAGGTTAAACTTAGAGCTTTTATTAAAATTTTAAAGAAGATTCCAAAAGAAGTAAAAACACTTATGCTGTTTTTCATTGATAGAAACATGTCAAATTTTAAAACAGACAGTTTTATTAAATCGGTATTGAGCAAATAAGCCTGTTTTCAAGACAGATGTGTATGACATGTTGTGGCCACAGTGGTGGGAGCAGGTTCTCCATAAACCTCTAGCAGTAAGAAAATAATTTGTATTTGATTTTTTTCATATTATACACACTAAAAAAGGTTTCATTGTGCAAATTGTTCTTTCAATCTTTTTTTCATGATACAATTGTTAATTATTTTTGTCTTCAAATAAGTTGTTTTAAAAATGAATTTCAGTTGAAAGCACTTCGTAAATAAAACATTTCAAATAAATCCCTCATTTCCACTCCACAGCCTGGCTGCACTTAGAAGACAAACAAATCACTGAGTCAGCTCAGCAGTTACAAGCTGGGGACTGCAGCACTCTGCTTGTGCTCTCTCCAAGCGGGAGATCCTGTCTGTTACTTGTAAGTCTGCTTCTGTAGTCTCAGTGACACCATGATAAAATTCTATTCCAATAGCCATTGGGGTAATAAATTTTAAACTAGTTTATTAGCTACTTTATTGTGTGAATCAGTACTGTTTGCATGATTCATTTTAAAATGTTTTTTTTGCCAAATATGAATAAAATACCTTATGAAAGGAATACAGTATACCTTGGTGGACCAAGCTATAGTGCCAGCATGCTTTAAGTCTGCCTTCATCATTCCGGTCCAAAAGAAGCCTCAAGTCACCTCATTTAATGGCTACCGGCCAGTCGCCCCATCATGAGGAATTGCTTCGAAAGGTTGGTGAAAGAACACATCGTCTCCAGTCTCCCCCCAACATTCGACCCATTCCAGTTTGCCTACCGATAGAACTGCTCCACTGAGGATGCCACCTTCTCCGCTCTTCAACTGAGCCTGGCACGCCTGAAGGAGAAGAACATCTGCGTGCAGATGCTGTTCCTTGACTTCAGTTCAGCTTTCAACACCATCATCCCACAGCATCTCATAGGAACACTGGAACATCCTAGCTTCAGCACATCCCTTTGCAACTGCCTGCTAGACTTACTCACCAACAGACCCCGGTCTGTTCGGGTTGGACAGAACAGCTCTGATGACATCACCCTGTGCACAGGCTCCCCTCAGGGCTGCGTCCTGAGTCCCCTGCTGTTCACTCTGATGACACAAGACTGCGTCCCCAGGTTCACCACCAATTACATTGTGAAGTTTGCAGATGACACTACGGTGGTGGGACTCATCAGAGAGGAAGGGCCTACAGAGGGAAAGTCGAGCAGCTGGTGAGCTGCTGCAGAGACAATAGCCTGATTATGAACACGAAGAAGACGAAGATCATCATCGACTTCAGGAAGAAACGGCCAAGCCACGCTCCACTGCTCATGAACAGATCAGCTTGATGCTCTTTTGCAGCATAATTTTTTTGGTTGGTTTTTCTTTTCTCCTATACTGTTTACATGATGAGAACTGCTGTGCTTTAAATGGTAATGTTTATTTCACTGTTGTAAGCTGCTCATTTCACTGTTTTAAGCTGTAGGCACTGAATTTCGTCTTGTATACACTCTGTGTATACAAAATGGCAATAAAGTTTGTCTAAGAGTCTAAGATATATTACTAACTTTAATGTTTTTGTAGAAAAATTAGTGTTTGTCATGGTTTTGGTTCTGTTTAAGTTATATTTTTGACTTTTAATTGTCTTTTTCCATTTTGTGTTTTTCCCTTGGTTTTTGGTTGAAATTGAATTGTACCTCTTGTTTACCCTCTGTTGCCCTCTTGTGTCAGTCTCCTTCTCTTAGCTCCCTTCTATATTCCTCTGCCCACATCTGCTCCTCGTCTGCTGATCAGTCCTCCCGTACTTTCTGTCTCTCATATAGAGAACCATTTGTTGGTTCCTGTGTGTGTTTTCCCTGGGTCGGCTGGTTTTTGGTATTTCTGTATTTTGTTATTTTGGGACATTTACTTCAGTTGCCACCTTTTTGTTAAATCTACAAAAAACCACACCAGCTTTCGCCTGTGCATTTGGGTGCTCTTCAAACCTACACTCAACCTGACAGTGTTACACTTGCATCAATGCAAACTTTAAAAAAAGAAAGATGGATCTATGGTTTAAATAATTGGAATCTGGACAGAAAATGGCGCTCTACATGCCTACGGGAATCCTAGCTAGTCTGGAAAAATACTTTACTGCTCAATAGGTATAAGAGGACCCTTCGTATAGCAAGAGCAGCATATTTCTCCTCACTGAAAGAGGAGAAGAAGAAGAATCTAAGACATTTTTTTAATACAGTTGCCAAACTCACCTAGAGCCATAGCTCTGTTGAACTGTCTATCCCACCCGCTCTTAGCAGCAATACTTTTATGGGATTATTTATTGAAACAAAAAAGATTAAATCTATTAAAAATAACTTAATTAGCAACCCTCTAACTATGATTGTTTTATCACAGGTAGATGAGGCAGCATCTGAGGTAGTCATAGAATCTGAACTGGGTTTAGACTCTTTTGATCCAGTTGAAATTTCAGAGTTAGCAAAACTAATGACTTCATTTAGGCCCTCAACTTGTATGTTAGATCTAGTTCCAACAAGATTGTTTAAAGAAGCAATCCCCTTAGATATCCTCCTCCATTTTAGATGTGATTTATCTCTGCCTGTTACAGGGATATGTACCAAAGGCTTTTAAGGTTCCTGTAATTAAACCTTTACTTATTAAGAAACTGTCTCTTGACCCAAATGCATTGGTAAATTATAGACCTATATCGAATCTTTCTCTCGTATCTAAATTCTTGAGAAATTAGTTGGCAAACAAGTGTGTGATCAATTACACCAAAATTAACTTTTTGATGAGTTTCATTCAGGCTTTAGAGCTCATCATAGCACTGAAACAACTCTGGTGAAGTCACTAATGATATCCTCGAGGTCTAGGATAATGGATTTTTGTCTGCACTTGTCCTGTTAGATACCAGTGCTGGATTTAACACTGTTGATCATAATATTATTTTAGAAAAACTTGAATATTTTATAGGAATTTGAGGAACAGCACTAGACTGGTTTTAACCATATCTATCGATTTCGGTTTGTTCACGTTAATGACAAAAATTCCTCATGCTCCAGGGTTATCTGTGGAGTACCGCAGGGATCAGTGCTATGACCAAATTTCTTTAGTTTATATACTCTCCCAATCGGTAGAATTATTAGACAGCATGGGGTTAATTTCCACTGTTATTCTGATTATACTCAGCTATACTGTATATGTCTATAAATCCTGATGAAGGTAACTGACAGGTCAACAACCCAAACTGCTCAAAGTGCCATATTGAACCAAAAAAATAAATAAATAAATCTGTCTGGAGCCGCAAAAATGTTAAAGTCTTTTATTTTTGCCTTGTATGGCAACACGGGCTCTAAGTGTAGAAAAGGAGTACATGGGCTTAAATATATAATAAGCATTTATGTTTAAATGTTTATCCTGCAGCAAATGTTACATCGTAGCATGAGGTAAGGGAGGAGCAGTGAACACTCCCAACACGCCGCTTCATCACCCTTCACCGCGAGGTTTAGGTTTTGTTGCATTGATGAAATTATAGAAACACAATAAAGGAATCTTTATATGGTGGACGTGTTTCTGTTTGGAGGAGCTGATTGAGTCACGAGGAACCAAGCAGAACCTGAAATCCATCAGAGCAGAGCTCTCCAACCCTGAAATCCAACATCCTCCGTCACCAGCGTTCCTTTGTGTGATTTATTTTTAGGATTAGGGGAAAAATGGAAGAAAGCTCACATACCTGCATCTGAGCACTACCTGTTTGATCTGTGGACGGTTTTCCATCCTTGCAACAAAACTAGCAGCAGTAGTGGAGTTTGGAGATGCAATCCACTTCTTAAATATATCTTTGCGCTCCTCTAATTTATGCAGTTCTGCAATCGCACTTTATCTCTCACACCCAGCTTGGTGGTCGGCTGCATATTTAGCATGCATTCCTTGGAAATGTCTTTCAAAATGTTCCTTTTATTTTTTGATAACCTCTCACTACAAAGCAAAAATGCAGGCAATCCTTCCGCAATGATAACGAAAGCAAATGATTCAGTCTATTATTAGGATCTTTTCTTATCAGCTATCTTCATTTTTTCCCTTAGGCATCCATGGTCTGAGACACACCTGCAGCTTTGTTTGCCTGGCACGGCGCTGCACTGGTTGCAAGTTATGACCACTGATCTCTATGGCTATGACGCAAATTATTGTTTAAATTTATTTATAGTACAAATGTTTACAGCTTTGGAAAATATAATTCATTTTTCTTTTACCTCCTGCACACCATATTAAAACAAAACAAGAAAAAAAAAAAATAGATTTTCATAAATTTTTTAAAAAGCTCCAGGTAGCTGCAAGGGGGACGCTAAAGAGCCGCATGAGGCTCCGTAGCCGCCGGTTGCCGACCCCCGAGCTAACCCATTACATAGATTACAGGCATTTCTTGAAGAAATGAAAACCTGGATGACTATGAACTTTCTGCTCCTCCATCACTAGAATATTACAAAAAATAGATGGTCTTATTTCCATTTTGTGTTCTAGTTATTTTTAATTGTATTTGAGTTCTTAGAAATTTAAGTCTCCTTTTCCCCAGCTTTTCTTGCCTCCTCTATTCACACCTGCTCCCAATCTGTTGATTAGCCTGGTCTTTGTTTCTCTCTCCCAATTATTCTCCTCCTGCTCAGTCAGTCTTTGCTGGTTTGTCGTCATTACTTTGTCCCCTTCTTGTTGTGAGTGTTCCTGGTTTTCAGCATTTTTGGATTTTTGTGGATTTATGTTTTGGGATTTTTTCCTCAGTTAAACTTTTTTTTATTAAACCTTCAAGTAACCACCTCAAGCTTTTGTGTCTGCATTTGGGTCCTGTCAAACCTCCACCCCCCACTTGACACTCTCCTATGGAACCAACTACCAGCTTTAGTCTTGAGCTATCTCTATAGTTATGCTGCTATGAGCTTAGACTTCTGGTGGACATAGGGATCTTCATTCTATTTTTATTCTATTCAGTATTATTGCAGGAATAATTATATTCCCATCAACATGCCAGAATGACGCTCAGGTAAGAAAAAATACAGGCATAGCTGGTAATATATATCTAAGAAGATCAGTGTAGAAACTTTATTCAGTTACCCTGGTTCTGTTAGAATGATCACGCCAAAATGTCTCTGTTCTATTATGAGCATGTGGTAGGATATTCAAAACACTTTCAAGTTTTACAGTTTACATAGCATTTCTTCCAGTATTGAGAAAATGTGTGTCAAATTTGCAAGCATTTAGAAAATAGAAATTATTTTTGATCAACCTTCTGACCCTAAACAGAAAATTAGTCATAAGATTTAATATTAGGCCGTTAGATGAAAAAATAAATGTAGACATATTGTTTTACATTATAAATTGACATAATTAAGTGAGTTAACATTGCAACTGTATTCTAATTTATTGAAATATCCAGTTAAAACACTGAGGAACTTGTGCATGGCATATGATTATGTACTAGGGTAAAATAAACAGTTTGCAGCCAAATAGTTATACATTGTAGCAACATCATGAATAATTCAGGAGGTTGTTTACATAAACCATCCATTAAGTAGACAATGAACTGGACCCTTCAGATGCATGAGCAGGAGGTAATACTTGTGTTGTAATAATAAACCAAGGATACACTGCATATGCAAACTCTGACTTGTGGGAAACTCAGAGGAACTTATTGCTTTTCTGGTAATGGCATCCCATTTTGTAGATATTAAACAATTTGAAACACTTCAAAAAAGATGAAAGAGTTAATACCAAAAAAAAGAAAAAACAAAGAACATAACATGTAAAAGAAATATGCTTTCCAAGTTCCATACTACTAATTGACTGATTGCATATGTATTAGTGCTATCATGAATAGCAATATGTAAATCACTAGCCACATACAGTACAATTAAAGTGACATTATGTTAGCTTCTACTGAAAAATATCTTTAAAATAACATTTTCATTTGATCCTTTATGAAAAACACATCTATTGATGAGCAGTCACCTCAGTAGTTCAGCGCAGATGCATCTATAAGTCGTATGTAGCCTATTTTCCTGAATTTACTTTAGATTGGAAGTTCCCACGCTCTTCGGTGGATGTGACATCAAGCATGTCCATGTTGAATAGATCTGACATTGCAAACAATAAAAGCATTACATTCAAATGGAATTTTGCAGATACTCAGAAGTGACTGGCATCCATCTCAACTCCGACACCAATGGCAACTCCACGTAAGGTAAAAAAAAAGTAAAAAGAAACCCTTGTTATGTACAAGTGTGAAATACAAGAACAAGCAGAAGAGTGCTGCAGTTCTGTTTTTGCCACAAGTGGCAATTGCAGTAGAAACTTCATAATGCATCTTGAAGTAAAAATTACAGATAAATAGATTTTTATTAGCTAATGGTTTGTTATCAGAATAAGTTTAATTGGCTAAGCTTGTGTGCACACAAAAGAAATTTGACTTCCGATTGAAATGCCCCTTGTGCAGTATAAATCTATAAACTTGAAAGGTAATAGTGATAAAAGAGCAGTATGTAAGTCTAAGCTCTGCATTTTGGTATATTTATAGCAAAGAAACAAATATGTATAGAAGAGAAGCAAAGTGATTTTCTGATTTTTGTGCAACAATGCATGTTAGTGTAGCTGATTTCTCATGCTGTAAATTTTTCAATTTTTTTTTGTCAGAGTGCCAGATGAAATAAAAAGAAAAGAAATCTCTTTGATTATTGTTTTTTATAAAACTGCGCTCTGCAGAAACGACTTAAAGGTAAAAGTCTTAGCAGTTTATATCTCTCATGTATGGGGTCTGCAGAAAGGTTAGCTGAGAGGTTAGCTGTCCTATTATTGACCCTAGATCTGGAACTTGGATAGGGTGTTTTTTTTTTTTTGGGGGGGGGGGGGGGGGGGGTCTTAACCTTTTCTGTATTGTGGATATGCCAAACTGATGTAGAAATACAGAACAGCCTGAATTATTATGGTTTTGTGGATGACCAGAAGCTGTTGCAGTATGTTGTGCTTGTATTTATGTGAGTTGCTGAAGGTAGTAGAGTCTCTTCAGGGCTGCCTTTCGAACAGTGTCTACGTGTGAGGTCCAGTTTAGGTCTTGAGAAGTGGCTGTTCCCAAAAATCAAAAGTGAATTTCAGTAGATATAGTGAGGGGAATTCTCCTAATTTAAGAGTTACCTCTACAGTCATGAGGGGTTAAGCTCCAGCAGGCTCTGATCACACCAGTGCACTAGTCGACCCAGCTCCTGTCTGTATGCAGGCTCATTACTGTTCTGGATCAGACCAATTACAGGTGTGTCATTTTCAAACTTCAAGAGTTTCACATATTGGTGTACTGAGCTCCACTTCTTTGTGTACCGAAAGAATAGGATTGGGGTGAGAAAGTAGTCCTTTGGCATTAGTTTTGTTAGTTCGTGCACTAGAGAAAATGCTCTCCAGATGCTTCACCGAATGCACAGAACTCTGTGCTGATTAGCTTTTCTTAAGAACAATGAAGTGTGTAAAAAAGAAAAACAATAGTAAAACTGAACTTGAAATTTAGACCTGACAGTAAGATTTGTCAAAACCAAAATTTCAAATTAATACAATTTAAGATTATCAAATAGTTATCAGATCATCTCAATCAGATTTACAATATTAACTATAGTTTGAACTTACATCATTTCACATTTTATTTTGAATTTGACAAATACAGATTTGCTCTGGGTAATTCAAATTCAGTTACTAATGGCACCAGTTTCTGGCCATACAACAAGCTCCCCTTAGCATTGAAAACCCAACAAGTGGAAATCAAATGAAAATCAAAGTACTAAAAAAAAAAGATTAGAATGTATACTTTCTATGTCCCTGTTATATTTAGTGTGAAGTATAAGTGTACAGTAACTACAGAAATATAAACAAATAAGCCACAAATATAAAAAGCATTCTAAACAGGTGCATGCATCAATGAAGCTGCTTGATAAAAAAGATGTGGAAGACGATTGGCAGACGATTTTCTGGCAAGGAAAGCCATAAAATCGCACACCTTCTCTAGCACTACTGTAACCAACCCCATTATTGTCTTGGTATTTAAAAGCCAACCATAGGTATTCTACCTGCGTTGCATCATCATTACTATTGCAGTCATTTGTTGTAAAGTGCTCCAGATGGTATATTAATCTGCTCTTTTCTCTGTCTTGGCAAGTATGTGCAGTTTTATCTTAATAAATAAGTATTAATTATGTAATTGTATTTACCTGTGAAAAGTACTGTGATGATTTGGTGCAAATATATTTACCACTGATATAAACCACATTCATTTCATCCCTTTTGCAATGTAGTATTTTTCAAAGGCTGTAAAATTATTATGTGATTAAATACGTCCCATTCAACCTTTCCAGCACCTACATTGTTGGTGTGTGACTGTAACAATGGTCACATGAACTACTGTATTAATTCTGATAACATCCACTGCTTCCTGAAGCTTTATCTACAAGGGGTTGCTACCAAAGAGACACATGTAAATTAAAACATAGTTCATTTTGTTTTGACTGACTGTGAGGTTCCCAGGACTCAAAGTAGAGATAGACAACAATATCTGAGGTGGGACATGAGAGAAAACATTGTGTGATTCATCTTTCTAATACAAAGAGAAGAAAATAAAAGGTTCACAGAAGTGAAGTAATCAAAAGCAATGACAGCTGTAAAGCAGAAAAGAACAAATAAAAGCTGACACGTCAAAGAAAAAAAAAAACCTTAGTTGGAAAATTTAGGCATGGCAAAACAGCCAAGAAATAGAACCATACACACAAAGAAGTAGGTTGTTGGGATCCTCAGGCTTGCCCACCTGAGGGCGCCGAGGATCCCCTTCTGCTCTTTGTTATTTTCCCTTAGGGCTGGAGTTACTGTTGGGATCTGGAGATTACCCTCTGCCTCCAGCAGAGTGCGCCGTGGGTCTTCTGGAGCTGGAACCTTCCAGCACACCTGATTTCCATCTACTCATCAGGAGACCTCCACTTTATAAGCTTCTGCCAGACCTTGCTTCCACGCCGCAGTGTTGATCTTAGTTGGAAACCTGTCTCTTCGTGAAGCTCTGGATGAGCTTAAACCTCCTGTCTCTTCGTGAAGCTCTGGATGAGCTTAACCTCCTGTCTCTTCGTGAACCTCTGGATGAGCTTAACCTTCCTAGCCTGCCCTCGCGAGCCAAACTTTGGGAGAGCTGCCTCACTGAAACCCTGTCTCTGGCCTGAAGCTCTGGGAGAGCTGCATCACAGGAAACCTGCATCTAGTCTGAAGCTCTAGGTGAGCTTAACCTGCTATCTGCCCTGGTGAGCCAACCTGAAGATTCCTATGTGGATTTAACCTGAAGACTTCTATGTGGAGTTTACATGAAGGTTCTTATGTGGATATTCCCTGTTGTTCTCTGCAATGAGCTGGAAGCTCAGCCTGAAGAATCCTATGTGGATATTTCCTGTTGTTCTCTGCAGTGAGCTGGAAGCTCAAATCAAGGTCTGCCATGCTAAGCCTGAAGGTAGGTGCTTAGCTTCTCATGAACTCTGCTAACCAACAGTCTCCAGTCCCAGTCAAGACTTCAGTGACACACTCTCTGAACTTATTATCCCCTCATGTTTCAGAACTTTAATAAACGTTTGAACTTTTTCCCTGCCTCCTCCGTGTGTGTTCTGCATCTTGGGCTTGCCTAGATTACCCATCATGAAAGAACACTGCGGCCAAACACAAAGCCCAGCAGATCACCTCCGTCGGTGGATTGAGGAACCTGTTCCAATGCCTGATTCTCTAGCCACTGAACCAGTAATCCATTCAGGAACTCTAATCTTTCAACCAGTTAGCCTTTTGCCAGAATCAGCTGGTAATCCTGTTAGTTTAGCTCCAAAGACCCCTCGGCGTAAGAAACGGCGTCGCCTTAAATCAGCTCTGTGCCGTCTAGAGACCCCTGGGTCAGCTCTGTGCCGTCTAGAGACCCCTGAGTCAGCTCTGTGCCGTCCAGAGACCCCTGAGCTTAAACTTAAGAGGGCTTCAGAATTTGGTGTTGGTGAAAATGTGCCTCTAAGAGCCTCTCAGCAGGGGCCACAAACCGCCAAGAGCCCTCTACAGACGCTTCAAGCCACCTCAGAGACTGAACATGTGCATCCATGGGTGGTTTCCCCTGTTCCTGAGACGGAACCACAGTCGGTGGTTTCTCCAGTTCCTGAGGTGGAACCACAGTCGGTGGTTTCTCCAGTTCCTGAGGTGGAACCACAGTCGGTGGTTTCTCCAGTTCCTGAGGTGGAACCACAGTCGGTGGTCTCTCCAGTTCCTGAGGTGGAACCACAGTCGGTGGTCCTTCCAGTTCCTGAGGTGGAACCACAGTCGGTGGTCCTTCCAGTTCCTGAGGTGGAACCACAGTCGGTGGTGTCTCCTGTTCCTGAGGTGGAACCACAGCCCCTGGTGGAACCACAGCCCCTGTCTCCAGTCCCAGTCAAGACTTCAGTGACACATTCTCTGAACTTATTATCCCCTCATGTTTCAGAACTTTAATAAACGTTTGAACTTTTTCCCTGCCTCCTCCGTGTGTGTTCTGCATCTTGGGCTTGCCTAGATTACCCATCATGACATAGGTGAGGAACGGTAAGAAAGATAAACTTCTTAACTAAAGAGCTACAACTGAGATAACGTAGCCTGAAGTGACCCAAATCCGTTTTTTTCGGTGACTAGCCAAGGACCAGCCAAGGGCCAATCAAGGAAAGTGGGGAAATTTTGAATGGCTATTACTGTATCTCATCTTTTCATGGCAGTCTGAAAAACACAGATAGATAACCTAAATCTAAACCAAAAAAGTGTATTTAAAAAAAAATGTGGAAAAAAATATACCTTTCTGGGTATAAAATGACTCAACTAAAGACTGATGTTTTGCCTCCTTAATCTCATGACCTCTACTGATGGTGGTTTGAGGGCACAGATATTGCTTTACTAGCTTCTGCTGAAACTTTAGGAGTTATAAGGCCTCAGTATAATTCTTCTATGGGAAAACAAAATAGTTTTGCACCACTCTGACAACATGATCAGATCTGATTGTAGCAATGTTTCGGCCTTCCCATTGGGAATGGGACCTACTTTCCTCATAAACCACTCACTGCCATGTGAGAGGAGTCTTGAAGTCTATATAATGTCCAGCGCTTGCAAACGTGATGAAACAATTCACTGTTGCATCAGGAATACTTTTGGACTCACATCAGACATCTGTCACCTCCGCCAGCTTCCTTAACACCGGGTTGTGTTGCCACCTTTAGCTACCCTAAAACAGTAGTGTCAGTGTTTTCATTGCTAAGGACTTAAGAGGCTTTTGCTGAACTGTGTAGCCCTGAATGCATCTATGCCTCGGAGCCTCTCTTCCAGTTCTTATTCTAAGAGCAATCTACTTAGTATAACCATTTGAAAAATCTATAGAAAAGGACTATTAACAAGAGTGAAAGGTTTAACCGAATTTATTCCAGATCAGACTGGTATAGAACGGACTCGCACAATTGAGGGCTCAACTCAGCAGCAGAAATGAGCCCTGAAAATGGTAATCTCCTGCTCCTTATAGCTGATATTTCTATGTGTTGTATCAGGTTTAAATTTAGTTCTGCGTTTCGTTAGGGCTGGGCGATATGACCTCAAACCAATTTGATGATAAATTGGGCAGTTTTACAATAAATGCACCGGCTCCTCTATCAGAAATAAAAGCATGTGCAGGAAATGCAACAGCAAGAAAGGCAGTATTGTACCCATTCAGGTTTAAAGATTCAACAATGTCTTTTTGAACAGTAAAAGATTTTTACCTCTCCTGCAAATATTTTCATGCAAAGGTAATGGAGCCTTTTGCAGTGGTGGAGGATGGATGTGTCACTTTGGGTAGTCCCAAAAGTTTTCAAGTTTTTTTTTTGCTCAAAAACTATGCCGTAATTTTTGGTGCTATCGAACTTAGCGTGCAGTGATAACAACGTGGATCGTTTAAACTCGTACACTCTCACTCAAAACTGTTCTGCCGCATCGTCTGACAACGCGCTCTCAACTTCTTGACTGCATGCTTAGCTTCATATTTGCTCTTGCTAGGCTCCACAGGATTGATTGATGTAATTTTGTTTACAGCTGTGTTAAGACACTTCCTCACAGGGCTCATCCACTCCTCTCTTTGTTTACGCTTCTGACTAGATTGGTGGAGTTACATGATTGCACACACACTGCAATGTTTTAAAGGGGAAGGGAATACCAGCCAACCTCACACAAGAAAACGACAGAATTAAGTTTATTTGCTTTAGCGACATGGGAATATTGTCGCTGGTTATCATAGTTACTGATGGTAATGCTAAAAATTTGGTTTATCCCCTAGCCCTACATATCAGTTTCTGACAAGGCATCAAAACCCTGACATTGTTCCCTACTGCATCCCTGCCTTGGGGTTATAGATGTGTTCTTGTTTACCTTCTGGCCTCTGGAATGTACTGTTATTTGTGCATATTGTTGCGTCTGTCCACTGGTGTATTAACACTTCTCTAAATGTGGGGCCTCGGATCTCTGTTGTCTGTCCATGTCTACCTTAGGTGTGACCTGCTGCCGGCAGAGCCCGCAAGCTTGCCTCTACAGCCCCATAAGTCTTCAGAAGTATAGCTACTGGGGTTAGGTCCTTCTGGGGACTGGCCCCAGGGGGCCTCTCGCGTGCCCTTCTCAGGTGGGTACCTCTATGGCGGAGCTGGGCTCTCTACGGCAAGTCTGGGGTCTCTAACACCTGCAATTGAATATATTCTCCTTCTGAAGAAGCTTGTAAACCCATTATACACATGCATAATCATTCACACCAGGTGTTTGATTCAAGGTGACAATGATACACACTAATGCAAGATACTAAGCTGCAGCTACAGATATATGCAACTCTGAACAAAATTATTATAGTATTATTTCATTATTATATTAGTATAAATAATAATTGTAGGTTTGGCTATATATATATATATATATATATATATATAGCCAAATATATATATATATATATATATATATATATATATATATATATATATATATATATAGTAATTTGGTGTCTATGGGATACTGCTTTATTGTTGTGGCTGGTGTTTTGCATTTTATTGTTGTTGTTTTCTTTCCCTCTTATTTTATGCAGGTGCAGAAACGGGCTACTTGAGCCACTGTATATTTTCTAGGTTGTTTGTCTTGTTTTTTCTTTCTCTTTTTTCTTTCATTTATCTCTTTCTCTTACCCATTTTGTGTCCCCTTAATTGTTATCCGCTCCCTCTTTCTCAGCTCTCTTTGTGTCTTCAAGTACATTTCATATGATTGTATTCCCTAAACGATCTTTAATACACATTCACACCTAATAACTAAGCAGAACCTTTCGGGAACAACAATAAAGGTCTATTTGTGAAAGCAAATCTTTCGGGTTATAATCTGGTTTCAGTACACCAATTACCAGAGCTTTATTGACAAAACAGGACACAGATAAAAAAAAGCTAAATGTGGCTGAGGCTGAACTTAAACTGTGCTCAGAAAACAAAATGAGAGGACGAGGGGCGGGTCTGCTAATCACTGTTGTTCAGTCCGTGGGGAATTCAGCAAGGCAGAGATCTGAGTGAATCGGAGCAACAGCATTGATTTATTTTCCTCTGACAATCTTGAAAACGTTTATATCATATAGTTACAATCATAGTGAGCAACAAAGTACTGCTAAGTATTCTGAGAGATACAATGTTCTTTAGTTTTCTGTCTCTATACTGTGTCTTGCATCTAACAGCTCTTTGAAAGAATCTTGTGAATTCTACAGGTAATCTTTCAAACTGTGTTATATGTGGATTTCTTTTTTCTCAATCGTGACAAGCGTCAAGTAACAATGATCCAGTCATTGTCATGTGTGGACACAACAGTGGTCCATCCTTTCAGTCTCTGAGCTGTTTTACTGTATGCCTGAATGATTCATAGGTCTGACCCTTTTTTCTAAGTCACCCAAGAAAAAGTATAAAGAAAATCTTTGAAAAACTTTTAGAGAATCAAAATGTGGCTAAGGTCACATCAAAAAGTATAAAAAAGGATCTGTCTTATTGGAGGTAGACAAAAAAGAGGGACGACTCAAGATTTCTATTCAATAGCATAAATATATCCCAAAATGCAGAACACTAAAGGACTTATTCATATAAAAATTTAACCAAGTTCACTCTTTGCCAATTTGACCTCTAATTGATTTTTTTTTCTCCTTCCTCAAAGAGATTATTCATAATTTTAATAACTGCACCTTAAAATGGCAGACTACTCTATTTTTAATAGCTAAAGAGGTCACATCCGCAGAAACTATGAACCTTTTACCCTCGCAGCATGTAAATGTTATTAATCCTCAAAGTCTTGCCCCCTAGAGTGATTGAGGTGTTTACTGCTGTGCATATGTTTTATAAATCAGCAGCCGGATAGCACCTGCTTAGCTTCCCATTTTTCCGTATTAAGCTTGGCAGAGTGATAGAGTACATAGTAATAGATCAATATTCACCCTCATGCACACATACACACCACTAGAGCACTAAACCATTGAGACCACACCTGCACACAGCAATGCAGGAAAGGAAATGCACATAAACATCAATAAACAAGCACAACTGAATGAATTTGCATGTGGGGTTGGGGCCTGTTAGCCCATTTTCCAGGTTATGAGATGATTAGCATCCCATTAACAAGAGTTTTCCTGCCCTGCACAGCCTCCCTTTATGCCATAGGTGCTCTGGGATGATGAAGCATTGTTATCAGGGGCCATGAATCATCCTCTTCCCCAAATTAAACATGTAACGTCATAAACATATTAAGGCAAAGCTGCAGCCCAGGATGGATGTGTGGGCAGGAATATATGTGAATGTGTGCGCGTGTTTGACAGAGTGCCTAGTGTCCCAGTTAAGTGTAATAAAGTACAAGACTAAAATAATGTGATGAGTTAAATGAGAAGAGCATCCATGCATTTAAGTCCCTCAATAGCCTCCACCCTCCATATCCCTGTGTCTCTCACCTCTCTCCATACCCCTCCCTTGATATCCATGTACTTTTATGTGTGGGTGTGTGTGTGTGTGTGCGTGCATGCGTGTGTGTAGAGAGTTGGGCTAGGAGGTAATGTGATTCGACTGGAGCGATTAATCTTGCTCAGGTGAGAGTGCAATGGGAGCAACAGGGAGGGCAACAGGCAGAGGGGAGATGGGCAGGAATAGTGGTTTAAAAGTAAGTCTGGAGAGAAAAAAACAAGTAAGGGAGGAATGCAGTAAAGTACTGTCAGTGATTTCTCCCTTATTGTTCAACTAAGTCAGCTGCTTTCCTTGTGCACATCCTGCTACAAGTTTTGTATATTGTTTTGGACATTTTCCTGGAAAACCTTTATGATGTAGCCACTCATCTCTACTTCGGTGAAACCTCTTAAACAACTTGTTGAGCGCCTTTATTTTCACTGTGATGCAGCGTCCTTTGTGCAATTTTACACTCCACCATACCTTGGAGTACTTGTTTTTAATGACTGTTGCTATGCTACATCATTCTCTTTAGGGTGAATTTGGATCAAATGCAGTGTCTGGGGCAACGGCGGTAGATTTACATAGTATCCCAAACCTCATGGTGAAGGGTGGTGAAGGGGTGAAAGCTGTCAGTGCACCGCTCTCACCTCGTACTACTTGATAGAACTGATGTGCCAGGGACTGGTATTGTTTGTGATGTAGGTTAAATAAGTGAAGCCAAGATAATGCTTTTTTAGTTAATATAAAACATAGAGGAAATAATGTTAACAATTGATGAAATAAGGAATGCTCCTAAGAGGTTTTTAATTGGCTTTTTAAAAAGTCCAGCACAGACCTCGGCCTGTCGCTGCCACTAATCAGCTATGGTGCTCTTTGCACAGGTAGATCTATCGGGAAGTACCACTGAATTCGTCCATCATCCAGATGCAGCTCCAGATGAACCAAAGTGGACTACTTTTTCAGCGCTTCTGGGGCTTTTCCAAACACTGACGGTCTTCCAAAGCCGATTCAAAAGTTGTGCTTAGAAAGCAATTTAGCAGCAGTCAGTTATGTTACATTTCACCCCTGCTTGTATTGTGAAGTGCCGCCTGCGAGACCTTAAATGCAAATACGATGGGGTTGCCAGGGGTAACGGCAGACCCAAAATGAAGGATCTGGGAGGCTGAACTAATAAATATTTTTGAAACTATCATTGCGCCCACTAGGTTAACACACCCTATACTCGGTGCCAGCACAGGACTCAAGCATTATGCTATGCAACAACTTCATATTCTGAAACCGCAGCCCTAACATCTGCTCGGATGGCGACATCACTGGTCAAAAATAAAAATGATTTGATCTCAGACAAAACATGTGGCACAAACGGTAGTTTTACCTGCACATATCAATTTGCATTCTATTCGGAGCTTGATAGGGGGGATTTTACTTTTTTGTAGATTTATTTTTGTCTAGGTTTTAAAAATGATTAAAGAACGACGCACTAAACATTCAGTCTATTTGCTGATTTTTTTCCACATAGGTGGGGCATCAGCTTTGGGCAGCTGAAGCTCCTCCTAATTGATGAAGCGGTCCAGGGTGTAAACACTGTGCATCTGAAATGCATAGCGGTGAACTCCCTGCGGTATTGGACAATTACAGCTGACACAGCCCTTGGGCTGAATGCACCTTTAAACATGCTTACGCCTGTGTGTTTGATTGTTTTATTCTGTGTAGTTGAGGACATTGCCACAGCTTTGATAAAATAAGCAACATCCGTGATTCAATCTATGACCCTTCGTTATAGTCCCTTATGTTATTTATGGAACATTGTGCCTAATGGCAGCTTGATAAGCAATATCTCAAACACCTGTATATTGACTGGGCAGGGTCCCATTCAAGTTCTGGCGGTTGATTTGTTACTGTTGGCCTGTCAAGGTCTTGGCCTTTGGTGCACACAGGAGCAATTTAAAGCAGCAAGAATGATTGTCAGAACCTTTAAAGTTGACCCCATGGTTCTAAACAGGAAATGGTGGAATAATGTGTCGGAATACTGGTTGGCAGAATGAATTCTTTCATCTGAGAAGAACAAGATCAAAGCATATATGTCTTTTGCTTATATGCAGGAAGAAATGTGTTGAAATGTCTTATAATCTAATGTCTAGAAAAGTTAAGTGTAGGCTTCCTCAAATCCAGCCCCGTAAGGTCTAGTATCCTAAAGAGGTATCTGCTTCCACACCTGGATAAAAAAGCAGAATTATCTTCAGTATAGTTCAAGTTCTGTTGCACCTTGTTAACTAAATGAATATTTTATACTGGTATATTAAATCAGAGACACATTTGACGGTTTTTAGGACACCAGCCCTCAAGCAGCGTGATTGATCTAGTGTTTAAAAAAGAATCTGAAAAGACAGATTTTGTTTGGAGGTACATCTAAATTCTAGTCCCCACTTATGGCCATAATTATTTAAGACAAATGCAGAAAGAACACTCAAATATACATAAAGGAAATCCAAATCATATCTTACAGTCTTTTTTCAGGCAGACCAAGCAATTTACACTAGCATCACGGGCTGGTTGGTAGGAAGAACTCTGGGTTTTTCTTTCAGGACTAGTAACAGCATTGTGTGGCTTTCTCTTACTATGGCCACAAAGATACAAAACTGAGATTTTATTAATTTTCTTTCATATTTTGTAGTTCTCCCTCTATTTGCTAAGTATCCTGTAACACTTTCTCATATTCTTGATTTTTAAAACGAATAGACATTTTTCAACAGAGCTAGCTGTCAGTTTTAAAGCAACCATTTCTAGTTCAGAGAAAATTTTGTGGATACATGTTAATTAAGAGCATTTTTATACATTTTGTACATTAAATATGAAAATATATTCATATAATTGTTGATCTATAACTAGATGTGTTGTTTAATTTCTGATCATGTTTCATTTTATATATTTTAAAAAGGTAATGGCATAGTGAAAGTAACACATTTTGCAAATATCAATATGCAAACAATACCTTAAGCAAAGAAGCATTGGCGTTAGTGGCTGTAGTACAATGCTGGATGTGTGCTAATTTCTTAATTTGATTTCTCTCCTCAAATAGAGCAAATAATTTGTTTAGGGGACCACAATTTGCCTTAATTAGCTGGTAAGCTTCTTGGCAGTGGTGATGTGGATAAACAGTGAACAGAAACTGAAGCCTAATCACTGTGTTTGTTGAACTTCTGCAGAGACACATACAAAGACTTTTTTTTTTTTTTTACCTCCAGTGAGTTTTTAAATATTCCTTTAAAAATCGAATTTAAAATTATTACCTTACAACGTAAATATATCTTTACATGAATGCTTTAAACTTTGTAAGTTTGTAGTATTAGTTTAATGACTTTGCATATAACATACTGCTTTATCAGTTGTTATCTTTTTTTTACAGTACAGATTTATTGCAGAGTGCAAACATTACATTTCTGATCCATTTAAAATAAAGGTTGAATGTGAAAGTTTGATAAATTAAACAAACGAGCACTTTGGGTGCAACTGTAAAATCCCAGATGGTGTCATGATGGGTTTCAGAAAAGCCCAGTATGCAGAACACCATGGAAACAGATGAAAAGTTTAACACGTTTTATTGAGCACAAGCACATGGAATAAACACAGGAACTGGTTCAGGCCTGGGGGCAGGTTCACTGGAGTCTTTGAGGATGACACTTCAGTTAGCTTGGGAGCAGATGAGTCTGAGTTAGAGAGTTTCAGATTTATACCTTGAGGTGTCCGGGTTTGGCTTTGAGAGAGGAACTGTTGGGTCCAGAGACTGTTTAGTTCAGCAGAGTCCAATAACCGCTTCAGCGTCTTACTTCTAGCGTGAGGGCAGACCTTGGCTTTGGGTTTCCAGCTCTTAGTCCAGAGCTGCATGAGAATCCAGAGAAGGGTCTTCAGGTTTGGCTCAGAGGGCTGGCTCGGCAGGTTAAGCTCATCCAGAGCTTACAAAGAAAAACTGGATTCCTGAAAGCAGAGACAAAGAGGGATTAGAATCCAATCAGGAATCAGGAGCAACAAAGGTTCTCAGAAGAAGCTAGGCTCAGGTGCTAACCAAACTGGATAAACACTGCGGCGTTGCGGCAAGGTCTGAAGGCAGGTTATATACTGTGGATCCTCTGATGATGAGATGCGCCTCAGGTGTGTCGAAGGCTCAGCTCAGGAGGATCCACGGCGGACTCTGCTGGAGAAAGGTGGAACTTCTCCAGATCCCAACAGTACCCCCCTCTCAACGACAGCCTCTTGGCGGTCCAGAAGACGTCGAAGGGAGGGAGCGCTCATACTCCTCGATCAAAGATGGGTCGAGGATGTAGGAGCCAGGAACCCACTGGCGATCCTCCGGACCGTAGCCCTCCCAATCGACGAGGTACTGCCAACCGCGACCTCGCCGACGGGAGTCCACGATCCGGCGGACGGTGAAGGCCGGATGTCCATCGACGTCCAGGGTGGGTGGAGGGGAGTCGGATGGTGGGCACAAAGGACTAGAGATGACTGGTTTGACCTGAGAGACGTGGAACGTGGGATGGATGCGAAGAGTCGGGGGAAGTTGCAGGCGTATGGCTGACGGATTGATAACCTGGGCAACTTTGTATGGACCAATGTATCTAGGTGAAAGCTTGCGAGACATCCCCTTGAGAGGGATGTCCCGAGTGGAAAGCCATACCTCTTGTCCAACCGAGTACTCTGGGGCAGGACGTCTCTTTGAGTCAGCGAAGCGTTTCGTAGTTTCCGAGCAACGATTGAGTGAAGCGATGGTGTCTCTCCAGATGCGTTGACATCGACGGATGTGTTGCTTGACTGATTGCACCGAAATCTCTCTCTCGTCTGCAGGAAAAAGTGGAGGTTGATAACCAAGACTAACCTGAAATGGTGACTGGCCGGTGGAAGCTGACTTGAGAGAGTTGTGGGCGTATTCAATCCATGTGATGTATTGGCTCCAGTCGGTGGGGTTATTGGAAGTGAGACAACGAAGGGTAGATTTGAGCTGCTGGTTCATTCTTTCGGTTTGACCGTTAGACTGTGGATGATAACCTGAGGTGAGTGAAGACTTACAGTTGAGTGCTGAACAGAAAGCCTTCCAGACTTGAGAAACGAACTGGGGTAAACGGTCCGAGAGAATTTCTTGAGGGATTCCATGAAGACGAAAGACGTGTTTAACCAGGAGCTGGGTGGTTTGACAGGCCGTGGGAAGTTTCCTGAGGGGGATCAGATGGCAAGATTTTGAAAATCGGTCGACGATGGTAAAAATTGTGGACATACCTCGGGAGATGGGAAGACCAGTGACGAAATCAATAGCGATGTGAGACCATGGACGCGTGGGAACAGGAAGAGGATGCAACAGACCTGAGGGTGGTTGATGTGAGGTCTTATTTCTGGCGCAGGTAGAACAAGCCAAAACATATTCCTTGACATCCTTGTGCAGGGTAGGCCACCAGAAACGTCTAAAGATTAAGGCGATGGTTCTGCTCACCCCCGGATGAGCGGAAAATTTGGCTGTATGCATCCACTGGATTAGGCGAGATCTGACAGAAGAAGGGACATAAGTTCGGTTTGGAGGACCGTTACCTGGGTCAGGTTCAGAAGCCAGGGCAGAGTTAATAAGATCGGTGATCTCCCAGGTAACCACTCCAACAGTGCAGGAAGCAGGAAGGACAGGTTCAGGCGTCTCGGATTGATCAACGGAATAAAGACGAGAGAGAGAATCGGGTTTGATGTTCTTGGATCCGGGTCTGTAAGAGATTATAAGATTGAAGCGAGAGAAGAAAAGAGACCACTTTGACTGACGAGGATTGGCTTGTTTGGTAGACTGGATGTAGGCTAGGTTCTTGTGATCAGTCCATACAAGAACCGGGTGCTCAGCTCCCTCAAGCCAGTGTCTCCACTCCTCCAATGCCAGTTTGATGGCCAAGAGTTCGCGGTCACCAACGTCGTAGTTTTGCTCAGCAGGGGAAAGTCTACGAGAAAAGAAGGCACATGGGTGAACTCTTTGATCTGTGTCGAGTCTTTGGGATAATACTGCTCCTACACCAGTCGGAAGCGTCCACTTCAAGGATGAATTGCTTGGTTGGATCGGGCTGGATTAACACAGGGGCTCTGGAAAACAAAGTCTTAAGTTTGTCAAATGCATTTTGTGCTCCGGGGGTCCACTGGAAGGTCTTTTTGACTGAAGTTAGAGGAAGAGCTGTCTGACTGTAATTCCTGATAAATCTTCGGTAGAAATTGGCGAAACCCAGGAATCTCTGCAGCTGTTTACGTTTTTCAGGTACCGGCCACTCCAAAACTGCTTTTATCTTTTCTTCAGAAGGCTTAACCTGCCCGCCCTCGAGCACAAACCCGAAAAAGGTGACCGATTGTTGATGAAACTCGCATTTTTCGGCTTTAACAAAAAGTTTGTTTTCTAATAATCTTTGCAGGACCAGGCGGACATGTTTCTTATGTTCAGAAAGATCTTTAGAATAAATCAGGATGTCATCGATGTAGACGAAAACAAATACATTTAAAAAGTCTCTGAGAACATCGTTTACCAAGGCTTGAAAGCATGCAGGGATGTTAGTGAGACCAAAAGGCATGACTAGATATTCGAACTGGCCTAAGGGAGTCTTAAAGGCTGTCTTCCATTCATCTCCATCTCTTATCCTGAGAAGGTGATAAGCGTTCCTTAAGTCGAGCTTAGTAAAGACAGTAGCCCCTTGTACTGATTCGAAGGCTGATGCTAGCAATGGAAGTGGGTACTTATTCTTAACAGTTATTTGGTTCAGGCCTCTGTAGTCGATACAAGGTCTTAGTGAACCATCCTTTTTGCCAACAAAAAAGAAACCAGCACCCAGCAGAGAAGAAGAGGGACGGATTATCCCAGCAGCTAATGACTCGTTAATATATTTCTCCATTGTCTCACGTTCTGGTTTGGAAATATTGTATAGTCTACTGCTGGGTAGGGGAGCTCCTGGTAATAGTTCAATCGCACAATCATATGGTCTGTGAGGTGGAAGGGACGTAGCACTGACCTTACTGAAGACGGGAGCTAGATCATGGTACTCGGAAGGGACAGAAGTAAGGTCAGGAGAGTCCATCTACCCCCCGCCTCTAGGAGACCTCACAGTGGGAGCTGCCGAACGGAGGCATGTTTCATGACAAGAGGTGGACCAAGATTCATTATAGCGATCTTTCCAGTTAATATGGGGGTTATGTCGTTCCAGCCACTCAAAACCAAGCACCAGAGGAGAACATGCAGAGGGAAGAACAAAAAATGTTAAGGTTTCACGATGGTTACCTGAGATTAACAGCTCGAGGGGTTGCGTTTGGTGGGTAACCTGGTGGAGTCTCTTCCCATCAATAGCGGAGACACAGAGTGGCTGGTATAGAGGAATAGTTTCAATTTGTAGCTGCTGAACCAAGTTGGAGTCAATCAAATTCCGTTCACAGCCTGAATCAATGAAGGCAGATAGTGTTAGATTATGATCTGAGAAGAACAAGGTGGCTGGGAGCATAAGACGAGGAGATTTCACAGAGATATAATGGCCCGTCAGACTCCTCAGATCCTCTGACGGGCCCCGGCTTTTGATTTAGCTGGGCATGAAGCGATGAAATGGCCACTCTCACCACAGTAGATACATAGCTTTCCCCTGAAACGTCTTAGCCTTTCCTCAGGGGTTAGCCTCGTATGTCCAACCTGCATGGGTTCGGCTTCAGTCTCCACTGTATGAGAGGCCTGAACTGGCAAAGGGAGAGACTGGGTCTTAGACCTCGGCTTGGCAACGAGCTCTGTGGGAGCAGAAAAAACAGTTACATTATTAGATGCAGGGGTAGACTCAAAAACCCCCTGATTCCTTGGTTTTGAGCTGTTTCTAGCTCGGATTCTGTTATCCAGCCTAATAGTAAGGCGGATCAATTCCTCTAGAGTTGCAGGTTCGTCGAGGGTTGCAAGTTCATCTTTAATGTTTTCGTTTAAGGCCTTGAAATAAGCACATTTTAAAGCACATTGATTCCATCCGGAAGCTGCGGCTTTGACCCGGAAGTTGATGGAGAAATCCGCTACAGAAGAATTCCCCTGTCTAAGGTTCAAAAGAGCACGAGAGTCTATAGTTTGATCTGTTTCTTGGTTAAATACTTGGGAAAATTCAGAAACAAAATCAGAAAATTGACAACTGAGGCTGTCTTCGGAGGCGAACCTTGCCTCCGCCCACTCAAGGGCTGGTCCGGTTAATTGAGACAGAATAAAAGTTATCTTCTTTTGATCAGTTGGAAAACTACCAGGAGAGTTTTGAAAAATTAAACGGCATTGAAACAAAAATCCTTTACAGTCCTTCATATCACCTGAAAACTTTTCAGGAAGACTAGGGAGGAACTCAGGAGATGACGTCACCGCTGGTGACCTTGGAGGCGTAACTGGACCCGGAAATGGTTGGGCAGCCGACGTGGCATTAGCACTGCTCATGTAGTTAGCATAGCTTTGAATCATTTGGTTCTGTAATTCAATGTGGGTGTTCAACTCACGAAGGGCCAGAGCGTGTCCTTGAATTTGAGCATCTTGCTCCTCCAACCAACGACGGAGTAGGTCTGCTGGGCCTTGTGTTTGGCCGCAGTGTTCTGTCATGATGGGTTTCAGAAAAGCCCAGTATGCAGAACACCATGGAAAAAGATGAAAAGTTTAACAAGTTTTATTGAGCACAAGCACATGGAATAAACACAGGAACTGGTTCAGGCCTGGGGGCAGGTTCACTGGAGTCTGTGGGGATGACAGTTCAGTTAGCTTGGGAGCAGATGAGTCTGAGTTAGAGAGTTTCAGATTTATACCTTGAGGTGTCCGGGTTTGGCTTTGAGAGAGGAACTGTTGGGTCCAGAGACTGTTTAGTTCAGCAGAGTCCAATAACCGCTTCAGCGTCTTACTTCTAGTGTGAGGGCAGACCTTGGCTTTGGGTTTCCAGCTCTTAGTCCAGAGCTGCATGAGAATCCAGAGAAGGGTCTTCAGGTTTGGCTCAGAGGGCTGGCTCGGCAGGTTAAGCTCATCCAGAGCTTACAAGGAAAAACTGGATTCCTGAAAGCAGAGACAAAGAGGGATTAGAATCCAATCAGGAATCAGGAGCAACAAAGGTTCTCAGAAGAAGCTAGGCTCAGGTGCTAACCAAACTGGATAAACACTGCGGCGTTGAGGCAAGGTCTGAAGGCAGGTTATATACTGTGGATCCTCTGATGATGAGATGTGCCTCAGGTGTGTCGAAGGCTCAGCTCAGGAGGATCCACGGCGGACTCTGCTGGAGAAAGGTGGAACTTCTCCAGATCCCAACAGATGGATGTGAATCTTTTAAAGTCTAAGTTTGGTATATTTTGCAGTATGTTTCATGTAAGAAAGAAAGTGTGAATTTTTTTTTGTTTTACTATGGTCAGCATGAAAAAAAAAACATTGTTATCCATTCTCTATTTCTGATCTATTTTATATATTTTAAGGGGCATTCACACTGAGCATGGTGCTCACATTGATTCCCGCAAGCACGGCTGGGAGTACAATGCATTTGTATGCATTATGTCAATGGTGGCATGCTAGTGCGTATCTCCAGCTGTGTACGGGCGAGAGAAGGGAGTACACCCTGGACAGGTCGCCAGTCCATCGCAGGGCAATACAAAGACAAACAGAAGACTCAAACATTCAAGAACACACTCACACCTGTGGGACTGTGGGAGGAAGCCGGAGTACCTGGACAGAACCCACACATGCGCAGGGAGAACGGAACCTTCTTGCTGCAAGGCAGCACTGCTACTCACTGCCCCATTGAGCAGCCAGGTCTTCATTGTCTGGTTAAATTCTAGGGTCCTCAGTCTCTCATTACAATATTTATAAAAGTCAAACTCCAGTCCATCTTGTCACATAGTTTACATTATGGCTATAAGGATGCATAATACCTGTAAATGCAAAACAAACTGAACTTCAACAATCGACACTTTGTCAATCATTTACTTCTCATACTGCCCTTGTATATAAAGCGTTTTTTTTTTTTATCCTTGCGATAAACAGATACGGCAGTCTAAACAAATGTTTTCTTGTTTTCAGATTCTACAGCTTAAGCATGCTACACCATAACCAGAGGCTGTATTCAGGGGCTTATGAGGTTTATGCAACCAACAACACAAAATGATCCCTACCCAGAGACTAGTTCACAAACAAATCGTGCAGTAACAATCACTTTTAACAACCATCAAATACTATGCTGAGTTCAAATATGTGACATTCATATAAAAGATTCGAGTAAAACTCGGATTAAGATGCCCTGATCAACAGGTGAGCCAAACAAGCTTCTTCTTTATTTGGAGGAGCACATGAACAATCACAGAGCGGGACATTCATTGGAAGAAACAATGTACTTAAAGATACAGCTACTCTGTCCAGCAAATCCTCACCTGCATATGCAAAGCAAAGCCTTATTGTAACAAAATGGCCTCAAGACATAAAACTTTTAGGAAAGATTTATATAAGGATAAGTGCTACTTTTGGTCTGGACCAAAAGCTCACTTCTTTTTATCTACTTTTTTTAGGGGGAGGGTAGTTTGCACCCTGTTTAATAGACAGAGTAAACCATTACAATAATGCAAACGGTACACGCAAAGTGAAAAACCACATACTACAAACTGTTTGGTGCTAACTGTATAAAAGCTGAAATATTAATATACGTAGGAGCACATGTCTGAACTTCTTAAGAAAAGCTTCTGCTATTTTGTATGTGGATTTCAAAGAGAGAAAATTCACACCTGTTTGAACTAGAACTGAACTCTGTAACTGTGCTTGCCTTTAGCTTCAGTAACCCCAAAGGTAGAAAAAATAGTTCTGTGTTTCCATTAATATTAAATGAGAACGTCCTTCATCATTAGATCATTGACTTTCAAGTGACGTTTTCTTTTGTGATTTCAAAGACCTTGAGCAGAAGCATTACTGTACTGTATGTGTGCACAGATAATCCCTCTGTACACCCTTAGCTGGAATGCTTCAATAAATCTGACTTTTAGATAATGGCTATTTTACATAACAAACATATGATTAGTTAAAATGAGTACCGCTAGCTTTGTTGTTTTTGTTGCATTATTCATACATTTCGTTTTGTATTTTTTATGAACTCTCCTACTTCTTGCCTCTCACTGCACCCATCCAGTTCACTCTTGCCCTTGTGTTTCATCATTAACCTTTGGATTTACCTTTTTTAAAGCTGGTATAAAGCTAAGCTCAATGCATCTGCTGAAAGACTCACAAAACAGCATGGGTTTTTGTGAAAAAGTGACATCATAAAAGCCATTTCTAGAACTTACTGATAATTATTCTTGAAAGTTTGTCTGATATGGAAATATTATAACAGAAGAGAAAATCCCAACACATTCAAAAGTCCTTGAGAATAGCTTTAGCATCAGCAGCCTTATTTAATTATGCATGTGAGATTAGGACGAGACTAACAGATTGATGAATAGAAATTGTGAACAACAGCTGTTAAGCTTTTTATTCCACTTAATTATGAAATATTTGCATTTTATATACATTTCAGTTCTTGAATATAGATCATACTATGTGGCCTCACATATCAGGTGCAAACACAAATATAATATGTTTCAATAGTTATAGGTCCTTGGATAAATATAGATATGCCTTTAACCTTTTCAGACTTCACCATAACAGAACAAATACTTTATTTTAATTTGTTTTGAAAGACTAAGACAGACATAACTGTAAATGTGAAGAAAAGTATATTTTTTATTTTTCTAACTGTTATACTGAAATAGTGTTGGACTGATACCAGTATCAGGCGGAGCCCGATCCAACACTAAAATTGTGGTATCGGTATCAGTATCGGCGAGAACTTTGAAGCTCTTCTAAATTTAGCCCTGGGCTTGTGGTGCTTTTAGCTTGCTAGGTTGTACAGGTGTCAAATACTGTATACATTTCTGGATTATAGATCAGTGACCCCTTAGATAGTAAAAGCTCTAAATACTGATTTGTTGAATATCCTGCTGGAAACATCTCCACAACTATATAACAGCTTTTTGATTCACAAATTCTCTCTAAAAAACATTGTGGGCCTTCATGATGCAGCTGTAGATTGAATTAGACAGGAGCACACATTCTCAGTGTAGCTGGCATAACTTGAATTTATATCTCATCACAAACCTACACAAATCTTCCAACTAAGCATAAACAGCTTGATCTTTAAAGGTTTTGCCACTCCATGTCTTCACTGATTTGGGCCATCATATAGCTTGCTGCTAAAGTACTTGCTACATACATTAATTAGAGTGTTGCTATTGATAGTTGAGAGCAATAACAAAGTTTCCTGTTTATTTATTGTCTTCTGCTCTCTGTGTATTTCAGTATATGTTGTAGGGATGTGTTTGGGGTTGTTTACAATTTTGAACCTTTTCACAAACCTAACTATTTGAATCCAATGTCCTCTTTCACTCCTCCCTTATATACTATATATATATAATATATATTGTTAATATACACTCACCAACCACTTTATTAGGTACACCTGTCCAACTGCTCGTTAACACTTAATTTCTAAGCAGCCAATCACATGGCAGCAACTCAGTGCATTTAGGCATGTAGACATGGTCAAGAGAATCTCCTCCAGTTCAAACCGAGCATCAGTAAGGGGAAGAAAGGTGATTTGAGTGACTTTGAACGTGGCATGATTGTTGGTGCCAGAAGGGCTGGTCTGAGTATTTCAGAAACTACTGATCTACTGGGATTTTCACGCACAACCATCTCTAGGGTTTAAAGAGAATGGTCCGAAAAAGAAAAAACATCCAGTGAGTGGCAGTTCTGTGGGCGGAAATGCCTTGTTGATGCCAGAGGTCAGAGGAGAATGGCCAGACTGGTTCGAGCTGATAGAAGGGCAACAATGACTCAAATAACCACCCGTTACAACCAAGGTGGACAGAAGAGCATATCTTAACGCACAATATGTCGAACTTTGAGGCAGATGGGCTACAGCAGCAGAAGACCACACCGGGTGCCACTCCTTTCAGCTAAGAACAGGAAACTGAGGCTACAATTTGCACAAGTTCATCGAAATTGGACAATAGAAGATTGGAAAAATGTTGCCTGGTCTGATGAGTCTCGATTTCTGCTGCGACATTCGGATGGTAGGGTCAGAATTTGGCATCTACAACATGAAAGCATGGATCCATCCTGCCTTGTATCAATGGTTCAGGCTGGTGGTGGTGGTGTCATGGTGTGGGGAATATTTTCTTGGCACTCTTTGGGCCCCTTGGTACCAATTGAGCATTGTTGCATCGCCACAGCCTACCTGAGTATTGTTGCTGACCATGTCCATCCCTTTATGACCACAATGTACCCAACTTCTGATGGCTACTTTCAGCAGGATAATGCACCATGTCATAAAGCTGGAATCATCTCAGACTGGTTTCTTGAACATGACAATGAGTTCACTGTACTCAAATGGCTTCCACAGTCACCAGATCTCAATCCAATAGAGCATCTTTGGGATGTGGTGGAACGGGAGATTTGCATCATGGATCTGCGGCAACTGTGTGATGCCATCATGTTAATATGGACCAAACTCCCTGAGGAATGCTTCCAGCACCTTGTTGAATCTATGCCACGAAGAATTGAGGCAGTTCTGAAGGCAAGAGGGGGTCCAACCTGTTACTAGCATGGGGTAACTAATAAAGTGGCCCGTGAGTGTATATTTGTTCTTCAAAGGTTCCACCCACTACACTAATTCCGCAAAATGCCTTGTGTCCCTGTAATCAGCACATAAATTTTCCTTACTGTTTTATTTGAAAAAACTCCTCTGATTCCGACAACCTTCATGCACACAAAAGTAAGTTAATGCTGTCATAGAGAGTTGTTTTTAGAACCAACACTGTAAAGGTTTTCAGTTTTCAGCTATGCTGGTGACAGAATTTATAACCACAGTGTTTGACACAGATGTTACACATGCTATGTTCTCTGTATTTGTAAAGATGGATGTTTAATATGTAGCACAACATGACCTGCCACTAATGACCCCCATGCTGTAATCCCATAATCTTTAACTGTCAAACTCATGAACATGGCCACCCAACTGATTACTTAGGCCTTGCCGCATCATAAGCTCTTGCATTCCCTGTCTCAGTATGTCACCCTGAAGGTGACAGGCCTGTGGTGAAACCACACTAAGGTTCAGAGAGGAAAAAGAGCAGCTGAGAGAAAACATGATCCACACACACAGTGAAACACCATGTTTTAAGCCATCTGTTACAGTCAGCAGGATGTGGAGGCCATTGCTGATATTCCCTGTCAATTAAATACAGCCGAATGTAAGACATGTCACATGTACTGTGGTTTCATGTTGTTTTTAAACCAGGAGCTACTGGTATCTCCTATCACCTTCCTAAAATTAATATTTTCTTTTCTCTTGCCTCTCCAAATGACTCAGCTTGGGTAGGAACAGAGAGTTTTAAGGATTATGAAATTCAGGTATAACCCACGATCTTTACAATGCAAGAAATTGTAGCGGGGTTTTAATGTTTTTTAACAAATGGATAACTAACTGTGCCAAACACCCTTTGAAAGTTTTATTTTCTTTAAAACATGTAATCATGAGGTTCTGTGTGACGTTTCTCAGTTAATAATTTGTGTGTTTTTAATAATTTGATTTATTATTTATTAGCTAGATTTTAAATCAACCTGCTGTCCTGTCTCAGTCACTGTATTTATTCCTAATCTGGAGATAAATACTTTCTACAACTTTTTCTGAGAAGTCAAGAAATATTTAATCAGGTCAAATCAAAAGCCAGGTGCAAGTAGGGTTGCCACCTTCCCCCATGGAATCATCCATTATTTGACAGTTAGACATTGTATCCCGTATTGAACTAATAAGGGAAGTGATTTGTCTAGTATTTTCATAAATGTCAGACACACATTTCTGTGAAACTCAAAACACCAGATCTAACAAAAAAAAAATAAATAGATTGCAGAATCTACTTAAGTCAGCTAAATTGTCCTACCAGATTCTAAGCTGGATGTCCTCATTCTCGCATCAACTGCTGAGATGTATTTGGCTCACCTACACTGCTATCTCTCGTCCATGTTTACACCCAATATTCCACCTCTCCCTCAGTAGGAAACACAAAAATACAGACATGTTGGAAGACGCTAATCCATAGCTGAACAGTGTCAGTGGGGATAAGTACAGGAAAATGATCAAATATGTTTCGTTCACAGCAAGTGTTTACAGTGATGCACAGCCAAGCATTCATGGCTCAGGAGTCAACAGGAAAGAGACATGACAGACCCATACATTAAGAACACAGAATCTCAAGCCTGAGTCTTGCATATCTTGAACATATCCTTAAAACTATATACTATGGAATATTATAATATTATTGTCATTGTTGAAGTGGAATCAATGGTCTTTTACTTAGGCTAATATTACGTATATTATTCAATATAAACAGCTTTTAAAAGGGTAAATCATGTTAAGAGTTAAAAAAAAAACAAGCAAACAAATATTGCTAAATAAGTTTCCTAGTTTTTAAAAGTGTTTGTTGAATCTTTTTTGCATTTTTTTTAATTTATTTTAAGGAGTTTATATTCAGAGATCAAGGAATGGAGTTATCAATTAAGTTTTATGTCAGAGAATGCAGATGAGTGTGCTGCTGGTTTTAAGCACACATAGTAAGTTTCAGTAGATATATATAAATAGTTCTTAATTACACATTTCACACAAATTGAGCACCTTTAGGTGGTAGTGCAATGTGGTAGGTTATACAGCAGGCATAAATATGCCATAACTGTCATGCACAAAGGTCACTTACTTATAATCTACTCATTGTTTGCTATATTGCTTTATGGTCAGTAAGGTTTTAGAATGCTTATTTGGACAAATTACTTTCTTGAATACCTCTTTAATAAAAGTACCAGCATAGAATAATACAAGCTAGTGCACATTATCAGGAATGTCAACTGTTGTGCACTTAAATAGCACATCCTAGATCTAAAATGAAATATTCTCATTAAATACTTTGTTCTGTACAAAGTGGAAAGTGCTGACAACAAAATCACACAAAAATTATTAATGGAAATACAATTTGTAATTAATTAACTGTAGCTAAATACCTGTAATTAAACCTTTACTTTAGAAAACCACTATCAACCATACTGATTTGGTTAATTCGATCTTATCTCAAATTCTTAAGAGCATTCTAATCAAGTTTGTCAGAACTTACACTGTTATGATCTGTAAAGCATTCTTTTACAGAATAAACAATAAAACATAGTATTCAAAAACTCAATGAATTAGCAGTCTGACCTTTGCAAATACATTCAGTTTTATCTTAAAAGACTTGTCAGAAAAGCTAGACAGGTCGATCTTAAATAAGCATCTGTTTTTTTTTTTTATAAAAACATAAAAAACTGACCATCGGTTCTCCTCTCAACACACTTTGCAGAATGTTTAAAATTAGCATTTTAAAAGAAAAAGGTGCTCAATTCAATATAATGTTATTAATTCTGAAAGACCAGTGCATACAAAGGAAGTGGAAGTCTACTGAACCATACTGAGTTAGTACTAGTGCAAAAGGTGCATGTTTTTTTTGTTCTATAATTTTCAGTTGTATAAAGGAAGAGTTGCTATAATGGCAGTGCGGCGACCATATTAGGGGCAAGGACCAGTTCTAAAGTGGCCCTATGGGTCTCTGGTCTCTATTTGGACTCTGTGGGTCCTTTCACTGGGTTTTAATTGCCCCAAACACAATACAACCCAAATTTCTGTCAGATTGTATGCTGTGTACTTTATGCCTGTGTGTTGGGGACAAGTGCTTATCCAAAGTAGGATCTGTGTTTAAACAAGAGGTTTTCAGCAACTAATTGGGAATAGGCAATTTTGATATTGGTCTTAGGACAAAGGTTAAGGTAGCTTTTTTGGGACAAATATTCTGTTTTGGAAGGAGGAATTTAATATTCTGGTCAAGTAACAGCATGTTATTGTTTTTAATATTGCATCTCCTTCATATTTCGCCAAAAAAGTTTTACAGTTAAACTTGGCATATTAAAGGGTAAGGCACCATAGGGTGACAATAGTTAGTCACATTCTGTTGTTTCATTCGGTATTTCATCATGCACTAATGATAAAACTGTTTCTGTTTAGGAAGGAATGATAATCATTATTTGGGTTTCTGGTTCAAATCATTGATTGGGTATAAAATGCAAGTTTAAATCAATCTGAATCTGTTTTAATAAAAAGTTAATATCCAAGATTTAGCAGGTACAGTAGTCTAGTCATTGGGTATATGGAATTTAATGTTATAAACTTCTGTGCAGTCAACTGAGGACAAAACAGACACACAAGCCCAATTCAGATGTCTAAAGAATTCTACAATAGCTTTCAGATGATGACTGCACACAACATGATGTACAATGGAAAGAAAACTCCAGAAGATCTTCAGACCGACATTTGACAGACACCTTATGTAAATATTATTGTGTGAGTCATGTGGGTTGTACCTATATGCGGTCACAAGGGCAGTGGGTTATGGCAGTTCTCCTCACAGATGTTTTGTTAAATTAAACCCATGGAATAAAAGAAATGGCAGGAAAATGAAGCAAACCTCAATTGACAGACATTTTCACCACACCATGTTCACACACTTGGACCTTCTTCTTTGCAGAATTTGAATGTGTAACTAATTGTTAATAAACTCAGATTTGAGATTAACATATAAAAATGTTGTGTCACATGCTAGAATACCTCACATTGAAGAAATCGTTGGAATCAATATAGGCATCCATGCAGATTTTATGCCTCCCCAATTACCAGATCTTAGTTCAATAGAACCTAGCCATACAAAACCTAAGTTGAATTTCTTTTTTTCCCATGTCATATACCTCCCCACCCCCCACAATTAGATTCATTACCTCATTGCTCTTGATATTTTACACAGCCACTGAAAACAGAAATCTAGTTCACTCTAAATGCAGACGACCAGGAGATCAGCATTTTACCCCAGTATGTGCTGGTCCTCATGGGAAATGCAGTCTTCCTTCAGGAAAAACAATACAGCTTTTGTTCACTGGGCAGAGCCAAAATAAACCAAAGCTGAAAGTTATTTATAACTGCTTTAAGAACCAAAGTTTATATTGAAGAGATAAGAGTGAGGTGAAATTAGCTTTTAACTCATTTGCAACAATAGAAATGTGTTCATACCAATTCACAATGCATATCCAAGAGGGAAAAAAAACATTATTTGGTAAAAATATTTTAATACAGTCAGAAGGTTCTGATTCCTGTGCCCTGCATTTCCTTCCATTTATTGGGTCTCTTCAATGTGGCTAGCTTGGGATCAGCCACAAAGGAGGATGAGACAAGCATGAAGCAGCTGTTTTGCCCTAAGCATGGTGGGAATCAGAATTGCATGTCCCTGTGGGTGTGTCTTTGTTTGGTCTTCTGAGAAGGGGATTTGCAGCAGTTGGAGAGGAGAGTACAGCAGAGCAAAGATGCATTTTCCTTAATCAATGTTCATTTAACCAGTCTGGACTTTGTTCCTTTATGTCCAAGATGAATATAATGGCTTATGGCACTACAATAGATAGATGGATGTATGGATAGGAGGACGGACAAATGTCTGGCATATAAAGTCTTATTAACTAAAGTGAGTAACAGAAGAAATTATATAGTTTTTTTTTAAATTACCAAAGGTAAAGTGTTTTCATCTGTGGATTTCACAAACCTGCTTTGACCAAAACATACATTTCGTAGAAAGCAGGTTTCTTGTGTCTTCATCTGCCCTATTTAAGCTGAATTTCAGTTATTCAATAGAAATTGTTTTACAACAACACATTCACACACATTTATTCTTTTTTTTTTTTTTTACCCCAAATGGTAGCATATAAACCCTTACAGTAGAAATTCAATTAAGTCAATTACATGACAAATTAACGAAAAAAGACTATAAATAGGGTAGTATTTTGTGCATTAAACCTGAATTGTGCTGTGGGAATGTAGAACAAATTAACAGGTTTTGCAGAAAGAAGGGATTTATTACTCTAAGGTTCAAAGATGGTCTCGGTGTACAACAAATCCAACTCCCTCAATCTTATGAGACAGTTTTGCAGCTTGCTTCCCTCCTGAATCCAACTCAACAACACTTGGAGTATATTCATTAGCTCTCTTAACTGCTTAAATCTTTGCAGTCTTTTCAGTGTCTTTACTGTCTGATACAACACTCTCTACATTTATTGGTGATTACTCTTATATTTGAGTGACAAAAACCTTAAAATCTTGAAAATGTGACGTATAAATAAAGTTTTATTGGGATTCTCCTTTGATTGTAAAGTAGATAAGTATATTTAAAATGCTCTTTGCGAACTTCAAAAGAACATTCTCCATGTTGTATTTAAACAGTAATTACTTCTATATACAGATGATGACCTACCTACCTAAGTCATGACATTTATCTAGTCTGGACATTTTTTAAGGTGACACCTCCAACAGATCTCTAAGTCAATAATCATAACTAAGAATTTTAATTTATTTACTACTACCACCTCCTCTCCATCTATTTTGACTTTCACATATTTCATTTTTTTTATTTGTCCTGATAAACCACTTTTTTAGCTCATTTATATCTGGTGTGATATCATCAAGGAGCTGCCCTAAACTCTAACATGTACAGAAAATATATGAGCATCTGCAAAGAAAACAAACCTGTATACATTTAAAGCTTTACATATTTAATTTATTTAGATAATGAACAGTATCAGTTCCTGTACTGGTCCCTGGGGGACACCACAAGCATTATCCAAGCATGACAACATAATCACTTATTTTCACATATTGTTGCCTGGTAACAAAGTAAATCTTTTTCCACTTCAAACCACATCCTGTATACCATAATTCTTTAATTTCCTGATTAATATATTGTGATTAATTCTAGATCAACAAAAAGACTTCCTTTCATACATGGAGCTTCGGACTTCCTCAATTTATTCCAAAACTGCCAAAGCTGTGAATATTAGGTTGGGCAGAAAAGAAGCTGCCATTGTAGGCAGAGGCAGCCCATGGATGGCGATAGCGCAAGTGGTCCACTCTTTGCTTGAACACGGCATTCTTTTCTTTCTTTTTTTTTTTTTTTTTTTTTTATCAATGGCCCTTGCAGCCTAAAAATAAGACCGGCCCACCTGGAATTGTCCAGTTCTCCCGATTAGCCACTCTGGGCCTGCCTTTCAGGGTTTTTGCAGATATTTCTATACCTGAGACATGGACCTCTTTATTGTGCCTCTCTCCGAGGCTTTGTAGCAATCGATTGAGGGCTATTCAGCTATGGAAAACAAGAAATGGTTGACTGCCTCAGATAGTGCTGTAGTGGCTTGTATGCACTACCAAGTACCTGCTTTTGACCAACCTGTAAAAATCCAATACACATAGGTCCTTGTTCAACAGGCTAAATCAGGCACTGCTTCATGTATAACATTTGTGTACAAAGTTCCTCAAAAAGTGTAAACTCCAACTGCTGTTGGTCAAGGATTGTATTGCAAGACATAAAAGGCTGTGTGACATTTTATTTTGATATGTTTGTATTTGTTGATGTGTTGTTCAAAATCTAATATGACTTGTCTAAACAGTGGATCATTCTACTTTAAGAAGACTCTCTCCTCACAACACTGTTAGAAATTAAAAATACATTTATCTTATGAAAACAAAATACTATGTTTAATACTTTAAAACTGTTTTTCTGTGTAAAAGTAACCTGGCCAGCCAGACTGACTTTGCCTGTATCATACTGAATGTCGTAAAGAACTCAAACCAGTAAAATCAATTTTCTAACATCAGCCACTGTTTGAGTGCAATTTGAGTGTTTTTACTGAGGCCATACACATCAATGAATTCTGTACGAAGGAAGTTTGGCCGAACCTTTTGGACTATATCCGCAATAAGTTCCTGAATTTCACATGCCTAACTGTAAAATCCAAGTGCCAGAAAAAGATCCTGGTAAATTTACTTTTAAAATTAACCCACCAACCTACCTAAATGGACTAGCAGAACAAGTAGGCAAAACCGATACAGAGGAACTATCAGAGTATATGCACCAATAACGTTTTGGCCAAGCCAGTGTAACAGTATCAAATATAATATTCATTAATTTGAACAAAAAGATATGGACTCTTCAATTATAGGAAATTGCTCACATCTTCTTTCATCTTATTAAAGTTATTGTACACTGCCTTACTGTCCTAGGATGTATTGCTACACCTTTTGTGAGCACTAAGGCTCGCCAATCATGGGCTGCAAAATGTGCTGGTGAAGATTCTCAGTCATCAACAGCTACAGCAAAAAATCAACTGGACTATGTTTCCAAGTTTAAAGACATTTCACTTCCCACCGAGGAAGCTTTTTCAATTCAAAATGTCAGAAATAGCACTGAGTTTGAGGCGACATAGAGTGGGACAAAAACACTTTGTTTTGGCATAGAAAACATGCAAATTGAACTGGATGAACAGGTCCATATTCGGTTATATCCAAGTTAAGTCTGGGGGACAGTGATTCGCCTACATGTTATTCAATTCAATTCAGTTTATTTATATAGCGCCAAATTCACAACACATGTCACTTTACAGTTCAACCAGATCATACAGTCAAATTGATACAAAGTTTTCTATCTAAGGAAAACCAGTTGATTGCATTGACTCATTGACTCAAATACAATCCCTCACACTAAGCATGCTTGTAGCGACAGTGGAGAGGAAAAACTCCCTTTTAACAGGAAGAAACCTCCAGCAGAACCAGGCTCAGTGTGAGCGGCCATCTGACGAGGCCGACTGGGGTTCAAGGAGACAGAAGCAGAGATACAAAAAGCAGCTGTAAAAGGCGGCCCCGTCCAGGAAACACACAGCCAGGCAGACGAGCTCCAAGGCAGCTCCCATGCCAGAGGATGAAGAGAGCACATCCACCCAGCCACGGCCAGAGAAACAGGACCACACCTGAAGACAGGCCGATCTCCAACATCTACAAACAAGGGTGTTGATGGAAGCAGCACAGCTGATGTTTCTTTCCAGGATGACGTTGCAGCCAAACAGGAACAGACGAGGCAAAGCTACTCTGAGGAAAAGCAGAGAGGGCAGAAGGTTAGAGATTGAACAAACAGATTCTGCAGAATAGGAGAACAGAGAGAGAATGAAGCAGAATGATGAAATGGGGGTCCCTATGTCCTCCAAAAGTCTAAGCCTATAGCAGCATAACTTTAAAGACAGCTCAGGATAACCTGAGCCACCCTAACTATAAGCTTTATCAAAAAGGAAAGTTTTAAGCCTAGTCTTAAAAGTAGACAGGGTGTCTGCCTCACGGACTAAAACTGGTAGTTGGTTCCACAGGAGAGGAGCCTGATAACTAAAAGATCTGCCTCCCATTCTACTTTTAGAAATTCTAGGAACCACTAGTAAACCTGCAGATTGAGAGCGAAGTGCTCTGTTAGGAACATAAGGAACAATCAGATCTCTGATATAAGATGGAGCTTGGGCATTTAAGGCTTTATATTTGAGAAGGAGGATTTTAAATTCTATTCTTGATTTAACAGGAAGCCAATGAAGAGAAGCCAGGATAGGAGAGATATGATCTCTCTTTTTAATTTTCATCAGAACTCTGGCTGCAGCATTTTGGATCAGCTGAAGGCTTTTAACTACAGTTTGTGGACTTCCTGATATTAAAGAATTGCAATAGTCCAGCCTTGAAGTAACAAATGCATGGACTAGTTTCTTAGCATCACCCCTGGACAGGAGATTTCTAATTTTTGCAATGTTCCTCAGATGAAAGAAGGAAATTCTAGAAACCTCTTTGATCTGGGATTTAAATGACAGGTCCTAATCAAAAATAACACCAAGATTTTTTACTTTATTATCTGAAATCAGTTTAATCCCATCCAAATGAAGTGACTGGCTAATCAGCTTCTTTTTCAGAGACTCTGGTCCAAAGACTATAACTTCTGTTTTGTCTGCATTCAGAAGCAGAAAGTTAAGAGTCATCCAGGTTTTTATGTCTTCAAGACATGCCTCTAATGTACGTAATGGGTTAGCTTCATCTGGATTTATAGACAGATATAGCTGGGTATCATCAGCATAACAGTGGAAATTAATCCCATGCTGTCTAATAACTCTACCAATTGGGAGCATGTATAAAGTAAAGAGAATTGGTCCTAGCACTGATCCCTGATTCATTGTTATGAATGCTGGCGTACCATAAAGAATAAATTATGAACAGTTTAGTTTGTGCCTTCAAGTCGTTTGCCCATAGCAAGACGTTACTTGGATATAATGTAATATCTTCAGAACAGCTCCAAATGACACAAAACTCATGGGTGAGTAGAACATGAGGTAATAACGTAAAATCAAGGTCCCAATGTAAAAAAAAAAACAGCATTCCCCTTTAAACAGAGACCAGTGCATCCTAAAGAGAAAACCCCCAGACCAAAAATGTGTGGAGTGGTGTATGCAATTCTATGTAGTGAGGAATGCTCTGATCTTTATACACAACACAGTAGTGCGACCTCCTCGGACTCTGCGATACATCTACACCTTATGGACAAAGGACACTCTTTTGAGGACCAGAATGTTCACATTTTGGTTTGAGAGAGGCATGAAGGAATCCATCTATGTTAAGAAAGAAAAAACAACCTTAAACAGAGGGGGCGAACTCAGATTTCAGCTTTCAAAAGCCTACAATGCAGAAATTGAGTTGATTCCTTCTTGCTATCATCGCAACACCCACCCGTACCCTCATAGAGGGGACCAAGTCACCTCGCCTGTATCAGCGAGACCAACAATTCCCTCTAATGACTCTCTTTCAGAGACATAGAAAGGGGTCGGATATTACAGGCTAACAAGGAGCTCAAACATCCCCCATTCCAAAGGGGGGACCCGCTTGTCTGGTTCAATTTGCATGTTTTCTTAGCCAAATCAGAGTGTTTTTCGTCCACTCTATAAAGCCTCAAACTCAATGCTATTTCTGACACTTTGAATTGAAAGATCTTGGAAAAAAAGTCCAGCGGATTGTTTTTTTTTTTACTTTTTTTTTTAGAATGGCCTGCAAAATGCTTGAAGGGTCGACAAACATGGCTGTATCTATATATAACTTCAATAAATACTGATTTAATTACTAATATTCAAAGCTTAAGTATCTAACAAATGGTTTTAACTGCAAATTGGAATTCCACCTTAAGGTCTTTCATAAACTCAGTATTATTTCTTTTGAGGTCAGTTGGCACATGGTAGTAAACTTGCTTTTCAGTTGCTATAACTCATCACTTTCATGAACTACTCTCAGAAGGGCCATGACCCCCCCAACCCACTTCAAGCTGTTTCCTAAATACAGCACAACAGTCATATTTTTTAGCTAAAGAGAACATGTCAGCCCGTGTAGGAGTATAACCAATTAATGCGTTTTTAGTCAGTAGTGTGCCTGGCACAGATGACTAAGCTCTGTGGGATACACTTCATCTGTTTTGATGTTTTTGTTGAATGTGCTGACCATAAAAAAATGAAGTTTAAATGTTATGCCTTTAACACAAGAATCAATCCAGACCCACCACAGTGTTTTGTTTGTTTTTTTTACTTGTGGTTGTTTCCCTCATTAAGACAGTCCTCTAAAATTTGTGCAAAATTTTAACCTTTTTATTTTTATAGGATTGCTTGCCATAGCTCAGCAAAAAGCAAAAGGCCCCCACCCTCACACACAACGAAAATATGCTGACTCGGATGAATCCCCCCAACCTCACATAAAATATGAATGTGGTCTCTAATCTTATTAATATGACTCAAAAACTGACCTTTGCTACAATATTGTACCTCTGGGTGTTATTGTGTGCCAGATTTTTTGTTTGTGGGTATGATTCTGAAAACATGTCAGTTTACAAGTGTAATTCACATGACCTATGTGTGCATGTGCAGGTGTAAATTATGATGAATTGTAGCATACTGTAAAGCTTTGATTAACTGCTGGTGCCACTGTAATGGCAAGGCCAAGGCCAAAAGCTAATCATGCTTTTAAGAGTCATGCCATTGCACCCCATGTACTCTCAAGGTAATAATCATATCCCTAACTGCCGGATTTTGTAACAGGTACACTGTCAGCATTTCCATACCTATAATGTTCATATTTGCTCTAACTTTATGCTTTTAAGTCAGAGTATAGAATTAGGATTTGACTGAATAATCGAACATATGCATGGGGAAATACATTTTGCTTTTGAAAACAAAATACTATGTTTAATTGATACATATGCATGGGGAATCTTGAGAATTTCATAAAAGATTCAATTAATTTTAGGAGATGAATTTACAAGTGAAACAAATAAACACATTTGAAATGTTCAAGTGTTGCACTAGTGTGCCATACATGTTGGGAGGAGACCATGCTGCGGGTTCTCTTATGTGTCGAGAAAACCTTTGCTAAACCTTGGTTTAAAAAGCATCATAAAGCCTCTCCACATTCCTGGGTCTGGCATCCCTCATCTCCTGTGTCATCATTTGGCTTGTTGGCAGAAAAGCTGTAGAATACTGCAGCAGGTAGCTGTGTTCACTTTGGACTTAATTGTCTTTGTTTGTGGAGTTGGTGGACTGAGGTGGTAAGCAGACATTGGGATGCACATGGTGGTGAAGGAGATTTAATCAGGGGTCCAGGAACACAAGAGGGACAAGGACAAAACAAAAGGGCATGACAAGGATCAGACAAAGGGCAACTGAAAGCAAAGGCTTAGATAACACAAAGAGAAACTAACAAAAATGTGCTAAAACACAAACATTTAAAAATCATGACAATAATAAAATGCAGTAGACCAGCAGATGACAAGCTTCCCGACAGTCAATAGAAATCTCACACTAGACCAAAAGCAACTTGGATTATATGCCTCTTTGATTTTCTCTCAGATTCTAATACCGTCATTTCCAAATAAAATGATAAGCTTGCTTTTAGCTCAAATAGGAAACAGTCAAATCTTTCTCCTTTGTAGAATGTGTCTGATGATGTATCTGGTTTAGGAGTAGGTTAAAAACAAATGCAACAATTGAAGCAGTTGAAACTTTAAGTAATTCTTGCATTGGCTTTGGTTCATAATCCTCTTAAAGCTGTGGTTATCCCTTTTGCTTGGACACCGTTTTATGCCTTAACCTTTCTTTCAGCTAAACTTCCGATTATGTTTTGATACAGCACTCAGAGAACAAACAGCTTTTTCAGCAATAACTTTTTCTTATTTATTCTCCTTGTCAAAAGAGTAGTGACTATGCGCTGGAGTTTTACTCAAGACTGTTTCAACTTAAAAATGCCCTAACACAACATTTATTAATTTTACAACCTTTTTTGATTGATTTGTTTCCAATGGCCTTTTTGAACGAAAAAGAAAAGTTATTTATTCCGAGGCCCTGTGATGGACTGGCGACCTGTCCAGGGTGTACCCTGCCTCTCGCCCATTGACTGCTGGAGATAGGCACCAGCACCCCTCGCGACCCCACTTGGGACAAGCGTTTTACATAACGGGATGGATGGATGGATTTATTCTGATAAAAATTTCTCCCTGAACAATAAGCTTATAAAGCTAGGGCAGTAAATAAACCGATATTATAATATGATACTTTTTATATGAAGGAATCCACAAAAAGCTCTTTCATGTAGGCTAAAAGACATTCAGGAGAACTAAAAGCATAGTGAAAAAAAATGGTTCACATATCTTGTCTTAAATCTCCTATAAGTCTATTTATCTCTCTAAGCATTCCTCTTGTTACCTCTAATAGGTTACTGCCATAACTGTACAATGGAAATGGAAGGCTTTGCTCTTTGCCCACATGTAAATTGTCCTCATGACTAAATTGTCAGCAATTGTCATAGTGGCTGTCTATCAAGTAGATTTCAGCAACACAGTCTAAAAAGCAAGGAGGCTGGAATCTGAATGGCAAGAGCAGCTTTTATGTAAATTGCTTCAGCCCATTTTGAATCGTGTTGCTAAAGCATGCCTCACAAATTCAAAACTTGAGACAAAGACATAAACTATCTTTCTAGGCACCAATGCTCTTGTTAAGAATCCAATTATATAAGACAAAAAAAATCTATTGGAAAAATTGAATGCTGAACTTCTATCACTGTCTTACGGCATTAGCTCTATACATTCATATCCTGCTGAGCAATGCATGTCATTTTCACTTAAAGTTTACAAGCAAGCCTTGTTGTGGCCTGAATCTATCCTACTACAGTAAATGGCCTACTAAACGGCCTACATTTTTCTTAGGCTGTTACTCCTTATACTAATAAATTTCAAAATAACCTGAGAGAAACAGGAAAGAAATCTTAGTCCTGAAATTATGTAAAAATTCACATAAAAAAGATTTGGGTTTTTGCACTGAATGATGGTTTGAGAATTAAAGATTTTTTTATATTGATTTCAGTTAACCTGAGGAATTCTAAAATGTTTTTCTCTTCTTATCTGTCACTATACATCTTAATAAATTTGGTAAAATGAGAAATGAAAAAGTAATCAATAACAGTGAAAATCAAGATGTGTTTTTTATGCTTTTTTATTGGACTGGCAGATTAATATCTTGGACAAGAAGGTGCCTGATGCTGGTTGGCATCCCTGAAAAATATGAGTGAAAGCCATGAATAAATTAACATTTAATCAAAGTAGGAAAAAGCTCACACTAAGTTTTGGAAAGGCCCTAGATATAATTACTGTACATTTATTCAAGGATAATTTTCCAGATTTAAGAAAATCATTAACTACATTTTTATATTGTATTTATTGGCACCCTTTGCCAAGTTTATTTTGGTACCATGCACATTGACAATAATAGGAAAAAACAAGTCATAAATAAACAGAAAAATGTCAGTTAAGTTTAACCCTAACCCTAACCTATTCCTACACCTAACCTATTCCTACACCTAACCCTAACCCTAACCGTCATTAAGACATCACCAATTTATTTCTTGCCTTATCTTAAATAACTAATAAGAAAGCCCAAGGCTGTGTATACAGGTTGTTTGGTGCAAAGAAGATAGATAAAATACACTGAATGAGAGCATTGAATTTGTATTTGTAAATTAAATGTTAATAATAATAAACTAACTATTTTCTCTCTTCATTTCAATATTCTTAGTCAGGAAACATTTGCACAGAAGAGTGTTTAAGTCAAGGATTTTATGGGATCTTACTATGAGCACAGACCTTCGGCTTCACAAACAATGATAAAAGTGTGAAAGCTTTGTAAGTTGAATAATGATTACTATTCACCATCTAAATTGGTTTAAGACGTCTACCTATTCTCCTTTCGATACATATACAACCGTAAAAGTATTATCCATTTATGTGTTCTGTTTTTATCCAGAAATATTAAACTTGGTGTCACACTTTCACATTTTAGAAGCAGTTAGATCACAAGTCAAGTGCTGGATAACTTTGAAGAGAATTTATTTTTGATTATTTTGAGTGAAAAAATGCCATAATGCAACATTTATTAATTTTAAACAGTTTTGTTGATTGTACCTGTAATCCACGTCTACATATATATATATATATATATATATATATATATATATATATATATATATATATATAATTATTAAATAATAATAAACAATCAGTTTCCTAATCATTTTCTAAACTAAATAATTGAAGAAAAAAATTGGTCATTCTTTGAATGTCTTGATATGCCCTGGTAAGCATCTTCTTTAGTAAAAATATATTTAATTTAAGGGGAAAACATTTTATTTTCAATAAATATATATTTCCTTCTAGACAACAAGCTAGTGAAACTATCCATCCATCCATCCATCCATCCATCCATCCATCCATCCATCCATCCATCCATCCATCTTCTTCCTCTTATCCAGGGTCAAATCACGGGTGTAGCAGCTTCAGTAGGGAGGCCCAGACGTCCCTCTCCCCAGCCACTTGGGCCACCTCCTCTGGGGCAATCCCGAGGCACTCCCAGGCCAACAGAGAAACATAGTCCCTCCAGCATGTCCTGGGTCTCCCCATGGGCATTCTCCCGGTGGGACATGCCTGGAACACCTCACCAGGGAGACGTCCAGGAGGCATCCTAATCAGATGCCCCAGCCACCCTAACTGGCTCCTCACGATGTGGAGGAGTAGCAGCTCTACTCTGAGTCCTCCCCGGATGACTAAGCTCCTTACCCTATCTCTAAGGGAGAGCCCAGACACACTACGGAGAAAACGAATTTCAGCCACTTGTATCAAGGATCTTGTTCTTTCGGTCATGAACCAAAGCTCACGAACATAGATGAGGGTAGGAACTTAGATCGACCCGTAAATCGAGAGCTTTGCCTTTTGGCTCAGCTCTTGCTTCACCACAACAGACCCGCACAGTGCATGCTTCACAGCAGATGCCTCACCAATTCGCCTATCGATCTCCCACTCCATCTTCCCCTCATTCATGAACAAGACCCCAAGATACTTAAACTCCTCCACTAGGGGCAGTACATCCCCCCCAACCAGCAGAAGGCACTCTACCCTTTTCCGGCTCAAGACCATGGTCTCGGATTTGGAGGCACTGATCCTCATCCCGGCTGCAAAGGGCTACCTTGGCAGAGTCCAACCCTCACCGGAAACAAGTCTGGCATACTGCTGGCAATGGGGACCAGGCTCTGACACCGGTCGTAAACAGACCTAACAGCCCTTATTAAAGGGCCTGGTACTCCATGCTTCCGGAGTATCACCCCACAGGACCCCCCGAGGGACACGCTCGAGTGCCTTCCCCAGATCCACAAAACACATGTAGACTGGTTGGACAAACTCTCATGCACTCTCGAGCATCCTGCTAAGGGTGTAGAGCTGATGCAGTGTTCCACGGCCAGGACAAAAACCACACTGCTCCTCCTGAATCTGAGATTCGACTATCTGATGGACTCTCCTTTCCAGAACCCCGGAATAGAGCTTACCAGGGAGGATTAAGAGTGTCATTACTCTGTAGTTGGAACACACCCTCTTGTCCCCTTTTTTAAATAGAGGGACCACCACCCCAGTCTGCCCATCCAGGGGAACTGCCCCTGATGTCTACGCATGTTGCATAAACCAACACAGCCCCACAACATCCAGAGTCTTAAGAAACTCAGGGTAAACCTCATCCATCCCTGGGGCCTTGCCACCGAGGACTCAATTTCTCCCACCTCCCTCGGAACGTGTTTAAAGCTCTGCCGGAGGTAGAAGTTAAAACTCTTTCTGAGGGGGACTTTGCTAGATGTTGCTAGCAAATCCTCACAATACGTTTGGGCCTACCAGGTCTGACCGGCGTCCTCCCCCACCATCGGAGCCAACCCACCACTAGGTAGTGGTAGGTGGAGAGCTCTGCCCCTCTCTTCACCCGAGTGTCCAAGACATGTGGCCACAGGTCAGATGAAACAACAACAAAGTTGATCATTGAACTACGTCCTAGGGTGTCCTGGTGCCAAGAGCACATATGGACACCCTTATGCTTGAACATGGTGTTCGTTATGGACAATCCATGACAAGCACAGAAGTCCAACAACAGAACACCACCAGCACGTCAAGGTAAGTCCAATTATCTCTAGTCTGAACGTTTCAACCTCGCACACTAACTCAGGTTCCTTCCCCACCAGAAAGGTGACACTCTATGTCCCAAGAGCCAGCTTCTTCAGCTAATGATCAGAACGCCAAGGTCCCCGCCCTCGACTACCACCCATCACACATTGCACCCAGACCCCTTTGACCCATCCTACAGGTGGGGAGCCCATTGGAAGGGGGACCCATGTTTCCTCTTCAGGCTATGCCAGGCCGGGCTTCATGGGTAAAAGCCCGGCCACCAGGCGCTCGCCAGTGTGCCCCACCTTCATGAACTGGCTCCAGAGTGGGGCACCAGTGACCTGCGTCTGGTCGAGGGAACACTAGGTCCATTTATTTTATTCGTCATAGGAGGTCTTGGGGCTAATGAAACTAGAACAGATAATTTAAATTAATACTGAGACCGTTGATATAAATAATTCCATAGAAAAAAAATCTTACAAGTAGGCTAAGACACATTCAGGAGAACTAAAAGTATGAAGATCAAAAAATGGTTTATATATCTTTCTTCATAGTAAATTTCTTTGCATTTGTATTTCTTGTCTGTTTTCAGTTAATTGCGAAGAAAGGTTGAGGGTTTGTATACAGGATGTTAGTTAAAAGCAAGATGAACAAAGACACTGATAGAGAGCATTGAATTTGCAGTTGTATGACCATATCAGGCTTGTCCATTTATGTTTATGTTCCTTTTCTATTTAAAAGAGTTCAAATTTGTGTCACACTTTTAAATTTCACAAGCAGTTGAATCTCAAGTCAGGCGTCCTGAATAGAAGGCCTTTACTGTAACATTACGTCTCCTTTAAACAGGTGATAAGATCAAGTGCCTCGACCAAAAACACAAGTACATACATTCTATGAGGCTTTTAGTTTATATATACATTGTGTTACCTTTATTTTTTGTCTCTCAGTCTTTTTCTTTCCCTGTCAAATTCAACAAAGTTTCGCTCATTCGCAGCACCATTATTTCATTACCTGCATTTGTTTATCTATTCATCTCCTTTGTCCTCTCTTCTTACTACACAGCATCTCAAGCTGAAAATTATTTGCAGTTTTTCTAGATGTGATTGTTTGAGGTCAGCTTATGCTAGTTTACTCACAGAGACATACCAGATTTTTTTTTACTGCCCTTAGGGGTAAGTGTCGGCCTTAATTGTCATCTATCTCTGATAGCGCTTTGATTTAGCGGTGACATGATCTTTGAGCAGCAACATATTTGGTGTCAAGACCAAGCCTCTCTATCTCTTCCGGCGTGAGCAGAGTTATATTTTATCCCAAATGGAGTTAACAAATACTGTTAGCTATATTAATTATGTCCTAAAGTTGAGTATTTAGCAAATGTGTAGCTAAGTAAATAAAATGTAAAAAAAATAAATAAATAAAAAAAGTCAAATCTCAAGGTTGAGGTTCATCAGCCTCAAGGTTTCACGTTCCTAAAAGCCGATTTCTCTGCTGCTACTTTGCAATTATTTTGTATCACATTTGTTCAACTTAATACTGCAAAAGAAGATTTTGATTGTAATTATCGCATGACTTAACCAGAATATTTATTCTTCTCTTCAATGCTTTTCTTTTGACTGTAGTGTCTGTAATGGCTTTCATACATAAAGCCTTGAAGCTCAGTATGTAGCTTATGAAAGAGCCTCAGAAGAGCTTGAGGCTCTTCATTGTCTCGTGCTCTGTGTGGATAAATCAACACACACTTTTATTCTTTCTTTTTGTGCCATGTCTAGAAAATTTGTCACATTGTTTGATATAAGTTATATAAACACAAAAAAACTAAAAGAAGAGGCCGATCCAAGTGTAACATTTATTTACTAAGTTTTTCCTTTCCGTTTCCCCTCCCCCCGGCCCAGCAATGCTATCTGTTAGATACTTTTTATGCATTTTTATTTCTCACTCATACTTGTTTAAAATCTGTGAATCAGACAAACGAAAATAAGCTGACTAAATATATTAATCTATTTTTTTAACTGAGATTTTTTTGTATGCTGGGAGCAAAAGCAATATACAATGTCTCTTGAAAGTAAAAGCATATATGCACATATACGGCATCTTCAATGATGTGAGTCCACTTCAACCAAAAAGTTTTAGCCGCAAATAGCTAGCTTATTTTACTAAACAGGTTAATAATCGGTAATTCAAACTACTTGGGAGGATTGTGTTGGTCAATATATTAATTTATTATTTATGTTGCTTTATTTTTTATTTGATGTTTACAGCTGAAAAATCAGGCAGACCACGAAGATAATTCATTTAAGTGCTGGATTTTCTTCAAATATTTGAAATATATAGCGGTACATATATTTCCTTCTTCTTTTGGGCCCACGCCCTCAGTCAAGGGCAGTCAGTCAGTCATTTGTTCTTTCAAACATGCAACATAAACTGCAAAATAAAAAAAAATGGTTCTTATAATAAGTGTATTTAGCCTTAATTTGACAGGTAAAATAAGATTATCTACCAATGGAATGATGAATATCTTTACTCTTAAAATAAGATGATATTATGTTGTTGAGATAAGAAAATGCAAATGATTTTAAATGTGAATCCTCTTTTCCATTTGAAAAATGTCTTAGTAGTTTAATTCAAGAAAAATAGACTTATTTTAATAACATTTGACTAAAGCCGGGCATACACTGTACAAGCTTTTTTTATCTGCAATAGATGGGTCGTGAGTAATTTAAACATGTTTGAAATTCAGTCGGCCCTCATAAGGTATAATAATGATCCTCACAATAAGCCACACCAACAAAGTTTAAAAAAAAACTGGAAACAAACATATATAAGCCGCACCAGGCTATAAGCCACTGATATCTACTGTCCACCACCAAACCTGTAGGGGAACTCTACATATGCCCCTAGAGTAGCGAACGAGAATAATGCTAGCTCCAGTTTGCCTTTTCGCTTGCAGCAGTAAGAGCTTCTGATGAAAGATCTGGCTTTGTCAGCCATTATTTCAGCTCTGCAGGAGTTGCGCAGTCTCTAACTTTGATTGGACAGCTTTAATGCAGCAAATAAATGTCAAAATGTGTGAATTCAGGACATTTGTTCTCGATATTTTTTCACTGATCTGCCACTTTGACTTAGGCCCCCTCGCAATTGAATGAAAATGCACAGAAAATCCTTAGCTTCATATAAGCAGCATAGTTTAAAAAAATTAATTGGAAAAAAATAGTCCATTATGGTCTGGAAAATACAATACTTTAATATTTTTTGATATGTGTTTGCTGTGCAGTCAAGTACTGTATTTTCAATGATTTCAAGAAACAAGAGCTCAACAACTATCTTCATTTTAGCTGTAGCAGAATCTCCTCTGAAAACTGTCGATACAAGCACTCAATCTACTAAATTTAACGGTTACATCAATTTAGATATGAAACATCTTTTAAACACAGTTTGAAATAACCTATAAGCTACAGTACAATCCATTTCTATCCCAACATGCGAGCTTTTAAACTAGTTAAACTAGCCTAATTATTATCTACAGCAAAAAGACCATGGAGTATGGATCAGTGAACCAGTACTGACTGCTATATCAATAATATATCAGTTCAATCCAATTTGAACTTTGAAAGAGTCTAATAATGAATAATTTTTGCAAACCTGGACACTGCTCATATTCTCAACATAAAAAAGCAATGTGATGCAGTGTCTCACTAGTGCAGTTTCTGTCATGATTGGTTTTATATCAAACCCACATGCAGAACACAACGTAGGCTGGGTAAAAGTTTAACAGAGTTTATTTTAGATGTTGACACAAAAACATGAACTGGATCTGGAGCAGGTCCGGGTTGGGTTCACTGAAGTCTGCAGAGATGATAGTTCGATTAGCTGGAGCTAGAGTCCTTTTAGATAATTCTGATTCTACCTTGACGGGGTCCAGGCTTCTCTTGTAAGAGAGGGAACCGTTGGGTACAGAGACTGTTGGTTCAGCAGAGTACACAAGCAGCTGCAGCGTCTAGCTTCTGACTTTGAATGGCAGACCTTGATCAGAGTTTCCAGCTCTTCACAGAGAGCAGCAGGGGAAATCCAAATAGGAATCTTCAGGTTTGGCTCACCAGGGCTGGAAGGCAGGTTAAGCTCACCCAGAGCTTCAGGCTTGAGACAGGTTTCCTGTGAGCAAAGACAGAGGAAGGTTAGAACCAGTTTTCTCACTTAGAGACAACTTAGATTCTTTCAGGTAACAGAGGCTCAGGTTGCTAACCAAACTAAGGTCAAAACTGCGGCGTTGAAGGCAGGTCTGGCAGCTGCTTATAAAGGGAAGGTCTCCTGATGAGTAGATGCGTCTCAGGTGTGCTGGAGGGCTCCAGCCCAGGAGACCCACGGCGCACTCTGCTGGAGGAAGGTGGTACATCCCCAGATCCCAACAGTTTCTTTTTTTAATGAAAAGCAAGAAACCCCTTCAACCATTCCACCTGAAGCAAGATTGCATTTTTTAAAAACATATTTAATTTCTATAGGTTAAGCATTTAGTTAGCACAATGAAAGGTAAGCAAAGATAATGAGTTATAATATGTTCATATGTTTTTCTACAGTAAGTGACTCAATTGAGGTGTTCTTTGGACAAGCATGTCTGATGTAGAGCTGTTTTTTATTTTATTTTATTTTTTTACTTAAACCTCAGTTCATGAATCAGGCAGGCTTCCTCCACTGCATTTTGAATGCTAATTTGGGGTGTATGCACAGTGGAGAACAAAGGTGAGAGGGTCACATCTGGTCTGGTAATCCTTTGGTATCAAACAGGCTCAGCTTTTATTTTCAGAAGCCAAGAGGAAATGTAGGGTGGGGGTTGGAGGGGGCCTAGGGTGAGACAGCCAGTCACCACAAGCAAAGACTAAAAGACAAATAACTCATCATCCTTTTTTTGTTCGGAAGGCATAAAAGGACATGCTGAACTAGGGAGAACAAACGTGCAAAAAAAAAAAATCTTTGTTGTGAGACAGATAATGTAGCTATATGTTCATGGCTGTCTGGGGAGACAAGCAAATGGGGATAATGGGAAATTTTAAGATATGCAGCAAAACCAAAATATGCAATTAAAAGGGGGAGAATAAGTGAAGTACCACACTATGAAGCAGTTTTTATATTCATTTGCATTTACTGGTCAGCACAGAAAGATCCTGTTCATGTTTCTAACATCAGCTACATTAATTAGAAGCAGTATCTGTGCTATTGTGCCCTTCCCTAGTGTCATTCAGCCTTCATTACAGCCACTTTGATACTGAAATGAAACAGCATTCAGTCGAATTGTGGCCATTATATTGCACAGACTTGCTGCTACTCAGCCACAATTACATAGTCAAGCTCCTTTTGGGTTTTAGCTTGTCTGTCTGGCTTGTTAATTTGTTATTCTGAATGAGTGTCTTTGTGTCTCTCTTTATGCATTTGTGCATGAGGATGTGCACATGCTTGCATAGTAATGCATAGCAGTAGATTTGGTTGCATTTGTATGTGTTCATGCCGATTTGATAACGTGGTCAATAGTGGTTAAAAGACATACATTTAAATGAGACAGGAGCAGCCCCATGTCTTGAAAAGCTTGAACATACCAAGTAAAGGTAAAAGTGTGAAATAAGGAAATGCAAATTTGCAGTGTTATAATTTGGTTCAAAGTGAACTGACAAAGTGCCACAAAATGAAAATTCTTCATACAATGTAGTTTGTTTTTTCTTTCATGTGTGGCTGTAATATACAGGAGGCTGATTGACATTAAAATGTCAATTAGCAATGGTGATGTAAATGTTTATGCAAATAATAGGAACATCCAGGAATTGAATTTCTTTTTGCAAAGCCAAAAAACATCTCAGCAAGCATAAAAGGTTTTTTCCAATGCTGACCTATCTTGTGATAATGGGACAAGGAAAAGGTGCTAAGAATATAAATGTTTGGTTCATTATAAATGTAAACAGGCCAATAATGAGTTGTCTTAAAGTTAATTACAATTCAGTTTATGTATTCAATGCCAATTCACAACACGTCATCCCAAGGCACTTTACAGAGACAATTCTACTAGATCATACATTCTGATTGGTTCAAAATTTTCTATTTAAGGAAAATCAGCTGATTGCATGGTCATTGAGAAGAAGCAGAGAGAGCATATCGTTAGAGGTTGAACTAACAAATACTGCAGAATGGGAGAATAGAGATATAATGAAGCAGAATGATGTCTTCCAGTAGTCTAAGCCTTTAGCAGCATAACTTTAGAGATAGCTCAGGATAACCTGAGCCACTCTAACTATAATCTTTATCAAACAGGAAAGATTTATGGTTTTCACGTATTTTACCCACATGCTGATCACATTCGGGAGGCAAAGGCAATTTAAGGTGTTTGGTTGATACACAGACAGGAGTGGACGTATTAATTAAACTGAAGAAGCGCCGAAGGGTGAAGCACGACTGGGGCTTGATTGATGGGCGGGCGGACGAGAGGTTGGAGCAGAGTGACGGACCCAGTGGGACACTCCCAGTGATGGCAGTGGGTGTCTGAGCGGCTGGTAGACAGGCCATTGGAGCAGAGCGGGGTCCAAGCAGCACCGGTGGTGGGAGAAGTGGCCCATGGACAGATGGAGGAACCAGGGGAGAGCCAGAGGGGTCCTCAGCCCGGCTTGGTAACACCAAGGGGCCCTCAGGATGGGATCCCAGTAGCAAGTTGAGGGAGACTTATCTTGGGTTGACAGAGCACGAAGCAGTGCTTGGAGAGGGATCCAAGGCGTAAGTCAACCTGAGAGAGAGAGACACAGGAGACTAAAACTGTTAGTTGGTTCCATAGGAGAGGAGCCTGATAACTAAAAGGTCTGACTCCCAACTCTACTTTTAGAAATTCTTGTAACCAGAGCGAAGTGCTCTGTTAGGAACATAAGGTACAATCAGATCTCTGATATCAGACGGAGCTTGGCCATTTAAGGCAGGAAGCAACTGAAGAGAAGCTAGGATATGAGTAATATGATATCTCTTTAATTTCAATTCAATTCAGTTTATTTATATAGTGCCAATTCACAACACATGTCATCTCAAGGCACTTTACAGTTCACCAGATCATACAGTCAAATTGATTCAAAGTTTTCTATCTAAGGAAACACACAACCAGGCAGACAAGCTCAGAGCCAACTCCGATGTTATCAGTTTTCAATTTTCATCAAAACCCTGGCTGCAGCATTTTGGATCAGCTGAAGGCTTTTAACTACAGTTTGTTCACTTCCTGATAGTTATGAATCAGGAAGTCCAGCCTTGAAGTAACAAATGCATGGGCTGGTTTTTCAGCATAACTCCTGGACAGGATATTTCTATTTTTATTTTATTTTTTCAATATTCTGGAGATGAAAGAAGGGAATTCTAGAAACATCTTTTATATGAGATTAAAATAACAGGCCCTGACCAAAAATAACACCAAGATTTCTTACTTTATTATCTGAGATCAATGATCCAAATGAAGTGACTGACTAATCAGTTTATTTTTTAGACTCTGGTCCAAAGACAATAACTTCTTTACTATCTGCAATGAGGAGCAGAATGTTTAGAGTTATCCAGGTTTATATGTCTTTAATACATGCCTGTTGTCTATGTAACGGTTTAGTTTACGTAGAGCACGCCTTACGTAAACATATCACCAGAATGATTGATAATTAAGAGAACCACTTACTTTGATGATCTACCCAGGAAAAAGAATATCCTCCACCACACCTTTAATACACTGAGCTCTGTTAGCACTCCCCTGCAGCTTATTCTCGGACAATTGTCAATCTTGAGAACGGCCAAGTCTGCTCTGATACATACTTAAAAGGGAGGGGCAAGACATTTGACGAGCACATGAGAACAAAGAAGTACACATACATGAGAAAAGGCCCAGATAGACCGTGTCCTTGGAGGATGCAGCCTGTAAAATCGAACACAACCTCTAACTCACTGTCAGTTGTTGCTAGCAGAGAGAAATGAGAAGGATAGAAAACAATTTAGAGGAAGATGGAGGAAAAAAACTGTTCACTCCATGGTGAGCGGTGACTTTGTCAAACTATGTAAAACTACACTTTAGTGCTCAATGACAACAAACGTCCTGGTGGAAACGCATTAAGGAGGGCAGACGAGCTTTATATGCGCTGGTTTTGGCCACTTTATTAGCATTTTATCACCGTGTAAGCTGCCTCTTTGTGAATGTTAGATTTTAGAAGGAAAATAAGACTGTTATATTGTGTCACACCACACTGCTGACATTCACTTTGTCATTGTCCTCATAAATTTAGAAGTTAATGTTTTCATTAAACAAATTTTTATAAGGCTCCTACTTATGTATTTAGTTGTATGCCTGTTTGGATGTTCAAAGCTGTAGCTTTGCTACCTCATTCTAGTTTAGTCCCTAGTGTTCAGTGGAGGAGGGAACTTTACATTAGTTTGTAAACATGACAAACGTATATAATATATAACCTGTATGTATATACATATACACTCACCGGCCACTTTATTAGGTACTCCATGCTAGTAACGGGTTGGACCCCCTTTTGCCTTCAGAACTGCCTCAATTCTTCGTGGCATAGATTCAACAAGGTGCTGGAAGCATTCCTCAGGGAGTTTGGTCCATATTGACATGATGGCATCACACAGTTGCCGCAGATTTGTCAGCTGCACATCCATGATGCGAATCTCCTGTTCCACCACATCCCAAAGATGCTCTATTGGATTGAGATCTGGTGACTGTGGAGGCCATTTGAGTACAATGAACTCATTGTCATGTTCAAGAAACCAGTCTGAGATGATTCCAGCTTTATGACATGGCACATTATCCTGCTGAAAGTAGCCATCAGAAGTTGGGTACATTGTGGTCATAAAGGGATGGACATGGTCAGCAACAATACTCAGGTAGGCTGTGGCGTTGCAACGATGCTCAATTGGTACCAAGGGGCCCAAAGAGTGCCAAGAAAATATTCCCCGCACCATGACACCACCACCACCAGCCTGAACCGTTGATACAAGGCAGGATGGATCCATGCTTTCATGTTGTAGACGCCAAATTCTGACCCTACCATCCGAATGTCGCAGCAGAAATCGAGACTCATCGGACCAGGCAACGTTTTTCCAATCTTCTATTGTCCAATTTCGATGAGCTTGTGCAAATTGTAGCCTCAGTTTCCTGTTCTTAGCTGAAAGGAGTGGCACCCGGAGTGGTCTTCTGCTGCTGTAGCCCATCTGCCTCAAAGTTCGACGTACTGTGCGTTCAGAGATGCTCTTCTGCCCACCTTGGTTGTAACGGGTGGTTATATGAGTCACTGTTGCCCTTCTATCAGCTCCAACCAGTCTGGCCATTCTCCTCTGACCACTGGCATCAACAAGGCTTTTCCGCCCACAGAACTGCCGCTCACTGGATGTTTTTTTCTTTTTCGGACCATTCTCTGTAAACCCTAGAGATGGCTGTGCGTGAAAATCCCAGTAGATCAGCAGTTTCTGAAATACTCAGACCAGCCCTTCTGGCACCAACAATCATGCCACATTCAAAGTCACTCAAATCACCTTTCTTCCCCATACTGATGCTCGGTTTGAACTGCAGGAGATTGTCTTGACCATGTCTACATGCCTAAATGCACTGAGTTGCCGCCATGTGATTGGCTGCTTAGAAATTAAGTGTTAACGAGCAGTTGGACAGGTGTACCTAATAAAGTGGCCGGTGAGTGTGTATGTATATATATATATATATATATATATATATATATATATATATATATATATATATATATATATATATATATATATATATATATATATATAAATGTATGTATTCTTTTCACAGGCAAAGGGGAAAAGTGAGGTTTTGAGCCACTTCACAAAAGATTTAACAGATGTTGAACATGGTTGGAGCTAAAGTAAGCCAGTAAGCCATCAATACTAATTTGTGGCAAAATTTAAAATAGCACCATAAAAACGAATACAATGATGACGAAGCTAATATAGCACAGAAAAAAGTTGATTATAATTTTATAGTGCTCTGTGTCTTTGTCTCAAATCCTATTTTTGGTTATGAGAATTTCAGTTTGACTATAGTTATACAGTGCATATTCTCTGTGTGTACAGGTTGTTTTTCCAATATATATTTTGGGCGATATATATTGTATATCAGCCAATATCTGGTATTGGCCAATGTATTGGTTTTTTTTTAAAGCCCCTTTACATTGGTATCAGCCTTCAAAATCTCATGTGGGTTGATCTTAAATTAATTGTTCAATATTGCATTACTTGAGTTTTTAAAATCCACATAAAAGTTGGGCTAACTGTGCCACACATATCATGCCACACAATCATTGTTCACTCAATAAATACATGTTCCACCAAGTGATGGAAGTACCATGTCCATGTTGTATATAGTAATCAAATATTCTTTCATAGATGTCAGAATTGTCGTCGTCGTCGTCTCACGCTTTATCCCGAACCGGGTCGCGGGGGCAGCAGACTAAGCAGAGACTCCCAGACTTCCCTCTCCGCAGACACCTCCTCCAGCTCTGTTGGGGGAAGCCATAGGCGCTCCCAGGCCAGCCGAGAGACATAGTCTCTCCAGCGTGTCCTGGGTCGTCCCCTGGGCCTCCTCCCGGTGGGACATGCCTGGAACACCTCCCGAGGGAGGCGTCCAGTGGGCATCCGAAGAAGATGTCCGAGCCACCTCAACTGACTCCTCTCGATGTGGAGGAGAACCGGCTCTACTCTGAGCCTCTCCCGAATGACCGAGCTCCTCACCCTATCTCTAAGGGAGAGCCCAGCCACCCTGCGGAGAAAGCTCATTTCAGCCGCTTGTATCCGGGATCTCGTTCTTTCGGTCATGATCCAAATTTCATGACCATAGGTGAGTGTAGGAACGTAGACCGACCGGTAAATTGAGAGCTTTGCCTTTTCGCTCAGCTCCCTCTTCACCACAACAGACCAGTGCAGCGTCCGCATTATTGCAGCAGCCGCACCGATCCGTCTATCGATCTCCCGCTCCATTCTTCCCTCACTCGTGAACAGGACCCCAAGATACTTGAACTCCTCCACTTGAGGCAGGGACTCTCCTCCAACCTGAAGGGGACAAGCCACCTTTTTCCGGTCGAGAACCATGGCCTCGGACTTGGAGGAGCTGATTCTCATCCCGGCCGCTTCACACTGGGCTGCGAACCGCCCCAGCGCACGCTGTAGGTCTTGGCAGGAGGGAGCCAGCAGAACTACGTCATCCGCAAAAAGCAGGGCCGAGATCCGCTGTCAGAATTGTAGTGTACCAATTTTAAAAATTCTAAAATTATGTTTTTTACAATCCTTACTTACTGCCGTTCATGGCAGTTCCTTGAGGTACAGTAGATAGGTACTCTTAGTAAATGAATATAATCCCATCCACAACACTTGCTTTTAGTAAGCAGAATGCACAAAAATGGCTACAAAACTTTAAAGTTTAGCTTTACAAACTTTTTTAGGGATTTGACATTTCATTACATTACAGTATTCATTTAATTTAAAATGACATTGTTCTTACAATATTGGTATGCATACAGTATATACTCTTTAAATAAAAGTATTTGTTATTAGAAATGCAACATGAGTTGTAAGTATCCATCTTGCAACACAGAATTGCTTCCTTACATTGAGTGTAACCACAGCTGATTGTATTTTATGAATAAAAAACCACCATAAGCAGATGAATGTTTGGTTCTTTGTGAGTTATTTCTTTTCATTCCAGTTTACAGAAGCTTTTCTGCTCATGCTTCTTAATTCTTTATCTCAATATTTGCTGTGAGTGATTTTAGTAATATACTGCATCAGAAGCTTTTAGGTCAAAGAGGCTCAAATAAGTCTGTTAAGTGTTTTCAAACTCTGGATGGTGAAGTAATGACGGGAGATCAGTCGCAATTCCGCCTTTGTTTCATAGATATTCATCATGCTGAGCTGTGAAGCTATTATGCACTTCTTTTGAATAGGAGTGATATCATTGTAATGTAGTGCTACTGCTGAGTATGAATAATTCATTTAAACAGGGAAAAACACTAATATTATGAAATGCTACATAGAAAAAATATGGGAGGAGGGCTGGCCTTTTATTTGACATAGCTGGGATTTAATTTGTTTGGGAACTTTTCCTGTCAGCTGTTTGAGAACAGCGTGGATAAAGTTGTTATTGATGAAACATGCAAATCCCTTTAATATGCCAAATAGTATTTCTCTTGCAGATACCAAAGTCTCTCAGCGGTTTCTTATTGAATGTGTTCCAATGAATGACAATGCCAATCCACTTTTCTTTAGACGCTACTCCTCATCTTTACCATTTTACTGTCTTTTATCCCGTTTTTCAGTTTGTGAACACCTTTGCTCTACAAAATTGCTGAAGTAAGTACTGTAGCCTAATAATCACACGCACAATTTGTTTTATCTAGACAAAATTTCTCCAGGTAAGTAATATTAGTTTTTTTTTTGTCTTACTTTCTTACTTATTCAATTTATAGAATAATTGAAATATAAATCTATGTGAGAATTCTATCTTATGGTGGCCCTAAAGTGCAAACTGCAACTACAAATCTAAAAGCGCAACTACATTAAGGAAATCGCAACTACATAAAGCAAAGCGCAATTACATTAAGAAAAACAAAACTACATAAAGCAAAGGGCAATTACCTTAAGAAAAACAAAACTACATAAAGTAAAGCGCAACTACATTAAGAAAAACAAAACTATATAAAGCAAAGCGCAACTACATTAAGAAAAAAACCAAACTACATAAAGCGAAGTGCAACTTCATTAAGGAAAACAAAACTACATAAAGCAAAGCGCAACTACATTAAGAAAAACAAAACTACATAAAGCAAAGCGCAACTACATTAAGAGAAACAAAACTACATGAAGCAAAGCGCAACTACATTAAGGAAAACACAATTACATTAACCTACCGGTAAAGGTAGGTACCAGTGGGAAACATGAGACATCGCTGATTGGACGACGGCGCCGTTTGAGCCTTGAACCGGAAGTTGCGTCGTCTGAACAGTCCAGCTTCTTTTAGGTGTGTCTTCAGTGTACGCAAACTAACTGAAATTTCGTGATTAGTCTTGAGCATATTCAGTATCACCTCGTACGTATGTCCTGATTCAAAATATTCCTGGATAACGGCAGCTATGTTTGGGGCGCCGACAATATTCATGTTATTCAAAAGCCGCAGCAGGCAGAATGACTTCCGGTTCAAGGGTCAAATGGCCCCTTCGTCCAATCAGCGATGTCTCATGTTTCCCACTGGTACCTACCTTTTCCGGTAGGTTAATGTAATTGTGTTTTTCTTAATGTAGTTGCGCTTTGCTTTATGTAGTTTTGTTTTCCTTAATGTAGTTGCGCTTTGCTTTATGTAGTTTTGTTTTTCTTAATGTAGTTGCGCTTTGCTTTATGTAGTTTTGTTTTCCTTAATGTAGTTGTGCTTTGCTTTATGTAGTTTTGTTTTCCTTAATGTAGTTGCGCTTTGCTTTATGTAGTTTTGTTTTCCTTAATGTAGTTGCGCTTTGCTTTATGTAGTTTTGTTTTCCTTAATGTAGTTGCGCTTTGCTTTATGTAGTTTTGTTTTCCTTAATGTAGTTGTGCTTTGCTTTATGTAGTTTTGTTTTCCTTAATGTAGTTGCGCTTTGCTTTATGTAGTTTTGTTTTCCTTAATGTAGTTGCGCCTTGCTTTATGTAGTTGCAATTTCCTTAATGTAGTTGCGCTTTTAGATTTAGATTTGTAGTTGCAGTTTGCACTTCAGGGCCACCGTACTATCTTCAGTTGTATACTGTAAAAAAAAAAGTAATTTCTCTCTTTGAGATGAATGTGTTTTTTTTATCATATTGAAATGTTTTAGATAGACAAACAAAATCCTATTTCAGCGATGACCCTCTGGATTCTAAAGTTCAGTTTAAAATGAAGATTTAATTTATTAGGAAAAGAATTTTTTTTTCAAACCAAGACAGCACTATATGAAAATATATTTTCATATAGTGCCAAGATATCGTTTGGTTATAATTATCATGTAGCCTTCAATGAACTTTGAAACAATGTTCTTTTTTAAAATAAACAATATCAGAAATATGAATAGTTTGATCTTATTTTGATTAGATTGCTGCATCAATGCAGTGTGGCATGGACCTGATCAGTCTGTTCTGCAGAGGTGGATTGGAGGCGTTGGTAGCTTTGTTAGCAGCCCTTAGATCATCTGAATGGCTGGGTCTGGTGTCTAACTTCTTTCTCTTGACATGAATCCATAGATCAGGTCAAATAAGTTTACTGGCCAATCAAGCAAAGTGAATTTCTGATCAATGAGCCAGCTTGTGGTACCTTTGGCAATGATAGCTGGTCTCAAGTCTTAAAAACAAATAAGCACTGTATGCCTTCACAAACAAACTGCTTGCTGTGATGCAACAGTGCTATCAACTGTGCTACCGCACATTTTGAAAACATCCTTTTGAATTACTCCAGTTATCTGCATGTGCTTCTGACATGTATGGACTGAAGTAGAGAGGTGTGACACAAGAACTTCTTATCTGGGCAAAGCTTTTTTTCATAGCATGGTAAATGTTTGAAGGAATTGGCTTTGCTTAGAGTCTGTAGAAACCTCTGAACATAACACGTACACACAAACCTGTTGTCCAGCCTTGTCACACACCTCACTAAACAATCTTCACTCTGCCAGCTGAAACAGCGCCTTGCCTAAAATTTACAGCCCTATGCATCTTAAGCTTGTATGTTTATTGCCTGAGATGGCGGGATGAAATCAAATTCATTACAAGGCACTACATCATTCAAAGCTGCCTGCCAAAGGCTTTACGTTCATGTTGCAGCTCAGCTTCGCTCTGAGAAACACATAGCGGGAGGTAACATATTCTATTTGCTTGGCATGTTAATTTTTGAGGGCCTCTGTGTAATACAAGTTTAAGAAGGGGGCTGTTAATGAGAGTTTAAATATTACTTCAATTCAGTTTTATTTTGTCAAACTACAAGCCTTTACCATATTCAAGTGGTATTGATCTGGACCTGGAGCAGATCTGGTTTTGGGTGTCTAGTGCATAGTGAACAGTATTATATATTGTGGGTAAGAATAAACTGCGCTATACTGTATTATCTTTTTGACATGGCCCAATGTGTCTATCGACAGCGATGTGACGTATGAGCAAAAAAACAAACAAACAAATCTGAACTTGTCCTGCTTTTTTCCTCTAGATTTCTTCACCATACAGTCATCCTCTCTCTCTTAAATGTACCTCTTATGCCTCCACCTTATGTATCATTTCTGCTTCCTTCTCCTCCTACCCCATGATTGGAGTTGATCACACTGAGATGTCTACTGTAGAACAGTGCTATGGCTCTTGTCAGATTTACTGAAAGATCCCTCTCAATATCTCTCTACTTACCTTACCTTACCTCCTGTTAAAATAATTCTTCCTCCCTGTTCACCTCTTGTTGCATTGCATACCTCTTCCATCAACCCCTTTTCTTTTACATTTTTCTAGCCTAAGCCAACCTCGCCACTGCACAGCCAAGCTGCAGTAAGAGTGACAAGATAAGAGATTACATTTCTCTGCTCAGCAGTCCGAGTTTGAAAAGGGTGTCATGTTTAAGGAGGGGGACTACCTGACATCACATATCAAACCTTAGTAACATTTATATGGGCTTCCTGTTTCTCTCCTCCGCATCTTGTCAGGCATCACCCTGTTATTGACAGATTGTGGATTAGAGAAGTGGAGGGAGCTTTCAGCAGATTGCTGCTATCTGTGTTTGCTGCTATCTACAGTATGGAGTGCAATGGGACATACGCTCGAGGAGGCAATAGGATTTTCTCTGCTTGGATGGTTGTGTATAAGCGATGTGAGGTTGTCGCACTGTGCGGACCTGACAACGGGACGGGGAGAGAGGAGGGGCTACAAGCAAGAAAAGGGATGGAATGTATGAGCTCACTCTGAGCAACAATACATTAAGAATGTGAAAAAGGATTGAAAACCCAATAAATTGGAAATATTGAAGAATGATGGCAAGAGTTTACGTCAATCTTTGTGAGTAATGTTCTTTAAAGTTAATTATATTTACGAAAGTTCCCCCCTATGGTTGTCTTTCATGGTATTTTATTACTGGAAAACAATTACTGGAATTGCAAGAACTAAATTATATCAATCAGTATGTAAATTAGGTATTTTTACACTCAGTTTTAACAACCTACTAACCGATTAGAATATTAAAAATATCACAAATAATACTCTCTTCAGCTCTCTCCATTGTTACCTTTAGGTATTACATGTTTCTTGGTTTTATTTGTTAATCTGTGAAAAAATGTAAATCTTTTGCTAATGTTTTAAAATATTTTTTTATTACAGCCATTCCTGGTTACTACAGGGCAATGTAAAGAATTCTGGGTCATTTTGTTTTTCCATCAAATAAAGCATCTCAGATACTTTAATACAGACATAAGCAGAAGGCAATAAAAGTAAAGGAGACATATTTCAAACCCCAAAGGGCATGGGAAGCATCTATACCTTGAGTCTACAGTATAAAGAAGGAAACAAAACAAGTGGTAATCAACTCAAACAGCCACAAGCTCCCCTTGGAACCAACAGCAAATTGATCTTTATTCAGATTTCTGTAATGCTTAGAAAGGTGTTGTTTGTCTTGATATTAGCCTCTTGGGAAATCCTGGAATTGTAGCCAAGGGTTTGCACCCATTTGGCAGCACCAATTATGTTTTTGTGTAAACTAATAACAGATAATGTTCATTTATTTTAATATTTTTACCACAGAGTAAAAGAGAAAACACAAGTGATGCATCTAAAACTTAAAAAATGCTTACAGACTTAATGGTGACTAAATGCTGAATTTCTGTCTGTCGCAGATTAATAGGGACATGTCTATCAGCAGCTGAGTTATTGTATATACCTGTACAAGTTTTGGTAAAGTAAAATAAAGTTTAAAAGCACATTCTGATATAAAAAAAATTCAGACTTTTAAGCCAATGATAACTCTTTTTACTCTAAAGAATTCTAAGGGATTGTCATATTAGCGATTCATTTATATCTAGTCCAAGCTACTCAATCTTCCTTTATCGAGGAGGCAAGGCATCCCAAATAAGTTTGTTTTGTTTTTGCTCCGTTAAGTAAACTAAATTTTCACAGTAAGACGTCTCTAATCACTGAATATACACTCAACCATTTTCACACTAACATTTACAGAAAAAATGATTCATTAGAAGCCTAGTTTAGAATAAAAAAAGCACTTGGAGCTACCCAGGGAGCACTACTCATTTGAAATAGTCAAACATTACACTGCTGTAACATTTGTGTTAATGATAGTAATGTGTAATGAAGTGGAGGTGCTTGAATGAATATCTTACTATTTAAGTTTAGACCAATGCAATGGTAGCAATATAATATATTAAAAATCATACCTTTGACATTAAAGAGTACATATAACCTTTTATTGGTCTGAAAGTCATACTGTAAATATTTTTCATACTAAATTGTGAATTCTTTTTATGTTTATTCTATTTTATGAATTCAAGAGACTTTATTTGTCACCCAGGCTGGAGCAGCACTTCAGTAGGTCATAATTTCAGTTTCTGTACAGTCCATGCAAAAAATGACAAAACACAGACATTATACATTTGCTGATGTCAAAGGTGCTGCCCTTGTAGTTCACAAAAAGAAGGGAAAAGGTTTGCATTGGGTAAAAGGAGGAAAAAGAAATTATATTTCAAACTTTATCCTTAGCAGGATACAGTATGAGACTGCAAAAAAAAAAAACTAAACACAAAGGAGCAATACAACATCTTGCAGGGTGAACAGTGGAAGTCGGTGTCAGGTGTGCATATGTTTATATCTGAGTATGCGCCTGTGTGCTTTGAGTGTGTGCAAAGTAAGTGCATTAAACACTTTTATCCGTACATTTGTCCTTGATAGTAGGGCCGGGCGATATGGCCTAAAAATAAAATTGTTTTATTTTTAATAGGAATTAAAAAAAAAATTCTGATATTTCTCCCCTTTGTTTTAACATCCACCAAATCGCCAGCGCTCTGTTATGAAAATTTCCATTAAACACAGCAGTACGCTTGAAAATAACACAGATTGAACTTTTACCTATTTAGACATGCTATATATTATTAGAAAGCTTAGATTCTCCACAATTCAACCACCAACTGAATTTTATGGATACCATGAGCACCAAAGCATAATTAACAACAATATAACAGCATATCACATCAGAAATTTTCATATAAAGCTTTCACTACATTTGAAGTGACCCCAATGCAATATTATAATTCCAATCTTAGATTGTTTGTATTCCATTTGTCTGTAATGGTCCACAGGTAAAACGCAATCCAGCATATTCATAACATAAACATTCCATGATGAGCAAATCGCCACATAAAATCATTTTTATACCATCAGAAAAGTCCCATCCTTATAGCTAAAGCTCACCATCTTGCTAATTACCCTAGCTTCCACAAACATTTCCAGTTGATGTTTGGTCCGACATCATATTAAAGGTATAGTGGAGGATTTTCACTGCGATGGACTAGCGATCTGCCTGCCTCTTTCCCATTGACTGCTGGAGATAGGCACCATTAAGCCTGGGATTAAGCGTTTCTGAAGATGGAAGGATGGATGGATGGTTTTTACAATTTTTTGAAAACACCCACCCTATCCACTTTTTAAAGAAAAATGCACATGCACAACCCTGTACCTGCTTCCGAGAGGGAACGTCTCTCAAACGCATGAGACAGCATGCATGAACACATTTCTCCTTGTGTACGCTCTGTTTAAAAGTTGCTGTTTGCATCGCTCATACAAGCTTACTTTCCAAAAGAAGATTTGCAATTTTTCCACTATGTCAGACTCACCACCGTGTTATGCCGAGAAATGTCTGCCTGCTGAGAATTACCTCCCCTCTTACACACTGATGAGATAACGAATTTAAATATGAATGAAAAGGGAACTTTTAAGCATATTCTTAATATTTTCATATTTCTTATGCATGAATGCCCTAAAACTGAGAATTTTGGTGGAAAGATAAATACCAAGAAATTCTTGCCTGCCAAGAATTACCACACCTGTTGCAGGAGCGTGCCTAGCTCTAAACTCTCGCACATTGTTGAGAAAAAATAAAAAAAGGGAACTTTTAAACATATTCTTAATATTTTCATATCTCTCATGCATGGATGCCCTAATATTAAGATTTTGGCTTGTTAATGGTAAAATAAAGTTGTTTAAGCAAATTAGATTATTTACAGATCTGTAATATACCTCTGTGGATGAAATCTGCAAATTTTTACATTGAATTTTAATTATATATTTAGTTTGCATACTTTCTTTCGTTTTCATCATTGTTTTTTAAATCATTTCTTCCTTAGCTGTAATTTGTAATAAGTCTTAAGGCCAGAATTAATTCTACCCTTAATATATCACTGCATTAAGTACTGTGACCGGTGGTATCCCCAAGAGGAAAGAGTAACCCATCAAAACGCATCACAGTTAAAATGCTTCAAATGTCCAAACCTTTTAATATCCAAGCTGGAGATAACTAGGCCATGCCAATGGTGCCACTTAGTCAGAGACAGAATGGTGGACATCTGAGATGCTTCATCACTGCAGTTACACAAAATGATTGAATTCTGAAGGCAAAGTGGTGACACTGTAGGATGGACGTTGCATCAGTCACAGAGCTGACGACAGAGCAAACAGTTTGGCTGGGGGATATTTTTGGGATGGAAAGTGATGAAAGAATCAAAGATTAATAGGAATAGCACCAATACCACTTAGAAACACATAAACTAAAATATACATAGAGCTTTAAGATAAATGGGTCTGTAACAGTTTACAACCTAATGTCTTTATGTTTGAAAAAAAAATTAACCCTCTATTATTTTGTTAAGAAACAATATGTCCCTTAATATTATCACAAAAGAGTTATGTACTTTATACCTACATCCGCCGATGTCATTGGCCGAGATTAAAAATTATGATATTTTGAAAACAAAAGGGTTAGAAGAGGCACAGAAAACAGTAACAGAAACACAGAAAACAATAAAAAATAAAGTAAAATAGTGATCTTCTTTGAGTCTTACAAAAAGATAAAACAACTTTTTATGAAAAAAAAACTTTACATATCACTCTCTGATAATCCCCTCTCACTGCCTCACCCAGTACCTAGCCAATAAAAATCATCCCACAGCCGTTATTGCTGCATTTTCCTTTGTATTTTCTGTTGCATTATGTAAATAATCCTCTATCTGTTGTGTAGGCTGGTCATAAAGTGAAGCTTTTCTTTGTAACCACACCAGCTGCCCTAGTCAGTTGTTTTACATTGTTTCAATTTATGAGGCACAGAGACAGAAGTAAGAACAATCTGCACAGATCGTGGTACAAAGGAATGAAAAGGGATTGCAATGCTACCCTTTGCATAGCAGGAGCCTCTCTATGTGCACTGCAATCAGTATAGCATTGAAAATAATTGGATCAGATATTAAAAAGCCGGACGCAACCACTGTGATCTGTGCTTTATTTGTGAAATGGGCTTAAGATGGCTGCATCCAGTTTTGCTGTCATCACTGTTAGTGCTTTTGCTTTTAATGCCTATTTATTGTTGCAAGTGTTTGCAAGTAAAGATCAAAGGGAGTTACCATTTTTGTATTTATTATGGAAGCTCCAACACCTTGGTACTTCCCTTCCATTTCTTTTCCTGGAAAAAAACTGTTTAGGTTAACAACATTGGACTTAAGCCTTGAAAAATCTATAAAAAATTACTATAAACAGCCAATGACAGTGACTGTAAACAGGATCAGATCAGTTTAGAACAGAGAAATCGCAGTGGCTCGCATAGCTGTAGGTTCATGGAGTGGGAACCAAAATCTTATTTCCTGATCAAGGTAATCTTCTGCTTCTTACACCTTATTCTAACCCTTACTTATATTGCATCAGGTGGATGCTTAACTGTGCGTGTCAATTCCTGAGAGACCATCAAAATCCTTTACAAAAGCCTTTTGTCCCTGGTGCATCTTGGTCTCAGGATTACAGTCATGTTCTTCTTTATCAGTCTGGCCCCTGGAATGTATTTGTACTTATTTGATAGTGTCTATAATCACACAGTATTACACCATGTGAAGGAAGACTATGTACCCTACTCTACTAAACAGGTAGGTGATATGACAAGCACATACTTGACTACTAAAGAAAAATGCTAACATATGACTAAAAACAATGTTTAAGTTTCAAACCAACCTCAACCCAACATTTTGTGGCACAAAAACATGAGATCAACACACAGAGAAATGCATCACATTGCAATCAACACAAGGGCAGAGTATTACCAAAACCCCCATGAGAGGCCTTCACTAATAGGAAATGATTTATATCTGGATTTCAGAGGTTTTCTTTTTTGAGTTTTATTAGGTGGAAAGAGAGCTTCACATTAAAAGCTCACACTTCATTGTTGTAATGGTACATCATCAGCCTTGGACAGAAAATTTTATTTAGTCTTCATTTAGTGAACACAGGCGGCGTTTGACTGAAAGACATTTATTGTCTCCACTGTGCATTGTTTTTTTCTATTTGGATGCTTCTATTCTTTATCTCATTGCTCGGCCCCTTTTGAGAGTTTCATGGATTCCTCCGTTTTCTCTTCTCACACTCTCCATTAATTCAATTCAATTCAGTTTATTTATATAGTGCCAAATTCACAACACACGGCATCTCAAGGCACTTTACAGTTCAACCAGATAATACAGTCAAATTGATACAAAGTTTTCTATCTAAGGAAAACCAGTTGATTGCATTGACTCATTGACTCAAATACAATCCCTCACACTAAGCATGCTTGTAGCGACAGTGGAGAGGAAAAACTCCCTTTGAACAGGAAGAAACCTCCAGCAGAACCAGGCTCAGTGTGAGCGGCCATCTGCCGAGGCCGACTGGGATTCAAGGAGACAGAAGCAGAGATACAAAAAGCAGCTGTAAAAGGCGGCCCCGTCCAGGAAACACACAGCCAGGCAGACGAGCTCCAAGGCAGCTCCCATGCCAGAGGACGAAGAGAGCACATCCACTCAGTCACGGTCAGAGAAACAGGACCACACTGGAAAACAGGCCGATCTCCAACATCTCTAAACAAGGGTGTTGATGGAAGCAGCACAGCTGATGTTTCTTTCCAGGATGACGTCACAGCCAAACAGGAACAGACGAGGCAAAGCTACTCTGAGGAAAAGCAGAGAGAGCAGAAGGTTAGAGATTGAACTAACAGATTCTGCAGAATAGGAGAACAGAGAGAGAATGAAGCAGAATGATGAAATGGGGGTCCCTATGTCCTTCAGAAGTCTAAGCCTATAGCAGCATAACTGTAGAGATAGCTCAGGATAACCTGAGCCACCCTAACTATAAGCTTTATCAAAAAGGAAAGTTTTAAGTCTAGCCTTAAAAGTAGACAGGGTGTCTGCCTCACGGACTAAAACTGGTAGTTGGTTCCACAGGAGAGGAGCCTGATAACTAAAACATCTGCCTCCCATTCTACTTTTAGAAATTCTAGGAACCACTAGTAAACCTGCAGATTGAGAGTGAAGTGCTCTGTTAGGAACATAAGGAACAATCAGATCTCTGATTTAAGATGGAGCTTGGCCATTTAAGGCTTTATATGTGAGAAGGAGGATTTTAAATTCAATTCTTGATTTAACAGGAAGCCAATGAAGAGAAGCCAGGAGAGGAGAGATATGATCTCTCTTTTTAATTTTCATCAGAACTCTGGCTGCAGCATTTTGGATCAGCTGAAGGCTTTTGACTACAGTTTGTGGACTTCCTGATAGTAAAGAATTACAATAGTCCAGCCTTGAAGTAACAAATGCATGGACTAGTTTCTCAGCATCATCCCTGGACAGGAGATTTCTAATTTTTGCAATGTTCCTCAGATGAAAGAAGGAAATTCTAGAAACCTCTTTGATATGGGATTTAAATGACAGGTCCTGATCAAAATTAACACCAAGATTTTTTACTTTATTATCTGAAATCAGTTTAATCCCATCCAAATGAATTGACTGGCTAATCAGCTTCTTTTTCAGAGACTCTGGTTCAAAGACTATAACTTCTGTTTTGTCTGCATTCAGAAGCAGAAAGTTAAGAGTCATCCAGGTTTTTATGTCTTCAAGACATGCCTGTAATCTATGTAATGGGTTAGCTTCATCTGGATTTATAGACAGATATACAGGTGCTGGTCATAAAATTAGAATATCATGAAAAAGTAGATTGATTTCAGTAATTCCATTTAAAAAGTGAAACTTGTATATTATATTCATACATTACATACAAACTCATATATTTCAGATGTTTATTTTGTTTAATTTTGATGATTACAAATGACAACAAATGAAAATCTCAAATTCATCATATCAGAAAATTAGAATATTGTGAAAAGGTTCAAAATTGATGGCCCCTGGTGCCACACTCTAATCAGCTAATTAACTCAAACCACCTGCAAAAGCCTTTAAATGGTCTTTCAGTCTAGTTCTATAGGCTACACAATCATGGGGAAGACTGCTGACTTGACAGTTGTCCAAAAGACGACCATCGACACCTTGCACAAGGAGGGCAAGACACAAAAGGTCATCGCTAAAGAGGCTGGCTGTTCACAGAGCTCAGTGTCCAAGCACATTAATAGAGAGGCGAAGGGAAGGAAAAGATGTGGTCGAAAAAAGTGTACAAGCAAGAGAGATAACCGCACCCTGGAGAGGATTGTGAAACAAAACCCATTCAAAAATGTGGGGGAGATTCACAAAGAGTGGACTGCAGCTGGAGTGAGTGCTTCAAGAACCACCACACACAGACGTATGAAAGACATGGGTTTCTGCTGTCGCATTCCTTGTGTCAAGCCACTCTTGAACCACAGACAGCGTCAGAAGCGTCTTGCCTGGGCTAAAGAGAAACAGGACTGGACTGCTGGTGAGTGGTCCAAAGTCATGTTCTCTGATGAAAGTAAATTTTGCATTTCCTTTGGAAATCAAGGTCCCAGAGTCTGGAGGAAAAGAAGAGAGGCACTTCATCCACGTTGCTTGAAGTCCAGTGTAAAGTTTCCACAGTCAGTGATGGTTTGGGGTGCCATGTCATCTGCTGGTGTTGGTCCATTGTGTTTTCTGAGGTCCAGGGTCAACGCAGCCACATACCAGGAAGTTTTAGAGCACTTCATGCTTCCTGCAGCTGACCAACTTTTTGGAGATGCAGATTTCATTTTCCAACAGGACTTGGCACCTGCACACAGTGCCAAAGCTACCAGTACCTGGTTGAAGGACCATGGTATCCCTGTTCTTAATTGGCCAGCAAACTCTCCTGACCTTAACCCCATAGAAAATCTATGGGGTATTGTGAAGAAGAAGATGCAATACACCAGACCCAACAATTCAGAAGAGCTAAAGGCCACTATTAGAGCAACCTGGGCTATCATAACACCTGAGCAGTGCCACAGACTGATCGACTCCATGCCACGCCGCATTGCTGCAGTAATACAGGCCAAAGGAGGCCCAACTAAATACTGAGTGCTGTACATGCTCATACTTTTCATGTTCATACTTTTCAGTTGGCCAACATTTCTATAAATCCTTTGTTTTTATTGGTCTTCAGTAATATTCTAATTTTCTGATATGATGAATTTGAGATTTTCATTTGTTGTCATTTGTAATCATCAAAATTAAACAAAATAAACATCTGAAATATATGAGTTTGTATGTAATGTATGAATATAATATACAAGTTTCACTTTTTAAATGGAATTACTGAAATCAATCTACTTTTTCATGATATTCTAATTTTATGACCAGCACCTGTAGCTGGGTATCATCAGCATAACAGTGAAAATTAATCCCATGCTGTCTAATAATTCTACCGATTGGTAGCATGTATAAAGTAAAGAGAATTTGTCCTAGCACTGATCCCTGTGGTACTCCACAGGTAACCTTTGAGCGTGTTGAAGATCTATCATTAACATGAACAAACTGAATTCGATCAAATAGATAAGATTTAAACCAGTCTAGTGCTGTTCCTTTAATTCCAATGTTTGCAATTGTTTTTTACTGATAGATGTGCCATATTTGCCCCTTCTTCATCTTTATTTTTTTTCTCCACCTTTATATGTGTTTGAAAGAGGACTTTCATCAACGCTTCTCTCCCTGTGGTTACCCTGCAAAGTCTCATCATTGTCATCATTATCATCTTCAGCTCCTTGCATCAAAACCAATCAGTGATTTAGCATGTTTTTAGTTGTATCACTGTGCATAAAGATAAACTGGCCCAGTTCCTTGTAGTTGGAGGGCTATTATAGGAAGAAAATGGAGCCTTTCACTGAAAAACCATAACAAGGAGTAAATGGCAAATACTAGCCTATAATCCCCAGTTAGTGCGCAATAGTTCTAGCCCCAAGGCTTTGGGGCTGGTAGAATCAAAGTGCTTCAGAGAGAGCCATTTCAAATGCAGACACCTAAATCGAGAGGATTTACGAGAGCGATGAAGCAATCACAAAGGTTGTCTCCCATGAGGTATAAAGAATAATATGATTGCACACCCAAAAACTCCGGAGACATATTTTCCTTCTTTTGTTTCTTCACCCTCTCTTTTGTGGTTTTCAACAAATCATTCAATAAATATTTTTAATGTTGTGATGTTGTGCTACTAAAATTATAAAATTTTAAAACCAGCAACTTACAAATTCTAGGAGCTGTGAAATTATTTATTATTTCAACTATAATCACTCAATTGATTAATACATTCCAGCTGCCAAAGGGAATAGGCCTAGAAGCTATGTATGTATACAGTGACTAGGCATAATGTTCTACGCAGTGATACATAAAGTGAAAAACCCATTTTCTTTAAAAGGCACCTGCAAGAAAAGTGTTTGACATAAAATTAACATTTCGTCTTTAAAATGTATGTATTTAAAGAGGGAAAATGGCTAGTGAGTCAGAGCAGTTTTTGTAGAAGTGACCAATTTATAGGGATCATTATTAATGGAAAAAAAAAGCTCCATGTAAGTAACAGTGGTGAACCAACAGAGTCATGACCAATCAAGATTTAATGATAGATGCAGAGGTCAAAGGTATTAGGTCATAGGTATTGCCTGCCTGGGGTACCCAGATGCAAACTGAGAAGACCGCTGGGATTATATTGGTCCTGGCATCTACATACATCTCATTTTAACACATATGCTCCATATCAATGCTTTCATAGAAAATTCTGAATCCTGATTGCTATGGAAATCAAAGGAAACAGTTTAACAAGTATTTTTTATCTCAACAAAGAGTCAACATAAAAGAAGGGGACATTGTTACAATAAGACAGCTTCAAAAGTTTACCCTTTGCAGTACTGTGGGATCAATGGGGCTGTCAACACTCAGCAGCAGTGCTTCTAAATTTATTTAATGATAATGATGATAAATAAGACAACATGCAGTTAAGCAGTGACCATGAGGCTTTTGAATTTATCAAGCCTTCTCTGACTAGATGCTTTCCTACTGAACCTATGGCGTATATTATCTCATTCCAAACCCAAATGTCAGCAGTAGTTCATAAGATTTAAAAACTGACAACACACAAAAAATGAAGTATAAAAATAGAAAAAATAAAAACAACAACATACCCAGAGGGATGCCGCTGGCAAAATTGAGATACTCACTGAGAGGCAGTGATCTCTCTACCCAATTCAAAGGAGGGGAAGTGGATCTCTTTGCCTCAAGGCTAGGCTCCCATTCCTCTATTATCAAGGATGCATCACTGAGAGCTGGGTGGACATATAGGGCCGGATTTATCAAAGGTTTGCGTGTATTAAAACGTGAGCTATTTCATTGTGCACGCTAAAAAATGTACAAACTGATCTATCAACAGCGTGCTGAAAGGATTTGGTCTTTAAAACGTGCTAAATAGCGCCTCTTATCCATTTAGTACTTTTTCTGCAATGAATATTCAATATGGGGCGTTTACACGCAAAAGTGCGTCTTGTGGGAGGAGAACATGTAAATATATTAATTTAGCACTCGCAAAGTGATTTATCAAACCTGAAAGCAATTTTGCTAACGGTATCTGACTATATATTTAACACGTTTCAACAGAAGGTGCAAATGGTCTGTATGCGTAATTGCGCACACATGGCAGCGGTTATTGTCGCAAGAAGGAGACATCGAAATGAAGCAAGGAGACGCAGAGAACGCATTTTTTCACTCCGTGTGAATATTTTTGGAATGAACGAGGAAACGATCATCAAAACATATCGTTTATCCTGCATTGCCATTTTGGAGCTGTTGGGGGAACTCCGAATGGATTTGGAGCCAGCCACAAGGAGGACCCACGCAACACCAGATATCACAAAACTCCTTGCAACATTGCACTTTTTTGCATCTGGGTCATTCCAGCGTACGGTTGCAGCGAGAGCTGGGATCTCCCAATCTCGTTTTTCAGAA